>JAAWVA010000030.1:22000227-22127326 GCA_015227895.2 Colaptes auratus
CAGCAGCCAGGATAATCTTGCTTCAAATGGCTGCAGCAAAGCAGCAGCTCAGCTAAGGGAAACTGGCATCTTGGGTTGCAAAACAAGACAAGGAAACATCAAAAGTGTTGCTTGAATTAGCCACTGATGTGGAGAGTGTCAGCCATGGCTGCCTGCAAAATCCAGTGCTGTTGGTTCTTTGTTAAAGCAGCTCCTGGTCAGGGCTGGACAGAATGATGGTCTGTGCTGTACACACTGAAGTGATCATTCTAAACATAGACAGAAGAGTGTTACAAAACTGGGTTGTGATAATTGCTGATTGGATACCTCCTGGGTGGCAGTGCCCTGTTCATTCTCATGTCTGAAAGGGCCAGGCAGAAGAGAATGAGCCTGGGCAAAAAGGAGGAATTGTAGATGAAGCAGGAGGCCATGGGCAGCTTTAAGCTTGAACTAAGCAGAGCTCTGCCCTGAATCAGGAATGCAAACAACTCCAGGAAAGAAGATCTGTGAACAACAAAGAAAGAAAAACAGAGAGTCTCCCCAGGCTACCAAAAGGGGGAGAAGAGGTGCCTGGACACCAAGCTTAAACCAATCACTTAAGTACAAAGGGCACATGGACACAGAAAGAAAAAAAATATAAGCCATGATGTGCATTAATCAAGTGGCCTCGCTGCTGGCTGGTGCTTGAGCACATCTTGGGGTCATCCTTTTTCCTGGCTGCCAACACTGCACAGCCTTAGCTGTTGAGTTTTTCCATTCTCTGAGTCACTTCTTCCTGTTGTTTGTTTGGAGAACCTTGAGTTTTCCCTTCCATCAGCTAGCCAGGAGAAGTTCTCCTCACCTTTCACTGCCTGTTTTGGAATCTCTTGGTGTTGTCACCAGACATTGGTTTGGTCAACAGCTGTGTTCAGACTTTAACACTTCACCTTCTGTGGCAGTTCAGGCTGGGGGTGCCTTCTATTCCTGCCATATAAGCTACACCTCCTGTGTCCAGGAGGGTCCAACCCACTAAGGTGGACACAGGAAACAGCCTATTTCATAACCATAATATCCTGCATCCATAAATCCATCTGCAAAGTGCTTCTCTTCTCCTTCTTCCCTCTCTGCTCCATGGGAGATGCTCCCTATTGGGTAATGGTGGGGAGTATTCATGGCCAAGGGCTCTGGCAAGGATGAGAGGCCCAACAGGACCAAGGTTTTGTCTCCTTGGCTCTGGCAGTGCCTGGCACCAAGGCCTGGGAGGAGAATTTTGACTTGAGGCTTTCAGGGTCTTCTGTTGCAAGGGCAGTGGTCAAGGGCTTGGCCTTTCTGCTTCACAGACCAAAGGCAAGTTTTTCTGCCTGCCACTTGCCTTTGTCTCCCTGCAATCCTGGCCGTAACAAGCTGCTCTAAGGAGTCCCTGGGGAGCCTTGGCAGGAACAAGCCTCAGGGAGGCCAATCAGTGCTTCAAGGGACTTTGGAGTTTTCTTCTGCCTTGGACTTGTGGAGAGGCTTCTTGGCAGTACCTTGGCAGAGTCTCCTGGCAGTACCTAAGGATGGTGTAATCAGCCCCAAATACTCCATGGGGCTCATTAAATACTGCTGAACCTCTCATTCTTGCCAAGGTTTCTGCAGCTAATTGGAGAGGTTTTTATTGCTCAAAGCATCTGATTTTAAAGGCACATTTCATTCCTTTCAGCAGGAGTTGTCTCTTGCAAGCAAACCACAGCAAAACCTGAAAAGGTCCTACCTTGCTCACTGCTCATCCTCACTCCCACTGCCCACAGCAGAGCCCCAGGCCGAGGTGAGGGACAGGATCTGCCTGGCCAGGGGCTGGGGGTCGGGCTTGGCCCTTTGCATCAATGAAACCCCCTCAAGGTTTGCTCAGCAGCAGAGCCACCTGAGCTGCTTGTCCTGACCTGTCAGCACTGCCTCATTTCTCTGCTCTCCCACAGCCTGGAGAGCTTCAGTGCCTCCAGTGATGCTTCCTTGCATCCACTGTCTCCTTCTGCCCTAACCAGCCCCTGGGGACCCTTTCCCAGTATGCTTCACTGGGACCCATTAAGAGTAGAAGAAACTTCAGAGTTGGAATTGACTCTTGACTTCGGGAGAGGTTCCACCATCTTTCCTCTCAGTCCTGAGTTTCAGGGCACCAAAAGCTGCAGAAGGAGTCAATTAAACACCTGGGACTGGTCCCTGATGCCCTATTGGCTGGACTCCTGGGCTGGAAGGAGCTGCTGGCAAGCAGGCAGCGCTGCAGGAGACAGCTCTGTCCAGGAGCAGCTCTCTGCACAGCACAGCAGGGCTGAGGACATGCAGAGGATCTCAGAGAGATGAGGAAGCAGAGAGAGCTTCAAGGTGGCCAGGACTGGGGGTGACTGAGAGCTCACTGGAGGAGAAAGCCCTGCAGTCACAGAGACAGTGAGGCTGTGGGGGCAGGACCACTGCAGCTGTAGCTCCTGGAGGCATCTCCATCTCGGCAGCTGATGCTCAGCTGAAGGCTCCTGGAGTATGCACACAGAAGGAGGACCAAAGCCCTTCAGTTCCATCTTGTCAGCAGCAGTGAGCAGAGCTGGGGAAGGAGAAGGCTTCACCCCAGCCCTCTGCCTTTCTCTCTTCCCTCACTGTCTCTACAGCACTGCAGTGCTGGTCCCTGTATCTCCACCTCTCTCCACTCCTCCTTTCTCTCTTGGAACCGAGGGGTAGGGGATAGGAGCAGAGGACCAGCTTCCCTGGTCTCTGACCAGGGTGGAGTTTGCGTCATATGGTAATTGTAAATACCCTCTCATATGTCACTCCTGTATGTTCTGTTCCTTGTTCATTGCATTCCATTGTAGAGTGTAGCTCTTGCTGTGTCATACAGCTTCATTTGCTTCTGACTGAGCTGCTCTGGCAAAGCTAATGCTGGGGAGGAAATTTCAACCCACCACAATGGGACTCTTGTTCCCTGAGATTGGGCTGTTGGTCACTTTCAATTCTGACACCAGAGGAATCTCATGGCAATCTGGCCTGCTGCATTTGAAGCTGTGATGAACTCTGACATGGGTTGGTAGTCAAGGGACTGAGCTGATCCACTCCTCATGCAGCTCAGGGACAGGGGATACAACGAGGCTGAGAGAATTGTGCCCTAACTTGTCACTGCCTTTTCCTCCTTGCACAGGTCTCCATGGCCAGAGGCAGCAGATGGCCAACAGCAGCTCCATCACCCACTTCCTCCTCTTGCCACTCACAGGCACAAGGCAGCTGCAGCTCCTGCACTTCTGCCTCTTCCTGGCCATCTAACTGGCTGCCCTGCTGGGCAAATGGCCTCATCTATCACCACCATAGCCTGGACCACCACTCCACACCCCCATGTACTTCTCCTCCTCAACCTTGCGCTCTTTGCTAGGTGCCATCTCCACCACAGTGCCCAAATCCCTGGCCAATTCCCTGAGGGACACCAGGGAAATCTCTATGCGGATGTGCTGCTCAGGTCTTCTTGTATTTTCTTGCTGACTGCACGTTTTCTCTCCTCACCACCATGTCCTACGATCGCTACGTGCCATCTGCAGACCCCTGCACTATGAGACCCTCCTGGGCAGCAGAGTTGTCTCCACATGGCAGCAGCTGCCTGGGCCTCTGGGGCTCTCAATGCTCTGCTGCACAGACAATACATTTTCCCTGCCCTCTGCCAGGGCAATGCTGTGGAGCAGTTCTTCTGTGAAGTGCCCAGATTCTCAAGCTCTCTGCTCCACATCCTACCTCAGGGAACTTTGGCTCATTGTGGCCACTGGCTGTTTAGTCTTTGTGTGTTTTGTGTTGATTGTGGTGTCCTATGTGCAGATCTTCAGGGCAGTGCTGAGGATCCCCTCTCAGCAGGGACGCCACAAAGCCTTTGCCACCTGCCTCCCTCACCTGGCTGTCGTCTCACTCTTTCTCAGCACTGCCTTCTTTGCAAACCTGAAGCCCTCCTCCATCTCCTCCCCATCCCTGGATCTGGTGGTGTCTGTTCTGTACTCACTGGTGCCTCCAGCAATGAACCCTCTCATCTACAGCCTGAGGAACCAGGAAATCAAGGCTGCCCTGAGCCACTGATCCCGATGCTTTCAGAAGCAATAAACTCTTTGCCTTCTCCTGCAGAGCAGTTCTGATGAACTCAGTGCAGGCCCAGTCGCTGCTGGAATTCTGGCTGCTGCTGGTGCTGTTTCCCTTGGGAGTATGCTGTTCCCACACAAATGTCTTTCTTCAGACCATTTCTGGTTCAGTGTTGCCCTGTCTGGTGTGACCCAAAGGCTGCAGACATGAGGAGCTGTGCTCCCTGGTTGTTGAACACAATAAAGGACCCTGCAGGGAGTTGTTTGTCTGAACTCATTCCTCCAAGGCTTCTGTGGAGCTGCAGGGCAGTGCCTGTGTTGCAGAGTGGAGGGGCGAGTCCCAGCACAGCAGCAGTGCAGGCAGCCTACAGCTTGGGCTGTCCTCAGCTACTCTTTCTTGCCTTCCATCCTCTCCTGCTGAGCCTCTGTGCTGTGGCAAGGCCTGAGTGCTCTGGCAGCTTGGGCACTGTGCTGCTGTGTGGCAGTGCTGGGACTGCAGGCAGGGAGAGCCCAGGGCTGCTTCTGGGCTGCAGAGCAGCACTGCCATCAGAACAGGTCTCTTCATGCCTTCATACCCCAACCCACTCCCCTTACAGACTGCACCTACTCACTCTCCAATGTTTTTCTCCAGGCCATGTCTGATTCAGCACTGGTCTGTCTGCTGTGACCCAGAAACTGCACACATGAGGAGCGCTCTTCCCTGTGTTTTCAACAGAATCAAGAATCCTTCAAGGTTTGTTTCTCTGAGCACCTTCCTGAAAGCTTTCTCTGAAGCTGCAGGGCAGTTCCTGTGTGCAGAGGTAAAGAGGTACACTCCCAATAGCGGTTGCTGGGCTCTGATCCTGGGAACAATGTGTCAGGCTCTTGTCCATTGTTCAGGACACTTGGGCAATAGACAATGGTCTGAAACTGGTGAGGTTCAGGCTGCACAGGAAAGAAAGTTTTCCAACAGGAGGATAATCAGCCCCTGGAAGCTGTTTTCCAGAGTGTGCAGGAGCTCTGCCCCAGGCAGTGACCACTACATGTTTGGTTCAAACCCTAAGGAATCTGCTGTGATGCTGCATAAAGCTGGAGGTTGGTTGAGACACCTCCTGAAGTCCCTCCCAGCCTGACTGCTGCTGTCCTCCCTTGCACTTCATAGCTTCCAATTAGGGAAAGCTCTTGGACTCTCCCTGATCACAGCACTCATTCCCAGCAAGTGCAGAGCTTTCTCACAGGGTATCCCAGCCAGCACTGACCACATCCTTTGCTTCACTCAAGATCTTCTCTGTTACTGTTGCAATACACTCCACAAAGAACCTCTGAGCCTCCTGGCCCTGCACTTGTGGGGTTGTACCTTCTAATGGTATTGCTGAGGTTCCTGTGGTATTTACCCCCTTGGGTGGCAACTCCACTCTATGCCTGTAGTGTCCTACACTCCCCCACAGGTGAGTGGATTTGGCCATCAAAGGCCTCCTGAAGTTTGACAAGGCCAAGGCAGGCAAGGTCTGCACTGGGGCAGAACAACCTCATGCCTCTGGACAGGCTGTGATGTGACCAGCTGGGCAGTGTCCCTGGGAGGGGGGCATGGGAGTCATGATGGAAGCCACATCAGGTGGTGTGGTGGGGTGAGAAAGTTCCCTCCCCACACACAGGGAAAGAAACCACAGCTAGCTCAGTCGGAAAAGCAGACGAAAGCTATATTTACAGGCAGAAATGGAATGCAATGAAAATGTACACAAATATACAATATTTACAATAGATACAGGAAACACAAACAATGAACACAATGCAGGAAAACCTTTTCCCTCCAGCCGGCCAGGGGGGTTCCTGAACCCCCCTCTCTCCCTCCCCACCTCCCCTTTTTCCCAAAGAGGGTTAGAGAGAGAGAGAAAGGCAATTAAGGAAGAAAAATTCTGTTAGCTAAAAAGCACATGCAAAATTAGTTCTCTTATCTGGTTAGCTGTTAACTCAAGGCCGTTCCTGCTTCAGAAAGAGAGAAAGCCGTCCAGCCCACAGGACAGAGAAGCACAGACTGCACCCAGCCTGAACCCAGACCAGACATAGACTGAACCAACAGTACCCAAACTGAAAACTGCATTTTTACAAGCTACCAATGAAATTACTTTAGACTATCTTGTTTTTGTTCAAATATCAAAAACATTCAGCCAGAGTGTTCAGCAACTGTCTCTTTATTAAAGGCATAGCATCAACCGGCCACAGGTGGTGAGGTTCCCACTTCTAAAAGAGGTTGGAGAACCTGGAGAAGTGCAGAGAAATTCTCTCATGAAGGGCTTAGGGCCCACAGCACAGGAGCCATGTGGCAAGCTGGAGGCAGCTGGGCCTCTCTGGCCTGGTGAGGGGCAGGCACAGGGCAGTCTCAATGCAGCCAGCACCTGCCTGGAGAGGTGGTGGAGCCAGACTCTTCTGCAGTGGCAGATGGCCTGGCAGGGACAACAGCTACAAGGAGCTTGCTGCTAGGAGCTTTGCCCTGGGCCTTAAGCAAGTTGGTGCCTGCTCAGTTTTGTCTGCTTTGTGTTCCTGGTGGTGTCCTATGTGCAGATCTTCAGGGCAGTGCTGAGGATCCCCTCTCAGCAGGCATGCCACAAAGCTTCCAGGGCTGTTCTCTTTCCACCTGCACACTCTCCTGCTGAGCCCCTGTGTTGGGGCAAGGCCTGAGTGCTCTGGCAGCTTGGGCACCATCCTGCTGCGTGGCAGTCCCATGACCTCAGGCAGACACAGGCCATGGGAGCTTCTTTGGCTCATATGGCCTCCACAAGAGCAGTTGCACCCAGACAGGTGATCTGCTTGGGGCAGTGCCTGAAGGCTTAGGTCTTCTTCCAAAGTTTCCTTCAAGAGCATGCCCAACAGATGCAAAGAGCAGGGAACAGCTAAAGTGTGTGAGTGTGCAGGGCTGGGGCACACAGCAGTGTCCTCACACAGCCAGGCCTCCTGCAAGTGACCTGAAGCATCAGCAGAGAAGGCTCTGGACTGTGTCTGTGTTCACTGGACACCCTGGGGAAGCTGTCCCAGGGCAGTCACCCCAGACTGGGCTTCACAACCACCGTTTCCAGCAGCAGCCTCACACCTCAGCTTGGAGAGACTCTTTGTCCCTCCACAGGAGGACATGGCCTCAGGAGGTCAGCAGAGCCTGTTTGCATTGTGCAGATGAGATGTCAGCAGATGAGCTGAGGTGAAGCTGAGTGAGCAAACACCATCAGCTATTGCTGAGGTACCAGGGCACTGGAGGTTTGAGGAGACTCCCAGCCTCTGGCAGGAGCTGCAGGAGGCCAGGGAGACTCTCTGACTGCTACCAGGCAGAGAAAGGCTCTGTCTCTGAACATCCCACAATCCATTAGGGGTCTGTGTCTGTGAGGCCAGCTCAGATGTGGACACCTGACAGAGCTGGGACATTGCTGTGTGTCACTCCAGAACAAACCCTACTGGCCCAGGCAGATTCATCTCAGGTGGCTTGGGCAGGCTCCTGTCTGCTCACATCAGCCTTGCTGGACTGTGCCCTGAGATGTGCACAGAGCCATCCCAGAGGTTCTGGGCTCCTTGGAAAAGGCCTCTTCAAGAACACCAAAGAGGAGGGTAGGGAACATTGCAGGCTGGTCACCCTCAGCACAGTCCCTGGGAAGGTGAAGGCTCAAACACCTCTGCAGCCATTTGCAGGCCCTTGCAGGACAAGAGAGCTATTGCTGAAGCCATATGGGTAGGGGCAAGAAGGGGATGTTTTGTGCCTGGACCTTAGCCAGGGCTTTGCCATGGTCCCACATAGTCTCTTTAGAGCCAGACTGCTGAGAGCTGGAGTGCAGAAATGGATGAGGTGGTGGCTGGGTGGTGGATGAAGGCCAAATGTCACCAGTGGAGAGTCCTCCTGGCAGACACTTGCCAGTAGCATCCCTCAGGGCAAGCCCTTGGGTCAGCACTGTGCAATGTCTTCATGAACTCCCTGCACCATCTGAGCCAGGGCCTTTGCAGCTCCCCTGGAGATGAAGCCAAACTGGGCAGAGCCCTTGAGCGACCTCATCTGCTTACCCCTGCCCTGAGCAGGATCATTGGACAAGAGGATGTGCAGGAGTCTCCTCCACAACTGCAGCAGGACAGAGCCAGCAGCTTCTCCACTCAAAGCCTTGGTAGGAAATCTGCCAGATGGATCTGGTGAAACTTGGATCTGCTCAGGCTCTGGGCACAAGGAGGCTGAGGGCTGAGTGTGCAATCCTGTGCTCAGGTGTGTCTCAGGAACTCACCATTCAGGAGGAAGCC
This sequence comes from Colaptes auratus, assembly GCA_015227895.2. NCBI lineage: Eukaryota > Metazoa > Chordata > Aves > Piciformes > Picidae > Colaptes > Colaptes auratus. The sequence continues at coordinate 22,008,507 of JAAWVA010000030.1, forward strand.
AAGGACTGGGAAGGGGGAGGTGAGGCCAATTCTGCCTCCTGAGGGGGATTTGCCACCAGCAGGAACAGAGCTGGGAAAGGGACTGTGAGGTCAGGTGTGTCTGCAGGAGCTGCTAGGGCAGCCCTGGGCTCATGGCTGGCAGATGGGCAGAGTGATCTGTCAGATGACCTCTGCCAAAGGGTCTGGGCTGACTGCAGGAAGGGGCTGATGGGTTGGTTGCTGTGTCTCTGCTGCCTGAGTAGCTGATGGGACAGCAGCAGGCACAGGGCTTGGTGCTGTCTATGCAAGAAACTGCAAGGCCAGCAGCCTTGGGAGCTCCTGCTGAGGTAGGCAAGAGCAGGAGAGAGGAACACTGCCAGATGGTGCAGCCTGGCAGGTGCAGCCTGGCCATGAGGAGCAAGAACCTCTCTCAAAGGGTAGTGCTGTGGCCTGGGAAGCTCTCCAGAAGGAGTCTGGGATCAGCCCTTCTCTTTGTGTCCCCAGGAGCAGAGGGTGAGTGTGGGCAGGTGTCAGTGAAGGCATGGGAAGGCCAAGGTGGGGAAGTGAGATGAGTGTCTGCAGCCTGCAGGGCAGGAGAAGCAGCTGTGAGACAGTGCAGGACAAAGCTGTGGGAGAGCTGACAAAGGGCAATGGCAGTGGTGGGAGCGATGAAGAGAAGACAAGGCTGTGCCCTCTTGAGTCTGGCAATTCTCTGCCCCTGAGGCCTGTGAGGAGATGTTGTCCTAAGGCCCTTGGAGGGCCTCACTGCCTCTGTCCACAGCCCCAGGAAGGCTGGGGACTGTCAGGCCCTTGTCCTCCTGTGGTGGTTTTGCTCTGGCCTGGGGGCCAGATTCCCCCCAAAGCCGCTCTATCACTCCCCCTCTTTAAGCGAACAGGGGAAGAAGGGAAGGAAAATATAACAGAAGCCAGAGGGTAAAATAGGAGCAATTTAATAACACTAATAAGCAAATGGCAATAGACCGCGCGGAAGCAGAAAAGCAGAGAGAGAGATGTTAGTCTCTACTTCCCATCAGCAGGACGATGGTCGGTCTCGGGAAGCAGGGCCCTCTAAGCTTGGTGGTTCCTTGAGAGGATGAACACCATGGACGAAGCCCCCCCACTTCCTTCTTTCATTTCATTCTTATACCTGAGCTGATGTCATATGCTATGGAATACCTCTTTGGCCAGTCTGAGTCAGCTGGCTCAGCTGTGTCCCCTCCCAAGACTTTGCCCGCCCCTCCATCTACTCTTGGAGCAGGGAAATGTTGAAAGGACACAGCCTGGATACTGGATTCAGCTGTAGCAAAAACACTGCTGTGTTATCAACTACTGCTGCAAAATACCACAGCACTAGAAAGATGCTGTGAGGAGAATTAACTCCATCTCAATTCAACCCAATACAATCTCCACCCCTTATTCCATACCATTTGCATCATGCTCAGGTTTTACACATTTCAATGCATTTAATCATCTCATTTGATTCTTACACCAAAACATCAAAACAATAATTTCTTGCTTACATTCACAACCTGATCTACATACTTAAGCTATCTCAATACTCCAACATATAGAGATTTATATTAATGTCTCAGTCCTCTATTAAGGAGAGTTTGTTTTGTTGTTTTTGTTATTCTGTTCTTGGACACCAACTCCAGCTGGTCTCAACCATTGTGTCGCTCTTGATCCTTGCAAACCTTCATCAGTCTGGATTCTTCTTACTCCATTACTTTCTGCAACATGCAACTCACATTATTCACATTTCAAATTACCTTTCCCCCAGTGTTAGATCCCTTTGAGGCACGCACTGAGTCTCCCCATTTCTTTTCATTACCCACCAAGTACATCCAGGCCCCTGAGCGAAGACAATCCCACGAATGGGTTTGCCTTTCCCCATGGGAGGAGCAACCCACACTGCCTTTCCTAGCCATTTTCCCATGTGTACTACAGGGACTTTATCTCCCCCCACAGTGTGCAAGAGTTTTGTTTGGGCAGGACCAGGACGGTTATCAGATCCTGGAGAATTAACCAGCCAAGTGGCTTCTGCTAAATTTGCATCCCAATGCCTCCATGCCCCATTACCCAATGCTTTCAGCATAGTCTTTAACAGTCCATTGTATCTTTCAACCTTCCCAGAAGCTTGTGGGTGATAGGGAATGTGATACACCCATTGGATGCCATGTTTCTTGGCCCAGGAGCTGATGGCATTGTTCCTGAAGTGAGTCCCGTTGTCAGACTCGATCCGTTCAGGGGTACCGTGCCGCCACAGGATTTGCCTTTCAAGGCCTAAGATGGTGTTCTGGGCAGTAGCATGATTTACAGGATATGTTTCCAACCAGCCTGTAGTTGCTTCTACCATGGTGAGGATGTAACGCTTGCCTTGGCGCGTTCGTGGCAATGGTCCAATATAGTCAATTTGCCAGGCCTCACCATAGTGAAAACCCAGCCACCGCCCTCTGTTCCAGGGAGACTTGGCTCTCGTGGCCCTCTTGATTGCAGCACAGGTTTCACAGTCATGTGTGACCTGTGTGATAGCTTCCATGGTCAAGTCCACCCCTCAGTCATGAGCCCACCTGTACGTAGCATCTCTCCTTAGATGTCCTGATGTTTCATGGGCCCATTGAGCTACAAATAGTTCACCTTTTCGCTCCCAGTCTAGATCCACTTGAGCTATATCAATTCTGGCAGCCTTGTCTGCATGCTCATTGTTTTGATGTTCTTCATTAGCATGACTTTTAGGTACGTGAGCATCAACATGACGTACCCTCAGAGTCATGTTCTCCACCCAAGCAGCAATGTCCTGCCACAATGAGGCAGCCCAAATAGGCTTGCCCCTGCGTTGCCAGTTGGTCTTCTTCCATTGCTGTAGCCATCCCCACAAGGCATTAGCCACCATCCAAGAATCTGTGTAAAGATAAAGTACTGGCCACTTTTCTCTTTCAGCAATCTCTAGAGCTAGTTGGATGGCTTTCACCTCTGCATATTGACCGATTCACCTTCTCCTTCAGTAGCCTCAACAACCTGTCGTGTAGGACTCCATACAGCAGCTTTCCATTTCCTATGGTTTCCTACCACACGGCATGATCCATCAGTAAACAGAGCATAAGGCCTTTCATCTTCAGGTAACTCGTTGTATGGTGGTGCCTCTTGGGCCCGAACCACTTCCTCAGGTGATGCTCCAAAATCTCTACCTTCTGGCCAGTCCATAATCTCCTCCAGAATTCCTGGGTGGTTTGGTTTTCCCAGTCGAGCTCGCTGTGTAATTAGTGCTACCCACTTACTCCATGTAGCACTGGTGGCATGATGAGTGGAAGGGATGTTCCTTCTGAACATCCAATGCAGCACAGGCAGCCTGGGTGCTAAGAGGAGAGGTGCTTCTGTACCCACTACTTCTGATGCAGCTCAAACTCCCTCATAGGCTGCTAAAATCTCCTTCTCAGTTGGTGTATAGTGGGCTTCTGATCCTCGATATTCTCTACTCCAAAATCCCAATGGCCGACCTCGGGTTTCACCTGGTGTCTTCTGCCAGAGACTCCAAGTGAGACCATGCTCCCCAGCTGCAGTGTAAAGGATATTCTGCACTGATGGTCCTGTTCGGATGGGCCCAAGTGCCACTGCACGAGCTATCTCTTGTTTGATTTGTTCAAAGGCTTGTTGTTGCTCACTGCCCCATTCAAATTGATTTTTCTTTCGAGTTACTCGATAAAGAGGGCTGACAAGTTGACTGTAGCCTGGAACATGCATTTTCCAGAACCCCACAAGGCCTAGAAAGGACTGTGTCTCTTTCTTGTTAGATGGTGGAGACATTGCTGCTATCTTGTTGACCACTTCCATAGGTACATGACGGCGTCCATCCTGCCACTTTATTCCCAAGAACTGAATTTCTTGTGCAGGTCCTTTGACTTTGCTCTTCTTTATAGCAAACCCAGCCTTTAAGAGTATTTGAATAATTTTTTCTCCCTTCTCAAACACTTCCTTTGCTTTATCACCCCACACAATGATATCATCAATGTACTGCAGATGTTCAGGGGCCTCACCCTTTTCCAGTTCACTCTGGATTAGTCCATGACAAATAGTGGAGCTATGCTTCCACCCCTGGGGCAATCAATTCCAGGTGTATTGAACACCCCTCCAGGTGAAAGCAAATTGTGGCCTGCACTCTGCTGCCAATGGAATTCAGAAGAATGCATTGGCGATGTCAGTAGTAGTGTACCATTTAGCTGCCTTTGACTCCAGCTCATACTGGAGCTCTAGCATGTCTGGTACAGCAGCACTCAGTGGTGGTGTCACTTTGTTCAGGCTATCATAGTCCACAGTTAATCTCCATCCTCCATCAGATTTTGGCACTGGCCAGATGGGGCTGTTAAAAGGTGAATGTGTTTTGCTGATCACTCCCTGGATCTCCAGCTGGTGAATCAGTTCATGAATGGGACCCAGGGAGTCTCGGTTTGTACGATACTGCCGTCGGTGCACTGTTCTAGTAGCAATTGGCACCTGTTGTTCTTCAACCTGCAGCAATGCCACAAGGAAGGGACTTTCTGAAAGGCCAGGAAGGGTAGACAGCTGTCTGATCTTCTCTGTATTGACTGTGGCCACGCCAAAAACCCATCGATAACCCTTTGAGTCCTTGAAGTACCCTCTCTTGAGGTAATCAATACCAAGAATGCAAGGGGCCTCTGGGCCAGTCACAATGGGATGTCTTTCCCACTTGTCTCCTGTTAGGCTCACGCCAGCTTCCAATACAGACAGCTCCTGGCAACCTCCTGTCACTCCAGAAATCCAAAGAGATTCAGCACCTCTATGTGCTGATGGCATTAATGTAAATTGTGCCCCTGTATCTACCAATGCCTTATATTTCTGTGGCTTTGATGTGCCAGGCCATCGAACCCACACAGTCCAATACACTCTGTCATCCCTCTCCTCCTCCTGGCCGAAGGCAGGGGCCCTCTACTCCAGGTCTTCATCAGAGCATTCACTATCTGATCTGGATGGTATCTGGCCAGAGGTCCCCTCATCAGGATCAAGGGGTATAACCTCTGTTCTTCTTCTCCTGAGAGATCTTTGATTACTCTCTTGGCTTTCTACTGCAGATACCTTTGATGTTTTCTTAAATGATGCCTTTTTAACTGTTGTTTTCCCTTTCAGTTCACGCACCCGAGCTTCCAATTTGTAAGTGGGTTCACCGTCCCACTTCCTCATATCCTCACCCTGGTTACAAAGAAAAAACCAGAGTACTCCATGTGGTGTGCGTCTGGGACTCCCTTTCCCTCCGACTGAGGCAGGAGGGGACGGATTTCCTGGAGTACACCTGGTCGATGAGGCACTGGCTCGTGGAGGTGAGTTGATACAGAGGTTATCTTCAAAATTCTGGAGCCAGGCTGACACAATCTCCACAGACCGTGCGTCCTCATCCACATAGTACACCAATGCTAGGCTGTTTGAATACGATGCTGGAGCACCTTGGATCACTTTCCTCCACATGGCCCATGTGCATGGGACATCCTCTCGATCTGTGGAGACACTTTGATCATCTAAATCACTATAGATAACTTCCAACACCGCTAATTCTCTTAGGTATTGGATTCCTTCATCTGCAGTGTTCCACTTCCCTGGAGAACTCATAAGGTCCTCCTTGCATGGGTACCTGGCCCTCACACTTAGCAGGAGTCATCTCCAGAGGCTGCATATGCCTGTCTCCTTTGCAATGCCTTTCTCAATACCTCTGTTTCTAGCAATGGGTCCCAGTTGTTGGGCTTCTTTCCCTTCCAGCAATTGGCTGTCAGCCCCATTATCCCAGCACCGGAGCAGCCAAGCAGCAATCCTCTCTGCTGGCTGGCGACTATAATCCTTACGTATGTCTCTCAGTTCTGCTGAAGTTAAGGACCGAGTAGTCTCTGCTTCTTGTTTAATCTCACTCACTTCCTCCAATTTCCCACCTGATGGACCAGCCTCTTGATCATAATCTTCCTCATCCCTTACCAATCGATGAGAGGGACCTGTTGACCTCCTTGTCCACTGCTTCTTTTTTACGACTGGGGCAATCTCTCTGGTTGCTGTTTGGGTCCCCATCTCCGCCATGGTATCCTCAGGTAGTGTTTGGGTGCTTGCCTCAGCCATAGTCCTCATAGATGTGACTGGTTGAGGCTGTGTCTTTAAGAAAGAGACAGTTGCTGAACACTCTGGCTGAATGTTTTTGATATTTGAACAAAAACAAGATAGTCTAAACTAATTTCATTGGTAGATTGGAGGGTGCAGTTTTGAATTTGGGTTCTGTTGGTTCAGTCTGTGTCTGGTCTGGGTTCAGGCTGGGTGCAGTCTGTGCTTCTCTGTCCTGTGGGCTGGACGGCTTCTCTCTTTCTGAAGCAGGAACGGCCTTGAGTTAACAGCTAACCAGATAAGTAAACTAATTCTTGCATGTGCTTTTGAGCTAACAGAATTTTCCTTCCTTAATTGCCTTTCTCTCTCTCTCTAACCCTTTTTGGGAAAAAGGGGAGGTGGGGAGGGAGAGAGGGGGGTTCAGGGAACCCCTCTGGCTGGCTGGAGGGAAGAGGTTTTTCTGCATTGTGTTCATTGCTGTATTTTCCTGTATATATTGTAAATATTGTATATTTGTGTATATATTCATTGCATTCCATTTATGCTTGTAAATATAGCTTTCATCTGCTTTTCCGACTGAGCTAGCTGTGGTTTCTTTCCCTGTGTGTGGGGAGGGAACTTTCTCACCCCACCACAATAGAGTATTGAACTGTGGCTCGGTAAGCACAGGCCAGGCCCCAGTAGAGTGCAAGAAGTTGTTTGTTCTCATTGGGATAATCGAGGCACCCTTCTATCAGATGGCGAGTCATTTTAGTAGGATCGCTCGCCTCTTCTGGGGTAAAGTCCCAGGCTATGGGAGGTGATAACCGTCCTAGGAATCTGCCCAGGTCCTTCCCCACACCCTGCCACACAGGGACTGTCCGCTTCAAAGCATACTTCAATATATCCCCATCCAAAGACTGTCTCTTTTTATACCATGATGGAATCAAACTCCACAAAACCCACAACATGCCAATAATGTTGATTAGCAATACTAGAGAGCTCACATAAGGATGGATCAAAATCTTGGGGGCCTGCATAATAAAATTCTCCACATTCACTTCAGGTGGGGAAACAGAAATGGTGACCTCTCTAACATAGCTCCCACAAAGCAGCAGCCCTACAAGCAGGATAAAGAAACACATAGCCATTATCTGCTTCGGCATGTTCCTAAACAAACGAAGCATTTTCAAAACAAAGCAAAAGTTATCAACAAGCCACGTGACCAGCACAGAAGCCTGTGTCACAGGCAAGTATATATAAAAAAAAAAACTGCAGAAATTACAGCTATGTTATATTTTCGTTTCCCGGTCAGGGAACCAAAAGGACTGTGGTGGTTTGGCTCTGGCCTGGGGGCCAGATGCCCACCAAAGCCATTCTATCACTCCCCCTCTTTAAGCAAACAGGGGAAGAAGGAAAGGAAAATATAACAGAAGCCAGAGGGTAAAATAGGAGCAATTTAATAACACTAATAAGCAAATGGCAATAGACCACACGGAAGCAGAAAAGCAGAGAGAAAGATGTTAGTCTCTACTTCCCATCAGCAGGACGATGGTCGGTCTCGGGCAGCAGGGCTCTCTAAGCTTAGTGGTTCCTTGGGAGGATGAACGCCATGGACGAAGCTCCAACACTTCCTTCTTTCCTTTCATTCTTATACCTGAGCTGATGTCATATGGTATGGAATACCTCTTTGGCCAGTCTGAGTCAGCTGGCTCAGCTGTGTCCCCCCTCCCAAGACTTTGCCTGCCCCTTGATCTACTCTTGGAGCAGGGAAATGTTGAAAGGACACAGCCTGGATACTGGATTCAGCTGTAGCCAAAACACTGCCGTGTTATCAACTACTGCTGCAAAAAACCACAGCACTGGAAAAGATGCTGTGAGGAGAATTAACTCCATCTCAATTCAATCCAATACAATGTAGTGGGTTGAGGCAGCCCCCCTCCCCACCACAGGCAAAAATAACAACTCAGACAAACGGATTGCAAAAGTGATGGAAAGTTTAAATGAAAAAGCAGTGAATGTTTACAGAGAGCCAGAAGCAGTGACAAAAGAAAATCCCAAAACATACCCAGGAAGATCCCATCCCCACCTGGGGGTACATCCAAGACCCCCAGGGCTCCTTCTTCCTCCCTCCCCACTGCTAGGCTAGTCTCAGCTGGCCAGATCTGAGACTGCCCATCCCCCCATGGCCTTGGGCCTAGCCAGGCCCATGGCCGGGGAGACAACATCTCCCCCAGTTACCGGGTGACAGCGAGGAAGAAAGAGGAGGTGCCAGACCTCGCACTGGATCTTATAGTGGTGGTGCAGAGAATTATGGTAGCATACCTAGTTTCCTGTGTCCACCCACTGGGTGGACCTCTGGACACAGGAAGCACCTCATGTAGCAGAGGGCACCCAGCCCAAACTGCAACAGTGGTCTATAAATCACAGCTTCCTATTGCAAGGGCAGTGGTCAGGGCTTGGCCTTTCTGCTTCACAGACCAAAGGCAAGTTTTTCTCCCCTGTACTTTGTCTTTGTCTCCCTGCAATCCTGGCCTCTAACAAGCTGCTCTAAGGAGCCCCTGGGGAGGCTTTGTCAGTAACAAGCCCCAGTGGGGCCAATCAGTGCTTCAAGCTGCTTTGTCTTTTGCTGCTGACTTCTGGAGCACTTCCTTCCATCCTCTCTCAGTCCCTGACACCTGGAGTCAGCCCCAAATCCTCCATGGGGCTCATTAGAACACAGAAGTCCCTCAGGAGCTGTGGCTCTGCCTGGGATTTCCTTCAGGTACTGAAGACTTGTCCAGCTCATTGGAGCTTTTTCACAGCTAATTGAAGCTATTTCAGAGTGCAGTTAATGAGGAAGATTTCCCACTGGGCCTCATAACCCCCGGGTTGTTTTTAAAGGATGTTTTTAATTAGCTGCATTTGAGAGAAGGGAGCTGACAGCAGCACTCTCCATGTCACCTTGATCCACAGAGTCTCCTCAAGAGGCCTGGACTCAGAGGAAACACTCTTCCCCAAGATCTGACACTGTATGAACACCTTTGCTCCTCACCCCCTCCACAACCTCCCCATTGCTGTCATTGCCCACCTGGGGCTTACATCACTGTCCCATCAGATTTCTTCACTGCTCTTTGCAGCTGCAGGTCATAGTTCCATGGAACCAGCTCCCCCCTGCTCTCCATAGAGATCTGTCTGCATACAGCCACAGGAGAATTGTTCCTTCCTGTTTAGAAGTAAAGAAAACCAAAGTCTGATAAAGTTGCATCAGTAATCAAACCCCTCTGGAACCAGCTGCTCAGCACAAGATGTCTCTCAGTAGGTTGCCTCTCTCCAAGGCATGATCTGAGAAGCAAAGTTTTAGGCAAGTAGATAGAAGAGGTGGAGAGGAAAAACATTCACAGAGGTGGCCCAGGGGACAACTGCAGCTTTGCCTCCCTAAAGGTCAAAGCAGCATAGGAGAGAGGAACCTGAATGAAAAAAGAATAAGTGCAGAAGCAAATTGGAGAATGATGGAAAGGGCCTTGGGCTGTGCAGTCTGCCCCGGGAAAGGTGACTCCAGAGATGGTCACTGTGTCCTGCAGAGGATGGTACATGACATCTTAATGAAGCAGATGGTCTAAGAGGTAGTCACATCCCCACCCCCTACTTTTTCTGGTATGACTCTAGTCTACCAAAGCTCTGTTCTGATTTAAAGCAACAGTACTAATTTCATCATTCCTGATTGCAATGTCTCTCAGAGATTTGTTATTTCGAGTTTTGCTAAGTCTTCCTAGTAAGCATAATGAATAGTAAGCATTTGGTATCTACAGGTACTCAGTACATAGTAATTGCAGTAAGGCATAAGCACTTAGTAATGAGTTCACACTGTAAGTTCTTCTTTTGGTTGGAACCTTCTTAGCTGTGTGCCTCGGCATTGCAAAGGAGCTCCGTGTAATATAGTTAAGGTTTGTAGTAAGTAGGTATTCATTCTTAAAAGTATTCCTTAGCTAATGTAACATCTGTCTAGTTCCTTCTTAAACATTGACCAGAAAACATACAAATAATACAAAAAATAGTAAAAAAGAAAACAATTTTTAAAAAATTTAAAATACAAATATATATAACAAAACAAAACCAAAATACTACAACTTAGATACAAAAAGAACAATAAAACATAACAAAATACTAACAAAAATTAATGATAGAGAGCAAATTAAAAACAAACAACAAAAAAGTTTAAAATAAAAATGAATTAACAAAATAAGAATAGAAAAAGAAGAGCAACAATAAAAACAAAACAATGAAAACAAAATATAACAAACTGAAAAATAGCTATTAACAAAAACCATAAGGATTATCAGCAAAAAATACAAATAAGGACTATCAAGACTACTAGATTTAAAAAAACAAACAAAAAGTATTAAAAAATTCAAAAAAGTGAATATTAAAAATGATAATAAAAAAGAATTAATAGAAAAGAAGGTTAAAAAATAATAAAAAAGCAAAAATCAAAATTAAAATAGAAAATAGATAAAACAAACATGCAAAAGATAAAAAATAATTAAAATAAACAATATAAGATCAAGAAATTAAAAATTGAAACCTAGATAAAAATAATTTTAAAATAATTAAAATAAAATTAAAAATAAATAAAATTAAATAAAAAATAAAAATAAAAATTAAATTAAAAAATAACAAAAAATAGTTTAAAATATTAAAATAAACAGACAAAATAATTTAAAATTATAGACAAAAAAAATACAAAGAAAGTACATTAAAACAGTATAAAAATAATTGAAAACTAAAACTAAAAAATAAATAAAAATTAAACAAAATAAAATGAAACAAGATTTAAAAAATAAAAATAGAAAATGTAAAAAGTATAAAAATATAAAATAAATTAATTAAAAATATATATTTTTAAAATTAATTAAAAAATAAAATTTAAAAATATGAAAAAAGATTGCAAAAAATAAAATAACAAAAAAGATAAAAAATAAAGACATTAGAGACAAAAAAATTTGAAAAAAAAATTAAAATAAAAAAGAAATTAAAAATAAAAAAAGACAAAAATTAAAATTTAATTTATAAAAATAATAAAAAGTCAAAACAAAACAAATTTATTAAAAATACATTGACAAAAAATTTGATTAAAATTTGAATTAAAAAAATTAAAAATATATTACATTTTTAAAAAAATCAAAATTAATTAAAAATTATATGGAATCATAGACTCATAGAATCAGTCAGGGTTGGAAGGGACCACAAGGATCATCCAGTTCCAATCCCACTGCCATGGGCAGGGACACCCCACACTAGATCAGGCTGGCCACAGCCTCATCCAGCCTGGGCTTAAACACCTTCAGGGACAGGGCCTCAACCACCTCCCTGGACAACCCATTCCAGGGCTTCACCACTCTCATGGGGAAGAACTACTTCCTCCTCACCTCCAGCCTGAATCTCCCCACCTCCAGCTCCATTCCATTCTACTTAGTCCTTTCACTTCCTGACACCCTAGGAATTCCCTCCCCAGCATTCTTGTAGGCTCTCTTCAGATACTGGATGGCCACCATAAGGTCACCTCGAGCCTTCGCTTCTGTCACCTGCAATCATCGCAATGAACAACGGCAGAAGAATCAAGACTATGAGGAAACAGCATTTCCCATGGAGTCCAACATCGATCACAATAACTGTTATGATAATCTGAGACCAAAAGCATCAATCAGAAGAATGTACCACAGCACCATGTGAATTAGACCTGAATATTATGGTGGTTTGATTGTTGTGTGATTAGAGAAAATGTTCATATGCACTTAAATGTTATCTCACCAGTTTGCTGTAATTTTACACACTTAGAGGGAAAATCACAATTCATTATAACACCACATGCATTGTCATTGTAGGCTGGAAACAAAAACAAATAAATACCTGAAAAAAAGGGGGGGGAAGAGGGAATAGCCCACAGCAAAAATAGTTTTTAATGGTACCAACAAGAGATAATTAGCTCATATCAACACCTAGAAACATCAACTTTGCAAAGTGCTGCAACCCTCTCACCACAAGACACAGGAACATGGCACAACTGTCATGAAAATGACAGTCAGCAAACCTAACACTGACCTCAGCGACTGTCACTGTAATCCAAGAGGTCAACAGAAAGCATCTAACTTATAACTGAGTGTCATGACTGCTTAACTGTTGTGTGAACATTAAGAGATCAGTATCACTAGGATGAGCAAAAACACATTATTAAGGGTAATATTATATTGGGCAAAGCAATGAAGCCTTTTTGCTCTCACTGTTTGCCTGCAAGTTTTCTGTCTGTGAAGCTAGAGCCTGGCCAGATCTACCTTTACAGATGAAAGAAATCTTGCTGCCATTAAACAGTTCATGATTTTTGACCATCCTAGGGAAAAATAAAGATGTAACATACCACTAAAGCAGATTGTAAACAACAGTGCTGATATTCATAATCAGCCACTTAATCATCATGAAGATTAATCCCCAGAGAGAACCTATTGGTAACATGGGCCAACGTGACAGGCAGTAATGAATTTTCTTTGAGCTTACAGACTGTGGGTGAACCTTTTCAGACGTGTTTCATAGGGATACCCAGATTTGATGTAAATATGTTTGTTTAATTATAGTAGTAATACTTGTAGTGATGAGAGTGAAGTGGCAAATTGCAGTGCATTATTAATTAAGGGACTAACTCAGGGGTTACCGTATGATCCATGTTATCTGGGTAGGCTTACCCTATTTGCACCTTGACATGGGGATTGGCTAAACATCTCTGCTGCACTGCAACATCGACAAAAACGATCCTTGCTCCATCTGGATGGAAGTTGTAAAGATGATCTAGCTTTGTGGTCAGCTACAGCAAATCTCTTTGCTTCTCTTTTTTTTCCTGGTCTTGCTGCTAAGCAGGCTTTAAAGCAAATTGAGAAACTGGCTTGCTGGTCAGCTAAACAGGCTAATGTTACTACTGAAATTTTACCTCAATTGCTTTTAATCCAAATAGTTTAAGGCATGCATATTTACAGAATAGAGCTGCTGTTGATTTCTTGCTTTCAGCTCATGGTCATGACTGTGAGGATTTTAAAGGCATGTGCTGTTTTAATTTGTCTGATCACAGTCAATCAATTTATCAAAGGATTGCTTGGTTGGAAAACCATAATCAATTGTTAAAGATGTGAATCCTTTTGATCAATGGTTTCAATCTTGGTTTGGAAATCTGTCTCCTTGGTTGTTGGGTCTGCTCAAGGAAGGTTTACGCTGGATTGGTATTGTTTCATTGATCTTGCTTGTTTTGCGTATTGCATGTGGATGTATTATGTGAAGTGCAAATGAGGTAACATCTTGAGCTTTCCATTAAATTTAACTTAATACAATACAATACACCAGGTTGAAAGAGACCTTCAAGATCATTGCATTCAACCCATCAACCAATCCAACCCACCTGAACAACTAAACCATGACACCAAGCACCCCATCAAGTCTCCTCCTGAATACCTCCAATGAAGGTGACTCCACCACCTCCACGGGTAGCCGATTCCAATGGGCAATCACTCTCTCTGTATAGAACTTCTTCCTAACATCCAGTCTAAACCTCCCCTGGCACAGCCTGAGACTGTGTCCTCTTGTTCTGGTACTGGCTGCCTGGGAGAAGAGACCAACCTCTGCCTGGCTACAACCTCCCTTCAGGTAGTTGTAGATAGCAATAAGGTCACCCCCTGAGTCTCCTCTTCTGCAGGCTAAGCAACCCCAGCTCCCTCAGCCCCTCCTCATAGGGCTTGTCTTCCAAACCCCTCACCAACTTCGTTGCCCTTCTCTGGACACGTTCCAACAAGTCAACCTCCTTCCTAAACTGAGGGGCCCAGAACTGGACACAGTACTCAAGGTGTGGCCTAACCAGTGCAGTGTACAGGGGCACAATGACCTCCCTGCTCCTGCTGGCCACACTGTTCCTGATGCAGGATGCAGAAGAAAAAGGGGGGAATTGTTGAGGAATGGCTTGAATCTAAGGGACATGGTTCTGTGGAACAACTATTTGAACAGAATGTGTAGGCCACACTCCATCTTGTTGTTTACTGCTCACAGTTAGCTAAAATGCTGATGCAGCAAGGTCACTGTGGCCTTGTGGCTGTGCTTGCAGCCGTGTTGTAAGATAACGGGATGAGAAACAAAGAGCTAGTTAGAAGGGAATTTTCTGAAATAGCGTGTAGACCTAACTGCAAGTAGGCTGGGTATTATAATGTGGCCTTCAGCCAGAGACCAATAGAATAATGACATTTGTGCATATTTAGCTGAGATGCTTTATAAGCTGTGTATCCGAACAATACAGTTGAAGTGTGCTTATCCATCACATTGATTGCTGCTGTCTTCCCTTGCTGACTGACAGTGCTATGCAGGGACAATAATACAGCTTATACTGGAAATGGGTCAGGACCCAAGCTGCAGTGCTAGAGGACAGTATGATCCACTTTGTACTGGGATGAGGCCACATCTCCACTGGGAGGGCTTGGAGGAACCATGTTTGGACTGAGTCTATACTGGAAGGGGGTCAGGGTATCCAGTTTGGACTCTGAGTAGGTGCAGTCTGTAATGGGAGCGGGTTGGGGTGTGAAGGGATGAGGAGACCTCCTGTTCTGATGGCAGTGCTGCTCTGGAGCACAGCTCTGTCCCAGAAGTAGCTCTGGCCTGTCCCTGCCTGCAGTCCCAGCACTGCCACCCAGCAGCACAGTGCCCAAGCTGCCAGAGCACTCAGGCCTTGCCCCAGCACAGAGGCTCAACAGGAGAGGACAGCCCAAGCTCTGGGGCTCTGGGGCTTTCTGCACTGCTGCTGTGCTGGGACTCTGCCCCTCCACCTCTGCACACAGGCATGGCCCTGCAGCTCCACAGAAGCCTCGGAGGAAGCAACTCAGAGAAACAACTCCCTGCAGGGTCCTTTATTATGTTCAGCACACCCAGGGAGCACAGCTCCTCATGTCTGCAGTCTCTGGGTCACAGCAGACAGGACAACACTGAACCAGAAATGGTCTGAAGAAAGACATTTGTGTGGGAACAATATTCTCACAAGAGAAACAGCACCAGCAGCAGCCAGAACTCCAGCAGCCAGGCTGGGCCTGCACTGAGTGACATCTGAACTGCTCTGCAGCAGAAGACAAAGTGTTTATTACTTCTGAAAGAATCCAGAGATCAGTTGGCTCAGGGCAGCCTTCAGCTCCTGGTTCCTCAGGCTGTAGATGAGAGGGTTGACTGCTGGAGGCACCACTGAGTACAGAACTGACACAACCAGGTCCAGGGATGGGGAGGAGATGGAGGAGGGCTTCAGGTCAGCAAAGAAGCCAGTGCTGAGAAAGAGGGAGACCACAGCCAGGTGAGGGAGGCAGGTGGCAAAGGCTTTGTGGCGTCCCTGCTGAGAGGGGATCCTCAGCACTGCCCTGAAGATCTGCACATAGGACACCACAATCAACACAAAACAGACAAATGCTAAACAGACACTGGCCACGAGGAGCCAAGTTCCCTGAGGTAGGATGTGGAGCAGGAGAGCTTGAGGATCTGGGGGATTTCACAGAAGAACTGGTGCACAGCATTGCCCTGGCAGAGGGGCAGGGAAAATGTATTGGCTGTGTGCAGCAGCGCAGTGAGAAAGCCACAGCCCCAGGCAGCTGCTGCCAGGTGGAGACAAACTCTGCTGCCCAGGAGGGTCTCATAGTGCAGGGGTCTGCAGATGGCAACATAGCGATCGTAGGACATTACTGTGAGAAGGAAATATTCACCTACAATCAAGAGGAGAAAGAAAAATACCTGCACAACACATCCTGCATAAGAGATGTCCCTGGTGTCCCTCAGGGAATTGGCCATGGATTTTGGCACAGTGGTGGAGATGGCACCCAGGTCAAGGAGGGCAAGGTTGAGGAGGAAGAAGTACATGGGGGTGTGGAGGTGGTGGTGCCAGGCTATGGTGGTGATGATGAGGCCATTGCCCAGCAGGGCAGCCAGGTAGGTGGCCAGGAAGAGGCAGAAGTGCAGGAGCTGCAGCTGCCTTGTGCCTGGGAATGGCAGGAGGAGGAAGTGGGTGCTGGAGCTGCTGTTGGCCATCTGCTGCCTCTGGCCATGGAGACCTGTCCAAGGAGGGAAAGAAAGTGACAAGTTAGGGTACACTTCTCTCAGCCGCATTGTAACCCCTGTCCTTGAGCTGCAGGTGGAATGGATCAGCTCAGTCCCCATCACTACCAACCCATGGCACTGTTCATCACAGCTTCAAATGCAGCAGGGACCCAGAATTGCCATGAAGATTCCTCTGGTGTCAGAACAGAAAGTGACCAACAGTCCAGTCCCAGAGAACAAGAGTCCCATGGAGAGGTGGAAAAACATGGAACAGCTCTGCAGTGCTGCAGAGACAATGAAGGGAAGAGAGAAAAGCAGAGGGGCTGGGGGTAAAGTCTTCTCCTTCCCCAGCTCTGTTCTCTGCAGCTTACAGGATGGAACTGAAGAGCTTTTGTCCTCCTTTTGTGTGCACATTCCAGGAGCCTTCAGATGAATGTCAGTTGCCAAGGTTGTGACTCCTGACCTGGAGCCCAGAGCTTTGAGGGCACTTCCTCTGCTGGGGAGAAGAGGAGAGCAAAAGGTTGCATTGGGAAATGTGTCTGCAGTGCAGAGAATGGCACAGAGGAGCCTGATCCCCCTTGCCAGGGCATCTCTGACAGCAGATCCCTCTCCCCCCTGCCCAACTCTCTGCTGCCTGCAGCTGTCCCTACCAGGAGCTGCTTCTCTGTGCCCAGCTCTCCTCCCCATCCATGCTGACAGAGCTCATCCCACCTGCTCTATGCTCAGCTCTGCCCTGCAGACCCCTCCCAGCAGCAGGACACTGCCCAGGGGCAGCTCTGGGTGTGCAGGGGCTCAGGAGCAGCTCAGACAACAGATAATGAGACCTTTGGTCTCAGAGCCTTCTGCAGGGTACAGAAATAAACTCTGGACTCACACAGCCCACCCAGCACACCAAGGGGATCAACATTCAAAGCCAAGACTCCTTCCCTTCCAGCAAAATGCTGCCTTGATGCTCTTCTGCAAAGCCTCCTCAGAAATGCCCAGGGGGGAGCTAGAACTGTGAGCAGGTCTGGCCAAGGCAGCTCCCTCCCCACAGCAGAAGGATCCTGCCCTGCCCTACCCTGCCAGGGCTGTCTCCTGCCACTCAGCTTCTCCCCACAGCACTGTGTGGAGCTCCCTGGGCAGGCTGAGAGCTGAGCCTGGCAGGCAGCAGACTCCCTGCCCCAGCACACAGCTCCTGGGCTGCAGGGACCCTGCTCTGAAGGACAGCCCTCACCACCCCTGCCTGCACCCCAGGCCTCCACCGCTCTTCAGAAAAGCCTGAAAAGAACCTCTGCACAGGAAGATTTCCTTCCAGCCCCCAGCACCTGTGGCTGTGCCAGCTGTAGGAGATGCCTCCAGGAGCTGCAGCTGCACTGCCCTGCCCCCACAGACTCACCCTGTCAGGGACTGCAGTGACTTCTCCTCCTGTCAGCTCTCAGTCACCCTCCTGGACACCTCCAAGATCTGTTTGCCTTCTTCATCTTGCTGAGATCCACTGGCAGTGCCCTCAGCCCTGCTGTGCAGAGCAGAGAAGCTGCTCCTGGGCACAGCTGACACTTTTCATTGCTGCCTACTTGCCAGCAGCTCCCTCCAGCCACGGAGCTCAGCCCAGCTGAGCAGCAGAGGACCAACCCAAGGGCATTTTAATGACCCTCTGGTGGCTTTGGAGCCAGGTAAACATCAGAGACTGAGAGGGAGATGATGAAACCTCGCCAGAAGTTGAAGTCACTTTCAAACTCTGAACTTTCTTCTCTTGTGGATGGGTCCCAGTGAGGACACTGCTGGGAAAGCGTCTGCAGGCTGTGGTTGGAGCAGAGAACTGGAGGCAGTGCTGAGAGGTCAGGACAAGCAGAGGAAGATGTCTCTGATGCTGAGCAAACCTGGAGGTGTTTCATTAATGCCAAGGGTCAAGGCCTGAGCCCTGGCTCCTGGACAGGCAGATCCTGTCCCTCACTCACCCCTCAGGGGGATTCCTGGAGCAGTGAGATGTAGAGAGGACCAATGCCAAGGGCAGGACTATGGCACAACCCCTCCCAGGCTCCTGAGGATGGACAAGGAGGCAATGAGGCCCCAGGGCTGGAAGGGGGAGTTGTCTCCTCAGAGGCAGCAGTGGCACAGACCACAGCCAGAACCAAAGGCAGGAAGAGCTTGGCTCTGCCAGGAGCCTTTCAGCTCTCCCACAGCCTTCTGTCATCTGCCCCTCAGGCTGTCCTCTGCTGCTGCATCAGCTGAGCCTCTTTCCCTGCAGGCTGTAGTCACCCAGCCAGCTGCCCCACCTTGCTGCCACCTTCCTTTGCTGCTCTCTCCCCATCCTCCCTGGGTGTCCCTTGAAACTCCAAGCCTTGGAGTGCTCCAGGCTGCTGCTGGGGGATGTCTTGCAGTCACATTTCTTTCTCCTCATCTCCACTCTGCACCTCCCCAGCTGCACTTTGTGGCTTTGTTTCTTTCTCTTGCACTTTGTCACTGTGCAGAAAAGCTTCTCCATGCCTCAAACCACTCCCCAAGCACTCTCAGGCTACTCTGCTCCTGGCCTCACTCTTCACACCACTGAGCCCATGGCCTTCAGCCTCTATCTACTGGTCATGTGCCTGAGGCTTCCCAAGCACATCTTGGGAGATCTCTGGGCACTCTCCAAGTTCTTTGCAGATGGAGATGTGGTGCTCATAGGACAAGAAAGAGACTTTTGACCAAGTGCTGTAGTGGGTGGACAAGGAGCAGTGGTTTTGAACTGAAAGAGGAGACTGAGATTGGATAGAAGGAAGAAATGTTTTGCAGTGAGGGTGGCAGGAGACTGGAACAGGTTGCCCAGAGAAGGGGATGTCCATCCCTGGAAGTCTCCAAAGTCAGGCATTTCAGCAACCCAACCTAGTGGGAGATGTCCCTGGCCATGGTCAGGGTGTTGCACTCGATGCTCTCTTCCATCTCTGCCAATCCAAACCATTCCAGGATTCTCTGATTCCAATATCCCCAACCCCTTCTCCACAGGGCTGCAGCTACCTCCCTACACCATGGGGGTGTCTGCATCTCTCCTAGGCCTCTGCACCCCCATACAAAGGAAATTGTTGTCATTCCTGGCCATGAATGGCAATGGCTTGGGCAAATCCAATCCAGTCCCAAAGGCACCTCCCTCAGAAGGGGAAAGCAGCAATGAGTTCTGCTGAGGCAGGAGGAGAATCTGAGACACTGGAATGAATTGGATGGAATTCAGCAAAGGGAACAGAGATGTCACCAGGTTCAGTTTGGTGCCAAGGGTCACTCTCTCACCTTCACCATGGGAGAATCCTGCAGAGGAAAATCAGTTTGGGGAAGGATTAGAAAGATTGTGAAAGGAAAATCTCCTTGGGGCTGGAAGGATTTTACATGGAGCCTGGGAAGAAAGGCCTCAAGGAAGCCCTTCTGTTGCCTCACAAGGCTCTGAATGGACTCCCTCACTCTCTCAACAACTTGAGAGAGAAGCCTGTCTGGGGTTAAATCCATTCCTAGTGCCAGACTTGGTCCCTGGTTTATGACTCAGAGTTTGGGTGCAGGGATTTCAGGGGCAGTGCTTTCCCCAGGCACTGTGGCTCCTGTAGAACTCGAAGGCAGCAGCAGCAGTTTGAAATCCCTTCAACAGTTCTGGTGAATCATGAGCTCAGGCTGTGGAATTTCACAGCAGCACTTAACAAGTCAAACCCCAACAGCTGGTTACAATCAATGCAGGGATTTGGATCAGGATTGCACAGGCTTTGACCCACGGTCCCCATCTTACAGCCCTTAAAAATAAAGGGGTCCAGGAGAGCTGGAGCTACTTCAAGGAAGAACTCTTGAAGGTTCAGGAACAGGCTGTGCCAGTGTCCCGGAAGATGAGCCGCCGGGGCAGACGGCCAGCCTGGTTGGGTAATGAACTCTTAATAGAACTAAGGGAAAAAAAGAGGGTGTACCATCTCTGGAAGAAAGGGGAGGCAACCTATGGAGTGTTTAGGGATGTTGCTAGGACATGTAGGAAGAAAATTAGGGAGGCAAAAGCCCATTTAGAACTTAGACTGGCCTCTGCTGTGAAGGACAACAAAAAGTCCTTCTATAAATCCATCAATAGCAAGAGGAAGGGCAAGGACAACCTCCACTGCTTGGTTGACACAGAGGGGAATGTTGTAACAAAGGATGAGGAAAAGGCAGAGGTACTTAACACCTTCTTTGCTTCAATCTATCCTAGCATGGCAGAACATCTTCCAGACAGCTGGCCTGCAGAGCTGGCAGAAGGAACCAGGGAGCTGCATAGTTTCCCGCTGCTCCAGGAGGCAGTTAGAGATCTTCTGAGTCGCTTGGACCCCCACAAGGCCATGGGACCGGATGGGATCCATCCTAGGGTGCTGAGAGAGCTGGCAGATGAGCTGGCCAAGCCACTCTCCATCATTTTTCAACAGTCCTGGCTCACTGGAGAGGTCCCAGAAGACTGGAAGCTAGCCAACGTGGTGCCCATCCACAAGCAGGGCCGATTGGACGAGCCAGGGAATTATAGGCCTGTCAGCCTGACCTCAGTGCCAGGCAAGATTATGGAACAGGTCATCTTGAGTGCGATCACACAGCACTTACAGGATGACCAGGGGCTCAGGCCTAGCCAGCATGGCTTTAGGAAGGGGAGGTCCTGCCTGACCAACCTGATCTCCTTCTATGATCAGGTGACCCGCCTGGTTGATGTGGGGAGGCCTGTGGATGTGGTCTACCTGGACCTCAGCAAGGCCTTTGACACCGTCCCCCACAGCAAACTCCTGGCCAAGCTGGCAGCCCATGGCTTGGATGGGAGCACACTGCGTTGGGTTAGGAACTGGCTGGAGGCCGAGCCCAGAGAGTGGTGGTGAATGGTGCCACAGCCAGCTGGCGGCCAGTCACTAGTGGTGTGCCCCAGGGATCAGTGCTGGGCCCCATGCTCTTCAACATCTTTATTGATGATCTGGATGAGGGCATCGAGTCCATCATCAGTAAATTTGCGGACGACACCAAGCTGGGGGCAGGAGTTGATCTGCTGGAGGGCAGAGAGGCTTTGCAGAGGGACCTCAACAGGCTGGACAGATGGGCAGAGTCCAAGGCATGAGATTGAACACATCCAAGTGCCGGGTTCTGCACATTGGCCACAGCAACCCCATGCAGTGCTACAGGCTGGGGTCAGAGTGGCTGGAGAGCGGCCAGGTAGAAAGGGACCTGGGGGTGCTGGTTGATTGTAGGCTGAACATGAGCCTGCAGTGTGCCCAGGCAGCCAAGAAGGCCAATGGCATCCTAGCCTGCATCAGAAACAGTGTGGCCAGCAGGAGCAGGGAGGTCATTCTGCCCCTGTCCACTGCACTGGTTAGGCCACACCTTGAGTCCTGTGTCCAGTTCTGGGCCCCTCAGTCAGGAAGGATGTTGTCTTACTGGAGCATGTCCAGAGAAGGGCAACAAAGTTGGTGAGGGGTTTGGAAGACAAGCCCTATGAGGAGAGGCTGAGGGAGCTGGGGTTGCTTAGCCTGGAGAGGAGGAGACTCAGGGGTGACCTTATTGCTCTCTACAACTCCCTGAAGGGAGGTTGTAGCCAGGCAGAGGTTGGTCTCTTCTCCCAGGCAGCCACCACAAGAACAAGAGGACACAGTCTCAGGCTGCACCAGGGCAGGTTTAGGCTGGATGTTAGGAAGAAGTTTTACACAGAGAGAGTGATTGCCCATGGGAATCGGCTACCCGTGGAGGTGGTGGAGTCACCTTCATTGGAGGTGGTCAGGAGGAGTCTTGATGGGGTGCTTGGTGCCACGGTTTAGTTGTTTAGGTGTGTTGGATTGGTTGATGGGTTGGACGTGATGATCTTGAAGGTCTCTTTCAACCTGGTGTATTGTATTGTATTCCATGTCCACGCAGGTTAGTGAAGAATATTGCTGCATGGCTATGGCAGGCACTGAGTTTGATTTCCTCACTTCACATTCCAGACCCTCCCAGGACCCCTCAAGGACACCTCCCTGCAGTGGGCACATGGCTTCATCCCTGGGCCCTGGGGAAGAAATGTCCCCAAAAGTGGCCTTTTGGGAAAGAAATGTCCAAGGAAAACCAACCAAAGAGAATACTTTATTAGGGTTGGGGTTTCCATTCTAATCAGGCATTAGCCTTGGGATGAGGTTTTTCTTTTACCTCTAGGAAACCCAAAGTGCTGAGGAACAAAGAGCCAAATCCCAGCCCAGTCGTGGCACTGGCTGTGCTGACTCAGCACTGCCATTCCTCTCCTCAGCACTGGCTGGTGCAGAGAAGGGCAGGGGCACATTTGCTTCTGAGGAAAGAAGGTGTAAAAGAGGAGATTGCAGTTCAAGCTGCTGGAGAAGGTCCCCCCCAGGGGGGTCACGTTTGGCCTGGCAGTGCCGGGGTTGGTGTAGTGCTGTGTCCCCGGTGCACGCTGGTCACCGGCGTGGGGGTGACTATGCCAGGTGAGGGAGGAGCTGCGGATGAAGCCCTTGCTGCAGCCCACGAAAAGGAAGGGCTGGCACCGGTGTGGGTGCAGCGGTGCTGGCTGAGGGTGGCCAGCTGAGTGCAGCTCTTGCCTCAGGCAGCTCAGAGGTGCAGGAGCTTCTGGCTGTGGACGCAGCAGTGCCGGCTGAGGTTGGAGCCGAGGGAGAAGCTGTTGCTGTAGTCACCACTGACAGAGGGCTGGGCACTGGGCTGGGGGCAGTGGGGCTTTACCAGCTCCAAGCTGGGTGAGAAGGAAGCTCTGCCTGCCCTCAGGGCACTGAGGTGGCTGCTTGGGTGGCACACAGGGGCTGATATGGGTTTCCCATCTTCCTCCTCTTCATCTTCCTCCTCCTTCTCTTCTTTGTCCTATTCCATATCATCATCCACTTCTTACACATCATCCCCTTTGTCCTCATAATTATTGTCATCCTCCTCCTAATCCTCATATACTTCATCCTTGTTTTCCTCATCCATGTCTACATCAACCACTTCTCCTCTTCCTCAAGGCTGAAATTTGGCTCCTTCAAATTAATCTCCAGGAAATTCTTCTCCTCCCAGATCTTGTCCAGGTCCTTCTGGGAGGCCATGCTGCTGAGAGGAATGGTCACCCCTGTGCTCTTGGGCAAATCCTTTGGACCAAGTGACTGAGAAGTAAGGACACTGTGTGTGACTCCTTGCAATGGAGGGATCAGAGCCCTAACTCCTGTGCTGAATCCCCTGGTTGTAGTGCTGATGGGGCTGACACCCCCAGGATGTAGCCATCCCAACCATCTCACTCTGGCCATGCAACTGATACCTGACCACCTGGGGCTCAGGCAGGTGAACTCCTACATTCCCATCACAGCCAATGTGGGAGGAGGGTCTGGAGAGGGTTGAGAGGTGCTCAGGGGCCAGCTGGAGCCTGGGATCTTGTTGCTGTGCCAAAGTTGGGTTCTTTACCTTCTGGCCTGTTCCAAGGAGCAGATCTGCAAACTTTGCTCCTCCCCAGCACAAAGGAGCAGGGCTGATGGACAGAAGAGAAGGATATGATCCCAGCCAGAGAGAAGCAAAGGGTTCAGAGGAGAGGATTGACCTGCAAGGAATGGCTCAGCCCTGACCAGGGCTCTCCCAGCCTTGCACTGCTCTCCCTATGGCTTGGGGGTTTGTCACCTCCTGCCAGCTCAGTGAATCTGTGCTTGGATCACAGCCAACAGGGAGCTGACAGAAAACTTTGGAGGTCAAAAGCTTCAGGGTCTGTGCAAGTGGCAAAAGATCCCAGGATGATTCATCATCCAAGGTGCTCCAGATCAGAGAAACACCTGATGAAAGTCAATGCTCTCCACCTCTCAAAACAGTGACCCTAAAGCCAGAGCCTTGGAGCTCTCCTGGATCCCAGCAGCTGTGTCCAGCATCTCCCCCACTCAGATATCTCTCAGGCACAACCTGCACCAAGGGCCAGCACCAAGTCAGACTTCTCCAGGCTCAGTTCTTATCCTCTGAGAATGTCGAAGCTTTGTGTTTGCCCTGAGCTGCAGCAGAAGGGAACTGAACTCCAGGGCACCCTCTGCCAGCCACCTCTCCACCTCTCTGTGTCTTTGGACAGACACCTTTGCTGTCACCATGTTGGGGGCTCTACATTCCACTAGACCCAGTCAGCTCTGTCCCTGTGTCTGTGTGCTTGGTGCTTCTCTCCAGGCACAGCCATAGAAAGAGATTTGAATTCAGGATTGATTCCTGAGGAAGGGCTGCTAGGATCCAACCTTTTCCTCTGCTTCTCACTCTCAAGAACTCTTGACTGGCTGAGAAATCACAGCTATGGCACAACTTGTTGGCTTTGCCTCATCCTTGTGGACTGCTGAGAGAGAGCTTGTGCTGAGCAGATGGTTCCAGAGGCCTTGGATTGCTGAGGCAACTTTCTCAGCCTTGGCTTTGCTTCCAAAGAGCAACAATTCTTCTGTGGCTGTGTGCAGGCAGTTGTCTAAGGAGAGCAGGGGGCAGCTGGTGCCATGGAGCTGTGAGCTCCAGCTGCAGAGAGCAGTGGAGAAGTCTGATGCAAGGAGCAGGGATGGAAGGCCCAGGTGGGCAGGGACAGCAATGGGGAGGATGGGGAGGGTGAGGAGCAAAGTTGTCCATTCAGTGTCAGCCCTCAAAGGACAGCTTCTCCTCCCAGTCCAGACCTCCTCATCAGCCAGCCTGCATCATTCTGGCTTGGTGGATGCTGCAGTCACCTCTGCCCTCATCTGAGAAAGAATCAAATAGTTTACCCTCAAAACCTGAGCTTTGTGAGGTGCACTTTCAAATCTGGAAATGAACAACAAAGACACAAAGAGCTCCTCAGGGCACTTGGGGATCATTCCATGAACCTCAGGTACTGAGAGAAGAGTGAAGAAACTGTGCAAGAAGCAAGAAGCAAAACACAGAGTACCTTGAAGCATTGATTGGCCCCACTGAGGCTTGTTACTGCCAAAGCCTCCCCAGGGACTCGTTAGAGCAGCTCAGGAGAGGCTGTGATTGCAGCAGGCAAAGGCAAAGTGCAGGAGAGCAAACTCTGGCTCTGGGTTCTGCAGCACAAAGGCCAAGGCCTGAGCACAGCCCCTGGGCAGGCAGCTCCTGCCTCTCATGTGTGGGTCAAGGCTCTTCAGGTGCAGTGGGGGTGGGGGGTGTGTTTCATAGCAGCATAGCAGGGCCTAGGTTGGAAGGGACCTCAGAGCTCATCTGCTCCAACCTCCCTGCCATAGGCAAGGATGCCTCTCCTATAGACTCAGCTGCTCAAGGCCTCATCCAGCCTGGCCTTCAACACCCTCAGGAGAGGGCATCCTACCTGGACAGCCTATTCCAGAGTCCCACAACCCTCATACTGAAGAACTTCTTCCTAAGGCCCAGTCTAAACCTCCTTTTCCTCACCTTCCAACCTTTCCCTCCTGTCCTGTCACCAGACACCCTCATGAAAAGTCCCTCTCCAGCCTTCCTTTAGCATCCCTGTAGGGTTTGTGAGTGGAGGACAAGGGACTGACAGTCCCCAGCCTTCCTGGGGCTGTGGACAGATGCAGTGGGGCCCTCTCAGTGCCTTAGGACAACAGCTCCTCACAGGCCTCAGGGACAGAGAATGCCATATTCAAGAGGGCACAGCCTTGGCTTCTCTTCATCACTCCCACCACTGCCATTGCCCTTGGCCAGCTCTCCCACAGCTTTGTCCTGCACTCTCTCACAGCTGCTTCTCCTGCCCTGCAGGCTGCAGACACTCCTCTCACTTCCCCACCTTGGCCTTCCCATGCCTTCACTGACACCTGCCCACACTCACCCTCTGCTCCTGGGGACACAAAGAGAAGGGCTGATCCCAGACTCCTTCTGCAGAACTTCTCAGGCCACAGCACTGCCCTTTGAGAGAGATTTCTTGCTCCTCATGGCCAGGCTGCACCTGCCAGGCTGCACCATCTGGCAGTGTTCCTCTCTCCTGCTCTTGCCTACCTCAGCAGGAGCTCCCAAGGCTGCTGGCCTTGCAGTTTCTTGCATAGACAGCACCAAGCCCTGTGCCTGCTGCTGTCCCATCAGGTCCTCAGGCAGCAGAGACACAGCAACCAACCCATCAGCCCCTTCCTGCAGTCAGCCCAGGCCCTTTGGCAGAGGCCATCTGACAGATCACTCTGCCCATCTGCCAGCCATGAGCCCAGGGCTGCCCTAGCAGCTCCTGCAGACACACCTGACCTCACAGTCCCTTTCCCACCTCTGTTCCTGCTGGTGGCCAATCCTCTCAGGAGACAGAAGTGGCCTCACTTCCCCCTTCCAGTCCTTGGCTTCCTACTGAGTGGTGAGTTCCTGAGACACACCTGAGCACAGGATTGCACACTCAGCCCTCAGCCTCCTTGTGGCCAGAGCCTGAGCAGATCAAAGTTTCACCAGATCCATCTGGCAGATTTCCTACCAAGGCTTTGAGTGGAGAAGCTGCTGGCTCTGTCCTGCTGCAGTTGTGGAGCAGACTCCTGCACATCCTCTTGTCCAATGATCCTGCTCAGGGCAGGGGTAAGCAGATGAGGTCCCTCAAGGGCTCTGCCCAGTTTGGCTTCATCTCCAGAGGGGCTGCAAATGCCCTGGCTCAGATGGTGCAGGGAGTTCATGAAGACATTGCACAGTGCTGGCCCAAGGGCTTGCCCTGAGGGATGCCACTGGAAAGTGTCTGCCAGGAGGACTCTCCACTGGTGACATTTGGGCTTCAGCCACCCCCCAGCCACCACCTCATCCATTTCTGCACTCCAGATCTCAGCACTCTGGCTCTAAAGGGACCATGGGGGACCATGGCAAAGCCCTGGCTAAGGTCCAGGCACACAACATCCCCTTCTTGCCCCTGCCCATATGGCTTCAGCACTACCTCTCTTGTGCTGCAAGGGCCTGCAAATGGCTGCAGAGGTGTTTGAGCCTTCACCTTCCCAGGGACTGTGCTGAGGGTGACCAGCCTGCAATGTTCCCCATCCTCTCTTTTGGTGTTCTTGAAGAGGCCTTTTCCAGGGAGCCCAGAACCTCTGGGATGGCTCTGTGCACATCTCAGGGCACAGTCCATCAATGCTGATGTGAGCAGACAGCAGCCTGCCCAAGCCATCTGAGATGAATCTGCCTGGGCCAGTAGGGTTTGTTCTGGAGTGACACACAACAATGTCCCAGCTCTGCAAGGTGTCCACATCTGAGCTGGCCTCATGGACCCCTAAGGGAGTGTGGGATGTTCAGAGACAGAGTCTTTCCCCATCACTCACACAGGCCCTGCCCTGCAGCAGACAGAGAGTCTCCCTGGCCTCCTGCTGCCCCTGCCAGAAGCTGGGAGGCTCCTCAAACCTCCAGTGCCCTGGTACCTTCAGCAACAGCTCATGGTGTTTGTGCTCACTCAGGTTCACCTCAGCTCATCTGCTGACATCTCATCTGCACAATGCAAACAGGCTCTGCTGACCTCCTGAGGCCATGTCCTCCTGTGGAGGGACAAAGAGTCTCTCCAAGCTGAGGTGTGAGGCTGCTGCTGGAAACGCTGGTTGTGAAGGCTAGTCTGGGGTGACTGCCCTGGGACAGCTTCCCCAGGGTGTCCAGTGAACACAGACACAGTCCAGAGCCTTCTCTGCTGATCCTTCAGGTCACTTGCAGGAGGCCTGGCTGTGTGAGGACACTGCTGTGTGCCCCAGCCCTGCACACTCACACACTTTAGCTGTTCCCTGCTCTTTGCATCTGTTGGACAATTTCTTGGGCCTGCTCTTGAAGGAAACTTTGGAAGGAGACCTAAGGCTTCAGGCACTGCCCCAAGCAGATCACCTGTCTGGGTGCAACTGCTCTTGTGGAGGCCATCTGAGCCAAAGAAGTTCCCATGGCCTGTGTCTGCCTGTGGTCATGGGACTACCATGCAGCAGGATGGAGCCCAAGCTGCCAACACAGGGGCTCAGCAGGAGAGTGTGGAAGTGGAAAGAGAACAGCCCTGGACAAGCAAGTGCTGATGCTCCCTGGAGCTGCTGCTGTGCTGGGATGCTGTTCTTCTCCAGCTCTACACATGGGAGCTGCCCCTAAAGCTCCAGAAAAGTCTTGGAGGAAGGATCTCAGGAAAAAAGATACTACTGCAAGGCCCTTTATTGTGTTGAAACCAACAAGGAGCAGAGCTCCACTTACACAAACTTCTGGTCAGAAAAACTAGAGAGTGAATTAGAAACTGTAGGATGAAGATATAAATAGTAAAAAACTAGACTCCCCCACCAGAAAGTACAGCAGCCAGGCTGGGCCTGCACTGAGTGACAACAGAACTGCTCTGCAGAAGAGTTTATTGCTTCTGAAAGCATCCAGAGATCAGTTGGCTGAGGGCAGCCTTGAGCTCCTGGTTCCTCAGGCTGTAGATGAGAGGGTTCACTGCTGGAGGCACTACTGAGTACAGAACTGACACCACCAGATCCAGGGATGGGGAGGAGATGGAGGAGGGCTTCAGGTAGGCAAAGATGGCAGTGGTGAGAAACAGGGAGACCACAGCCAGGTGAGGGAGGCAGGTGGCAAAGGCTTTGTGGCGTCCCTGCTGAGAGGGGATCCTCAGCACTGCCCTGAAGATCTGCACATAGGACACCACCAGGAACACAAAACAGACAAAACTGAGCAGACACCAACTTGCTTAAGGCCCAGGGAAAAGCTCCTAGCAGCAAGCACCTTGTAGCTGTTGTCCCTGCCAGGCCATCTGCCACTGCAGAAGAGCTTGGCTCCACCACCTCTCCAGGCAGGTGCTGGCTGCCTTGAGACTGCCCTGTGCCTGCCCCTCACCAAGCCAGAGAGGCTCAGCTGCCTCCAGCTTGCCACACAGCTCCTGTGCTGTGGGCCCTAAGCCCCTCATGAGAGAATTTCTCTGCACTTCTCCAGGTTCTCCACCCTCTTTTAGAAGTGGGAACCTCACCACCTGATGTGGCTTCCACCATGACTCCCATGCCCCCCTCCCAGGGACACTGCCCAGCTGCTCACATCACAGCCTGTCCAGAGGCATGAGGTTGTTCTGCCCCAGTGCAGACCTTGCCTGCCTTGGCCTTGTCAAACTTCAGGAGGCCTTTGATGGCCAAACCCACTCACCTCTGGAGGTCCCTGTGGACTGGCATCCCAGCAGGACAGCATTTAAGGTTAGAGGGCCAGTGCCTCAAACAAGTTGACAGTGTGGGGGAGTGCAGGGCACTACAGGCATAGAATGGAAACTGTTCCAAGGAGTTGCCACCCAAGGGGGTAAATACCCCAGGAACCTCAGCAATACCATTGGAAGGTACAACCCCACAAGTGCAGGGCCAGGAGGGTCAGAGGTTCTTTGTGGAGTGTATTACAACAGTAACAGAGAAGATCTTGAGTGAAGCAAAGGATGTGGTCAGTGCTGGCTGGATACCCTGTGAGAAAGCTCTGCACTTGCTGGGAATGAGTGCTGTGATCAGGGAGAGTCCAAGAGCTTTCCCTAATTGGAAGCTATGAGTGTACTCTTTACATCTGCACACAGGAACTGCCCTGCAGCTTCAGAGAAAGCTTTCAGGAAGGTGCTCAGAGAAACAAACCTTGAAGAGTTCTTGATTGTGTTGAAAACACAGGGAACAGTGTTCCTCATGTCTGCAGTTCTGGGTCACAGCAGACAAACCAGTGCTGAATCAGGAATGGACTGGAGAAAAACATTGGACTCTGAGTAGTTGCAGTCTACAATGGGAGGGGGTTGGGATATGAAGGCATGAGGAGACCACCTGTTCTGATGGCAGTGCTGCTCTGGAGCACAGCTCTGTCCCACAAGCAGCCCTGGACTCTCCCTGCCTGCAGTCCCAGCACTGCCACCCAGCAGCACAGTGTCCAAGCTGCCAGAGCACTCAGGCCTTGCCCCAGCACAGAGGCTCAGCAGGAGAGGGTGGAAGGCAAGGAAGAGCAGTTGAGGACAGCCCAAGCTCTGGGGCTGCCTGGCACTGCTGCTGTGCTGGGACTCTGCCCCTCCACCTCTGCACACAGGCACTGCCCTGCACCTCCACAGAAGCCTTGGAGGAAGCAACTCAAAGAAACAACTCCCTGCAGGGTCCTTTCTTGAGTTGAACACCCAGGAATCACAGCTCCTCATGTCTGCAGTCTCTGGGTCACAGCAGACAGGAGAACACTGAAGCAGAAATGGTCTGAAAAAAGACATTTGTGTGGGAACAGGCATTCTCTCAAGAGGAACAGCACCAGCAGCAGCCAGAACTCGAGCAGCCAGGCTGGGCCTGCACTGAGTGACATCAG
The DNA here is from genome assembly GCA_015227895.2 of Colaptes auratus. Lineage (NCBI taxonomy): Eukaryota > Metazoa > Chordata > Aves > Piciformes > Picidae > Colaptes > Colaptes auratus. The sequence continues at coordinate 22,038,768 of JAAWVA010000030.1, forward strand.
AACTGCTCTGCAGGAGAAGACAAAGAGTTTATTGCTTCTGAAAGCATCCAGGGATCAGTTGGCTCAGGGCAGCCTTCAGCTCCTGGTTCCTCAGGCTGTAGATGAGAGGGTTCACTGCTGGAGGCACCACTGAGTACAGAACTGACACCACCAGGTCCAGGGATGGGGAGGAGATGGAGGAGGGCTTCAGGTTGGCAAAGGCGGCAGTGCTGAGAAAGAGGGAGACCACAGCCAGGTGAGGGAGGCAGGTGGCAAAGGCTTTGTGGCGTCCCTGCTGAGAGGGCATCCTCAGCACTGCCCTGAAGATCTGCACATAGGACACCACAATCAACACAAAACAGACAAATGATAAACAGGCACTGGCCACGAGGAGCCAAAGTTCCCTGAGGTAGGATGTGGAGCAGGAGAGCTTGAGGATCTGGGGGCACTTCACAGAAGAACTGCTCCACAGCATTGCCCTGGCAGAGGGGCAGGGAAAATGTATTGGCAGTGTGCAGCAGAGCATAGAGAAAGCCACAGCCCCAGGCAGCTGCTGCCATGTGGAGACAAACTCTGCTGCCCAGGAGGGTCTCATAGTGCAGGGGTCTACAAATGGCAACGTAGCGATCGTAGGACATGGTGGTGAGGAGAAAATACTCTGCCTGAATTAGGAATATGAAAAAGAAGACCTGGAGAGCACATCCTGCATAGGAGATGTCCCTGGTGCCCCTCAGGGAATTGGCCATGGATTTGGGGACTGTGGAGGAGATGGCACCCAGGTCAAGGAGGGCGAGGTTGAGGAGGAAGAAGTACATGGGGGTGTGGAGGTGGTGGTGCCAGGCTATGGTGGTGATGATGAGGCCATTGCCCAGCAGGGCAGCCAGGTAGATGGCCAGGAAGTGGCAGAAGTGCAGGAGCTGCAGCTGCCTTGTGCCTGGGAATGGCAGAAGGAGGAAGTGGCTGATGGAGCTGCTGTTGGCCATCTGCTGCCTCTGGCCATGGAGACCTGTGCAAGGAGGGAAAGGCAGTGACAAGTTAGGGCACACTTCTCTCAGCCTCATTATAACCCCTGTCCCTGAGCTGCATGAGGAATGGATCAGCTCAGTCCCCATCACTACCAACCCATGGCAGAGTTCATCACAGCTTCAAATGCAGCAGGGACCCAGAATTGCCATGAAGATTCCTCTGGAGTCAGAACAGAAAGTGACCAACAGCCCAATCCCAGGGAACAAGTGTCCCCTTTTAGGTTGAAATTCCCCCCCATCATGATCTTTGCCAGAGTAGCTCAGTCAGAAGCAAATGAAGCTGTATTGACAAGCAAGAGCTACACTCTGCAATGGAATGCAATGAACAGGCACAGAACATCCAGGAGTGACAATATGAGACAGGTATTTACAAGTAGCAAATGACACAAATCACCCCAGGTCAGAGACCAGGGAAGCTGTTCCTCTGCTCCTACCCTCCAACCCCCTGTTCCAAGAGAGAAAGGAGGAGTGGAGAGAGAAAAAAAGCAGTGGGATAGACTTAGCCAAGGCCAGCCAAAGCAGGTGATCTCTCCCGAGCTAAGCAAAACAGCTGAGATCAGAAGAGAGAGAATTGTTATGGTACAGCTCCTCTGATTCCAGATATTTATCCAATGAATTTCTTTAGAAGAATCTTTTCTTTTCCTTTTCACACCCAAGAGTGATCTATTTATTGTGTTTCTACTTTTCTGCTCAAAATCTGTAACTAAATTTTAAAGGCATTGCCTAAAACCACCACACCCATGGAGAGGTGGAGAAACAGGGAGCAGGCCTGCAGTGCTGCAGAGACAGTGAAGGGAAGAGAGAAAGGCCGAGGGGCTGGGGGTGAAGCCTTCTCCTTCCCCAGCTCTGCTCACTGCTGCTCACAGGATGGAACTGAAGGGCTTTGGTCCTCCTTCTGTGTGCACACTCCAGGAGCCTTCAGCTGAGCATCAGCAGCCGAGATGGAGATGCCTCCAGGAGCTACAGCTGCAGTGTCCTGCCCCCACAGCCTCACTGTGTCAGGGACTGCAGTGACTTCTCCTCCAGTTTGCTCTCAGCATCCTCCCAGTCCTGGATACCTTGAAGCTCTCTCTGCCTTCCTCATCTCCCTGAGATCCTCTGGCAGTGTCCTCAGCCCTGCTGTGCTGTGCAGAGGAGCTGCTCCTGCCCAGAGCTGTCTCTCTGCAGTGCTGCCTGCTTGCCAGCAGCACATTCCAGCCCAGGAGCCTGGCCTGGCTCAGCACAACAGAACCAGCCCAGGTATTTTAAAGGAGCCCTCTGGTGGCTTTGTTGCCAAGTCCATGAACCTCAGAGACTGAGAAGCTGATGAAACCTCTGCAGAAGTCAAAGTCAGAGTCAAACTCTGAAGTTTCTTCTACTCTTAATGGGTCCCAGTGAAGCATACTGGGAAAGGGTCCCCAGGGGCTGGTTAGAGCAGAACGAGACAGTGGATGCAAGGGAAACATCACTGGAGGTGCTGAAGCATCTCCAGGCTGTGGGGAGAGCAGAGACCTGAGGCAGTGCTGACAGGTCAGGACAAGCAGCTCAAGGTGGCTCTGCTGCTGAGCAAACCTGGAGGGGTTTCATTGATCCAAAAAGGCCAAGCCCTGACTCCCAGCCCCTGGCCAGGCAGATCCTGTCCCTCACCTGTGGCTCAGGGCTCTGCTGGAGGCAGTGGGGAGTGAGGATGAGCAGTGATCATGGTAGGACCTTGTCAGGTTTTGATGTGGTTTGCTGTTGAAAAGTAAAGAACTGTAGCCTTAAAAATAATTCATCAGATACTTTGTGGAATTAGCTGCAGAAACTTTGACAATAATTAGAGGATAAGTTGTGGCTCAGCAGTATTTTAATGAGCCCCATGGAGTATTTGGGGCTGATTACATCATCCTTAGGTACTGCCAGGAGACTCTGCCAAGATACTACTGAGAAGCCTCTCCAGAAGTCCAAGTCAGAAGAAAACTCCAAAGTCCCTTGAAGCACTGATTGGCCTCCCTGAGGCTTGTTCCTGACAAAGGCTCCCCAGGGACTCCTTAAAGCAGCTTGTTAGAGGCCAGGATTGCAGGGAGACAAAAGGCAAAGTGCAGGGCAGAAAAACTTGCCTTTGGTCTATCAATACAATAGAATAGAATACAATAGAATAGAATACAATAGAATAAACCAGGTTGGAAGAGACCTTCAAGATCATCACGTCCAACCTATCAGCCAATCCAACCCACCCAAACAACTAGATCATGGCACCAAGCACCCCATCAAGTCTCCTCCTGAACACCTCCAATGAAGGTGACTCCACCACCTCCATGAGCAGCCCATTCCAATGGGCAATCACTATCTCTGTATAGAACTTTTCCTAACATCCAGCCCAAACCTCCCCTGGCACAGCCTGAGACTGTGTCCTCTTGCTCTGGTACTGGCTGCCTGGGAGAAGAGACCAACCTCTGCCTGGCTACAACCTCCCTTCAGGTAGTTGTAGAGAGCAAAGCAGAAAGGCCAAGTCCTGATCGCTGCCCTTGGAATAGTAGAGCCTGAAATCCTCAAAGCAAAGTTTCTCCTCACAGGCCTTGGTGGCAGAGGCAACTGCCAGAGCCAAAGGCACAAAGACCTTCCTCTTCAGTGGCCTCAACAACTTGTTGTGTTGTGACTGGTTTAGGCTGTGCCTTTAAGAAAAGGGACAATTGCTGGAACACTCTGGCTGAATGTTTTTGATATTTAAATGACAACAAGATAGTCTAAACTAATTTCATTGGTAGATTGGTAGAATGCAACTTTAAGTTCTGTCAGTTCAGTCTGGGTTCAGGCTGGGTGCAGTCTGTGCTTTTCCCTCCCTCTGTTTGTGTGGGCCGGTTTCTCTCTCTGAAGCAGCAGCTTTGCCGGACAGGAGCGACCTTGAATTACCAAAGCTAAACAGATAAGAAAACTAATTCTTGCACACGCTTTGAGCTAACAGAATTTTCTTTCCTTAATTGCCTTTCTCTCTCTCTCTAACCCTTTTGGGAAAAAGGGGAGTAGGGAGGGAGAGAGGGGGGTTCAGGGAACCCCCCTGGCCAGCTGGAGGGAAAAAGCTTTTCTGCATTTCGTTCATTCTGTGTATTTCTGTATCTATTGTAATATTGTATATTTGTGTACATATCATTGCATTCCATTGATGCCTGTAAATAGAGCTTTCATCTGCTTTTCCGACTGAGCTAGCTGTGGTTTCTTTGTGTGTGGGGGGAGAATTTCTCACCCTACCACAACTCCCACACTGTTAACTTGTTTGGGCACTGCCCTCTAACCTTAATGCTGTCCTGCTGGGATGCCAGTCCCACCGGGACCTCCACACGTGAGTGGATTTGGCCATCAAAGGCCTCCTGAAGTTTGACAAGCCAAGGCAGGCAAGGTCTGCACTGGGGCAGAACACCTCATGCCTCTGGACAGGCTGTGATGTGAGCAGCTGGGCAGTGTCCCTGGGAGGGGGGCATGGGAGTCATGATGGAAGCCACATCAGGTGGTGAGGTTCCCACTTCTAAAAGAGGGTGGAGAACCTGGAGAAGTGCAGAGAAATTCTCTCATGAAGGGCTCAGGGCCCACAGCACAGGAGCTGTGTGGCAAGCTGGAGGCAGCTGGGCCTCTCTGGCCTGGTGCAGGGCAGGCACAGGCAGTCTCAAGGCAGACAACACCTGCCTGGAGAGGTGGTTGGCCAAGCTCTTCTGCAGTGGCAGATGGCCTGGCAGGGACAACAGCTACAAGGTGCTTGCTCCTAGGAGCTTTTCCCTGGGCCTTAAGCAAGTTGGTGTCTGCTCAGTTTTGTCTGTTTTATGTTGATTGTGGTGTCCTATGTGCAGATCTTCAGGGCAGTGCTGAGGATCCCCTCTCAGCAGGGACGCCACAAAGCCTTTGCCACTTGCCTCCCTCACCTGGCTGTGGTCTCCCTAATTCTCAGCACTAGCTTCTTTGCAAACCTGAAGTCCTTCTCAATCTTGCTTACACCTCTGGACCTGGTGGTGTCAGTTCTGTACTCAGTGGTGCCTCCAGCAGTCAACCCTCTCATCTACAGCCTGAGGAACCAGGAGCTGAAGGCTGCCCTGAGCCAAGTGATCCCTGGATGCTCTCAGAAGCAATAAAGTCTTTGTCTTCTCCTGCAGAGCAGTTCTGATGTCACTCAGTGCAGGCCCAGCCTGGCTGCTGTACTTTCTGGTGGGGAGTCTAGTTTTTTACTATTTGTATCTTCATCCTACACTTTCTAATTCACTCTCTGTTTTTCTGACCAGAAGTTTGTATAAGTAGACCTCTGCTCCTTGTTTGACCCAGGGCCTTTGCAGCCCCTCTGGAGATGAAGCCAAACTGGGCACAACCCTTGAGGGACCTCATCTGCTTACCCCTGCCCTGAGCAGGATCATTGGACAAGAGAATGTGCAGGAGTCTCCTCCACAACTGCAGCAGGACAGAGCCAGCAGCTTCTCCAATCAAAGCCTTGGTAGGAAATCTGCCAGATGGATCTGGTGAAACTTGGATCTGCTCAGGCTCTGGCCACAAGGAGGCTGTGGGATGAGTGTGCAATCCTGTGCTCAGCTGTGTCTCAGGAACTCACCATTCAGTAGGAAGCCAAGGACTGGGAAGGGGGAGGTGAGGCCACTTCTGCCTCCTGAGATGATTGGCCACCAGCAGGAACAGAGCTGGGAAAGGGACTGTGAGGGCAGTTGTTTCTGCAGGAGCTGCTAGGGCAGCCCTGGGCTCGTGGCTGGCAGATGGGCAGAGTGATCTGTGAGATGGCCTCTGCCAAAGGGCCTGGGCTGACTGCAGGAAGGGGCTGATGGGTTGGCTGCTGTGTCTCTGCTGCCTGAGGACCTGAGGGGACAGCAGCAGGCACAGGGCTTGTGCTGTCTATGCAAGAAACTGCAAGGCCCGCCCCTTGGGAGCTCCTGCTGAGGTAGGCAAGAGCAGGAGAGAGGAAGACTGTCAGATGGTGCAGCCTGGCCATGAGGAGCAAGAAACCTCTCTCAAAGGGTAGTGCTGTGGCCTGAGAAGTTCTGCAGAAGGAGTCTGGGATCAGCCCTTCTCTTTGTGACCCAAGGAGCAGGGCGAGTGTGGGCAGGTGTCAGTGAAGCATGGGAAGCCAAGGTGGGGAAGTAGAGGAGTGTCTGCAGCCTGCAGGGCAGGAGAAGCAGCTGTGAGACAGTGCAGGACAAAGCTGTGGGAGAGCTGGCAAAGGCAATGGCAGTGGTGGGAGTGGATGAAGAAAGCCAAGGCTGTGCCCTCTTGGCTATGGCAATTCTCTGTCCCCGAAGCCTGTGAGGAGATGTTGTCCTAAGGCACTGGGAGGGCCTCACTGCCTCTGTCCACAGCCCCAGGAAGGCTGTGGACTGTCAGGCCCTTGTCCTCCACTCAGCATCACAAACCCTACAGGGATGCTAAAGGAAGGCTGGAGAGGGACTTTTTCATGAGGGTGTCTGGCCAGGGCAGGAGGGAAAGTTTGAAGGTGAGGAAAAGGAGGTTTAGACTGGGCCTTAGGCTGGATGAGACCTTGAGCAGCTGAATCTATAGGAGAAGCATCCTTGCCTATGGCAGGGAGGTTGGAGCAGATGAGCTCTGAGGTCCCTTCCAGCCTAGGCCCTGCTATGCTGCTATGAACCACCCCCCCACCCCCACTGCACCCTGAAGAGCCTTGACCCCACATGAGGGACAGGAGCTGCCTGCCCAGGGACTGTGCTCAGGCCTTGGCCTTTGTCTGCAGAACCCAGAGCAGAGTTTGCTCTCCTGCACTTTGCCTTTGCCTGCTGCAATCACAGCCTCTCCTGAGCTGCTCTAACCAGTCCCTGGGGAGGCTTTGGCAGTAACAAGCCTCAGTGGGGCCAATCAGTGCTTTAAAGTACTTTGTCTTTTGCTTCTTGCTTCTTGCACAGTTTCTTCACTCTTCTCTCAGTACCTGAGGGTCATGGAATGATCCCCAAGTGCCCTGAGGAGCTCTTTGTGTCTTTGTTGTTTCTTTCCAGATTTCAAAGTGCACCTCACAAAGCTCAGGTTTTGAGGGTAAACTATTTGATTCTTTCTCAGATGAGGGCAGAGGTGACAGCAGCATCCACCAAGCCAGAATGATGCAGGCTGTCTGCTCAGGAGGTCTGGACTGGGAGGAGAAGCTGTCCTTTGAGGGCTGACATTGAGCAGAACTTTGCTCCTCACCCTCCCCAACCTCCCCATTGCTGTCCCTGCCCACCTGGGCCTTCCATCCCTGCTCCTTGCCTCAGACTTCTCCACTGCTCTCTGCAGCTGGAGCTGACAGCTCCATGGCACCAGCTGTCCCCTGCTCTCCTTACACAACTGCCTGCACACAGCCACAGAAGAATTGTTGCTCTTTGGAAGCAGAGCAAAGCCAAGGCTGAGAAAGTTGCCTCAGCAATCCAAGCCCTCTCGACCCATCTGCTCAGCACAAGCTGTCTCTCAGCAGCTTGCCTGTCCACAAGGATGAGGCAAAGCCAACAAGTTGTGCCATGGCTGTGATTTCTCAGCCAGTCAAGAGTTCTTGAGAGGGAGAAGCAGCTGAAAAGCTTGGATCCTAGCAGCCCTTCCTCATGAATCAATCCTGAATTCAAATCTCTTTCTATGGCTGTGCCTGGAGAGAAGCACCAAGCACACAGACACAGAGACAGAGCTGGCTGTGTCTAGTGGAACAGAGAGCCCCCAACATGGTGACAGCAAAGGTATCTGTCCAAAGACACAGAGAGGTGGAGAGGTTGCTGGCAGAGAGGCTGCCCTGGAGTTCAGTTCCCTTCGGCTGGAGCTCAGGGCAAACACAAAGCTTCAACATTCTGAGAGGATGAAACTGAGCCTGGAGAAGTCTGACTTGTTCTGGCCCTTGGTGCAGGTTGTGCCTGAGAGATGTCTGAGTGGGGGAGATGCTGGACACAGCTGCTGTGATCCAGGAGAGCTCCAAGGCCCTGGCTTTAGGATCACTGACTTCATTCAGGTGCTTCTCTGATCTGGAGAGCTTTGGATGCTGAATCATCCTGGGATCTGTTGCCACTTGCACAGACCCTGAAGGTTTTGACCTCCAAAGTTTTCTATCAGCTCCCTGTTGGCTGGGATCCAAGCACAGATGCACTGAGCTGGCAGGAGGTGACAAACCCCCCAGCCTATAGGGAGGGAAGTGCAAGGCTGGGAGAGCCCTGGTCAGGGCTGAGCCATTCCTTGCAGCTCAGTCCTCTCCTCTGAACCCTTTGCTTCTCTCTGCCTGGGCTCATATCCTTCTCTTCTCTCCATCAGCCCTGCTCCTCTGTGCTGGGGAGGAGCAAAGTTTGCAGATCTGCTCCTTGGAACAGGCCAGAAAGTAAAGAATCCAACTTTGGGACAGCAGCAAGATCCCAGGCTCCTGCTGGCCCCTGAGCACCTCTCAACCCTCTCCAGACCCTCCTCCCAAACCACACTTCACCACTTCTGGAGCTTTGAGGGTCATTGGCTGTGCTGGGAATGTAGGAGTTCACCGCCTGAGCCCCAGGTGGTCAGTATCAGTTGCATGGCCAGAGGGGGATGGTTTGGGCTGGCTACATCCTGGGGGTGTCAGCCCCATCAGCCTACAACCAGGGGACTCAGCAGAGGAGTTAGGGCTCTGATCCCTCCATTGCAAGGAGTCACACAGTGTCCTTACTTCTCATCACTTGGTCCCCAGGATTTGCCCAAGAGCACAGGGGTGACCATTCCTCTCAGCAGCATGGCCCCCAGAAGGCTCTGGACAAGATCTGGAGAATTGCCTGAAGAATAATTTGGAGGAGTCAAAGCTCAGCCTTGAGGAATAGTAGAAGTGGTTGATGAGACATGGCTGAGGACAGCAAGGAGAAGTGTGTGAGGATAGGAGGAGGAGGAGGGCAGTAATTACAAGGTGGACAAAGGGGATGATGTGGAAGAAGAGGAGGAGGATGTGGAATAGGAGACAAATAAAGAGAAGGAGGAGGAATATGAAGAGGAAGAAGATGGGAAACCCATATCAGTCCTTCTGTGCCACCCAAGCATTCGTGCCCTGAGGGTGGGCAAAGCTTCCCACCCAGCTTGGAGCTGCTGAAGCCCCACTGCCCTCAGCCCATTGCCCAGCCCTCTGTCAGTGGTGACTACGGCAACAGGTTCACCCTCAGCTCCAACCTCATCCGGCACTGCTGCGTCCACAGCCAGAAGCAGCTGCACCTCTGAGCTGCCTGAGGTAAGAGCTTCACTTATATGCCCACCCTCAGCCAGCACCGCTGCAACCACACCGATGTCAGCCCTTCCCCTGCATGGGCTGCAGCAAGGGCTTCTTCCGCAGCTTCTCCCTTACCTGTCATATTCCCCCCCACACCAGTGACCAGCGTGCCCCAGGGGACACAACAATACACCGACCCCGGCACTGCCAGGCCAAATGTGACCCCCCCCTCGGGGTCCTTCTCCAGCAGCTTGAACTGCAATCTCCTCTTTTACACCTTCTTTCCTCAGAAGTAAATGTGCCCCTGCCCTTCTCTGCACCAGCCAGTGCTGAGGAGAGGAATGACAGTGCTGAGTCAGCACAGCCAGTGCCACCCTGCAGCTGGGCTGGGATTTGGCTGCTTTCCCCCCCAACACTTTGGGTTTCCTAGAGGTAAAAGAAAAACCTCATCCCAAGGATAATGCCTAATTAGAATGGAAACCCCACCTCTAATAAGCACTGTCTCTTGCTGCTGTTGTCCTTGACATTTCTGTCCCAAAGGCCACTTTGGGACATTCTTCCCCATGGCCAGGGATGAAGCCATTTGCCCACTGCAGGGAGGTGTCCTTGAGGGGTCCTGGGAGGGTCTTCAATGTGAAGTGAGGAAATCAAACTCAGAGCCTCCCATAGCCATTCAGCAGTATCCTTCACTAACCTGCATGGACATGGAATGATGGCTCCAAAATGTACCTGTGCTGGAAAGGTTAACCATGGTCCTCATCTAGGACTCAGTCACACACAGGCAGGAGAAGGATAAAATCTTATTTGATAAAGTCCTTCCATGTCTTGGTCTTTGCTGCCACCTCCTGTACTTTTAGCAACATTGCAGTCCCCATGGCTTCTGTCATGTCTTTTTCCTGTTGGTCCTCTGCCAATCCCACAGAACTGTCCTTCTCTGGTTGGTGAGGCCCAGGGGTGTGAGAACCCAGCCTGCTTTCCAGACTCAGCCTTAGTTCTCTCTCTGTCTAGAGCTGCCATCTGCTGCTCTATCTGCATTTGCTCTCCCAAGCTCCAGGATTACTAGATCGATGTCAGAAAGCTAAGCTCTGAACTAGTGGGAGAGTTTCTAACAGTTAGTGAGAAAGTTCAGAAGTCTCCTTCCCTCAGCTGTCCTGCTGAGTGTTCTGGGAAGGGCTCCGCTGAGGCCCATTTCTGAGGCAGAGGTTGGGTTGTGGCTGGGTTGAGGCCTGGGGTTAATGCCCAAGGGTCAATGCCAAGGGTAAAGGCTGGAGCCAGGATGAGCAATGGGGGCAGAGTCAGGGTCAGAGTGGGTTTGGGAGGGGCTGAACTGGAAGGGGTGAGGCGAGGGCTTGCTCAGCTGCACTGCATTGGAGGCAGGGACTGAGTAGAGAGGATGGGAGGGGCCCAGGCTGGACTGGGAGGGCATCCTAGGATCCAGCCTGGACTGGGAGGTGCTAAAAGCATTCAGTCTGTCATGGGAGGTGTGAAGACTTCATACTGATGAGCTTAATAGCAAAGACTGTGGCATGTAGGCAACAAGATCAGCAGCTCAGGCAAGGAGAGAGGGGACAAAGAGAAAGAGGGCAACTTAGTTACAAGTTGGGGCAACACTTGCAAGTTCCTTGAGGCCGGGTTTGGCCAATGGGCACTCTTGTAAACAACCAGCTTCAGCCTAGAGGAAGGCTGAAGCTAGCATTATGCCAGGCTTGGTATCAGCACCAGCATCCCATGCCATGGGTGTGTGCAGGGGTCTGTGCTGCCTGGCTAACCCCTTGGCCTTTGTTCCCCTCAGGAAAGGAGGGGAATGTGTCCACACATGCTGGGACAAGTTTCAGGGTCTGGGGCATAATTCTGGGCAGAATGTGCCTTCCCCACACTGACAGGAACCATCAAAGAAGGCAGTAAAGCACACACTGAGCTGTACCCAAGCAGGGGTGGGAGGCTGCTGTGTGCTAGCTGGTCAGGCTTGGGTGGCTGGCTGCTCTGGCTGCAGCAGGAGGGCAGGCAGCTCTGGAAGCTTTTTCCCAGGCTCCACAGATTGTTCTGGGGCTTTGCAAAGCGATGCTGGGACTGGTAGCAACTTCTCACTGCCAGGGGGCGGTTCCTGGGGCCTTGGCTCACTCAGTGTAGTAGGGTGAGAAAGTTCCCTCCCCACACACACACAAAGAAAGAAAACCACAGCTAGCTCAGTCAGAAAAGCAGATGAAAGCTATATTTACAGGCATAAATGAAATGCAATGAATATATACACAAATATACAATATTTTGCAATATATACGTAATACACAGCAATGAACGTATGCAGAAAAGCCTTTTCCCTCGCCGGCCAGGGGGGTTCCTGAACCCCCTCTCTCCCTCCCTACCTCCCCTTTTTCCCAAAAAGGGTTAGAGAGAGAGAGAAAGGCAATTAAGGAAGAAAATTCTGTTAGCTCAAAAGTGAATGCAAGAATTAGTTTTTCTTATCTGTTAGTTTTGTTAACCAAGGTCACTCCTGCTTCAGAAAGAGAGAAGCCGTCCAGCCCACAGGACAGAGAAGCACAGACTGCACCCAGCCTGAACCCAGACCAGACTGAACTAACAGAACCCAAACTTAAAATTGCATTCTACAATCTACCAATGAAATTAGTTTAGACTATCTTGGTTTTGTTTAAATATCAAAACCATTCAGCCAGAGTGTTCAGCAACTGTCTCTTTCTTAAAGGCATAGCCTCAACCGGTCACAAAAGGCCAAGGTGGCACAGAGCCCTGCACAGCCCCATGGCATGGGATGCTGGTGCTGATGCCAAGCATGGCATAATTCCAGCTTCACGCCTCCCATAGGCTGCAGCCGGTTGTTTACGAGAGTGCCCATTGGCCACATCCAGCCTCCAGGAACCTATCAATATTGCCCCAGCTTGTAAATACATTGTCCTCTTTCACTGTGTTCTCTCTCCTTGCTCTAGACTGAGCTCATGCCATTGTCTTTCTCATATATGCAAGCAAACTAGTGGCCTCTGCACGAAGAGAGAAGCCAGCAGCCAGGCAGGCCTGTTGAGCCTCAGCCCTGAGAGGATCTCCTGAGGAGGGACCTCACTGAGCCTGAGAAACTACTGGCATTGCATTGCAAATCCCACCAGTTGGAAGAGCCAATGTGCCTTCAAGAGGACTGGGCCCCCGAGGGTAAGATCTGCCCAGCTGCCGGGGAAGGGACTTAGCTGAGTCCAGCAGCGCAAATGTCTGCCTCAGCCTGAAGCAGCAGACTGACAAGAGGCACAACCCTGTGTGTGTCAGCTCAGAGAGCAGGAGCAGTGTCAGCCTCATGCCTGTGTAACCCTGCCATCACAGGAGAGGAGTTGCTACTTCTGCCACTCTGTGCCCTGTGAACCCCAGGGGAATCCAGAGCACAGTTCATGCCCTGTGCCCCAAAGCCGGGACTGCGTCGATAAGGGTCCTGCCGCTCCTTCGAGCCAAGCAAAGGGGAAGCTGCTGCTTCATGCACCTGTGCCTCTTCCCCGGGGCCATCCATGCCAGACCCAAAGTCTGTTGCCATTAACCTGACCTCTGCCGGGTCCAGGCCCATCTGCCATTGTGCCAGATCAGAAACCTCCAAGCCTGCCTACAGATAACCGTGGCCCTGCCCTGCCATGCAGGCTGACTCTGTGAGGGCCGACCCCATCCCGGGACCAGCCCTACCGGCCCTGCCAGGCCAGCCTCGCAGGACAGCTCCCTGCCGTCCAGAGAGAGCCACCCAAGTCCTGCAAAGGGAACCTGCTGTACAGCTTAGCTGAGATCCATTCACTCTGCTGCCACGGAAGGGAGAAGATTCCACCCACTGTAACTGTCTGGACCAGCCAGGAGTCAGCAGTCTGCCAGAACCTAACCTTGCTACAAAAAAAGGACACAGAGTACCTTCCACCTGCTTTTCACTCACTAACAGTCAGTTCAAAGCACCCGAGTCTAGCAGGATAATCTTTCCAGGCCAATCCTCTGATACACAGTGTAATATCTCTGCATATAGTTAGCAGTGGCCATAGTCCTGTCGAGTCGCCACCTGGTGCACAAGCAGAGGAATTGCAGCCTGCGTTAGAGTAATAGAAATTAACTCTGTAAATATCCTGATTGAGTCCTAATTATAAATACTAAACCACTTATGGGATGTATTTCACAGTTGTTCACTAGATAATCTATATAAAATAGTGATTAATCATTTATGAATAATTTTAATAATTAATTAAAATAATATTATTCATATTTCATACTAATAAATTAATAACCTCTTCATCACAGACAGAACAGACCTCTCAGTCCCTTTCCAGCTGTGTTCCTGCTGTTGGCCAATCTCCTCTCCAGGCAGAAGTGACCTCACAGTCCCTTCACACTCATTGGCTTCCTACTGAATGATGAGCTCCTGAGACACAACTGACCACCTGATCCCACACTCAACCATCCCCCTCTCTGTGGCCAGAGCCTGAGCAGATCAAAGTTTCATCCAATCCATCTGGCAGATTTCCTACCAAGGGTCTGAGTGGAGAAACCTTCCTCAGAGGAGCTGCTGGATCTGTCCTGGTGATCTGTGGAAGAGGTCCGTGGATTTTATAGCGGTGCAAAGGATTATGGTAGGAGATAGTGCATGTACACTAATGCACGAAGCATGGGTAACAAACAAGAGGAGCTAGAAGCCTTGCTGCAGCAGGAAAGTTATGATGTAGTTGCCATCACAGAGACGTGGTGGGACAACTCATATGATTGGAGCGCTGCAATTGACGGCTACAGGCTCTTCAGGAGAGACAGGCAAGGAAGAAGGGGTGGAGGGGTGGCTATGTATATCAGGGAGGCACTAGATGCCGTTGAGATGGAGATCAGGGATGATTGGGTTGAGTGCTTGTGGGTGAGAATTAGAGGGAAGTTTGGGAGGGCAGACATCCTGGTTGGAGTCTGTTATAGACCACCCAACCAGGAGGAAGATGTAGATGAGGCATTCTATAGGCAGCTTAAGGCTGTCTCAAGATCACCTGACCTCATTCTCATGGGCAACTTCAACCTGCCTGATATCTGCTGGGATCTCAACACAGCAGAAAGAAGGCAGTCTAGGAGGTTCCTGGAGTGCATGGAGGACAGCTTCTTATCCCAGGTGCTGCACGAGCCTACCAGGTGTAAGGCTCTGCCTGACTTCCTCTTCACCAACAGGGAAGGGCTGGTGGGGGATGTGGTGGTCGGAGGGTGTTCAGGCACCAGTGACCACGAGATAATTGAGTTTTCGGTATTCAGCCAAGCTAAGAGGGGTAGCAAGAAGACCTCCACTCTGGACTTCCGAAAGGCAGATTTCAGGTTACTCAAGGAATTAACTCAGAAGGTTCCTTGGGATACAGCCCTTAAAAATAAAGGGGTCCAGGAGAGCTGGACCTGCTTCAAGGAAGAGCTCTTGAAGGCGCAGGAACAGGCTGTGCCAGTGTGCCGGAAGAGGAGCCCCGGGGCAGACGGCCAGCCTGGATGGGCAATGAACTCTTAATAGAACTAAGGGAAAAAAAGAGGGTATACCATCTCTGGAAGAAAGGGGAGGCAACCTATGGAATGTTTAGGGATGTTGCTAGGACATGCAGGAAGAAAATCAGGGAGGCAAAAGCCCATTTAGAACTTAGACTGGCCTCTGCTGTGAAGGACAACAAAAAGTCCTTCTATAAATACATCAATAGCAAGAGGAAGGGCAAGGACAACCTCCACTCCTTGGTGGTCATGGAGGGGAACGTTGTAACAAAGGATGAGGAAAAGGCAGAGGTACTTAACACCTTCTTTGCCTCAATCTATCCTAGCATGGCAGAACATCTTCCAGACAGCTGGCCTGCAGAGCTGGCAGAAGGAGCCAGGGAGCTGCATAGTTTCCTGCTGCTCCAGAAGGTAGGTAGAGATCTTCTGAGCTGCTTGGACCCCCACAAGGCCATGGGACCAGATGGGATCCATCCTAGGGTGCTGAGAGAGCTGGCAGATGAGCTGGCCAAGCTGCTCTCCATCATTTTTCAGCAGTCCTGGCTCACTGGAGAGGTCCCAGAAGACTGGAAGCTGGCCAACGTGGTGCCCATCCACAAGAAGGGCCGGTTGGATGAGCCAGGGAATTCTAGGCCTGTCAGCCTGACCTCAGTGCCAGGCAAGATTATGGAACAGCTCATCTTGAGTGCGATCACACAGCACTTACAGGATGGCCAAGGGATCAGGCCTAGCCAGCATGGATTTAGGAAGGGCAGGTCCTGCTTGACCAACCTGATCTCCTTCTAGGATCAGGTGACCCGCCTGGTTGATGTGGGGAGGCCTGTGGTTGTGGTCTACCTGGACCTCAGCAAGGCCTTTGACACCGTCCCCCACAGCAAACTCCTGGCCAAGCTGGCAGCCCATGGCTTGGATGGGAGCACACTGCGTTGGGTTAGGAACTGGCTGGAGGGCCGAGCCCAGAGAGTGGTGGTGAATGGTGCCACAGCCAGCTGGCAGCCAGTCACTAGTGGTGTGCCCCAGGGATCGGTGCTGGGCCCCATGCTCTTCAACATCTTTATTGATGATCTGGATGAGGGCATCGAGTCCATCATCAGTAAATTTGCGGACGACACCAAGCTGGGGGCAGGAGTTGATCTGCTGGAGGGCAGAGAGGCTTTGCAGAGGGACCTCAACAGGCTGGACAGATGGGCAGAATCCAAGGGCAGGAGATTGAACACATCCAAGTGCCAGGTTCTGCACATTGGCCACAGCAACCCCATGCAGTGCTACAGGCTGGGGTCAGAGTGGTTGGAGAGCGGCCAGGCAGAGAGGGACCTGGGGGTGCTGGTGATTGTAGGCTGAACATGAGCCTGCAGTGTGCCCAGGCAGCCAAGAAGGCCAATGGCATCCTAGCCTGCATCAGAAACAGTGTGGCCAGCAGGAGCAGGGAGGTCATTCTGCCCCTGTACACTGCACTGGTTAGGCCGCACCTTGAGTACTGTGTCCAGTTCTGGGCCCCTCAGTTTAGGAAAGATGTTGTCTTGCTGGAGTGTGTCCAGAGAAGGGCAACAAAGTTGGTGAGGGGTTTGGAAGACAAGCCCTATGAGGAGAGGCTGAGGGAGCTGGGGTTGCTTAGCCTGGAGAAGAGGAGACTGAGGGGTGACCTTATTGCTCTCTACAACTACCTGAAGGGAGGTTGTAGCCAGGCAGAGGTTGGTCTCTTCTCCCAGGCAGCCAGTACCAGAACAAGAGGACACAGTCTCAGGCTGCGCCAGGGCAGGTTTAGACTGGATGTTAGGAAGAAGTTCTATACTGAGAGAGTGATTGCCCACTGGAATCAGCTGCCTGTGGAAGTGGTGGAGTCACCTTCATTGGAGGTGTTCAAGAAGAGGCTTGATGGGGTGCTTGGTGCCAGGGTTTAGTTGTTTAGTTGTTTAGGTGGGTTGTATTGTACTGTATTGTACTGTATTGTACTGTATGGTACTGTATTGTATTTAGGTGGGTTGGATTGGTTGATGGGTTGGACGTGATGATCTTGAAGGTCTCTTCCAACCTGTTGTTGTATTGTATTGTATTTGTATTGTACCTGAGATGCCCTGTACAACCTCCAGAGATTCTGAAAATCAATCCTAGAACACTCCAGACCCACCCAAAACACCTAACATCCCTTGCCACAGAAATAAAACCATTCTGAGATGTCCCTGAGAACACTCCCAGCAAGACATTCTCAAGACTCACTTTGATCTCTCTGAACTGGGCACACAGCTCCAGCCCCATTCCTAGGGAACAAATGCCATCAGCATTTGGGCATTGTGGGCAGGAATGTCTGAAATAAAAGCAAACAGACAGGATTTGGATAACTTTGGCCTTGTATCAACACAACTGGGCAATGGACAGAGGGATTTTTACCCCAAAGAGACGCAAAGAATTGGGGAAGAATCAGACAAAACCTGGCAAGGCTCAACCCAGCTCCAAGGGCAGCTCCAGCTGTGCTGACTCAGCACTGTAATTGTTCTCATCAGCACTAGTTGGTGTTCAGAAGGGCAGGAGGTGTTTTTTTCCTGCCAGATCCCTCAGCCTCTGAGAAATGCAGAGGAAAAAGAGGTGATTTTGGTTCAATCTGCTGATGCAGGCTCTCTCAGGCAGTTTAGGATTACCCCAATAGACCTTGAAGAGAGGACAGTCTCAAAGTGCACCAGGGAAGCTTAGGCTCGAGGTGAGGAGAAAGTTGTTCTCAGAGTGAGGAGTTGGCCATTGGAATGTGCTGCCCAGGGAGGTGGTAGAGTCACCATCCCTGGAGGTGTTCAAGAGAGTGGACGTGGCACTTGGTGCCATGGTCTAGTAGTCATGAGGTCTTGGGTGACAAGTTGGACTTGGAGATCTTTGAGGTCTTTTCCAAACTTGTTGAGTCTAGGATTCTAGTTCTGCCTCCCCTGCAGCGGCTGCGGCAGTGCCTGGTTAGGTTTCCCTTCTGAGTGAAGCTCTTGCCGCAGGCCGCACAGCTGAAAGCCTTGTCGCCCATGTGCACACGACGGTGCTGGCTGAGGTGAGAGCTCTGCTTGAAGCTCTTGCCACAGTCGGCACAGCTGTAGGGTTTGTCACCGCTGTGGATGAGTTGATGCCGAATGAATGCAGTGCTCGTGGTCAAGGTCTTGCCGCACTCGGCACAGGGGAACAACTTCTCTCCAGTGTGGATGCGGCGGTGGATGGCGAGGCTGGAGCTGCTTTTGTAGCGCTTGCCGCACTCCCTGCAGGTGAAGGACTTCTCAGTGCTGTGCACCCTGCGGTGCTGTGTGAGGGTAGACTTGTGAGTGAAGGTCTTGCCGCAGGCAACGCAGCTGTATGGCCTCTCACCAGTGTGAGTGCGGCAATGGATGGCGAGGACAGAGATGCGGCTGAAGCTCTGGCCGCAATCGGCACAGCTGAAAGGCTTCTCATTGCTGTGCAGACGACAGTGCTGGGTCAGCTGGGAGCTTCGGACAAAGCTCTTGCCGCAGTCGGCACAGCTATATGGTTTGCTGTGGGTGAGTTGGTGCTGGAGCAATTCGTTGCTCCTGGTGAAGCTCTTGCCGCACTCGGCACAGGGGAAAAGATTCTCGCCGGTGTGGATGCGGCGGTGGACAGTGAGGGTACCGCTGCGTTTGAAGCTCTTGCCGCAGTCCCTGCAGGTGAAGGCCTTCTCAGAGCTGTGCACACTGCGGTGCTGGCTGAGGGTATAGCGCTGAGTGAAGCTCTTGCCGCAGTCAGCACAAGTGAACAGTTTCTCTCCGGTGTGGGTGCGGCAGTGCTGGATGAGCACAGACCTCCACCTGAACCTCTTGCCACAGTCACCACAGACGAAGGGCCGGGGGCCAGGGTGGGGGCAGTGGTGCTTAACTCTCTCTGAGCCAGCTGGGAAGCTCTGCCCACACTCAGGGCACCGATTCATTTGCTTGGGTGGCACTGAGGGACCTGCTCTGGCTTCATCCTCCTCCGTACATTCTTTCCCCTCCTCATCCTGGCCATATTCATCCTCATCATTATCTTCCTCTTCATACTCATCATTGTCATAGTCATCACTCTCCTCAGCATCCTCATCCTCCATCTCTTCCTGCTCATTATCCTCTCCCTTGGGGCTGCACTTTCGCTGCTCCAACTTGATCTCTGGGTGCTTCTTCTCCTCCCAGCTCTTGTCTAGGTCCTTCTGGGAAGCCATGCTGGTAGGGGGAAGAGGTCAGAGCTGTGATATAAGGAAGACAGAAACAAAGCCAGAACCCCAAACCCTGGGATCCTCTCTGAGTCATGACAGCCTCTGACACTTCCCAACAGCCAACATCCAGCTGGGGCAAGGAATGGAGAGGGACTCTCAAACTTCCAAATCTTGCCATGCTGAAACTTTAGATCTCTAATGCCTGTGCTGAGACCCCAGGTTCCTGGGCTGGGGGTGCTCAGACACTCTGGGAGTTATGGAGCAGTCTCCTTCCCCTGTTTCCAGGCCCAGCACAATTGGCAGGGTGGGTCCTGGGCCAGGCCCTGTCCTTTGATCTCTTCTGGTTCAGACAATGGAGGCAGCAGCACTGAAAAAGGAGGACCAAACCACCTTCAACCTTTTCCCACCACCCTCCACATCTGAACCCCCCAAACATCATCTCTTGCACACAAACGACCCCGCCACCAGCCTGGGTAGTTCCCAGACTCCCACCACAGCTAATGTCATTCAGATCTCCTGGGAGGTGAAATGTGCAGGGCAGGAAGGGCTGAAGGAGGTTGAGAGGTACCCTGGGGGTTGGGGTCCTGCTGTTGGCCCATTCTGGGTTTCTTACATACTAGGCTGCTCCAAGGGGCAGATCTGCAAACTCTGCTCTCCCCCAGCACACAGGGGCAGGGAAGATGAAGAGAGAGGGACACAGCCCCTGACACAGAGAGGAAAGGGCTCAGAGGAGAGCACTGACCTAAAAGGGATGGCTCAGCACTGCCCAGCACCAGGCAGCACAGCTCAGCCTTGCTGGGGGCAGCTCCCAAGCCCAGCAGCACAGCCACAGCACACAGCCAGGGCTGATCAAGATGGGAGGCCTCAACAACTGCACACTCAGCTCCTTGCCCAGCACACAGCCCCCAGCACACAGCTGCAGGCCAGCACCACAACACAGCTGCCTCCACACAGCCTCTCCCAGGCCTTGCCTAAAACTTCCTCCCACTGCCTGCCCAGGGCTCTGCTGCCCACTGCTGCATTTGACAGCAGATCTTGCTCTGGACCCACCTCTCCTCCCTGGCCCTGCCCCCACCACACCCACTCTGTGCTCACCTCGGCCCTGCACACAACTCTCTGCTGCCCACTCCCCAAGAAAAGATCAGAGCAGCCCTCAGGACACACACAAAGGGAGCTTCGTGATCTCTGGAGATGCAGCAAAGGGGGAAGGGACTTGGGCAGCTTCTTGCTAAACCTCTTCAGCCCTCACTGGGATGCTGCAGGAGTCTCTGGCTCCTGCTCAAACCTCACACCTCCAGCACCCTTCACACACCTGCAGCCCAAAGAGACTCACTGGAAAGGGTTTTGCCTCCTTCTCTCCCTGACCATTTCTCTCAGCTTTCTCTTTGCAGCTCTCCTGGAGCTGCCACTCCACACCCCCAAGAGAAAAGGAGGTTTGATGGGAGGGCACAGTGCCCAGGGGCTGCTGTTCATCTCCCAGCTGACACATGCAGAGCTGCAGCACTCCTTTCACCTCCTGAAATGCTGACAGATTCTGCCATTCCCTGCACACACATTTGCCACCTGGGCCCTGGATCCTCTCCCCATTTTGGGGGGACAAGGCCTAATTCCTACCTGGCCATTCCTAGGCCCTTCCCTCAGTCCCAGCCCATCCATGGCCCTGCTGCCTTGGCTCTCCCATGGCCCTGGGTTCCCCACCTCCACTGCCACTGCAGCTGGAAGGGGGGAGTGGGAAATGCTGTGGCTGGGGAAGCCTCTAAGGAACTGGGCTGGAAGCAGCAGCACAAGAATGGAAGGGGCCTGAGACTAAAGGCTGGGATCAGCTGGAGGGCTGAAAGAACAGCACCAAGCCAAGGGGGGTTACAGATGAGGGCTGGGGAGGGACCCTGCAGCCCCTCAGGCAGCAACTGAGAGGAAAGGGGACAGAGAGGGAGTGAGACCTCAGGTGACTCCTGCCATGGGATGGCTGGGCTGTGTGGCTAGGAGCCCTGAGTGCCTGCTTGGGCTGTGCTGGCATGTCAGGAGGGGTCAGGGGACTGTCCTGAGCCAGGCAGGGTTTGGGGCTTTGAGCTTCTGGGGTCAGCTGCTGCCAGCACCATTGCAGGTAGGAGCCAGGCAGAGCCACACAGCTGCTGAACTAAGCCCTCCCACCCCCTGCAGCCTTCACCCTCCATCTCTCCATCCATTGCTCCAGCTCCACTCACTTGCTGCCATCTCCAAGTCCCCAGGGCCCCACCAAGTCCCCAGAGCTGATCTACACACCCAGCAGGGCCCAGCAGATGTCCCTGAATGAGAGCATGGAGGAGCATCCCTGTGGTGGGTGGAAGGCACTGGGATGTCTTACACCAGAGAGTAGAGACCTCCAGAAGGGACAGCAAAGTCCAGAGGTACACCACAAAGTGTCATCTAGCTTAGTTCATTCCCACAAGGCCTGCACCCACTCTTTACAAAGGAACAGCACAGGCTCTCCAACCTCCTTTGCCCTTCCTCTCTGCTCCCAGGAACATCTTCTGGGATCTCTCTCTGCAGAGGAGCTTTGAGGCCTTGGCAATGCTGCCAACTGTGGCCTGGAGCGGCCTGGCTCACCTGGGAGCTGCCTACCAGAATCTGTAACTGCATCTCTTGGTTATGGGGGAGGAGGGGCAGAGAGGCATGGGGGAGGGGGAAGGCATTTGGGGCCTGGGGTTCTGGCCTGGTTTGGTGGAGCTCTGGAGGCAGCTTTGGCCTAGGGAGGCTGCTTGGGGCCCGTGGCCGAGGCGCACTATGGATTGTTGTGGGTTTGATGCTTTGCACTGTAGGATGCAGCTCTGAGCAGCACAGCCATGGAAACTGCCCAATTCTACCCAGCCCTCTGGGCACAGCTTGGCATCAACTCCTTTCACAAGGCTCAAAGAGAGCCTCTCTGCCTCCTCAAACCTAAGGCAATACCCTGCAGAACAAGTTGGAGGAGCTCAAGGGGACAAGCTGCAGAGGGGGCCCAGGGCAACCTCCTGAGCTTCAACAAGAGCAAGGGCAGGGTCCTGCCCCTGGCCTGCCACAAGCCTCACAATCAGGACAGGCTGGGGGAGGAGGGGATAGGAAGCAGCCCTGCACAAAAGGACTGGGGGGTGCTGCTGGACAGGAAGCTGGACAGGAACAGACAGGGGGAGCCTGCAGCCCAGAAGGCCAAGGGCAGCCTGGGCTGCACCAAAAGCAGCATGGCCAGAGATGGACAGAGGCCAGCCTGGCACTTGGCTCTGCTCTGCTCAGACTTCACCTGCAGCACTGCAGCCAGCTCTGGAGCCCTCAGCACAGGAAGGACATGGACCTGATGGAGAGGGCCCAGAGGAGGGACACAAAAATGATCAGGGGCTTGGAGCAGCTCTGCTACCAGGACAGGCTGAGGGAGCTGGGGGTGCTCAGCCTGGAGAACAGAAGAGAAGACTCGGGGGAGACCTGACAGTGACTCTCCCATTTTAAATTCAAGGCAGGGGCTCGGCTCACACCCAGCTCCCAAGCTCACACCCAGCTCCCATGCTCAGAGCCAGCAACCAAGTTGCGAACAACAACCGAAGCTCAGAGCCAGATCAAAAGTGCAGAAGCAGATCCCAAGCTCAGATGCAGCTACCATGCTCAAGAGCCAGCAAATAAACTCAGAACCACCTCCCAAACTAAGAAGCAGCTCCCAAGCTCAGAGCCAGTCCCCAAGCTCTACAACCAGCAAATAAGCTCAGAACCATTTCCCCAGCTCCCGTGGTCAGAACCACACTCACCACCACCTCTCCTGCACACAGCAGCCCCCACAGCGCCACCCACAGCTCAGCTCTGCTGCCAGCCCAGCACCCAGCGGAGGGACACCCACACCTCTGCCCTGCCCCACACCCCCCCTAACCCCACACCCCCACAGCTCCCCACACACTGCCCACAGACACACACAGCTCCCCACAACCGCACCCACCCCCTCGCAGCACTCCAGCACTCCAAGCCTCACCACCCCGTCCCACACCACAGCCACACACAGCCTCCCCCAGCACCAACAACTCCCAATACACAAACCCTACAACAACCCTAGGCACCCCACTGCACCCCGACCACCCTCCCGGACCCCACAACCCCCAACACCTCCCCCCAAAACCCCACACACCCCTCCCCAACTCCACCACACAACCCCCACACATTCCCTCACCCCACCTGCAGCCCACACCAAGGCCACGCACAGCACCAGGCCGACCGAGAGCTCAGCGCACACCAAGCTGCCGACCGCTGGCCCCGGCAGGCTCCTGCTGAGCACAGAGCGCTGCAAGGGAGGCCCCAGCCGGCCCGGCCCTCCGCCTCAGGCCCCCACGAGGCACTGGCAGCGCCAGCAGGGCTGGGGCCCCACAGGAAGTCCCGCCCACACCCGGGCAGCCGCAGCCAATGAGAGGCACCAGGAGCTCCTCCCCCTGGCCGCTGCCGAGGCACAGCGAGGAGCTGCCACTGCCGGCCGCGGCCGCCATTGTTCCTGCCCACGGCCGGGCAGCCGCAGCCAATCAGAGCCGCCGGAATAGCCCAACCACGACGCAGAGGAGCACAGGGGGTCCGGGGAAGCTGTCTGGGCCTTCAGGCCTCCACCCCTCCAGACTCCCACCCAGCCCCACAGGAGCCCAAGCCCGGCCCCAAGAGCCTCAGCCCCAGGGGATCCTGATCCCAGCCACAGCTTTTCCCCGAGACTCCCAAAAGATCCAGATCACAACCCTCAGCCCCAAGGGATCCCAACCCCCCCCCCCCCCCCCCCAGCCCTCCCGCTGCCCCCTACCCCAAACACCAGCCCTGCCAGACCCCACAGATGCCCTCCCCACAGCTTCCCCACACCAACCCCACAGCTCCTCCTTCTGCTCCTCCAGAGCCTGCCCCCAGCCTCACCCACCCCAAGCCTACGAACCCTCCCCCAGCCCCACGGAGCCCCCTGCCCCCCACGCCCCTCCCGACCCCCAACTCCACACACGCCCCCGGCAGCCCCACGCAGCCAGACCCTTCCCCGCTCCGCTGCCGCCGCCCTCAGCGCTCCCCGGCCCCCGCAGCCCCTCCCGCCCCGCCGCAGCTCAGCAGCCGGCAGCTGCCGCTCGCCCGCCAGCACCTCCGGCACTGCTCCCGCGCTCCGGCCCCGCTGCCGCTCCCCACGAGGCAGCAACAATGGCGGCCGCGGCCGGCAGCGGCAGCTCCTCACTGTGCCTCGGCAGCGGCCAGGGGGAGGAGCTGCCGGGCTCCTGGCGCTTCTGACTGGCTGCAGCTGCCCGGGCGTGGGCGGGACTTCCGTTCCGGACCGAGACCCCACCCCCTCTGGGCTGCAACGTGGCCGGTTCGGGGCCTCCATTGCATCCCTCTATGCTCGCCCAGGCTGCTAGGAAGCTGCAGGGGACGGCAGTCGGCAGCCGCCTCTGCTGCGAGCTCTTCCTCCTTCGTCTTCCTCCTGCTCTGCGCCACTTTCGCCTCGGCTGTGGGGTAGGTGTGGGCACCCGCGGGCCAGAGTTGGGGATGCTGGGGTGGGGATCCCTTGGGGCTTGGGGAGCGGCTCCTGGGGTTGGCATTGGGCTGCCCTGGGGCTGAGGGCTGTGTCCTGGAGCTGGGATTGAGGAGGGATCCGTGAGGTGTGGGGCTGGTGTGTGTGGGGCTGTGGGTGGCGGTTTGTGGGGGCTGTGCAGTTGTGGGGGCGTCTGTGAGGTTCTCTGGGGGCTTGGGGGCCAAGAGAGGCATCTGAGGGGCTGGGAAGGAGCCCGTGGGGCTGTGTGGGTTTGGTGGTCGGAGTTGTTGTTGCTGGGGGAGGCTGTGTGTGGCTGCGGTGTGGGTCGGGGTGGTGAGACTTGGAGTGGGGAGTGCTGGGGTGCTTCGCGGGGGTGGGTGCGGTTGTGGGGAGCTGTGTGTGTCTGTGGGCAGTGTGTGGGGAGCTGTGGGGGGTGTGTGTCTGTGGGGGTGCGTGTGGGGTAGGGCAGAGGTGTTGGGGGTGGGTGGGTGCCGTTTGTGGGGTTGTGGGTGCGTGGGTGGGGTCGGGGTGGGTGTGTTTGGGGGTTGCTTGTGCTGCTGACTCCCCCTGCTGGGGGCAGCTGCAGGCCCCCTTTGGCTGCTGCTGTGTTGCAGGCGGAGCCATTGGTGGGCTGCAGGGGCTGGCCCTGGCCCTGTGTCCCTGTGCTGGGGGCTGGGCTGGCAGCAGAGCTGAGCTGTGGGCGGCGCTGTGGGGGCTGCTGTGTGCAGGAGAGGTGGTGGTGAGCGTGGGGTGTGGCTTGCAGCAGAGGCTGCTGTGGGGGGGTGTGGGGGAGCCCTGGGGGTTGGAGGCTTTGTGCTGGCAGCTGCCTGGCGGCTGCTGTGCTGCAGGGCAGCGGCTGGGCTGAGGGCCAGGCGCGGGGGGGAGCTGTGGGCAGGCTGTGTGCTGGGTGCCGTGGGGGTGTCAGGCGTGGGTGCTGTGCTGAGCCTGAGCTTCGGAGTGCCTGGGGCTGGTGTCAGCTGTGGGGGGGTTTGGCTGTGCTGGGGGTGGTGGCATCCAAGGCCTCTGTGTTCTGCAATCTCTTGAGGCACAAATGTTCCCTGGGGGGCTGCAGACTGATGTTCAGTTTCTCTCCAGGCCTGCTGAGCACAGGAAGGCTCAGGGCAGGAGGAGCTTTTGCTGTGTGGCTGCAGGCTGAGAGCTGTGCAGAGCTTTTGTCAGCTGTGCTGGCAGGAAGCATGGTCAGAAGCAGACTGCTCTGCTTCAGCTGCTCTGCCTCTGGGGAAATGCTTGCTGGCAGGCAGCCCAATGAGGCTGAGCTGTTGAGTGTCTGCTTGTGGCTGAGGAACTGCTTTGAATTGGGCTGAAAGGTTTGGATTGGGCTGGGGGCAGCCTGTTGTTGATGGTTTTGGTGGTGAGAAGTCCTGCAGCTTCCTTGGAGGAGCTTCAGCAGAAGACAAAGCAATTCCCTTGCTGCTCTTTGCTGTGCAATGAGCTGGGAAGGGCAGGAAATGGTTGCTGCAAGTGAGCAAAGCAATTGCAGTGCTCTGCAAGTCCTGCTGCCAGCAAAGGGCTTGAAGGAGGTTGCAAGTCAAGTGGTGTGCATGGATTGGTGTGGGGAAGTGTTTGGCTTCTTGTGGCCAAGCCAAGCTTTCCTGCTGCAGGAGGAGAGTGCCAGCCTGGGCTTTCCAATCCCTGGGGCCCTGGAGCCCTTCTGGAGTGGTTTCCTTCTGTAGAGCTTTGCAGCCCAGCTGCAGGTCTGCTGTTGCTTGAAGCTGTTGCTGGTTGTTTTGTGCAGCCTTCGGTGTTGGATCAGTGCCTTGGCTCAGTTTGGTCCTTGCTCTTGCAGCCAAGTTCAGATCCCTTTGGTTTTGGCAGCTGAGCACAGCTTGAGGCTTTTGCTGCAATGGTGTTTGTGCTGGCAGCATTCTGTGCTGGCAGCTGGAGTGCTGTGTGCAGCTCTGGTGCCCCCAGGAGGGGCAGGAGGTTGAGCTTGGGAGCTGGGTCTTGAGCTTGGGAAGTGGTTTTGACCTTGGGAAGTGCTTCTAACCTTAGTTGCTGGCTCTGAGCTTGGGAGCTGAGTCTGCACTTTTGATTTGAGTGTGAGTTTGGTGGCTTCTGACCTCAGTTGGTGCTTCTTGAGCTAGGGGTACTAGTGCTGGGCTTGGGAAGTGGTTCTGAGTTCGGGGGCTGGTTCTTGAGCTTGGGAAGTGGTTCTGATCTTAGGTGCTGGTTGTAGAGCTCAAGGGCTGACTCCTGAGCTCAGGGGCTGGCTCTGAGCTTGGGAAGTGGTTCTGACCTCAGCTGCTGGTTCTTGAGCTCAGGGTCTGGGTCTGAGCTTGGGGGCTGGTTCTTGAGCTTGTGAAGTGGTTCACAGTATCACCAAGGTTGGAAGAGACCTCAAAGATCAAGTCCAACCTGTCACCCAAGACCTTATGACTAGACCATGGCACTGAGTGCCATGTCCAATCCCCTCTTGAACACCTCCAGGGATGCTTCTCACCTTAATTGCTGGCTCTGGGCTCAGGGGTCAGGCTATGGGCTTGGGGGCTGCCTCTGAGCTCGAGAGCTGCTTCTTGAGCTTGGGAAGTGGTTCTGACCTTATTTGCTGGTTCTAGAGCTTGGAATCTGGCTCTGGGCCTCAGGGTCTGGCTTTTGAGCTCGGGGACTGGCTCTGAGCTTGGGAAGTGGTTCTGGGCTTGGGGGTTGGTTCTTGAGCTTGGGGCATGGTTCTGACCTTAGTTGCTGGTTCTAGAGCTCAAGGTTGGCTCTGAGCTCAGGAAGTGGTTCTGGGCTCAGTGTCTGGGTCTGAGCTCAGGAGCTTGTTCTTGAGTTCAAGGGCTGGCTCTTGGCTCAGGGGCTGGCACTTGAGCTCAGGTGCTGGTTTTTCAATCTTGGGAAGTGGTTCTGACCTTAGTTGCTGGCTCTAGAGCTCAGAGGCTGTTTTTTTGAGCTTGGGAAGTGGTTCTGACCATAGGTGCTGGTTCTCAAGCTTGGAGGCTGGCACTGAGCTCAGGGGCTGGCTGTTGAGCTTGGGAAGTGGATCTGAGCTTAGTTGCTGGCTCTGAGCCCAGGAGCTGAGTCTGCAGGTTAGATTTGAGTGTGAGCTTGGGGGCTGGTGGGCTGGTTCTTGAGCTTGAGAAGTTGTTCTGACCTTAGTTGCTGGTTCCTGAGCTTAGGAGCCAGCTCTGAGCTCAGGGGCTGCTTCTTGAGCTCGGGGTCAGGCTCTGGGCTCAGGGGCTGGTTCTCAATCTGGGAAGTGGTTCTGACCTTAGTTGCTGGCTCTTGAGCTCGCAGGCTGGTGCTGGGCTTGAGGGCTGGCTCTGGGCTTGGGAAGTGGTTCTTCAGCTAAGGAAATGGGTTCTGAGCTTGGGGGTTGGTTCTGATGTTAGTTGCTGGTTCTTGGGCTTGGGGGTCAGGCTCTGGGCTTGGGGACTGCCTCTGAGCTCAGGAAGTGGTTCTGGGCTTGGGGGTTGGTTCTTGAGCTTGGGAAGTAGTTCTGACCTTGGTTGCTGGTTCTAGAGCTGAGGGGCTGGCTCTGAGCTCAGGAAGTAGATCTGGGCTCGGGGTCTGGGTCTGAGCTCAGGAGCTTGTTCCCTGAGCTCAGGGCTGCTTTTTGGGCTTGGGGACTGGCTCTGGGCTCAGGGGATGGTTCTTAATCTCTGGGAGCGCCTCTGAGCTCAGAGACTGGTTCTTGAGCTTGGGAAGTGGTTGTGACCTTAGTTGCTGGCACTGAGCTTGGAGCTGGCTCTGAACTTGGGAAAGGTTTCTGACCTTAGTTGCTGGTTCTCAAGCTCAGAGGCTGGTGCTGAGCTTGGGGGCTGGTGCTGAGCTTTGGACTTGGTACTTGGGCTTGGTACTTGAGCTTGGAAAGTGGTTCTGACCTTAGTTGCTGGTTTTTGAGCTCAGGGGCTGGTGCTGGGCTCAGGGGCTGCTTCTTGAGCTTGGGGGGTCAGGCTCTGGGCTTGGGAACTGGTTCTTGAGCTTGGGGGCTGGCTCTGAACTGCAAGAGTTGAGCTGAAGTGGAAGAGTGCCCTGCAGAGGCAAAAGCTTTTCCCTCCCAGTCAGCCATTGGAATCATCTCCCCAGGGCAGTGGTGCATTCCCCTGCAGGGCAGAGTTGGAAGGCTGAGCTTGGCAGGGGGCTGGGCCAGCTCCTTCAAGTGCAGTGTCAGCTGGCAAGGTTGGAGCAGCTGAGCCTTGGGGTCCCTTGCAGCCTGGCATTGTGTGCCAGCAGAGCTGTGCTGATGGTTTGAGGGCACTTGGAAAGCTTCTGGAGCATTTGTGCAGAGTGTGCAACACATCCCTGAGCCTAGAAACTCCCTCAGCTCTCTCCAGAATGAACTCTGCAGAGCTGGAAGAGCTCTCCAGGAATTTGGCAGAGGTTTGGAGGAGTTTGGAAGGCATTTTGTTTCTCCTCCTCCTTGTCCTCTTCATTGTCCTCCTCTGCCTCCTCTTTTTCCTGCTCTCCCTGGAGGCTGCACTTAGACTCCTAGAGTGGTTTGGGTTGGCAGGGAGCTGCAAAGGTGATGCAGTCCAAGCCCCTCTGCAGACATTCTGCACTAGATCAGGTTGCCCAAGCCCTGTCCAGCCTCCCCTTGAAGCTCTCCAGGGCTGGGACCTCAAGCCCCTCCCTGGGCAACCTGTTGCAGTGTTCCAGCAGCCTCCTGGTGCAGAACTTGTTCCTCACCTCCAATCTCAATCTGCTCTGCTCCAGTTGGAAGCCATTGCCTCTGGTGCTGTCCCTGCAGGCTTTGCAAAGAGTCCCTCTGCAGCCTTCTTGTAGTCCCCTTCAGGTACCCGAAGGTCACTCTTGGGTCTCCCCAGAGTCTTCTCTTCTGCTCTCCAGGCTGAACCCCCCCCAGCTCCCTCAGCCTGTCCTGGTAGCAGAGCTGCTCCAAGCCCCTGATCATTTTTGTGTCCCTCCTCTGGGCCCTCTCCATCAGGTCCCTGTCCTTCCTGTGCTGAGGGCTCCAGAGCTGGCTGCAGTGCTGCAGGTGAAGTCTGAGCAGAGCAGAGCCAAGTGCCAGGCTGGCCTCTGTCCATCTCTGGCCATGCTGCTTTTGGTGCAGCCCAGGCTGCCCTTGGCCTTCTGGGCTGCAGGCTCCCCCTGTCTGTTCCTGTCCAGCTTCCTGTCCAGCAGCACCCCCCAGTCCTTTTGTGCAGGGCTGCTTCCTATCCCCTCCTCCCCCAGCCTGTCCTGATTGTGAGGCTTGTGGCAGGCCAGGGGCAGGACCCTGCCCTTGCTCTTGTTGAAGCTCAGGAGGTTGCCCTGGGCCCCCTCTGCAGCTTGTCCCCTTGAGCTCCTCCAACTTGTTCTGCAGGGTATTGCCTTAGGTTTCAGGAGGCAGAGAGACTCTCTTTGAGCCTTGCCACAAGAGTTGATGACACTTTGTGGTGTACCTCTGGACTCTGCTGTCCCTTCTGGAGGTCTCTACTCTCTGGTGTAAGACATCCCAGTGCCTTACAGCCACCACAGGGATTCTCCTCCATGCTCTCATCCAGGGACTTGTGTTGGGCCCTGCTGGGTATGTAGATCAGCCCTGGTGATGTTGTGGGACCCTAAGGACAGTGGGCAGCAAGTGAGTGGGGATGGAGCAATGGATGGAGAGATGGAGGATGAAGGCTGCAGGGGGTGGGAGGGCTTAGTGCAGCAGCTGTGAGGCTCTGCCTGGCTCCTACCTACAATGGTGCTGGCAGCAGCTGACCCCAGAAGCTGAAAGCCCCAAACCCTGCCCGGTTCAGGACAGTCCCCTGACCCCTCCTGACATGCAGCACAGCCCAAGCAGGCACTCAGGGCTCCTAGCCACACAGCCCAGCCATCCCCCATGGCAGGAGTCACCTGAGGTCTCACTCCCTCTCTGTCCCCCTTCCTCTCCTCAGTTGCTGCCTGAGGTGTCTGCAGGGTCCCTCCCCAGCCCTCACCTGTAACCCCCCCTTGGCTTGGTGCTGTTCTTTCAGCCCTCCAGCTGATCCCAGCCTTTAGTCTCAGGCCCCTTCCATTCTTGTGCTCCTGCTGCTTCCAGCCCAGTTCCTTAGAGGCTTCCTGAGCCACAGCATTTCCCACTCCCCCCTTCCAGCTGCAGTGGCAGTGGAGGTGGGAGACCCAGGGCCAAGGTATAGCCAAGGCAGCAGGGCCATGGATGGGCTGGGACTGAGGGAAGGGCCTGGGAGTGTTCAGGCAGGAATTAGGCCTTGTCCCCCCAAAAAGGGGAGAGGATCCAAGGCCCAGGTGGCAAATGTGTGTGCAGGAAATGGCAGATTCTGTCATGATTTCAGGAGGTGAAAGGAGTGATTGTGCTGCAGCTCTGCATGTGTCAGCTGGGAGATGAACAGCAGCCCCTGGGCACTTTGCCCTCCCATCAAACCTCCTTTTCTCTTGGTGCTATGGAGTGGCAGCTTCAGGAGAACTGTAAAGAGCAAGCTGAGAGAAATGGTCAGGGAGAGAAGTAAAACCCTTTCCAGTGAGTCTCTTAGGGCTGCAGGTGTGTGAAGGGTGCTGGAGGTGTGAGGTTTGGGCAAGAGCGAGAGACTCCTGCAGCATCCCAGTGAGGGCTGAAGAGGTTTAGCAAGAAGCTGCCCATGTCCCTCCCTCCTTTGCTCCATAACCTTTGTGTGTGTCCTGAGGGCTGCTCTGATCTTCTCCTGGGGAGTGAGGAACAGAGGTGTGTGCAGGGCTGAGGTGAGCACAGAGTGTACGTGGTGGGGGCAGAGCCAGGGAGGAGAGCTGGGTCCAGAGGAAGATGTGCTGTCAAATGCAACTGCAGGCAGCAGAGGCCTGGGCAAGCAGTGGGAGGAAGCTTTAGGCAAGGCCTGGGAGAGGCTGTGTGGAGGCAGCTGTGTTGTGGTGCTGGCCTGCAGCTGTGTGCTGGGGGCTGTGTGCTGGGCAAGGAGCTGAGTGTGCAGTTGTTGAGGCCTCCCATCTTGATCTGCCCTGGCTGTGTGCTGTGGCTGTGCTGCTGGGCTTGGGAGCTGCCCCCAGCAAGGCTGAGCTGTGCTGCCTGATCCTGGGCAGTGCTGAGCCATCCCTTGCAGGTCAGTGCTCTCCTCTGAGCCCTTTGCTTCTCTGTGGCAGGAGTTGTGTCCCTCTCTCTCCATCATCCCTGCCCCTGTGTGCTGTGGAAGAGCAGAGTTTGCAGATCTGCCCCTTGGAGCAGCCCAGCCGGTAAGATTCCCGAGTGGGGCAACAGCAGGACCCTAGCCCCCAGAATCCCAGAGTCCCAGGGTACTTTCCAGCTTCTTCCACCTCCTCCTGCCTCCACATTTCACCCCTCCAGGGGCTCTGAGACATATCAGGTGTTGGAGTTTGGAAACTCCCCAGGTTTGTGGGGGTCAGTTGTGTGGCAGGAAGTGGTGTTTGGAGTTGGGATTTGGAGGGTGGTGGGAGAAGGTTGAAGGTGGTTTGGTCTTCGTTGGTCAGTGCTGCTGCCTCCATTGCCTGAGCCAGGAGAGATCAAAGGACAGGGCCTGGGGCAGGAACCACCCTGCCAATGCCACCAGGCTTGAGGAGAGTGGGACAAGACCACTTGGAGACCCCAGGGTACCTCAGGACACTGATCACAGGAACCTGAGGTCTCAGCACAGGTAGTAGAGGTCTGAGCCTACACTGTGACAAAACCTGAAGGTTTGAGGTCCCCTCTGCATTCCCTTCTCCAGCTGGGTGTTGGGAGGTGTTGGGAGCCAGGGACTGTCATGTCCCAGACAGGATCTGAGGTTTTCTGATCCTGGGCTCAGGTGTTTCCATGTTCCAAATCTCACTGTTGTAACCCCTTCCTGCCACAGTATGGCCTCGCAGAAGGACCCAGACAAAAGCTGGGAGGAGAAGCAGCACCCAGAGATCAAGTTGGAGCAGCCAAAGTTCAGCCTGAAGGGAGAGGAGAAGGAGGAGAAAGAGAACAGGATGGAGTATGATGATGCTGAGGAGAATGATGACTATGATGATGATGAGTATGAAGAGGATAACCATGAGGATGAAGGTGACCAGGATGAGGAGGAAAAGGAATTTGCAGAGGAGGATGAAGCCAGAGCAGATCCCTCTGTGCCACCCAATCAGTGCCCTGAGTGTGGGCAGAACTTTCCACCTGGCTCAGAGCAGGTGAAGCACCACTGCCCCTACCCTGGCCCCCGGCCCCTCATCTGTGGTGACTGTGGCAAGAGGTTCAGCAAGAGCTCTGAGCATCTCCAGCATTGCCGCACCCACACCGGTGAGAGGCCATACAGCTGTGCTGAGTGCGGCAAGACCTTCACTCACAAGTCTTCCCTCACCAAGCACCGCAGTGTACACAGCCCTAAGTCCTTCACCTGCAGGGACTGTGGCAAGAAATTCAAACGTAGCTCCAGCCTCACCATCCACCGCCGCATCCACACCGGAGAGCATCTGTTCCCCTGTGCTGCGTGCGGCAAGAACTTCACCAGGAGCAATTCATACATCCAGCATCAACTCATCCACAGTGGTGAGAGACCATACAGCTGTGGCGACTGTGGCAAGAGCTTCACCAAGAACGGAATCCTCACAGAGCACCGTCGTGTGCACAGTGGCGAGAAGCCGTTCAGCTGCGCTGAGTGCAGCAAGGCCTTCAGCCGTAGGCACGATCTCACTTGTCACCGCCGCACCCACAGTGGTGAGAGGCCTTTCACCTGTGATGACTGTGGAAAGAGCTTCGCCGCACGCCATCTCATTGTCACCGCCGCACCCACCGGTGAGAAGCCTTTCACCTGTGATGACTGTGGAAAGAGCTTCCGCCAGAGGCAACAGCTCACTTGTCACCGCCGCACCCACACTGGTGAGAAGCTTTTCACCTGCGCTGACTGTGGGAAGCGCTTCACCCAGAAGGGTAACCTCAACAAGCACCGCGGCACCCACACCAGAGAGCAGCCTGCACTGGAGGGGAGGCATAAGGCCACCTAGAATCTGTTGTGTAACCGTGACCCCTCTTGAGAGTCCCTTCCAGCACCAATATCATCTCTTTTTCCTTTGCAGTGCTCAGGAACTGGAGGACCCAGCAGCAACAAACACTTCCTGCCCTTCTGAACACCAATTATTGCTAATGAGAGCAACTACAGTGCTGAGTCGGCATAGCTGGAACTCCCAGTGCAGCTCAGCAGGGCTTTGCCAGGGTCAGTCTGGTTCTTCCCCAATGCTTTGTGTCTCCCTGGGTAAGAAACCCTCTGTCCATTGACCAATAGTGTCAATAAAACTGAAAAGTTACCCAAATCCTGTCTGTTTGCTTTTATTCAGATATCCCTGCCTCAATGCCCAAATTTTGGGGGCATTTGCTCCCAAGTATTGGGGTGGAGCAGTGTGCCCAGTTCAGGGAGGGGAAAATGAGGTTCTCAGAGGAGTCTTGAGGGCCATCTCAGAGGCATTCTTCAGGGGCTTTCAGATGATCTTAGCTGTTTGGGATTTGGATGGTCCTAGGACTGACTTTTGGGATCTTTAGAAGGTGTAGGGGGAATCTCATGGAGATCTTTGGAAGAACTCAGAAAGCTTCTGTTGGCTTTCCACTCTGGGGCTGGAACAGGTTGAAGAGCTAAGAAGAGGTTAAGCTGCCTGTTTCCCCCCACAACAGAAGTGAGGGGAAGATAACACACACACACGAGTCAAAAAACCCTCTGGGTTGAGATAAGGACTTGAGATAAGCTCAAAAGAGTTGAATCCAAAGGAGATCCCATCATGCACACTGACCTGAGGCTGTTTGCAGAAAGAAGCACAGCAGCCAGCAGCAGCAGCGAGCAGCAGCCAGGAGTTCAACCCCTACAGCCCTCCCCCTCAGCAAAGAGCCAGCCCCTGAGAGCCAGAACCCAACAGCAGCAACCGGAACAGGAAGCCTCTCATGTGGCAATCTGAACTTCAGGCCCTGTAGTGCTTTGCTCCAGCCAGCACTGTCCCTGTGAAGGTGGCATGAGGCAGGGTGGCGTGGAGTAATGGCAGCAAATTAACCTTTGATATTCCCCAGCCCTCATTCTGGGCCACCTGCACCATGCCCAGCAGCAATCAGCAGCACACCTCAGGCACTGTTCATTCTCACTCCACAGGAGGTGGCTTTGCAGGACCCAGAGGGCTGCACACTGCAGGTGCTCTGCAGCTCCACTCTGTTCCAGCACTGTCTGGATCAGACCATGCCCAGGCCAAATGCTGCAAATGCTGGGGCTGTGTTTCCACCTCTGGGGCAATTGAGTCCAGTGACTCAGCTTCCAACACATCCAGGTGTGGGGATCCTCCTGTCACACCAGAAACACAGATGGGTTCCACCCCTCGTGGTTTGATGGTGTCAGAACACTCTGAGCACCTGCAGCTGCTAAAGCTTTATCCTCTCATGGGTTCAACTTGCCAGGTCATTGGTTCTGTACAGTCCAACAAACCAATTTGTCTCTCCCCTTCATCTGGTTGGAGGCAGAGTCCCTCTAATTCTGCCTTGGGTCCCTTGCATCTTGTGAAGATGCTTTGGGAGTCTCTTGAGGAGGACCAGAAGCAGTTTTATCTTCCCTGCTCCTCTTAGGCCATTTCCCACTGGAAACTGAGGCAGCATCTCTGGGGGGACAATTCCCCTGGAAGTCACAGACTCCTGCAGCCAGGACTAGATTGGGTTTTCCCTTCTATTTCCTCACGTCCTCCCCATGGTCACACAAGTAAAGCAAAGGGTGTGCTGTGGTGTGTGCCTCCCAGATTCTCTCCCTTGGACAGGGGAGCAGCTGCTGCAGTGCACCGGACTGTACAGGTGGGGAATAAAAACTTCTTCTGGAACTGGCAGAACTCCTGGGACAGTTCCTTCACAGCTGAAACACAGGCCTGGACAGAGGAGGAGAGATTTCCTTTGCCTTGCTGGGGCCTGCTGCTTGTTTCATCCACTGTTTGTCCTTGGCCATCTTCCAAAGCCAGAGATAAGAACCAAGCCAGCAGCCCTGGCTCTTTCTCTTGTTCCCATGGGGAACCTGATCCCTCCTGGTCCCTTGCAGGATCAGCTGCAGAGAAAAAAAGGGCTGGTGTCCAAGAAAAAAGAAGTGCAGAGAATTCTAGGGTCAGTGCCCAAGAAAAGAGAAGTGCAGGGGAAAAAAAGAGTTGCTGCATGAGAAAAAGAAGCACAGAGGAAAAAAATGATTGGTGCCCAAGAATAAAGGAGCAGAGAATAAAATAGTTTGTGCCCGACAAATAAGAAGCTCAGAGAAAAAAACAGTTGGTGGCTGAGAAAAAAGAAGTGCAGGGAAAAATAGGCTTGGTGCCTGAGAGGAAAGAAGTGCAGAAAAAAATGTGATGGTCCCTGAAAGAAAACAAGAGCGGAGAACAAAATTGTTGGTGCCCAAGAAATAAGAAGCGCAGGGAATAAACTGTTGGTGCCCAAGAAAAAGAAGTGCTGAGAAAAAACATGTTTGTGCCCAAGAGATAAAAAGAGAAGAGAAACAAGGGTTGGTGCCTGAGAAAAAGAAGGCAGAGAGAAAAAGGGTTGGTGCCCACGAAAAAGGAAGCACAGAGAAAAAAGTGTTGCTGCCTGAGATAAAAAGAAGTGCAGGGAATAAAAGGGTTGGTGCCTGAGAGAAAAGAAGCCCAGAGAAAAAAATGGTTGGTGCACAAAGGAAAAAGAAGCTCAGAGAAAAAAGTGTTGGTGTCTGAGAGAAAAGAGGAGCAGAGTAGAAAAGGGTCTGTGCCCAAGAAAAATGAAGTGCAGAGAAGAAAAGGGTTGGCACCCGAGAGAAAAGAAGTGCTGAGGAAATAAGTGATGGTGCCGGAGGAAACAAAAAGAGAAGGGAAAAAAAGGGTTGGTGCCCCAGAGAAAAGAAGCATAGAGAAAAAAATGATTGGTGGCCCAGAAAAAAGAAGCACAGAGAGGAAAAGGCTGGTGCCCAAGGAAAAGAAGTGTAGGGGAAAAAGGTTGGTGCCAGATAACAAAGAAGATCAGAGAAACAAAGGGTTGGTGCCTGAGAACAAAGCAGCACAGAAAATAAAGGTTGGTACCCAGAAGAAAAGAAGCACAGTGTAGAAACAGAGTGGTTCCCAAAAAAAACAAGATCAGAGAAACAAAGGGCTGGTGCCCGAGGAAAAAGAAGGCCAGAGGAAAGAAGGTTGGTGCCCAAGTGTGGTGGGGTGAGAAAGTTCCCCCCCACACACAAGAAAGAAACCACAGCTAGCTCAGTCGGAAAAGCAGATGAAAGCTATATTTACAGGCATAAATGGGATGCAATGAATATGTACACAAATATACAATATTTACAATATATACAGAAACACACAGCAATGAACACAATGCAGAAAAGCCTTTTCCCTCCAGCCGGCCAGGGGGGTTCCCTGAACCCCCCTCTCTCCCTCCCTACCTCCCCTTTTTCCAAAAAAGGGTTAGAGAGAGAGAGAAAGGCAATTAAGGAGAAAAATTCTGTTAGCTCAAAAGCACATGCAAGAATTAGTTTTCTTATCTGGTTAGCTGTTAACTCAAGGCCGTTCCTGCTTCAGAAGGAGAGAAGCCATCCAGCCCACAGGACAGAGAAGCACAGACTGCACCCAGCCTGAACCCAGAGCAGACTGAACTAACAGAACCCAAACTTAAAATTGCATTCTACAATCTACCAATGAAATTAGTTTAGACTATCTTGGTTTTGTTCAAATATCAAAAACATTCAGCCAAAGTGTTCAGCAACTGTCTCTTTCTTAAAGGCATAGCCTCAACTGGTCACACCAAGAAAAAGAAGCATAGAGAAAAAAGTGTTGGTGCCTGAGAAAAAGAAGTTCAGGGAATAAAAGGGTAGGTGCCCAGAAAAAAGAAGCGCAGAGGAAAAAAGGGTTGGTGGCTGAGCAAAAAGAAAGAGAAAGAATAAAAACAATGGGTGCCCGAGAAAAAAGAAGTGCAGGGAATAAAGGGGTTGGTGCCAGAGGAAAAGGAAGCACAGAGAGAAAAGGTTTGATGCCTGAGAAAAAAGATAGTAGAGGAAAAAATGTTGGGTGCGTGAGAAAAAAGAAGTGCAGAGAACCAAACGGTCGGTGCCCGAGAAAATAGAAGCACAGGGAATAAAAGGGTTGGGGAACGAGAAAAAGGGAGCGCAGAGAACAAAAGGGTTGGTGCCCGAGAGAAAAGAAGTGCAGAGGGAAAAATGGTTGGTGGCCAAGAAAAATGAAGTACACAGAAAAATGTGTTGGTGCTCGAAAGATAACAAGAGCAGAGAACAAAAGGGTTGGTGCCCGAGGGAAAAGACTTGCAGGGGAAAAAAAAGGTTGATGCCTGAGAGAACAAAGCACATAGGAAAAATGGGTTGGTGCCCAGGAAAGAAGTGCAGGGGAAAAAACCTTTGGTTGTGGGAAGAGGATTTGGTTTGGATAGCTTGAGAAGACTATAGGGCAGATTTGCCTTTGCTGGAATTAGAGGGAGCTATGTTTTGTCTCTGACTCTGAGAGCAGCTGGGCAGCATTTGCTTGGATGTGTTCAAATATTGTTTTGTTATTCTGACCTACTGTCTGCCTGTGGTGGGCTACGCCCATCCTGGGAAAAAGACAGGGGGGAGGGCTCGTGAGAGTTTTTCTTCCTCCCTGGGGCTTGTGTTTCCTCCCCTGGGAAACTGACTTGGTCTGTTCCACTTCCCCCCTCCTTGTCCAGCAGGGGTATAAGAGGGAGGAGAATTGCAGACATTGCTCTCTCTCCTGCTGCTTCCACACTTTGCAAAGGACTGGTTCTGTATCTCATAATCTGTTTTTCCTTTTCCTCTCCTTCTCCCATCCATCCTTGTTCCTTACCCTTGGGAACCCTGCCTGTCATTGTTACATAAATACATATATATATATATATATACTGTTTAAAGAAAAGTTCTTTGCCTCTCTACTTCCAAGCTGAACCCAAATTATTTCTTGGTGGATTTGCTCCCCTCCCTCCCTTCTCTCTCTCTGTTGGGGAAGGGGATTCTCAGCCTTGCCCCCATCTGAGCTTTTAAGCCCCAGTTAAGGCCCAAACCACCACAATGCCTTAATGACACTCATGCCAGTAGAGAATGACCAATTGAGATGTGACACATGTGCCTGCTGATGGACTAGAGAACCTTGCTGTGTAACGTAATAAACATCTTCGCCTGCTTACATCCTGTCCTGGAAGCATTGCTTGAGGTGATTAAAACATCTACACTATTACAAATGGTGGCCCCGAACGTTTGCCTTGGCCAACTACTCATTGCGACTCTCACTTGCACCACCAAGAAGAAATTTGGCTTTTAAGGACTGTGGAGATGCTCGTGTTCATCAGTGTCACTAATGGTGGCTTTTGGATCAGTCTCTGAGAGATTAATCTGCCTGCCTCTATGCCGGTGACGTTTCCTGATTCGCCGGACATTATGGATGTGAGGTACACCTGATACCGAGGAGTTAATTATATCGGAGATGATAGACGTGCTATATGTCTAAGATACCCGGACCTGAGCAAAGCCTTTGACACTGTCCCGCACCACATCCTGGTCTCCAAGCTGCTGACACATGGGTTTGATGGGTGACCACTAGATGGATAAGGAACTGGCTTGATGGCCGCACCCAAAGAGTGGCTGTCAATGGGTCCATGTCCCAGTGGAGGCCAGGGACAAGCGGAGTCCCTCAGGGATCAGTCCTGGGACCAGGCTTGTTCAACATCTTTGTGGGTGACATGGACAGTGGCATCGAGTGCACCCTCAGCAAGTTTGCTGATGACACCAAGCTGTGTGGTGCAGCAGACACGCTGGAGGGAAGGGATGCCATCCAGAGGGACCTGGACAGGCTGGAGAGGTGGGCACAAGCCAACCTCATGAGCTTCAACAGGACCAAGGGCAGGGTCCTGCATCTGGGTCGAGGCAATCCCAGGCACAAATCCAGGCTGGGCAGTGACTGGCTGGGGAGCAGCCCAGAGGAGAGAGACTTGGGGGTGCTGGTGGACGAGAAGCTCAACAGGAGCTCTCAATGTGCACTTGCAGCCCAGAAAGCCAATCAGATCCTGGGCTGCATCAGGAGAAGTGTGGCCAGCAGGTCAAGGGAGGGGATTCTCCCCCTCTACTCAGCTCTGGTGAGGCCCCACCTGTGTCCAGGTCTGGAGCCCCTATTCCAAGAGGGATCTGGAGATGCTGGAGGGTGTCCAGAGAAGGGCCATGAGGATGAGCAGAGGGCTGGAGCACCTCTCCTGTGAGGACAGACTGAAGGAGTTGGGGCTGTTCAGTCTGGAGAAGAGAAGGCTCTGAGGTGACCTCATTGTGGCCTTCCAGTATCTGAAGGGGGCCTACAAGAAGCTGGGGAGGGACTTCCAGGCTATCAGGGAGTGATAGGACTAGGGGGAATGGAATGAAGCTGGAGGTGGGGAGATTCAGGCTAGATGTGAGAAGGAAGTTCTTCACCATGAGAGTGGTCAAGCCCTGGAATGGGTTATCCAGGAAGGTGGTTGAGGCCCTGTCCCTGGAAGCGTTTAAGACCAGGCTGGATGAGGTTCTGGCCAGCCTGATCTAGTGTGGGATGTCCCAGCCCATGGCAGGGGGGTTGGAACTGGATGATCCTTGAGGTCCCTTCCAACCCTGACTACTTATGATACTACCATAAGGTGAGGTACACCTGATAACGAGTAGTTAATTCTATTGGAGATTATAGACACACTATATGTCTAAGATAAGGTGAGGTATGCCAGAGAAAAAGGTGCAAGAGGAGCTGAAGAAAACAGAAGAAAAAAGGGTTGGTGCCCTAGAAGAGAAGCAGCTCTG
Organism: Colaptes auratus; assembly: GCA_015227895.2. Classification (NCBI taxonomy): domain Eukaryota; kingdom Metazoa; phylum Chordata; class Aves; order Piciformes; family Picidae; genus Colaptes; species Colaptes auratus. Next base: position 22,078,639 of record JAAWVA010000030.1, read on the forward strand.
CAGTGACAGAGCTGAGCAGTCAGGGAAATTGGGTGGTTGGAGCCTCCCCTGGGGGCTGGTGCCTCCTTTTGATGAACACATAATGGGTAATCAAATAACTAAAAAGGAGCAATCAATACTGGGAGTCATTATGCACAGCTTGACAAAAGAGCAACAATGTCTGATGAAAGGAGAGGGGAGCAGGGAGAGATGGCTATGCTCCGGGCAACAAAGGTAAGCAAAATTGCTACATCTTCCTTTACAGCCTGGAAATTAGTTAAAGATTCCTTAGAACGGCTAGCAGAAGACCCTAAGGCAACTTCAGCAGTGATTAATGGCACTTCTCCAGAACAGAACTCTTCTTCGACATCTACAGGCTCCCTCCCCCTCCCCCACCGTGGCTGCTAAGCCCACCTGCACCCCTGGGGCTGCAGTCGATGGCATCTCCCCAACAAAGACAGCAGCCCGTCCCTGGACCGCCCTGCTGCAACTCTCAAAAGCTCCCCAGCGTGTTTTGATTCTGGACAGAAGGCACATCCTAAGTTTTGGGACTCTGGCTAAGAAAGAAAGTAAGATCAGAAAAATTAAGGCAATGCCTAACTTAGGAAGAAAATGAGAACTGCTGACTGCCAGGTGCTTCTGTGTGCTCTAGGAAATGCTGCTCCGAGCGATGTGCCAACAGCCTTACACGCCAACATCCAGCGGTATGGACCCGAGAAGAAACAATGGCGTCCACTCTAAGCAGCTCAAATTTCAGCCTCAAAACCAGCAACAATTAAGCTCAAATCACTGATGTCACCACCCACTGAAATGTTCCTGCCTTTGAGGAAAACTACACTTCAGCTGGAAGCTGTTAAAAAAAGGCAGCTGCTGTGAATTCAGCGGAGTTCTCCCACCACCACCTCCCCTTTCCTTCCCCCCCACCTTTCCCCCTGGCTCTGTGGCTGCTCTGGCTTTGCTGAGCCGTTCAGCTCTAGCTGGGGCCCAGGGCAGGTCATCTATTGAGCAGTACTGGCTCTTGATGGCATTGAGGATCTGGGCCCAGAGAGTGTGTGTTCCATCAAGTTTGGCTAACTCTTTCTCCAGACTGGCATCACGAGTCAGGGAGCCTAAAAGCTTTGCCTCCCTCTTATCCAGGTCCACTGTGTCCACCCCCTCATCCCAGCATCTCAGGGCCCAGCTCAGTGTTGGCTCACCCTCTTTCCTTGCATAATCCAGATGAGTTTGGAGTCCTTTGGATAGACCAGGATCAGACAGTGAATACTCTGATGCAGACCAGGAATAGAAGGTCCCTGCCTTTGGCCAGGAGGAGGAAAGGGATAGCAGTGTGCTGGTTTGATGGCCTGGCACATCAAAGCCACAGGAACAGGAGGTGTTGGCAGACACAGGGGCACAGTGCACATTGATGCCATCAGGGCACAAAGGCACTGGATCCATCTGGATTTCTGGAGTGACAGGAGGCTGCCAGCAGCTGTCTGCACTAGAAGCTGACGTGAGCCTAAGAGGGAATAAGTGGGAAAAACATCCCATTGTGCCTGGCCCAGAGGCCCCTTGCATTCTTGATACAGATTACCTCAAGAGAGGCTACTTCAAGGACCCAAAGGGCTCTCAATGGGCTTCTGGTGTGGCCATGGTGAATACAGAGAAGATCAGAGAGCTGCCTGCCCTGCCTGGCCTGGCAGAGAATCCCTTCCTTGTGGGACTGCTGCAGGTTGAAGAACAACAGCTGCCAGCTGCTACCAGGACTGCACACAGGCAGCAATATCACACAAACCAAGACTCCCTGGCTCCCATTCATGAACTGATTCACCATCTGGAGATCCAGGGAGTGACCAGCAAGACACATTTGCCTTTCAACAGTCCCAGCTGGGCAGTGCAGAAACCTGACAGAGGGTGGAGATTAACAGTGGACTATTGAGGCCTGAATGAGGTGTCACCACCTCTGAGTGCTGAGTGCCAGACATGCTGGAGCTCCAGGATGAGCTGGAGTCAAAGGCAGCCAAGAGGTTCTCTGTGATCAACATCGCCAATGCTGCCTTCCCAATTCCATTGGCAGCAGAGTGCAGGCCACAATTTGCTGTCACCTGGAGGGGTGTGCAAGACACCTGGAATCAACTCTCCCAGAGGTGGAAGCACAGCTCCACCATTTGTCATGGACTAATCCAGACTGCACTGGGAAGGCTGATGCTCCTGAACATCTCCAATACATCCATGACATCATTGTGTGGGGCCACAAGGCAGAAGAAGTGTTGGAGAAGGGAGAAAAAAAAATGTTCAGATACTTCTGAAGGCTGAATTTGCCATGAGGAAAAGCAGGGTCAAAGGACCTGCACAGGAAATTCAGTTCTTGGCAAGAAAATGGCAGGCTGGATGCTGTCATGCACCTATGGACATGGTCAACAGGATAGCAACCATGTCTCCACTATCCAAGAAGGAGACACAGTCTGTCCTAGGCCTTGTGGGGCTCTGCAGAGTGCAGGTCCCAGGCTGCAGTCAGCTTGTGAGCCCTCTCTATCGAGTGACCTGAAAGCAGAATCATTGTGAGTGGGGCAGTGAGCAACAAGGCTTTGAGCAGATCAAACAGGAGGGAGCTGTGCAGTGGCACTTGGGCCTATCTGAATGGCACCAGTGGTGCAAAATATCCTCTACACTGCAGCTGGGGAGCATGGAGCACTTGGAGTCTCTGGCAGAAGTCATCAGGTGAAACCCAAGGTCAGCCACTGGGGTTTTGGAGTAGGAATAAGGAGTGGAGATTGTATTTGGTTTGGGTTGAGCTGGAGTTAATTCTCCTCTGAGCATCCTGCTAGTGCTGCAGGGCTGTAGCTGGGTGTTGGTAACACAGCAGTGTTTTGGCTGCTGCTCAGCTGAGCACTCAGGCTGTGCTTTTCCAACATTTCCCTGCCCCAAGAGTATGCTGAGGGGGGGCAAGATCTTGGGAGGGGACACAGCCAGGCCAGCTGACCTGAAGTGGCCAAAGGAGTGCTCCATGCCATGTGTGGTCAGCTCAGCTATAAGAGCAAAGTGGGAAGGAGATTGGTCCATGGAGTTTGTCCTGCAGAGGAACCACTCTGCACAGAGCCCTGCTGCCTGAGACTGACCCCCCTGTGCTGCTGGGCAGTAGAGATTCACTTCTCTCTCTGCTTCACCCTGTGTGTCTATTGCTTGTGCCTATCCTGAGTGTTAAATTGCTTCTATCTTACACTGCCTTTTGTCATCTTTTCACCTCTCCCCTGTCCATCTAAGAAGCGCAGTGATAGAGTGGTTTTGGTGGGCATTAAGCCCCCAGCCAGGGCCAAACCACCACACAGGCCCAGTCCAAAAGGCACCACGGAGTCTGGGAGGAACCATTCCCAATGTCCTGGGATGAAGCAAACCCTGCACAGAGTGAAGAAGGCCAACTGCAGCTGGGCTGTGGCAGGAGAGTGTGGCCACCCAGACAGAGAAGTTGTCCTCCCTTGGACTCAGCACTGCTGTGGTCACATCTGGATGCTTGGTGTCTGGGTGTGGAGCTCTGCAGTCTGATGGAGAAGGGAGGAACTGGGGAGATAGCAGAGGAGATCTGCCAGAATGGGGGCTGACATCTCTGTGGAGAGGCTGAGGGACCTGGGCTGCTTCAGCCTGCTGAATGGAGGCTCAGGGCACTGCCAGAGCAGTGTGCACATGGCTGAAGGGTGGTTTCAGAGAGGATGGAGCTCTTCTGGGGAGTTGGAAGAGACCAAAACCTCCACAAAGAGCAGCTTGGGAGGTTCAGTGTGGAGATGAGGCCAAAGAAATGTCCCTCAAAGGGCAAAGCTGCTATGCATGAGGCCAACCAGAGGTGTCAGGAAATGGCAGGGAGAGCTGAGACAGCTCAGGGAAGGGATGGAAATGGCAGGGGGAGAGCTGGGTGGGGAAGCAAGATTGGTGTCAGCAGCCTGAAGGGAAAGAGGAGCAGGCAGCGGACAGTGTAGGAGAGGCTGCAGTAGGGATGGCCAAGGGCTCTAGCAAGGCTGAGAGGCCCAACAGGACCAAGGCCTTTGTCCCTTGGCTCTGGCACTTGCCTCTGCCACCAAGGCCTGGGAGGAGAAACTTGGCTTTGAGCCTTTGAGGTTCTTCTATTCCCAGGGAAGTGGTCAGGGCTTGGCCTTTCTGCTTCCTACACCAAAGGCAAGTTTTTCTCCCTTGTACTTTGCCTTTGTCTCCCTGCAATCCTGGCCTCTAACAAGCTGCTCTAAGGAGTCCCTGGGGAGCCTTTGTCAGTAACAAGCCTCAGTGAGGCCAATCAGTGCTTCAAGGCACTTTGGAGTTTTCTTCTGCCTTGGACTTGTTGAGAGGCTTCTTGGCAGTACCTTGGCAGAGTCTCCTGGCAGTACCTAAGGATGATGGAATCAGCCCCAAATACTCCATGGGGCTCATTAAATACTGCTGAACCTCTCATTCTTGCCAAGGTTTCTGCAGCTAATTGGAGAGGTTTTTATTGCACAAAGCATCTGATAAAAAGTATTTTTAAAGGTACATTTAATTCTTTTTCAGCAGGAGTTGTCTCTTTGCAAGCAAACCACAGCAAAACCTGACAAGGTCCTACCCTGCTCACTGCTCACCCTCACTCCCCACTGTCCCCAGCAGAGCCCAGAGCCACAGGTGAGGGACAGGATCTGCCTTGCCAGGGGCTGGAGGTCAGGGCTTGGCCTCTTGGATCAATGAAACCCCTCCAGGTTTGCTCAGCAGCAGAGCCACCTTGAGCTGCTTGTCCTGACCTCTCAGCACTGCCTCAGGTCTCTGCTCTCCCCACAGCCTGGAGATGCTTCAGTGCCTCCAGTGATGCTTCCCTTGCATCCACTGTCTCTTGTCCTGACCAGCCCCTGGGGACCCTTTCCCAGTATGCTTCACTGGGACCCATTAAGAGTAGAAGAAACTTCAGAGTTTGAATCTGACTTTGACTTCTGGAGAGGTTTCATCAGCTTCTCAGTCTCTGAGGTTCATGGACTCAGCACCAAAGCCACCAGAGGGCTCCTTTAAACTACCTGGGCTGGTTCTGTTGTGCTGAGCCAGGCCAGGCTCCTGGGCTGGAAGGAGCTGCTGGCAAGCAGGCAGCTCTGCAGAGACAGCTCTGGCCAGGAGCAGCTCCTCTGCACAGCACAGCAGGGCTGAGGACACTGCCAGCAGATCTCAGGGAGATGAGGAAGGCAGAGAGAGTTTCAATCTGTCCAGGACTGGGAGGATGCTGAGAGCTCACTGGAGGAGAAGTCACTGCAGTCCCTGACACAGTGAGGCTCTGGGGGCAGGACACTGCAGCTGGAGCTCCTGGAGGCATCTCCATCTCGGCAGCTGACGCTCAGCTGAAGGCTCCTGGAGTGTGCACACAGAAGGAGGACCAAAGCCCTTCAGTTCCATCCTGTGAGCAGCAGTGAGCAGAGCTGGGGAAGGAGAAGGCTTCACCCCCAGCCCCTCTGCCTTTCTCTCTTCCCTTCACTGTCTCTGCAGCACTGCAGGCTTGCTCCCTGTTCCTCCACCTCTCCATGGGTGTGGTGGTTTTAGGCAATACCTTTGAAATTTAGTTACAGATTTTGAGCAGAAAAGGAGAAACACAATAAATAGATCACTCTTGGGTGTAAAAAGGAAAAGAAAAGATTCTTCTAAACAAATTAATTGGATAAATCTCTGGAATCAGAGGAGCTGTACCATAACAATTCTCTCTCTTCTCTTCTGATCTCAGCTGTTTTGCTTGGCTGGGGAGAGATCACCTGCTTTGGCTGGCCTTGGCTAAGTCTAACCCACTGCTTTTTTTCTCTCTCCACTTCTCCTTTCTCTCTTGGAGCAGGGGGTTGGAGGGTGGGGCAGTGGAACAGCTTCCCTGGTCACTAAGCAGGGGGGTTTCATGTCATTTACTAATTGTAAATACCTGTCTAATATTGTCACTCCTGGATGTTCTGTACCTGTTCATTGCATTCCATTGTAGAGTGTAGCTCTTGCTTGTCAATACAGCTTCATTTGCTTCTGACTGAGCTGCTCTGGCAAAGCTAATGCTGGGGGAAATTTCAACCCACCACAATGGGACTCTTGTTCTCTGGGATTGGGCTGTTGGTCACTTTCTGTTCTGACTCCAGAGGAATCTTTAATGCAATTCTGGGTCCCTGCTGCATTTGAAACTGTGACAAACTCTGCCATGGGTTGGTAGTGGTGGACACTGAGCTGATCCATTCCTCATGCAGCTCAGGCAGGAGGTGTTCTATGAGCACTTGAATCTTTCTTCTCGGAGAAGTGTGCCCTAACTTGTCACTGCCTTTCCCTCCTTGGACAGGTCTCCATGGCCAGAGGCAGCAGATGGCCAACAGCAGCTCCATCACCCACTTCCTCCTCCTGCCATTCCCAGGCACAAAGCAGCTGCAGCTCCTGCACTTCTTCCTCTTCCTGGCCATCTACCTGGCTGCCCTGCTGGGCAATGGCCTCATCATCAGCACCATAGCCTGGCACCACCACCTCCACACCCCCATGTACTTCTTCCTCCTCAACCTCGCCCTCACTGACCTGGGTGCCATCTCCACCACTGTCCCCAAATCCATGGCCAATTCCATGGGGAACACTAGGGATATCTCCTATGCAGGATGTGTTGCTCAGGTCTTTCTCTTTCCCTTTTTCATTTCAGCAGAGTATTTTCTCCTCACCACCATGTCCTACGATCGCTACGTTGCCATCTGCAGACCCCTGCACTATGAGACCCTCCTGGGCAGCAGAATTTGTCTCCACCTGGCAGCAGCTGCCTGGGGCTGTGGCTTTCTTGCTGCTCTGCTGCACACAGCCAATACATTTTCCCTGCCCCTCTGCCAGGGTAATGCTGTGGATCAGTTCTTCTGTGAAGTGCCCCAGATCCTCAAGCTCTCCTGCTCCACATCCTACCTCAAGGAACTTTGGCTTATTGTGGCCAGTGCCTGTTTATTCTTTGTTTGTTTTGTGTTGATTGTGGTGTCCTATGTGCAGATCTTCAGGGCAGTGCTGAGGATCCCCTCTCAGCAGGGACGCCACAAAGCCTTTGCCACCTGCCTCCCTCACCTGGCTGTGGTCTCACTCTTTCTCACCACTTCCATCTTTGCCTACCTGAAGCCCTCCTCCATCTCCTCTCCATCCCTGGACCTGGTTTGTGTCAGTTCTGTACTCAGTGGTGCCTCCAGCAGTGAACCCTCTCCTCTACAGCCTGAGGAACCAGGAGCTGAAGGCTGCCCTGAGCCAACTGATCCTTGGATGCTTTCAGAAGCAATAAACTCTTTGTGTTTTCCTGCAGAGCAGTTCTGATGTCATTTAGTGCAGGCCCAGCTTCTGGCTGCTGCTGGTGCTGTTCCCCCTTGTGAGAATGTTGTTGCCACACCAATGTCTTTCTTCAGACCATTGCTGGTTCACTGTTGTCCAGTCTGCTGTGGCCCAGAGGCTGCAGACATGAGGAGCTGTGCTCCCTCCGTGTTCAACACAAGAAAGGACCCTGCAGGGACTTGTTTCTCTGAGTTGCTTCCTCCAAGGCTTCTGTGGAGCTGCAGGGCAGTGCCTGTGTACAGAGGTGGAGGGGCAGAGTCCCAGCACAGCAGCAGTGCCAGGCAGCCCCACAGCTTGGGCTGTCCTCAGCTGCTCTTTCTTCCCTTCCACCCTCTCCTGCTGAGCCTCTGTGCTGGGGCAAGGCCTGAGTGCTCTGGCAGCTTGGGCACTGTGCTGCTGTGTGGCAGGGCTAGGACTGCAGGCAGGGAGAGTCCAGGGCTGCTTGTGGGACAGAGCTGTGCTCCAGAGCAGCACTGCCATCAGAACAGGAGGTCTTCTCCTGCCTTCATACCCCAATCCCCTCCCCTTACAGACTGCACCTACTCAGAGTCCATACTGGATACCCTGATCCCCTTCCAGTGTAGACTCAATCCAAACATGGTTCCTTTATCCCCTCCCAGTACAGATGTGGCCTCATCCCAGTACAAACTGGATCCTACTGTCCTCTAGCACTGCAGCCTGGGGCCCATCCCAGCACAGAATGGATCCCCTGGCTGCCTTCCCAATACTGAATGCATTCATCCCAGTACAAACTGCACACCCTCATGCCCTCCCAGGACAGTCTATGCCCTGTCCCAGTCCAAACAGGATCCCTTTCATCCCTCCAGGTACCCATTAGGCCTTGTCCCAGTAAAAAGTGAATCACCTTATGCCCTTCCAGTGCAGCCTAGACCCTCTTCCAGTACAAGCTGTGTTCCCTGGGCACATTCCCGTACAGTCTGGTCTCCACATAGTACAATTTGGAACCATTTATCCCCTCCCAGTACAGACCTGGTCACATCTCAGGACAAACTGCATCTCCTGAACCCCTCCCAGCTCAGATGTGCTCTTATCCCAGGACAAACTGCATCACTTTCCCATCTCCCATACAGTTTCCTGTGCCAGTACAAAGTGCATCCCTTGGACCCCTTCCCTGTTCCTACTGAATCCTTTCACATGTTAACTGTGTACTCTGGTTCCAATCCAGTACAGACTGGGCCCACTCGCAGTACAAACTGCATCTCCTGACTCCCTCCCAGTACAGACTAGGCCCTGTCCAAGGACAAACTGGTGCTCTGATCCCATCCCAGTAAAGTCCAGGACCTGCCCCAGAGGAAATGGATCCAATGGCATCACCCAGCACAGACTGGGGACCATCCCAGTGCAAACTGCATCTCCTGATCTCCTCCCAGTACAGACAGGGTCTCACCCCACAGCAAGGTTGAAGCCCTGGCCCCCTCCAAGTACCAAGTGCTTTGCTCTCAGTGCAAACCAGAGATCAGGACTCCTTCCCAGTACAGACTGTGCCTGCTCCCAGGAATAGCTGCATCACCTGAACCCTTCCCAGGACCAGACTGGGACCAATCCCAGCACAAATTGTATCCATTTAGTCCCTCCCAGGCAGACTGAGAGCCATCCCAGTACAACCTGAGTCCCCTGGACACATCCCAGTACAGTCTGGGTCTCATTGCTGTATACACTGGGTTCCTTTAAACCCTCCCACCACAGGTTGGGCCTTGTCACAGTCACAACTCCATAACCTAATCATCCCAGAGTCCAGTCTGGGCCACCTCCCATTTCAAACTGGGTCCCATTAACATCTCCAAGTGCAGCCCAGGCCTTGTCCCAGGAAAAACTGATTCCACTTATTCCATCCTGTGCTGTTTCATATTTTCATCAATGCTATAGGCAGAGGGATGGAGACACCATCAGCAAGTGTGCAGATGGCACCAAGCTGAGTGATGCTGTTGAGATTCCAGAGGGACAGGATGGCATCCAGAGGGCCCTGGAACACCTGGAGAGGTAGTGCCCAGGTGACCCTCATGAGGTTCAACAGCAGCAAGAGCAGGGTCCTGCAGCTGGGCTGGAACCATCCTCACTATCAATACAGGCTGGGGGAGGAGGTGTTAGAAAGCAGCCCTGAGGAAAAGGACTTGGGGGTGCTGGTGGGGGAGAAGCTGGCCAGGAGCAGGCAGTGTGAGCTTGCAGCACTGAAGGCCAAGGACAGCCTGGGCTGCATCCAAAGCAGCATGGCCAGAGATGGAGAAAGAGGATCCTGCCACTACTCTGCTCTGGTGAGACCTTCCCTGGAGTCCTACATCCAGCTCTGAAGTCTCAACACAGGAAGGACATGGAGGCAATGGAGCACATCCACAGGAGTGCCACAGAATGATCAGAGGGTTGGAGCAGCTCTGCTATGAGGACAGGCTGAGGGAGCTGGGGGTGTTCAGCCTGCAGAAGGCTCTGGGGAGACCTTATAACAACTTTCCTGTGTCTGAAGTAAACTGGATGGGGACAGACTGTTTGGAAAGGCCTGCAGTGACAGGACAAACTAGAGCAGAGCAGATTTAGATCAGTGTGCACCTGTTTGAAGGCTGCTGCTGCTGAAGCTTTTGGTGTTGGTGGGAAGGGAAGAGAAGACCTCCATAATGTGCAACTTGTAAGGTTCTGACTGGAGGTGAGAAGAAAGAAAAGTCACCCAAAGGGGATCCTCGTGATCCAAGAGGTCCTGACTCTGTGTTTAAAGAAATGGCCATGGAGAGTGGAGACAGAGCAGGGAGGGTACAGAAATGTCATGGTGAGAGCTAGTAGGAAAGCAAGATGGGTGTCAAGAGCATGAAGGGAGAGAGCTGCAGGCATGGGGCAATGTTGCACCACCTGCAAGGCTAAAAGCTCCACAGGACTCAGGTCTTTCTCCTCCTGTCTATGGCAGTTGCCTCTGCCACCACAGACAGGGAGATGAAACTTTATCTTGAGCCTTTCTGCATCTGACTGCCCAGGCTCTGTGGTCAGGGCTTGGCCTTTCTGCTGCAGAAACCAAAGCCAGTGTGGGGGACAGTGTAGGACAACCTGTGGTGGGGATGGCAATGGGCACTGGCAAAGCTGGAAGTCATCAGGAGAACCCAAGGCTTTGCCTTCTTGGCTGTGGCAATCATCCACCACCAAGGGCTGTGAGGAGACTTCCTAAGGCACCAGGGGTCCTCAGTGCTTCCTTAAACACCCCCAGGAAGGCTGGGGACTGTCATCCCCTTGTTCTTCTCTCAGCATCACCAACCCCACACCCCACAGCACCGGAGGAGCCCTGACCCATACATGAGGGACAGGATCTGCCTGCCCAGGCACTGTGCTCAGGGCTTGGCCTTTCTGCTCCATAAACCCAACCCAGAGTTTGCTCTCCTGCACTTTGCCTTTGTCTGCTGCAATCATGGGCTCCACTGAGCTGCTCTGAGGAGCCCTTGGGAGGCTTTGTTGGTAATGCCCCTCAGTGGGGCCAATCAGTGCTTCAAGGTACTTTGTGTTTTCCTTCTGACTTCTGAAGAAGTTTCTTCAGTCTTCTCTCAGTACCTGAGGTTCCTGCAATGAGTCCCAAGTGCCCTAAGGAGATGTTTGTGTCCCTGCAATCTTCTTCAGGATTTCAAAGTGCACCTCACAAAGCTCAATTTTGTATCTCAAAGATATATTTTACTGCATTTTAGTTCAGAGCAGAGATGAGAATTCCCCAAGTGACACTGACCCAGGCTGTCTCAGCAGGACATCTGCACTTGCAGGAACATCTGTCCTTCAGTCTGACATTGAGTGGACAACTTTGCTCCTTGGCCTCCCCTACCTCCCCATTGCTGTCACTGCCCACCTGGGGCTTAGAAGGTGATTCAGCAGAATGTGTTCTAATCCAAGAGCCTCTGAAGGACAGAGTGGATAAGGACAAGGCTGACCCTGACTGACTGCAAGGGATCCTGAAGTCAAATCTCTTTCTATGGCTGTGCCTGGAGAGAAGCACCAAGCACACAGACACAGGGACAGAGCTGGCTGGGTTCAGTGCAAGATAGAAACCTTGCCCCTGGTGACAGCAAAGGTGTCTGTCCAAAGACACAGAGAGGTGGAGAGAGGCTGGCAGAGGGTGCCCTGGAGTTCAGTGTCCTTCTCCTGGAGCTCAGGGCAAACACTCACAAATCTTTGGCACTCTTAGGGCACAAGACCTGAGCCTGGAGGAGTCTGACTTGGTGCTGGCCCTTGGTGCAGATTGTGACTGAGAGATGTCTGAGTGGTGGAGATGCTGGACACAGCTGCTGTGATCCAGGAGAGCTCCAAGGCTCTGGCTTTAGGGTTTTGAGAGGTGGAGAGTATTGACTTCCATCAGGTGTTTCTCTGATCTGGAGAACCTTGGGTGCTGAATCATCCTGGGATCTTTTGCCACTTGCACAGACCCTGAAGTTTTTGACCTCTAAAGTTTTCTGTCACCTCCCTGTTGGCTGTGATCCAAGCACAGATGCACTGAGCTGGCAGGAGGTGACAAACCCCCAAGCCATAGGGAGAGCAGTGCAAGGCTGGGAGAGCGAGGGTGCAGCACACCAAGGACACCTCTCAGGGCTTCAGTTCTCTCTGTCCTGATCCATACCTGCCTTACCCTGGGCTAGTTCATGGTCTTGGCAAGGGGGGAGCGGGAATCACATCAGGTCTTGAGGAGGTTTCCAGTGACAGGGGGACTGTGCCACCACAATCTGCTCTGTGACTTGAGTTCATTTCTCTCAGCCAGAGCGTGGCTGTGTGGTTGCCTCCTGTCTCTGTGCCTCTCAACAGAGAATGTCATCATCCAATCAGAAGGGGAAGGACATTTGGTGGTTCCTTAGCCTCCAAAGTCTTCTTCAATGCCATTCAGTGACACAAAGCACACAGGAAACACTGATGATGGGAAATGTCTGCAGCAGTGTGACTTGCTTGGCCATCCTTCTAACTCTAACTGCAAACCAATGTGGAACAGCAAGCAGAGAGCAGAACAGACAGGAAAATCACAGTGGCTGTGACACCAGGGGCAGTGTCCCAGCTGCTGCTGGACACCATCCACACAGCACTTCCCACCAGCAGTGTTCTCCACTCCTCTTGGTTACTTTTAGCACTCAATGGATTGCTTCACTGTCATGGTGGGCTCTGGGCAGAGTCTTTTGTCCTGCTTGTCCTGGTTGCTGTAGCAGGCTGATGGAATCAGGGTGCTGGAGGAGCTGTTGGATTGCAGTGAAATTCTTCCCAATGGGTGTAGGTTGTAGCTAACCATACAACATGTGAGCAAAGACACATCCTGGTGAGCAGTGATTGGCACAGAGAATTTCCAGTCACAGCCAATGATTGCAGAGACATCACACAGACAGAAACTGAACTGATTGCTGTGGTGGTACGTCCTCACTGGTCCTGAAGGTCATTGCCACGAGGGCCAACCCTGTCCTGGAACCATCCCTTCCAGCCCTGCCAGGCCAACCCCACAGGACTGCTCCCTGCTGTCTGTAGGGAGGCACCTGAGTCCTGCTAAGGGAGCCTGCCTACCAGCTAGCCTACGTTCCATCCCCTCTCAGCTGTCATGGCAGGGAGAAGGTTGTCTCCACCATTCCTATCCAGACCAGACCAGGAACCAGCCCTGATGAGAACAGCCTGCTGGAACCTAACCTGGCTACAAACAAAGGACACAGTGAATCTTCCACCTGCTTCCCACTCACTGATGTTCAGTTCAAAGCACCTGTGCCTAGCAGAGTAACCTCTGATGCATTGTAAGAGCTCTGTATATAGTTAAGCAGCTGCCAGCATCTCATCGAGTCACCACCCGGTGGACAAGCACTGGAATTGCAGCCTGAGTTATATTAATAGAAATTAATTCTGCAAATGTTCTAATTGAGTGCAAATTATCAATACTGAACCACTTCTGGGATGTATTTCACAATCATGCACTAGAATATGGATATAAAATAGTGACTCATTGGTTAGTGATATATTTAATAATTAATACAAATTAATATTTCTATAACTCATATTTCCTATTCATAAATTAATAACCATCACACCAATAAATTTAATCTCTTTTCCTGGATATTGACATTTGGAAGGTGGAATGTCTAACCCACTCTTGGTGGGCTCATAGGCAGGGAAGTGTCTCCCTCTCTCCCTGCCCAGTCCCCTGCAGTGGGGGAGTCTTACTGGGGTCTGCATTGAAAATACCACACCTCACAATACAGACTCAGTCCCCTGCTCTAACACAGTGGAGCTGAACCCCTCCTGCACCTCACCCCATACAGATCATCCCCTCCCAAACACACCCCTCACCCTGACTCTGCCCCCATTGCTCATCTTGGCCCCAGCCTTTACCCTTTGTTAAGCATTTGTCCTTGGACCTTAATCCCAGGCCTCAACCTAGCCCAAACAAAATCCTTGCCCCTCAGAGCTGGCCCTCACCTGAGCCCTGCCCAGCACTCTCAGCAGGACAGCTGAAGAAGGAGAGATTAATTCCTCACTAACTGTTAGAAACTTTCCCACTCATTAGAGTAGCCTTCAGCCATCAATAAAGGAACCACTGAGCTTGGTAGAGCGAAGGGACAGAAGGCAGCAGACCACAGCCCCAGACATCAAAGAGAGAGGTAAGGCTGAGTCTGGAAAACAGGATGGGGCCTCAAACACCTGGGCCTCAATAACAAGATGAGAACAGTCCTGAGGGATTGGCAGAAGACCAACAGGAAAAATACAAAGCGATGACACAGTGACTACAATGCTGACACAAGGACAGCAGATGGCAGCAAAGACCAAGGAATGGAAGGATTTTAGCTCTTCAAAGATGTTTTTATCATTCCAATGCATCTGTATTACTAATACTATATGAGGCATATGGTTAACCTTGTTCAGCACTGTTATCAATTATTAATATTTATTCAAATATATTAATACAAATATATTAATTCTTTAATGATATAAAAATAATTTAAATCAATGCATTAATATCAAATCTCATCAATGTGTATAAATATCTGAGGGGTGGGTGTCAAGTGGAGGGGGCCAATCTAAGGTAAGAAGCAACTGGTTCAAGCTTGAACCTAGAAGATTTCATCTCAACATGAGGAGCAACTTCTCTGCAGTGCAGGTGACAGAGCACTAGAACAGGCTGCCCAGAGAGCTTGTGGAGTTTCCTTCTCTGGAGACTTTCAAACCCACCTGGGTACACTCCTGTGTGGACTACCCTAAGTGATTCTGCTTTGGCAGGGGGGTCAGACCTGATGGTCTCTTGAGGTCCCTTCCAACCTCTAATGTGATACTGTGATACCACCCACACAGGTACAGCTGTTTGGTTGTGGTTAATGTATTTCACAACATACACATTCAATACAACTTTAACAGTTGAATCAAGCTAGAATCTTTTAAACATGGTGGGATGAGAGGTTCTCATTTATCTCACCACAACTCCAGCAGCTTGCACCAGCACCTCAGGTGTCACAGGTGGAGCAAAGCAACTTTCTGGCTGCAGACACAGGCAGCAGGCATGCAGAGGCTGCCCTTAAGTCCAGCAGCATTCACCAGCTGCAGCTACAGTGTATTCTGGTTTCATGTGGACAAAATAGGCTTTGGGGAACCCCAGGGCTTCTTGGTACAACAAGGGAGAGTTGTTTACCCTCCTGGCTTGGATTAATAAGGTGCTGAAGACAATAATGGCCAATGGCAGAAGAGAAAGAAAGAGAGGAACACGAGAGTTCAACCTAGAGAATAAAGTTTGCCCAACCATGGGAAGCTGTACAGGGAGTCCATAAGCGTGGCAGCTGGCCAGGCACAGCTGCAAACAGTGCACTTTGTTTCCCTTGACCACAGGACCTGCCTAGACAAGCCTGGGCCTGTCCAGCTTTGCAGATCTACCAGCACCTTGCCTTTTGTCTAGTATTGTGCTGAGCACCCCAGCTCCACGGGGAGTGGGTGCAAGGGGGTTTGTGTTTGGGCATGTTCAGACTCGTGCCTCCAGGACAAGCACGTGTAAGCTTTGGAGTGATCCATTCCGTGTCCATGCAGGTTATTAAAGGATCCTGTTCAATGGCCATGAGTTGTTTTGATTTCCTCATTTGACCTTCAAGACTCTCCCCAGACCCCTCAAGGACCCCTCCCTGAACTGAGCACATGGCTCCAGCCCTGGCCCTGAGAAGAATGCCCCCAAAAGTGATCTTTTGGGAAAGAAATGTCCAAGGAAAACCAACCAAAGACAATACTTTACTAGGGTTGGGGTTTCCATTCTAATTAGGCAGTGTTCAGGAACAAAGAGCCAAATCCCAACCCAGATGCAGTCTTGCTGCCAGCTGTGCTGACTCAGCACTGTCATTCCTCTCCTCAGCACTGGCTGGTGCAGAGAAGGGCAGGGGCACATTTGCTTCTGAGGAAAGAAGGTGTAAAAGAGGATAATTGTGACCGGTTGAGGCTATGCCTTTAAGAAAGAGACAGTTGCTGAACACTCTAGCTGAATGTTTTTGATATTTGAACAAAAACAAGATAGTCTAAACTAATTTCATTGGTGCTTGTGGGGTGCAGTTTGGAGTTTGGGTTCTGTTGGTTCAGTCTGTGTCTGGTCTGGGTTCAGGCTGGGTGCAGTCTGTGCTTTCTCTCTTGCTGAAGCAGGAACGGCCTTGAGTTAACAGCTAACCAGATAAGAACACTAATTTTGCATGTGCTTTTTAGCTAACAGAATTTTTCTTCCTTAATTGCCTTTCTCTCTCTCTCTAACCCTTTTTGGGAAAAAGGGGAGGTGGGGAGGGAGAGAGGGGGGTTCAGGGAACCCCCCTGGCCGGCTGGAGGGAAAAGGTTTTTCTGCATTGTGTTCATTGTTGTATTTTCCTGTATATATTGTAAATATTGTATATTTGTGTATATATTCATTGCATTCCATTTATGCTTGTAAATATAGCTTTCATCTGCTTTTCCGACTGAGCTAGCTGTGGTTTCTTTCCCTGTGTGTGGGGAGGGAACTTTCTCACCCCACCACATATTTTCAATTGGCGGCCCAACGCGCGGCTTGTGGATAGTTGCTGTCCAGAAGCAGAGCAAAAGTTGCTTGATTTATTGTCTGCTCAGGTCGGAGTTGCAAGGATGAAAGTGTTTTGGATTTTAGAGCGTCTGTTTTTTTCAATCTTTGGGGTCCTTGTCTATAAGCATGTCCTAGGATTGATTTTCGATCGCTTAAGCAGATACTTGATGTATAAATTGTATTTATGGTTTAAGTATAAGATTCAGCTTCTCTATGAGCTGTGCCTGGGATTCTTTTGGCTTAATAGATACGGGAATGTGACCTCGACTACTCTGCCCATAGAGATAAAGGAGTTTAAGATCCCAGTAGGTGAAAGAGTAGTTTTAAGTGATGGCTGGGATCCAAAGGTGATTTATTTTATGTGTGCAATCCTGCTGTTGGTGATAAGCAATGCGTACTTGTTATATGCTCTGTACCGGGAGAGAAAAGTTTCTAAGACCTGTTTTGTAATTAGGCGTAGACCCAAGAGGAGAAGGAACAGCTCTAACTCGACCCCAGAAATATCTAGTGATGAGGAGAAGGGAGGATCTGTATCAGTTAAAAAGAAAGCTAAAAATTCCATCGGAAAGGCTGCTCTGAACGGTGCTGTTGGTGGTTCTGGCAATCAGCCAGCTGCTGCGGCAGCGGCAGCGCCTAACATGGCGGCTCCCCCGTCCTCGGCAGCCATTAGCAAGGCACAGCCAGTTCCTCCTTCTTCTTCGGCAGGACCGGAAGTGTCCTCCACAGCAGCTGATCCGTCCCAAAACCTGTCAGCTTCTGTTAAGCCAGCTGTAAATTCAAACACAGCTCCAGTTAAGCAGGTAGCTGTTTTAACTACAAGAAGTGGAAAGGGCAAAGCTGATTCAGATGCTGATCCTGGTGAGGGACCTTCTGCTTTAAGAGACCCTGCTGAGGAAGAGGAGAAGATTTGTCTTAAAGATATAGCTGAGATATTGAGAAGATCACTGGATGGAAATGCAGGGCAAATTGCTGATAGCAGGACAACAAGAGGTGGTACACCTGACCTTAAAGAGATTCTTAGGAGAGTGACAAGGAGATTATTGGGGCAACAAGTTCAGGAAGAGGAGGAAGAGGAGGAGTCAGATGATATTGTGGGCTGTTCTTCACCAAGGGAAGAGATAAGGAATGTGCGTAAAGATTACATCAGAGCAGATAAGGAGCCAATCCTAGCTTGGCTTGGTAGATGCTACGATACAGGTGCTCCAGCTCTAATGGTTGGAGACAAGTCAGCAGCTCAGCTAGGAACTCTCTCAAAGGATAATGGAATAGACAGACATCTAGGCAGGACTCTCGGTAAGGTTACTCTGTGGATACGCCTTTTAATGGCAACCCTCATGAGATATCCTTCCCGAGATGATCTCCCATGGAATCCTAAGCCCTGGACTACCATAGAGGAAGGAATTAAGCGTCTGAGTGAATTTGCTGTTAGAGAGGTACTCTATGGTGGCCATGAGACTCTGAATCCTGATGAAATTCCTGTAGGAACTGGTCTTGCTAAAAAGCTCATCAAACTTGCTCCTCCTAACTATGCAAATATCCTGGCAAGCAGGATTGTGGCAAGAAATTATGGCGGAGCTTCTCCTACGGTTGGCCAATTCACTGATCAGATGAGACAATTGGAGGATAGCATGACACGTGTTTCTTTGGTTTCAGCCATTGAAACTCTGTCTGGTGAGATAAAGAATTGCATGAAAGAGATGAAGGACGAAATTGTAAATTCCATATCCCAATTGACACAGAGAGATAATTCCAATTCTTCCTCCAGATGGATACAGGTTTCCTCTGTGAGGAACAGACGTCCTCCAAGGATGTCATTCCAAAACAGGGCATTCCAAAACAGATCCAACCAAAACAGACCACCAAGGCAGTCAAGTGGGAGTATTTGGATAACTCTGCGTGATCAGTTTGGTGAGAACATGAACAGATGGGATGGTCAACCAACTGCTAATCTTTTCAGGAGACTGAGGGAACTGCAAAGCGGCAGAACCCGAGGTAGCAATACCAGAAGGGTAGCTGTTACTTCTGCAGTTCCCCAGGACAACTCTAGTAGCTCCAACAGTGGCTCCAGTTCTAACACTGCACACTGTGCTCATTGCACATGTGGGCATGTTCCCCATAACTAGGGGTGCCCTGCCTCCCGCCAGGGGGAGGAGAGGGGTAACAGAGATAACAGAATCTATTGGGATGTGTCCATCCAGTGGCCTGGCACTTCACAATTTCAGAAGTACAGGGCCTTGGTTGACACAGGGGCTCAGTGCACCATAATGCCATCCAATTATCAGGGATCAGAGGCTATAACTATTCTGGGAGTCACTGGTAGATCTCAAGAGTTAACCAAGGTGGAGGTTGATATAAGTTTAACTGGTAAACAGTGGAGGAAGCATAGAGTTGTGACCGGACCAGATGCACCTTGTATTTTGGGAACTGATTTTCTGAGAGAAGGGCGTTTCAAAGACCCTAGAGGTTACAAATGGGCTTTTGGAGTAGCATCTGTAGAAATTGATGGACAAAAACTGAAGCTGTCTGTTAGACCTGATCTTTCTGATGAGTCTGCAGTTGTGGGACAGCACAAGATTCAGGACATTAAATTGCCGGTTGCTTCTCAGACTGTGCATCACAGACAATACAGAACCAACCCTGACTCTTTGTTGCCCATTCAGAATCTGATTCATCAGTTGGAGAGTCAGAGAGTCATCAGCAAAACTCATTCCCCTTTCAACAGTCCAGTGTGGCCTGTGCGAAAGCAGAATGGAGACTGGCGTCTGACAGTCGACTACCGAGCTCTGAATGAAGTAACTCCACCTATGAGTGCAGCAGTACCAGACATGATGGAACTCCAGGATGAGCTGGAATCCAAAGAAGCCAAATGGTATGCTGCCATAGACATTGCTAATGCCTTCTTCTCTATTCCCATAGCAGAGGAATGCAGGCCTCAGTTTGCTTTCACCTGGAGAGGAATCCAGTACACTTCCAACAGATTGCCAATGGTCTGGATCCACAGCTCCAGCATCTGTCATGCAGTGATCCACGATGCTCTGGAGAAAGGTGGTGCTCCAGAACACATCCAGTTCATCGACGATATCATCGTCTGGGGTAAAACTGCTGAGGAAGTCTTTGAGAAAGGTAACAAAGTCATTGACATTCTTCTGAATGCAGGTTTCGCCATCAAGTAAGACAAGGTGAAAGGACCTGCCTGAGAGATCCAGTTCCTGGGAGTGCGGTGGCAGGATGGACGCCGACACATTCCAGTGGATGTGGTAAATAGAGTCTCTACCATGGCCAACCCCATGAACAAGCAAGAAACTCTACGTTTCTTGGGGATAGTGGGATTTTGGAGGCTGCACATTCCTGGATACAGTCAGATTGTGAAACCTCTGTATGATGTGACCCGAAAGAGAAACAGTTTCCCCTGGGGACCTGAACAACAAGCAGCCTTTGACCAGATAAAGCAAGAGGCAGTTCAAGCAATGGGTCTGGGACCTGTCCGAGATGGTCCAGACATGAAGAACATTTTGTACACGGCTGCAAGTGACAATGGTCCAACATGGTGCTTGTGGCAAAGAGCTCCAGGTGAGACACGTGGACGACCTCTTGGTTTCTGGAGTAGAGGTTACAGAGGTTCAGAGGCTAATTATACTCCAACAGAGAAAGAGATTCTAGCTGCCTATGAAGGAATAAAAGCAGCTTCCGAAGTGATTGGAACTGAATCACAACTTCTCTTAGCTCCCAGATTACCAGTTTTGAATTGGATGTTCAAAGGCAAGGGTTCCACACCACATCATGCAACAGATTCTACCTGGTCTAAGTGGATGGCTCTGATAACACAGAGAGCTCGAATGGGAAATCTTGAAAGACCTGGTCTGGTGGAGGTGATCTCAAGTTGGCCTGAAGGTACCAACTGTACTAAACCTCCAGAGGAGAGAGTAACTCGTGCTGAGGAAGCTCCTCCTTACAATGACCTTACTGATGATGAAAAGAAATATGCTTTGTTCACAGACGGTTCCTGTCGTCTTGTCGGGAACAAGCGAAGGTGGAAGTCTGCAGTGTGGAGTCCAACACGCCGAGTTGCAGAGGCGAAGGATGGAGAAGGAGAATCCAGTCAGTTCGCAGAGGTAAAAGCTGTCCAGCTAGCTCTCGACATAGCTGAACGTGAGAGGTGGCCAAAGCTTTATCTCTACACCGACTCATGGATGGTAGCCAATGCTCTGTGGGGTTGGCTAAAGAACTGGAAGAAGAGTGGTTGGCAGAGAAAAGGAAAGCCTATATGGGCAGCTGACCTGTGGCAGGACATTGCTGATCGAATTGAGAGAATTCCAGTGAAGGTGAGACACATTGATGCTCACATCCCTAAGAGCAAAGCTACTGAGGAACAGCAACACAACCATCAGGCAGATCTAGCTGCAAGAGTTTCTCCAGTAGACATGGACTCTGATCTTGATCTCGACTGGAAACACCGAGGTGAGATATTCTTAGCTCGGTGGGCTCACGATTCATCAGGACATCAAGGCAGAGATGCAACCTACCAGTGGGCTCGTGACAGATCCATAGACATTTCCATGGATGCTATCACACAAGTCATCCATGACTGTGACATTTGTGCTGCTATTAAGCAGGCAAAGCGACTTAAGCCCTTATGGTATGGTGACAGATGGTCCAAGTACAAGTATGGTGAAGCTTGGCAGATTGACTACATCACTCTACCACGTTCTCGTTCTGGTAAGCAGTATGTGCTTACTATGGTAGAGGCAAACACTGGCTGGTTGGAAACTTATCCAGTTCCACATGCGACTGCACGCAACACCGCTCTTGGTCTGGAGAGACAAATCCTGTGGAGACACGGAACTCCAGAGAGGATTGAGTCAGACAACGGAACTCATTTCAAAAACAACCTTGTAAAGAGCTGGGCCAAAGAGCACGGCATTGAGTGGATATTCCACATTCCCTACTATGCACCAGCTGCAGGGAAGATTGAACGCTACAAAGGTTTGCTGAAGACCACTCTTAAAGCCATGGGGGGTGGATCTCTGAAAAACTGGGAAAAGCATTTAGCACAAGCAACCTGGCTGGTAAATAGTAGAGGTTCAGTGAATAGAGCTGGACCTGCACACTCAGATCTGCTACAGAAAGTAGAAGGTGATAGAGTTCCTGTTGTTAAAGAAAAGAATCTGTTAGGTAAAACTGTTTGGGTGTTTTCACCCTCAGGAGAGGATAAACCTGTCCGAGGGGTGGTTTCAGCTGAAGGTCCGGGTCACACTTACTGGGAAATGCAAGAGAATGGTGAAATTCAGTGTATTCCACAAAGAAATCTAACTTTAGCTGAAAGAGTTTAATTTCAGAGTGTTGTACAGCTACATTGCGCCCAAAGGAAGAATCCATGAGGAATCCACGGTGCACGAACCCTGAGAACCCTGAGAGCCCTGAGTCAGCTGAGAGTCCCTGCTTCCCTGTTTCCCTGTTTCCCTTTTCTTCGCTTCATCTGTGAAGAGACAAACTGTTTTCCATTTTTCTTGTTTCTTGGACTTCTGAATCATCTACACCTGAGGATAGCCGGAATGGACTATGAACTTCACTTGCAAATTGTAGCTATTGTTTTAGATTGAATGGACAGTATGAACAGCCAATGAAATTGTTTAGAAGAGGTGGATTGTGACCGGTTGATGCTATGCCTTTAAGAAAGAGACAGTTGCTGAACACTCTGGCTGAATGTTTTTGATATTTGAACAAAAACAAGATAGTCTAAACTAATTTCATTGGTGCTTGTGGGGTGCAGTTTGGAGTTTGGGTTCTGTTAGTGCAGTCTGTGTCTGGTCTGGGTTCAGGCTGGGTGCAGTCTGTGCTTCTCTCTTGCTGAAGCAGGAACAGCCTTGAGTTAACAGCTAACCAGATAAGAACACTAATTTTTGCATGTGCTTTTTAGCTAACAGAGTTTTCCTTCCTTAATTGCCTTTCTCTCTCTCTCTAACCCTTTTTGGGAAAAAGGGGAGGTGGGGAGGGAGAGAGGGGGGTTCAGGGAACCCCCCTGGCCGGCTGGAGGGAAAAGGTTTTTCTGCATTGTGTTCATTGTTGTATTTTCCAGTATATATTGTAAATATTGTATATTTGTGTATATGTTCATTGCATTCCATTTATGCTTGTAAATATAGCTTTCATCTGCTTTTCCGACTGAGCTAGCTGTGGTTTCTTTCCCTGTGTGTGGGGAGGGAACTTTCTCACCCCACCACAATACCAACAAAGAGAAAAGCAGGGAAGAACGCTAGGAGGCCTGCCTGGATGAACAAGGAGCTCCTGGACACACTATTACTTAAAAAGAAACTCTACAGGCAGTGGAGGGAAGGACAGCTAGAACAGGGGGTATATAAGGAAGCTGCCCAAGCAGCAAGAGGCCTGGTTAGGAAAGCCAAAGCAGAGTTGGAATTGAATCTAGCCAGGGAGGTTAAAGGGAGCACTAAGAACTTCTACAGGTATATTAATGGTAAGAAGAAGAGTAGGGAAGGTGTGGGCCCCCTCAGAAAGGAAAGTGGTGAATTGGTCACAAGTGATGTGGAAAAGGCTGAGGTACTCAATAACTTCTTTACCTCAGTCTTCACTGCAAGGGCCTCCAGCTACACTCCTGGAGTCATGGCAGACGATGCCAGGGATGGGGAGGAAGAACTGCCCTTCATAAGTGAAGCTCAGGTTGGTGATCACCTGAAGAACCTGAAAGTGTTCAAGTCCATGGGACTCGATGGGATACACCCACGGGTGCTGAGAGAACTGGCAGATGAGGTTGCTAAGCCCCTCTCTATTATATTCCAAAAGTCATGGCAGACTGGGGCAGTCCCCACAGATTGGAAAAGGGCAAACATTGCTCCCATTTTCAAAAAGGGTAAGAAGGAGGAACCAGGGAACTCCAGGCCAGTCAGTCTCACCTCTGTGCCCAGAAAGATCATGGAGCAGATCCTCCTGGAGGCACTACTGACTCAGAAGAGTAGTGAAGAGGTGATTTGGAGCAGTCAGCATGGCTTTGCCAAGGGCAAATCCTGCCTGACAAACCTGGTGGCCTTCTATGAGCAGGTCACAACATTAATAGATGAGGGGCAAGCAACTGATGTCGTTTACCTGGACCTGAGCAAAGCCTTTGACACTGTCCCACACCACATCCTGGTCTCCAAGCTGGTGACACACGGGTTTGATGAGTGGACCACTAGATGGATAAAGAACTGGCCTGATGGCTGCACCCAAAGAGTGGCTGTCAACGGGTCCATGTCCCAGTGGAGGCCAGGGACAAGCAAAGTCCCTCAGGGATCAGTCCTGGGACCAGGCTTGTTCAACATCTTTGTGGGTGCCATGGACAGTGGCATTGAGTGCACCCTCAGCGAGTTTGCTGATGAGACCAAGCTGTGTGGTGCAGCAGACACGCTGGAGGGAAGGGATGCCATCCAGAG
The DNA here is from genome assembly GCA_015227895.2 of Colaptes auratus. Lineage (NCBI taxonomy): Eukaryota > Metazoa > Chordata > Aves > Piciformes > Picidae > Colaptes > Colaptes auratus. The sequence goes on from JAAWVA010000030.1 coordinate 22,102,336, forward strand.
GGACCTGGACAGGCTGGAGAGGTGGGCACAAGCCAACCTCATGAGCTTCAACAAGACCAAGTGCAGGGTCCTGCATCTGGGTCGAGGCAATCCCAGGCACAAATACAGGCTGGGCAGTGACTGGCTGGGGAGCAGCCCAGAGGAGAGAGACTTGGGGGTGCTGGTGGACGAGAAGCTCAACAGGAGCTCTCAATGTGCACTTGCAGCCCGGAAAGCCAATCAGATCCTGGGCTGCATCAGGAGAAGTGTGGCCAGCAGGTCAAGGGAGGTGATTCTCCCCCTCTACTCAGCTCTGGTGAGACACCACCTGGAGTACTGCCTCCAGTTCTGGAGCCCCTATTCCAAGAGGGATTTGGAGGTGCTGGAAGGTGTCCAGAGAAGGGCCACAAGGATGATCAGAGGGCTGGAGCACCTCTCCTATGAGGACAGACTGAAGGAGTTGGGGCTGTTGAGTCTGGAGAAGAGAAGGCTCCGAGGTGACCTCATTGTGGCCTTCCAGTATCTGAAGGGGGCCTACAAGAAGGCTGGAGAGGGACTTTTCAGGCTATCAGGGAGTGATAGGACTAGGGGGAATGGGATGAAGCTGGAGGTGAGGAGATTCAGGCTAGATGTGAGGAGGAAGTTCTTCACCGTGAGGGTGGTGAAGCCCTGGAATGGGTTGTCCAGGGAGGTGGTTGAGGCCCCGTCCCTGGAGGTGTTTAAGACCAGGCTGGATGAGTCTCTGGCCAGCCTGCTCTAGTGCAGGGTGTCCCTGCCCATGGCAGGGGGGTTGGAACTAGCTGATCCTTGTGGTCCCTTCCAACCCTGACTGAAACTATGAAACTGTGAAACTATGAAACATCCTGTGCCAGGGTGGGACCCAGGCTGCAGTGCTAGAGGACAGTAGGATCCAGTTTGTACTGGCATGAGACCACATCTGTACTGGGAGGAGTTAAAGGAACCATGCTTGGACTGAGTCTATACTGGAAGGGGGTCAGGGTATCCACTTTGGACTCTGAGTAGCTGCAGTCTGCAATGGGAGGAGGTTGGGGGATAAAGGCATGAGGAGACCTCCTGTTCTGATGGCAGTGCTGCTATGGAGCACAGTTCTGTCCCACAAGCAGCTCTGGACTCTCCCTGCCTGCAGTCCCAGCACTGCCACACAGCAGCACAGTGCCCAAGCTGCCAGAGCACTCAGGCCTTGCCCCAGCACAGAGGCTCAGCAGGAGAGGGTGGAAGGCAAGAAAGAGCAGCTGAGAACAGCCCAAGCTGTGGGGCTCCCTGGCACTGCTGCTGTGCTGGGACTCTGCCCCTCCACCTCTGCACACAGGCACTGCCCTGCAGCTCCACAGAAACCTTGGAGGAAGGAACTCAGAGAAACAACTCCCGGCAGGGTCCTTTCTTGTGTTGAACACCCAGGGAGCACAGCTCTTCATGTCTGCAGCCTCTGGGCCACACCAGACAGGACAACACTGAACCAGAAATGGTGTGAAGAAAGACATTAGTGTGGCAACAACATTCTCCCAAGGGGAACAGCACCAGCAGCAGCCAGAACTCTAGCAGCCAGGCTGGGCCTGCACTGAGTGGCATCAGAACTGCTCCACAGGAGAAGACAAAGAGTTTATTGCTTCTGAAAGCATCCAGGGATCAGTTTGCTAAGGGCAGCCTTGAGCTCCTGGTTCCTCAGGCTATAGATGAGAGGGTTCACTGCTGGAGGCACCACTGAATACAGAACTGCCACCACCAGGTCCAGGGATGGGGAGGAGATGGAGGAGGGCTTCAGGTAGGCAAAGAAAGCAGTGCTGATAAACAGGGAGACCACAGCCAGGTGAGGGAGGCAGGTGGCAAAAGCTTTGTGGCATCCCTGCTGAGAGGGGATCCTCAGCACTGCCCTGAAGATCTGCACATAGGACACCACAATCAAGACAAAACACACAAATGCTAAGGACACACTAAGCACAAGAAGCCAAAGTTCCCTGAGGTAGGATGTGGAGCAGGAGAGCTTGAGGATCTGAGGGATTTCACAGAAGAACTGCTCCACAGCATTGCCCTGGCAGAGGGGCAGGGAAAATGTATTGGCTGTGTGCATCAGAGCATTGAGGAAACCACAGCCCCAGGCAGCTGCTGCCAGGTGGAGACAAAGTCTGCTGCCCAGGAGGGTCTCATAGTGCATGGGTCTGCAGATGGCAACGTAGCGATCGTAGGACATGGTGGTGAGGAGAGAAAACTCTGCAAACATGAAAAAGGAAAAGAGAAAGATCTGAAGAACACATCCTGTGTAAGAGATGTCCTTGGAGTCCCTCAGGGAATTGGCCATGGATTTGGGCACAGTGGTGGAGATGGCACCCAGGTCAAGGAGGGCGAGGTTGAGGAGGAAGAAGTACATGGGGGTGTGGAGGTGGTGGTGCCAGGCTATGGTGGTGATGATGAGGCCATTGCCCAGCAGGGCAGCCAGGTAGATGGCCAGGAAGAGGCAGAAGTGCAGGAGCTGCAGCTGCCTTGTGCCTGGGAATGGCAGGAGGAGGAAGTGGGTGATGGAGCTGCTGTTGGCCATCTGCTGCCTCTGGCCATGGAGACCTGTGCAAGGAGGGAAAGGCAGTGACAAGTTAGATAATACTCTCATGCAGCTCCCTTCCTGAGCTGCATGAGGAATGGATCAGCTCAGTCCCATCACTACCAACCCTTGGCAGAGTTCATCACAGCTTCAAATGCAGCAGGGACCCAGAACTGCCATGAAGATTCCTCTGGTGTCAGAACAGAAAGTGACCAACAGCCCAATCCCAGGGAACAAGAGTCCCATTGTGGTGGGTTGAAATTCACCCCAGCATTTGCTTTGCCAGAGCAGCTCAGTTAGAAGCAAATGAAGCTGAATTGACAAGCAAGAGCTGCACTCTGCAATGGAATGCAATGAACAGGTACAGAACATACAGGAGTCACAATATGAGACAGGTATTTGCAATTACCACATGACACAAACCCCAACCTGGTCAGAGACCAGGGAAGCTGGTGCTCTGCTCCTATTCCCTACCCCCCTGTACCAAGAGAGAAAGGAGCAGTGGAGAGAGAAACAAAGCAGTGGGTAAGACTTAGCCAAGGCCAGCCAAAGCAGGTGATCTCTCCCCAGCAAAGCAAAACAGCTGAGATCAGAAGAGAGAGAATTGTTATGGTACAGCTCCTCTGATTCCAGAGATTTATCCAATGAATTTGTCTAGAATAATCTTTTCTTTTCCTTTTCACACCCAAGAGTGATCTATTTATTGTGTTTCTACTTTTCTGCTCAAAATCTGTAACTAAATTTTAAAGGCATTGCCTGAAACCACCACACCCATGGAGAGGTGGAGAAACAGGGAGCAGGCCTGCAGTGCTGCAGAGACAGTGAAGGGAAGAGAGAAAGGCAGAGGGGCTGGGGGTGAAGCCTTCTCCTTCCCCAGCTCTGCTCACTGCTGCTCACAGGATGGAACTGAAGGGCTTTGGTCCTCCTTCTGTGTGCACACTCCAGGAGCCTTCAGCTGAGCGTCAGCTGCCGAGGTGGAGATGCCTCCAGGAGCTACAGCTGCAGTGTCCTGCCCCCACAGCCTCACTGTGTCAGTGACTGCAGTGACTTCTCCTCCAGTTTGCTCTCAGCATCCTCCCAGTCCTGGATACCTTGAAGCTCTCTCTGCCTTCCTCATCTCCCTGAGATCCTCTGTCAGTGTCCTCAGCCCTGCTGTGCTGTGCAGAGGAGCTGCTCCTGGTCAGAGCTGTCTCTCTGCAGTGCTGCCTGCTTGCCAGCAGCACATTCCAGCCCAGGAGCCTGGCCTGGCTCAGCACAACAGAACCAGCCCAGGTATTTTAAAGGAGACCTCTGGTGGCTTTGCTGCCAAGTCCATGAACCTCAGAGACTGAGAAGCTGATGAAACCTCTGCAGAAGTCAAAGTCAGAGTCAAACTCTGAAGTTTCTTCTACTGTTAATGGGTCCCAGTGAAGCATACTGGGAAAGGGTCCCCAGGGGCTGCTTAGAGCAGAAGGAGACAGTGGATGCAAGGGAAGCATCACTGGAGGCACTGAAGCATCTCCAGGCTGTGGGAGAGCAGAGACCTGAGGCAGTGCTGAGAGGTCAGGACAAGCAGCTCAAGGTGGCTCTGCTGCTGAGCAAACCTGGAGGGGTTTCAGTGATCCAAAGAGCCAAGGCCTGACCCCCAGCCCCTGGCAAGGCAGATCCTGTCCCTCACCTGTGGCTCAGGGCTCTGCTGGATGCAGTGGGGAGTGAGGGTGAGCAGTGAGCAGGGTAGGACCTTGTCAGGTTTTGCTGTGGTTTGCTTGCAAAGAGACAACTCCTGCTGAAAAGGAATGAAATGTACCTTTAAAAACACTTTTTAGCAGATGCTTTGAGCAATAAAAACCTCTCCAATTAGCTGAAGAAACCTTGGCAATAATTAGAGGTTCAGCAGTATTTAATGAGCCCCATGGAGTATTTGGGGCTGATTCCATCATCCTTAGGTACTGCCAGGAGACTGCCAAGGTACTGCCAAGAAACCTCTCAACAAGTCCAAGTCAGAAGAAAACTCCAAAGTGCCTTGAAGCACTGATTGGCCTCCCTGAGGCTTGTTACTGACAAAGGCTCCCCAGGGACTCCTTAGAACAGCTTGTTAGAGGCCAGGATTGCATGGAGACAAAGGCAAAGTAGAGGGAGAAAAACTTGCCTTTGGTCTGTGAAGCAGAAAGGCCAAGCCCTGAGCACTGCCCTTGCAATAGAAGAACCTCAAAGCCTCAAAGCCAAGTTTCTCCTCACAAGCCTTGGTGGCAGAGGCAACTTCCAGAGCCAAGGGCACAAAGCCCTTGGTCCTGTTGGGCCTCTCAGCCTTGCCAGAGCTCTTGGCCTTCCCTACTGCAGCCTCTCCTACACTGTCCCATACCTGCAGCTCTTTTCCTTCAGGCTACTGACACCAATCTTGCTTCCCCAGCCAGCTCTCCCCCTGCTATTTCCATCCCTTCCCTGAGCTGTCTCAGCTCTCTCTGCCATTTTCTGACCCCTCTGAATGGCCTCATGAATAGCAGCTCTGCCCTTTGAGGGACATTTCTTTGGCCTCATCTCCACTCTGAACCTTCCACGCTGCACTTTGTGGAGGTTGTGGTCTCTTCCCACTCCCTAGACAAGCTCCATCCTCTCTGAACTTTTCAAGCTGTACTTTGTGAATGTTTTGGTCTCTTCCCACTCCTCAGAAGAGCTCCATCCTCTCTGAAACCACCCTTCAGCCATGGTCACACTGCTATGGCAGTGCCCTGAGCCTCCACTCACCAGGCTGCAGCAGCCCAGGTCCCTCATCCTCTCTACAGAGATGTCAACCCCTGTCCTGGCAGATCTCCTCTGCAGTCTCTGAAGTTCCTCCCTTCTCTGTCAGACTGCAGAACCTCACACCTAGACACCAAGCATGCAGATGTGGCCACAGCAGTGAGAGTGCGGGGGAGGACAACTCCCGTGTCTGGGTAGCCACACTGCTCCTGCCACAGCCCAGTTGCAGTTGGCCTTCTTCCCTGTGTGCAGGGTCTGCTCCATCCCAGGGTATTTGGAATGGTTCCTCCCAGATGCTGTGATGCCTTTCTCACTGGGGATGGGACACACCAGAACCTCCAGCTCCAAAGAACAGGCAGAGAGTTCATACTGGGTGGGGCCCAGAATGTCAGGGAGTGGGAAAGGGGATGTAGGTTGTGTGGGAATGAGACACAGATGAGTGGTTGGAAGGCTTCAGGTGGTGCAGCCTTTCCTGGGAGTGGGCACAATCTGTCTTGGGAAGGAGTCCTGTTATGGCTGTTATTAATATTTAATAGCTGGCTGCTGGCAACAGAGAATGGAGTCAATATGGACGACCAATGTGATCCAGTGTTGTTCATTTTTTAAGGGAACCTCTGCAGCTTATATAGACTTGGAGAGCATTGTTGGCACAGCTTCATTGGCTCCCCACCAGTGACCACACATCGCAATGTTATAGATTATTGGTCACACTACTAATACCACGCGAGGTTGTTGATGCAGGTGTGTGTCCTGTTATTCCCAGATAACTCTCTGTGTTCATAGCTACCAGTGCCCTGCTTTAGTTACATGCTGCAAGCACAGCACTGTTTTGCTACACTGCTAGCCACTTCTGCACTTATGCTGAGCATGGCCTACCACCATGTCAGGCTCTAGGCCTCCACTGCCAGATTGCTCACACTGCTCGTCGCTGGCATTGCCACAAATCCCCCTTTTTGTTTGTGTGAGCAATCTGCTCATGGGAGTTGTTCCCATCCCATACAAGATACTCTTTGCATACACAGAATAAGCAAGTTAAAGCTAAGCTGGATAGCAAAAGCAAAAGTCCTGTAGCGCAGCATGTCTGACAGACTGATGTAACCCATACAAGGCACAGCGCTTAAGCTGAGCTAGTTAGAATGTTCTAACAGAGCTGGCATAATACATGGTCAAAGATAGGAAACATTGTAAAGAAGAATTAGATCTTACTAGTTTTAATCTTTACATTTCACTCTTCTTAGAGAAGACTTGATTATGGCTGAACACATTGCACACAGAGATTCAGACACAAATCCAATCCTCAGCACTGTCTTTTACAATCTGCTCTAGGGGTATGTTGCATCTTTATTTTTCTCTAGGATGGTCAAGAATCATGAATTGCTTAATGGCAGCAAGATTTCTTTCATCTGTAAAGGTAGATCTGGCCAGGCTCTAGCTTCACAGACAGAAAACTTGCAGGCAAACAGCAAGAGCAAAGGAGCTTCGTTGCTTTGCCCAATATAAAATTACCCATAATAATGTGGTTTTGCTCATCCTAGTAATACTGATCTCTTAATGTTCACACAACAGTTAAGCAGTCATGACACTCAGTTATGTTAGATACTTTCTGTTGACCTCTTGGATTACAGTGACAGTCACTGAGGTCAGTGCTAGGCAGGTTTGCTGACTGTCATCTTCATGACAGTTGTGCCGTGTTCGTGCTGTCTTGTGGTGAGAGGGTTGCAGCACTTTGCAAAGTTGATGTTTCTAGGTGTTGACATGAGCTAACTATCTCTTGTTGGTACCATTAAAAACATTTTTTGCTATGGGGTATTCTCTCTTCCCCCCCCCCTTTTTTTAGGTATTTATTTGTTTGTTGTTGTTTTCAGCCTACAATGACAATGCATGTGGTGTTATAATGGATTGTGATTTTCCCTCTAAGTGTGTAAAATTATGGCAAACTGGTGAGATAACATTTAAGTCCATATGAACATTTTCTCTAATCACACAACAATCAAACCACCATAATATTCAGTCCTAATTCACAGGGTGCTGTGGTACATTCTTCTGATTGATGCTTTTGATCTCAGATTATCATAACAGTTATTGTGATCGATGTTGGACTCCATGGGAAATGCTGTTTCCTCATAGTCTTGATTCTTCTGCCGTTGTTGATTGCGATGATTGCAGTTGACAGAAAAGAAGGCTCCGAGGTCACCTTATTGTGGCCATCCAGTGTCTGAAGGGGGCCTACAAGAATGCTGGGGAGGGATTTCCTAGGGTGTCAGGAAGTGACAGGACTAGGGGGAATGGAATGAAGCTGGAGGTGGGGAGATTCAGGCTGGACATGAGGAGGGAGTTCTTCCCCATGAGAGTGGTGAAGCCCTGGAATGGTTGTCCAGGGAGGTGGTTGAGGCCCCGTCCCTGGAGGTGTTTAAGCCCAGGCTGGATGAGGCTCTGGCCAGCCTGATCTAGTGTGAAGTGTCCCTGCCCATGGCATTGGGGTTGGAACTAGCTGATTCTTGTGGTCCCTTCCAACCCTGACATTCTATGAGACTATGACTCCATATATTTTTAATTAATTTTGGGGTTTTTTGGTTTTAATATAATCTATTTTTATTTTTTTCTATTTTAATAAATTTGTTTCACTTTGTTTTTATTTTATTACTCCTTTTGTAATTTCAATTTTTTTACATTATTTTTACACTCTTTTAAATTTTTTTAAATTTATTTTTATTTTAATTTTTTATTAATTACTTTTTTCTCTAATTTCTTTAATTTTTTTCCACTTTTTTGTTATTTTATTTTATTTTATTTTTGCAATAATTTTTTCATTTTTAAATATTTTTAATTTTTTTTTTTTATTTAATTTTTTTTTTTTTATTATAATTTTGGTTGCTTTTTTTAAATTTAGTTTTTAATTATTTAAAATTATTTTTATATTTTAATATTTTAAAATTTTATTTTATTTTATTTTTAATTCTTTTTCTATATTTTGTTTTTTTAATTATTTTTATACTGTTTTAATGTATTTTTGTATGTATTTGATGTGATCTATAATTTTAAATATTTTTTGTCAATTTTAATCTATTTTTTGTTATTTTTGTATTTTTTATTTTTAATTATTTTATTTTGTTATTGTAATTTAATGTTTTGTTAACTTTTAAAAATTATTGTAAACATGTATGTTTTTTTTGTTTGTTTTAGTTTTTAATTTTAAATTTTGTTCTTATATTTTTATTTTAATTAATTTTCTATTTTCTGTTTGTTGTATTTAATCTATTTTCTATTTTAATTTTGATTTTTGCTTTTTCATTTTTAAACCTTGTGACCTGTTTAGGCTGTGCCTTTAAGAAAGAGACAGTTGCTGAACACTCTGGCTGAATGTTTTTGATATCTGAACAAAACCGAGATAGTCTAAAGATAGATAAAGAAGATAGTCTTATTGTATTGTAAACTAATTTCATTGGTAGATTGTAGAATGCAATTTTTAGTTTGGGTTCTGTTAGTTTAGGCTGGGTGCAGTCTGTGCTTCTCTGTCCTGTGGGCTGGACGGCTTCTTTCTTTCTGAAGCAGGAACGGCCTTGAGTTAACAGCTAACCAGATAAGAAAGCTAATTTTCGCATGTGCTTTTGAGCTAACAGAATTTTTCTTCCTTAATTGCCTTTCTCTCTCTCTCTAACCCTTTTTGGGAAAAAGGGGAGGTAGGGAGGGAGAGAGGGGGGTTCAGGGAACCCCCCCGGCCAGCTGGAGGGAAAAGGCTTTTCTGCATTGTGTTCATTGCTGTGTATTTCTGTATATATTGTAAATATTGTATATTTGTGTACATATTCATTGCATTCCATTTGCCTGTAAATAGAGCTTTCATCTGCTTTTCCGACTGAGCTAGCTGTGGTTTCTTTCTTTGTGTGTGGGGAGGGAACTTTCTCACCCCACCACAAACTTTCTTTTCTATTAATTCTTTTTTATTATTATTTTTCATTTTAATTTTCTTGAATTTTTCTTTATAAGTTTTTTTTTTTTTCTTTTAATCTAGTACTCTTGATAATCCTTACTGGGTTTGTTTTCTAATAATCCTTATGTTTTCTGTTAATAGCTATTTTTCTTAGCAATCCTTATGATTTTTTTTGTTGTTTGTTTTTAATTTGTTCTCTATCATTATTTTTGGTTACTATTTTATTATTTTTTATTGTACCTTTTGTAGCTAAGTTGTTATATATATTTGTATTTTAATTTTGTTTTACTTGTTTTCTTTTTTACTATTTTTTGTATTATTTGTATGTTTTCTAGTCAATGTCTAAGAAGGAAATAGAAAGATGTTACATTAGCTGAGAAATACTTTTAAAAGCAAATACCTATTTACTACAGACCTTAACTATATTACACGGAGCTCCTTTGCAATGCTGAGGCACACAGCTAAGAAGGTTTGAACCGAAAGAACTTACAATGTGAACTCATTACTGAGTGCTTATGCCTTACTGCAATTACTATGTACTGAGTACCTGTAGATACCAAATGCTTACTATTCATTATGCTTACTAGGAAGACTTAGCAAAACTCTAAATAACAAATCTCTGAGAGACATTACAATCAGGAGTGATGAAATTAGCACTGTTGCTTTAAATCAGAGCAGAGCTTTGGTAGACTAGAGTCATACCAGAAAAGAGAGTGAGGGTCGGGGTGACTACCTCTTAGACCATCTGCTTCATTAAGATGTCATGTACCATCCTCTCCAGGACACAGTGACCATCTCTGGAGTCACCTTTCCCGGGGCAGACTGGACAGCCCAAGGCCCTTTCCATCATTCTCCAATTTGCTTCTGCACTTATTCTTTGTTCATTCAGGTTCCTCTCTCCTATGCTGCTTTGACCTTTCGGGAGGCAAAGCTGCAGTTGTCCCCTGGGCAACCTCTGTGATTGTTTTTCCTCTCCACCTCTTGTATCTACTTGCCTAAAATTTTGCTTCTCAGATCATGCCTTGGAGAGAGACAACCTGCTGAGAGACAATTTGTGTTGAGCAGCTGGTTCCAGAGGGGTTTGATTGCTGATGCAACTTTATCAGACTTTGCTTTTTTGTACTTCCAAACAGAGACAATTCTGTGGCTGAGTGCAGCCAGAGAGCAGGGGGAGCTGGTGCCATGGAGCTGTGACCTGCAGCTGCAGAGAGCAGTGGAGGAGTCTGATGGGACAGTGATGTAAGCCCCAGGTGGGCAATGACAGCAATGGGGAGGTTGTGGAGGGGGTGAGGAGCAAAGTTGTTCATACAGGGTCAGATCTTGGGGAAGAGTGTTTCCTTTGAGTCCAGGCCTCTTGAGGAGACTCTGTGGATCAAGGTCACATGGAGAGTGCTGCTGTCAGCTCCCTTCTCTCAAATGCAGCTAATTAAAAACATCCTTTAAAAACAACCCAGGGGTTTATAAGGCCCAGTGGGAAATCTTCCTCATTAACTGCACTCTGAAATAGCTTCAATTAGCTGTGGAAAAGCTCCAATGAGCTGGACAAGTCTTCAGTACCTGAAGGAAATCCCAGGCAGAGCCACAGCTCCTGAGGGACTTCTGTGTTCTAATGAGCCCCATGGAGGATTTGGGGCTGACTCCAGGTGTCAGGGACTGAGAGAAGACTGAAGAAAGTGCTCCAGAAGTCAGCAGCAAATGCCAAAGTAGCTTGAAGCACTGATTGGCCCCACTGGGGCTTGTTACTGACAGAGCCTCCCCAGGGCTCCTTAGAGCAGGTAATGGAGGCTGTGATTTCTAGAGCAAAAAAAAGGTAAAATGCAGGAGTCTGTGATGCTGAAAAACCCTGGGTTTGGGTTATAGAGCAGGAAGGCCAAGCCCTGAGCACAGCCCCTGGGGACAGTAGAGCCTGAAAGCCTCAAAATAAAGGATCTGCTCCCAGGCCTGGGTGGCAGAGACAACTGCCAGAGCCCAGGGACCAAGACCTCGGTCCTGTTGGGCTTTCAGCCTTGCCAGAGCCCTTGGCCATGCTTTGCCAGCAGACTTGGTAGGCTTAGGTAATGGCTGCCCTGGGTGACCTTGAAGCTCTTTCCCAACCACAACAGTTCTGTGATTCTATGTTTCTGTGTAGGAGAAGGATTGGGTTTGGATAGCTTTAGAAGACTCTAGGGAAGGTTTGCCTTTGCTTGAAGATGAGGATTATCACAGTATCACAGTATCACTAAGGTTGGAAGAGACCTCAAAGATCATCAAGTCCAACCTGTCACCACAGACCTCAGGACTAAACCATGGCACCAAGTGCCATGTCCAGTCCCTTCTTGAACACCTCCAGGGACGGTGACTCCACCACCTCCCTTTGCAGCCCATTCCAATGGTGAATGACTCCCTCAGTGAAGAACTTTCTTCTCACCTCAAGCCTAAAATTCCCCTGGCGCAGCTTGAGACTGTGTCCCCTTGTTCTGGTGCTGGTTGCTTGAGAGAAGAGGCCAACCCCCTCCTGGCTACAACCACCCTTCAGGTAGATGTAGAGAGCAATGAGGTCGCCCCTGAGCCTCCTATTCTCCAGGCTAAACAACCCCAGCTCCCTCAGCCTCTCCTCACAGGGCTGTGCTCAAGGCCTCTCCCCAGCCTTGTTGCCCTTCTCTGGACACGTTCAAGTGTCTCAATGCCCTTCTTAAATTGAGGGGCCCAGAACTGGACACAGGACTCAAGGTGTGGCCTAACTAATGTTGCAAGAAGGGGATGGTACATAATCAATATGATTAACCAAGTCCAACTTTATTAAGGTAACACTTCAGCTTATATACAGTTGCTGTTAATTATGCATACTAGTCAAGATGCTATTGGTCGTTTGCTATACATCAACACCTCCCCTAACAAGTTATCAGTTCCACATTCTTTAGCCACATTCCTTAACCACAATGTCCTGTTATTCAGCACCCGGGGACTTTCCACTCCACTGCTCTTCAAGGACATAAATGACTCCAAGGCTATTCATCTGCTCCTTACGCTCAGCTCTCTTCTCTTGCAGGTCTTGGTTGTAATCTGAGTGAGCATGTCCAGACCCCGTTTTATAGCCCAGTCATCCACAATTCCCCCGGGTTTTCTTTAATGATTACAAAACTCCCAGTCATTTGATTAACTTTCCTCATAATACAATTATACTCTGTCACCACACGAGTGACCACACATAGCTCTATTACAGGTTGTTGACGCAGGTGCGTGTCCTGTTATTCCCAGATAATCAATGTGATTGATAAGCACGCTTCAACTTTACTGCCCGGATACACAGCTTACATAGCATCTCAGCTAAATATGCACAAGCGTCACTATTCTATTGGTCTCTGACTGAAGGCAACATTATAATATCCAGCCCACCTGCAATTAGGTCTGTGTACAATATCAAAGGCTCTGTGTACATTCCAGAAAACTCCCTTCTCACTAGCTCTTCCTTTCCCATCCAATTATCTTACCTAGCTCTTCCTTTCCCATCCAGTTATCTTACAAACACACAGCTGCGAGAACAGCTACGAGGCCATAGTGACCTTGCTGCTTCAGCAAGGCAGCTAACTATGAGCAGTAAACAACAAGATGGAGTAAGGCCTACACATTCTGCTCAAGTAGCTGTTCCACAGAGTCATGTCCCTTAGATTTAAGCCATTCTCCAACAATTCCCCCTTTTTTCTTTGTACAAGAAAAGCTCGAGATGTTACCTCATTTACACTTCTCATAACACATCCATATGCAATACGCAAGACAAAACAATACCAATCCAGCGTAAACCTTCCTTAAGCAGACCTAATAACCAAGGAGACATATTTCCAAACCAAGATTGAAACCATTGATCTAAAGGATTTACATTTTTAACAATTGATTGAGTATGATTTTCCAACCAAGCAATCCTTTGATAAATTGATTGACTGTGATCAGACAAATTAAAACCACACATGCCTTCAAAATCCTCACAGCCATGACCATTAGTTAAAAGCAAAAAATCAACAGCAGCTCTATTCTGTAAATATGCATGCCTTAAACTATTTTGATTTAAAAGCAGTTGATCTAAAATTACAGTAGTAACATTAGCCTGTTTAGCTGACCAACAAGATAACTTGCTGTGTTTGTAGCTACCAGTGTCCTGATTTAGTTACACGGTGCAGGCACAGCACTGCTTTGCTACACTGATAGCAACTTTTGCACTTCTGCTGAGCATGGCCTACCACCATGTCAGGCTCTAAGCCTACACTGCCAGATTGCTCACACTGCTCATCACCGGCATTGCCACAAATTCCCCTTTTTGTTTTTGGGAGCAATCTGCTCATGGGAGTTGTTCCCATCCCATACAAGATGCTACTTGCATACACAGGAACAAGCGAGTTAAAGCTAAGCTGCATAGCAAAGCAAAAGTTCTGTAGCACAGCATGTCTAACAGACTGATGTAACCCATACAAGGCACAATGCTTAAGTTGAGCTAGTTAGAATGTTCTAACAGAGCTGGCATAATACATGGTCAAAGATAGCAAACCTTGTAAAGAAGGACTTAGATCTTAACAGTTCTGATCTTTACATTTCACTCTTCTTATTGACAGAGAAGACTTGATTATGCCTGAACACATTGCACACAGAGATTCAGACACAAATCCAATCCTCAGCACTGTCTTTTACAATCTGCTTTAGGGGTATGTTGCATCTTTATTTATCTCTAGGATGGTCAAAAATCATGAATTGTTTAATGGTAGCAAGATTTCTTTAATCTGTAAAGGTAGATCTGGCCAGGCTCTAGCTTCACAGACAGAAAACTTGCAGGCAAACAGCAAGAGCAAAGGAGCTTCATTGCTTTGCCCAATATAAATTACCCATAATAATGTGGTTTTGCTCATCCTAGTGATACTGATCTCTTAATGTTCACACAACAGTTAAGCAGTCATGACACTCAGTTATAAGTTAGATGCTTTCTGTTGACATCTTGGATTACTGTGACAGTTGTTGAGGTCAGTGCTAGGCAGGTTTGCTGATTGTCATCTTCATGACAGTTGTGCCGTGTTCGTGGTGTCTTGTGGTGAGAGGGTTGCAGCACTTAGCAAAGTTGATGTTTCTGGGTGTTGACATGAGCTAACTATCTCTTGTTGGTACCATTAAAAACTATTTTTGCTATGGGGTATTCCCTCTTTCCCTCCCTTTTTTCAGGTATTTGTTTGTTTTTATTTCCAGCCTACAATGACAATGCATGTGGTGTTATAATGAATTGTGATTTTCCCTCTAAGTGTGTAAAATTACAGCAAACTGGTGAGATAACATTTAAGTCCATATGAACATTTTCTCTAATCACAACAATCAAACCACCATAATATTCAGTCCTAATTCACAGGGTGCTGTGGTACATTCTTCTGATTTATGCTTTTGATCTCAGGTTATCATAACAGTTATTGTGATCGATGTTGGACTCCATGGGAAATGCTGTTTCCTCATAGTCTTGATTCTTCTGCCGTTGTTGATTGCGATGATTGCAGTTGACAGAAAGAAGGCTCCGAGGTCACCTTATTGTGGCCATCCAGTGTCTGAAGGGGCCTACAAGAATGCTGGGGAGGGACTTCCTAGGGTGTCAGGAAGTGACAGGACTAGGGGGAATGGAATGAAGTTGTGGGTGGGGAGATTCAGACTGGACGTGAGGAGGAAGTTCTTCCCCATGAGAGTGGTGAAGGCCTGGAATGGGTTGTCCAGGGAGGTGGTTGAGGCCCCGTCCCTGGAGCTGTTTAAGCCCAGGCTGGAGGAGGCTCTGGCCAGCCTGATCTATTGTGAAGTGTCCCTGCCCATGGCAGTGGGGTTGGAACCAGATGATCCTTGTGGTCCCTTCTAACCCTGACTGATTCTATGAGTCTAAGATTCCATATAATTTTTAATTAATTTTGAAATTTTTTTGTTTCTAATGTAATCTATTTTTTACTTTGTAAATTCTTTTTATTTTTTTGTCATTTTTTTCAATATATTGTTAATAAATTTGTTGTGTTTTGATTTTATTATATAATTTATTATATATTTTTTAAGTTTAATTTTAATATTTTCCCATTATTTTTACACTTTTTTTTGATTTTTTAAAATTTCTTTTTATTTTTCTTCCTGTAATTTTTTTTCTAATGTCTTTAATTTATTTTTCCTGTTTTTTGTGATTTTTTCCCAATCTATGTATTTTTTATTTTTTTAAAAATTAATTTAAGTTTTATTTTTATTCTAATTCTGGTTGTTTTATTTTTTTATTTTATTGTAAATGTATTTTAAATTATTTTTATATTTTTTATATTTTCATTTTTAATCTAGGGTTTTGTTTAATTTTGAATTATTTTTCATTTTTAGTTTTTAACTTTTTTTGTACAGTTTTAATGTATTTTTTATATGTATTTGTCTTGATCTAGAATTTTTAATATTTTTGTTAATTTTGATCTAATTTTTATATATTATTTTAAATTTTTTGGGTTTTTGTATTTTATATTAATTAATTCTCATTTAATTTAAATTATTTTTAATTTATTTTTGTCATTTTTTAATTTATTTTTTTCTTTAAATTTAAAAATTATTATTTTTATTTTGTTATTGCAATTTTAAAAGTTTTATTTTAATTTTTTATTGTAATCACAATTTTAAAAATATTTTTAATCTATTTTTATTTTTTAATTACTTTTTATTTTTGCATGTTTGTTGTAGTTAATCTATTTTCTATTTTAATTTTGATTTTTGCTTTTTTAAATTAGTTTTTAACCCTTTTCTATTAATTTTTTTATTATTATTTTCATTTTATTTTCTTGAATTTTCTCTTTAGGGTTTTTTGTTTGTTTTAATCTAGTAGTCTTGATAATCCTTATTGTTATTTTTGCTAATAATCCTTATGTTTTTTGCTAATAGCTTTTTTTTGTTACTAATCCTTATGATTTTTTAGTTTGTTATTATTTTTATTGCTGTTTTTGTTTATTATTATCTTGTGAAATTGTTTTATTTTAAATTTTTGGTTTCTATTTTTTTTAATTGTTTTGGTTTTTTGTACTCTATTTTTTGTATCTAAGTTTTTTGTACTTTTTGTGTCTAAGTTGTAATGGTTTGTCTTGTTATATATAGTTGTATTTTTAAACTTTCTTTGTACTTGTTTTCCTTTTTACTTTTCTTTTATTATTCATATATTTTCTGGTCAATGTCTAGAATGAAATAGAAAGATGTTACATTAGCTAAGGAATACTTTTAAAAGCAAATACCTATTTACTACAAACCTTAACTATATTACACGGAGCTCCTTTGCAATGCCGAGGCACACAGCTAAGAAGGTTCGAACCAAAAGAAATCTTACAATGTGAACTCATTACTAAGTACTTGTACATACCAAATGCTTGCTATTTGTTATGCTTACTAGGAAGACTTAGCAAAACTCTAAATAACAGAACTCTGAAAGAATTACAATCAGAAATGATGAAATTAGCACTGTTGCTTTAAATCAGAGCAGAGCTTTGGTAGAACAGAGTTGTACCAGAAAAGGGGGAGGAGCGCGGGGGGGGGGGGGGGGGGGGGGGTGGGCGTTGGTAAGGAGGTGGCTAGCAAAGTGTGCCCTAGTTGCAATTGTTTCTGCAGTAGGGTCTTAACAACTTGCAGCCTATCATGTCTGAGCGCCCACTGCTCCACCCATACTGGATTAGCTGTTTTCCATTTTAATGTGAGGGTTAGCTGCTGACCAGTAGCCGCTACAGAAAAAGAACAGTCATGAATTTTGCTCCTAGCTAGCTTAAGGCATCTCAGCCCCATAGAGCAACTGGAAGGGTTAACACGTACGGTCTTAGTGATTGATTTGTCTTCTGCAAAAGCTAATTGCACTGGCTCTTTGCTGACCCAGGTTGTTTGGATACCTGTTAAACCAGTGACTCCAGAGTTTGCCATCAGCAATGGCTAGAGACCATTCCATTTATGGCGAGGTAGAATAGTGACATTGTCTCCAGTATCCACAATCATTGAAAGTTGTATAGTTTGCCCACAAGGGTGTCTGATAGTTACAATCTCTTCTAGTTTTCCCTTTTGGATTCTAGGGCCAATGAGGTATTAGGCATACTGGTGGAACCAAACCCTTCTCATCCTCAAATCCCTTTAGAAGTTTTAGGCACTCAGGACTCAAATGGTATTAGCTGAGCAATTTTTTGTCAGAAAGCCTGCACGGACTCCCTTGTTGGTGGAGCAGGAATCGTTTATTGGTACAGAACAATCAGTTTATACAGGAAAAATCGAGCGGGGTAAGCAATTCCCTGACATTCTTGCACCACTGCTGCTCATTGAGTTTCCTCCTTTCATATGCAGCTGTCCACTGTTATCTTCATCCCATATCAGTTGATCTTCTCCAGCATGGAGGCAAGTGTCCTCCAGTCTCGCACTTCAGGTTGTTTACCGCAGTCAGCTCTTCTTTATCATCAAGCCATCCTTCCAGTATCAGTGGCCTGTTGTTCTTTCTTGTCCTGAAACCTTCCATAGATACTTTCTGCTTTTCTACAACTCCCCATTTTTATATTGTTTAAACCAGCAGCCATCACTTGTGTCCCGACCATCCTCCTGTTCCTAAGTGCTGTTATTACAAATACCATTAACACTACAACTGCAATGCCAATCACCACAAGGATTCCACCTATAACCCACACTCGTAGATTCAGACCTGAGAATCAATTGTTTGGATTCAGCCAGCTCAGCTCTTTGTTTCAGTGCTTGCCATGTTGAATCAATCTGCACCTGTTGTGTATTTGCTAATTGCAGTTCCAGCTGATGCTCCAATGTTTGGACTTTGTATTTCAAGGAGCTATTGAAAGCCCCTTGTAAGTGTGATCTTACTGAGTTCCAATCATGCTGAGAGTCATTCCAAGACAAGGATGTTACACACATGTCCTTCTTATGATATTCCCAATCCCACTGCAGCATCATATGGGTCTGCAAGGCAGCTTGTTGGTCTCCTAACCAAACACCACTGGCCTCAAGTACCTACAACCTTGCCATTATTTCCTCATCTATAGCCTCCTGCAGCTGCAAATCATTTGTCACATTGGTCAATAAAGTTCTCACTGTGTCTGCAGTTTGTGTGCCCTTGGTCAAAGCTGTAACTGAAGCAGCTGGGGATGCTAATATTATCACAACTGATATTAGAGCGAAGATTACCCATCCCACAAATCTTTTTGCCCTTTTTTCAGAATCTTTGGTCCCTGGTCTAACAGCTGATAACATGATCCAATCCATTCTCACTCTCCCAGCCTCTTGTCATATTCACTGGGATCCACGCCTCTGCCCTTATTTGAAAGGCAATGATCATGCTATGCTGATCATGTCCTTATCAACAATACAAGTCTTAAAAGTAATATTGCTACAACTAAGATGATAAGAGCTTGATTCATTATAGATTATACAATCATACCTATTCCTAACACATATGGGTGGGTAGTACACAGAGTAGCAAAGGAACTACATAGTACAGGTTCTACTAAGATGCCTTTACAAGAGAGGTATTTTATATTGTAACAAGAGAAGTCCTTCTGACAATGCATCAAGGAATCTTCAGCATTAGAGTTTAAATGAGAAACACAGCCTCAAAACACACAAAACTGCTATTGCCAGGTCAATGTGCACTTCTCAGTGGGCACTTGCATCCCAGAAAGCCAATCAGATCCTGGGCTGCAGCAAGAGAAGTGTGGCCAGCAGGGCCAGGGAGGTGATTCCCCCCTCTACTCAGCTCTGGTGAGACCCCACCTGGAGTACTGCTTCCGGTTCTGGAGCCCTATTACAAGAGGGATTTGGAGGTGCTGGAAGGTGTCCAGAGAAGGGCCACGAGGATGATCAGAGGGCTGGAGCACCTCTCCTATGAGAACAGACTGAAGGAGTTGGGGCTGTTCAGTCTGGAGAAGAGAAGGCTCCGAGGTGACCTCATTGTGGCCTTCCAGTATCTGAAGGGGGCCTACAAGAAGGCTGGGAAGGGACTTCACAGGATCTTAGGTAGAGATAGGACCAGGGGGAATGGAATGAAGCTGGAGGTGGGGAGATTTAGGCTAGATGTGAGGAGGAAGCTCTTCCCCATGAGAGTGGTGAAGGCCTGGAATGGGTTGTCCAGGGAGGTGGTTGAGGCCCCATCCCTGGAGGTGTTTAAGCCCAGGCTGGATGAGGCTCTGGCCAGCTTGATCTAGTGTGGGGTGTCCCTGCCCATGGCAGGGGGGTTGGAACCAGATGATCCTTGTGGTCCCTTCCAACCCTGACTGATTCTATGATTCTATGATTGATTCACACACACAGAGGTTCTCTGAGCCATCTTCTCAGGTGCTGTCCCTGAAAGAGTTGGCTTAATTGCTTTGACTGGGCCTGTAAGTACCTTGATTGTTACAACTTCTCTCAAAGCCAAGCTAAACACAGTTTTTCCTAAACGATGTTCCCTGCACACAGACACCCCTTTTTTGTTGGTTTGGTTTGGTTTGGTTTGGTTTTTGAGTCCTTAATGATTCCACCTGGGTCCTTTTACAATGTTTTGGTGAGCTGTTGGATCACGCTTCACCACCCTGCTCACCACTTAGGGGAGAAGCCCTTAGCTGCCCAGGGAGGCACACCACTCCCCTCACCTAATGGTCCCACCAAGAGGGGAGCAGTGGGGTCAGTCCTCTCCTTGGGCTCAGACCAGCATCTCACAATCACTTCTAATTGCCTTGTGGATAATCCATTAGCCTGGAGAAGAGGAGGCTCAGGGGAGACCTTATAATACAATACAATACACTAGGTTGAAAGAGACCTTCAAGATCATCGTGTCCAACCCATCAACCAATCCAATGCCATCTACAACTACCTGAAGGGAGGTTATAGCCAGGTGGGGGTGCTCTCTTCTCCCAGGCAGCCAGCACCAGAACAAGAGGACACAGTCTCAAGCTGTGCCAGGGGAGGTTTAGACTGGATGTTAGGAAGAAATTCTTCATAGAGAGAGTGATTGCCCATTGGAATGGACTGCCCAGGGAGATGGTGGAGTTGCCGTCACTGGAGCTGTTCAGGAGGAGACTTGATGGGGTGCTTGGTGCCATGGTTTAGTTGATTAGGTGGTGTTGGATGATAGGTTGGACACGATGGTCTTGGAGGTCTCTTCCAACCTGTTCTATTCTATTCTATTCTATCCTAAACTATCCTAAACTATCCTATGCTACCACTTCTTTTGGAATACCTTTCTTCTGACGCACCAGGAGACAAAGGGGGGATCCAAGATGATGTTTTAGATCTCTTAAGATATCACAGGACAGAGACTGATACCGGGAGCAGTCCCACCTCCCGCTCTGTGTTCCACCACTACTGGCATTGCACACAGATGCAACATCTCTGTATTTATAAAGCTCTTATCATCTCTATCCTTTAAACATCAGAACTTGAGATGTGCAGTCGTGTAGCTACACTTGGAACATGTAAATTAATCAACAACCCATTAGACAGTTTAACACCATCCTGCAAATTCCCTCCTTGATAAAGCATCCCCTTATCCCTCCCCCCCATACTGCTCATAGCAGTGGCAGGAGGGACACAAACACCTCCATAAGGTGGGGAGGAGGGTAGACAAAGCCCCTGCCTGCTGGGGTATAGAAACCGAATGAGGCTGAGAGTAAAATCCTGCTGGAAAAGGAAAGGGATAGGGAACAGAGTTAACAACTTCAGTAGTGGTATTTAAAGGAAGAGAGAAAGGAAGATAAACTTGGTGCTGGGGGTTGTAAAAGTGGCTGGTTTGATTTGTCGAGCGATTCTTGAGCAATGGAGCTGTCAGGATCAAGAGAGATTAGTTTCTCATCAATCACTTGAGTTGGTGGGTGTTTAGCTTTGCAGCTGGCTTTGCTTGTTTCTTCTGTTCATTTACTTTTCTGCTCTCCTTGACGATTTTCTTCCTCTGCAGCTGCTGCGGCTGCCTTAAGCAGAGGTACCTGTGGGTATGGACCTGGCTCCTTTGCTGTATTGGGAACTGGGGAAGAACAGACAGACCCTGGCAAATTTCAGCCAGCTTCAAAGGCAGCTCTGGCTGTGCTGACTCAGCACTGTAATTGTTCTCATCAGCACCAATTGGGTTTCAGAAGGGCAGGAGGTGTTTGTTCCTGCTGGAGCCCCCAGCCTCTGAGAAATGCAGAGGAAAAAGAGGCGATTTTGGTTCAATCTTCTGGAAAGGCTCTCTCAGGCAGGTTAGACCCTGGGTGGATCTATTTGTGCCTCCTCCGCACTGTGGCCTGGTCCCTGGTGTGGCTGCAGCAGTGTTTGGTGAGGTTTGCCTTGTGGATGAAGCTCTTGCCACAGGCGGCACAGCTGTGCGGTCTCTCACCGCTGTGGATGAGTTGGTGCTGGATGTATAAACTGCTCCTGGTGAAGCTCTTGCCGCACTCAGCGCAGGGGAACAGCTTCTCTCCCGTGTGGATGCGGCGGTGGGTGGTGAGAGTGGCCTTGCGACTGAAGCTCTTGCCGCAGTCCTTGCAGGTGAAGGACTTAGTGCTGTGCACACTGTGGTGTTGCCTGAGGGCAGAGCTCTGTGAGAAGCTCCTGCCACAGACAGCACAGCTGAAAGGCCTCTCACCAGTATGGGTGCGGTGATGCTGGGTAAGGGAAGCACGGCAGCTGAAACTCTGGCTGCAATCAGCACAGGTGAAAGGCTCTCTCCCCGTGTGTACACGACGATGCTGGGTCAGATACTTCTTCTGGGTGAAGCTCTTGCCACAGTCGGCGCAGCTGTGCGGTTTGTCACCACTGTGGATGAGTTGATGCCGGATGAATGCAGTGCTCGTGGTGAAGTTCTTGCCGCACTCAGCGCAGGGGAAGAGCTTCTCTCTGGTGTGGATGCGGCGGTGGATGGTGAGATAGGAACTGCTTTTGAAGCTCTTGCCGCAGTCCTTGCAGGTGAAAGACTTAGTGCTGTGCACACTGCGGTGTTTCCTGAGGGAAGAGCTGTGATTGAATCTCTTGCCGCAGTCAGCACAGCTGTAAGACTTTCATTGCTGTGGCTGCGGCGCGGTGCTGGTCAGGGAACCGCTGCGGCTGAAGCTCTTGCCGCAATCAGCACAGGTGAAAGGCCTCTCTCCGGTGTGCACACGACGGTGCTGGGTGAGCTCCCCCCTCAAGAGGAATCTCTTGCCGCAGTCGGTACAGCTGTAGGTCTGTCTCCACTGTGGGTGAGTTGGTGCTCGATGAGTCTGGAGCTCGTGGTGAAGCTCTTGCCGCACTCAGCACAGTGGAACAGCTTCTCTCCGGTGTGGATGCGGCGGTGGATGGTGAGATAGGAGCTAATTTGAAGCTCTTGCCGCAGTCCCTGCAGGTAAAGGACTTCTCACTGCTGTGGCTGAGGTGGTGTCGCCTAAGGTGAGAATGCTGTCTGAACCTCTTGCCACAGCTGTCACACGAGAAGGGTTTCTCACCGGTGTGGGTTCGGCGGTGAATGGTGAGGGTCGCTTTCAGGGCAAAGCTCTGCCCGCAGTCAGCACAGGTGAAAGCCTTCTCTCCAGTGTGGGTCAGGCAGTGTGCTGGGTGAGATAAAATCTCCATTTGAACCTCTTGCCACAGTCCCCACAGACAAAGGGCCGGGGGCCAGGGTGGGGGCAGTGGTGCTTCACCGGCTCTGAGCCACGTAGGAAGCTCTGCCCACAGTCAGGGCACTGATTCAGCTGCTTGCGTGGCACTGAGGACCTGCTCTGGCTTCATCCTCCTCCATACATTCCTTCTCTTCCTGGTCACCTTCATCCTCATCCCTATTTTCTTCTCCATACTCATCCTCCCCATAGTCATCATTCTCAGCAGCATCATCCTCCATCTTGTCCTCTACCTCCTCATCCTCCTCTCCCTTGGGGCTGCACGTTGGCTGCTCCAACTCGATCTCTGGTGCTGCTTCTCTTCCCAGCTCTTGTCTGGGTCCTTCTGTGAGGCCATTCTGTGGGAGGAAGGGGTCACAGCTCTGCAGTAAGGAAGATGGAAGCACCTGAGCCCAGGACCTCAAAACCTGAGATCCTGCCTGGGTCATGACAATCCCTGACTCCTAACACCTCCCAACACCCAGCTGCAGGAAAGAATGCAGAGGGGACCTCAAACATACAATTTTGCAATGGTGTGGGCACAGACCTCTAATACCTCTGCTGAGACCCCCAGCTTCCTGTGATCAGGGACCTGAAGTACCCTGGGGCTTACAAATGGTCCTGTCCCACTCTCCTCGAGACTGGCAGCATTGGCAGGGTGGTTTCTGGCTCAGGCCCTATCCTTGATCTCTCTTGGGTCATGCAATGGAGGCAGCAGCACTGACCAAGGAACACCAAACCACCTCCAACCTTCTTCCACCACTTTCCACATTCCAACCCCAAAAATCACCTCCTGCACACAACTGACCCTCACTAGTCTGGGGAGGTTCCAGATTCCCACCATAACAGAAGCCCCTCAGAGCCCCTGGAGAGGTGAAATGAGCAGGGCAGGAGGAGCTGGAGGAGATTGAGAGATGTTCTGTGGCCTGGGGTCCTGCTGTTGCCCCACTCTGGGCTCCTTACCTGCTGGCCTGCTCCAAGGGGCAGATCTTCCCCAGCACACAGGAGAAGGGCTGATGGAGAGAGAGGGACTCAGCCCCTGACAGAGAGAAGCAAAGGGCTCAGAGGAGAGCACTGACCTGCAAGGGATGGCTCAGCACTGCCCAGCACCAGGCAGCACAGCTCAGCCTTGCTGGGGGCAGCTCCCAAGCCCAGCAGCACAGCCACCAGCACAGCCAGGGCTGCTCAAGATGGGAGGCCCAACAACTGCACACTCAGCTCCTTGCCCACACACAGCCCCCAGCACACACCTGCAGGCCAGCACCACAACACAGCTGCCTCCACACAGCCTCTCCCAGGCCTTGCCTAAAGCTTCCTCCCACTGCCTGCCCAGCCTCTGCTGCCTGCAGCTGCATTTGCCAGCAGATCTTCTCTGGACCCACCTCTCCTCCTTGGCTCTGCCCCCACCACACCCACTCTGTGCTTACCTCTGCTCTCACAAAACTCTCTGCTGCTCACTCCCAAGAGAAGATCGAGCAGCCCTCAGGACACACACCAAGGTTCATGATCTCTGGAGATGCATCAAGGGGGAAGGGACTTGGGCAGCTTCTTGCTAAGCCTCTTCAGCCCTTACTGGATGCTGCAGGAGTCTCTGGCTCCTGCCCAAACCTCACACCTCCAGCACCCTTCACACACCTGCAGCAAAGAGACTCACGGAAGGGTTTTGATTCCTTCTCTCCCTGACCATTTCTCTCAGCTTTCTCTTTGCAGCTCTCCTGGAGCTTGCCACTCCCCACCCCCAAGAGAAAATGAGGTTTGATGGAGGGCACAGTGCCCAGGGGCTGCTGTTCATCTCCCAGCTGGCACATGCAGAGCTGCAGCACAATTCACTCCTTTCACCTCCTGAAATCATGACAGATTCTGCCATTCCCTGCACACACATTTGCCACCTGGGCCCTGGATCCTCTCTCCTTCTTGGGGGGTCAAGGCCTATTCCTGCCTGAAACAGTCCCAGGCCCTTCCCTCATTCCCAGCCCATCCATGGCCGCTGCTGCCTTGGCTGTCCCATGGCCTTGTGTCCCCCACCTCCACTGCCACTGCCACTGCACTGGAAGGGTTGAGTGAGAAATGCTGTGCTGAGGAAGCCTCTAAGGAACTGGGCTGGACGCAGCAGGAGCACAAGAATGGAAGGGGCCTGAGACTAAAGCTGGATCAGCTGAGGGATGAAGGAACAGCACCAAGCCAAGGGGGGGGTCACAGAAGAGGGCTGGGGAGGGACCCTGCAGACACTCAGGCAGCAACTGATGAGAAGAA
>JAAWVA010000030.1:22127336-22198900 GCA_015227895.2 Colaptes auratus
CTCTAATCGACCCCAGAAATATCTAGTGATGCGGAGAATGGAGATCTGTATCTTTAAAGAGAAAGCTAAAAATTCCATCGGAAAGAGGCTGCTCTGAACGGTGCTGTTGGTGTTCTGGCATCAGCCAGCTGCTGCGGCAGCGGCAGCGCCTAACATGGCAGCTCCCCCGTCCTCGGCAGCCATTAAAAGGCACAGCCAGTTCCTCCTTCTTCTTCGGCAGGACCGGAAGTGTCCTCCACAGCAGCTGATCCGTCCCAAAACCTGTCAGCTTCGGTTAAGCCAGCTGTAAATTCAAACACAGCTCCAGTTAAGCAGTAGCTGTTTTAATACAAGAAGTGGAAAGGGCAAAGCTGATCAGATGCTGATGCTGGTGAGGGACCTTCTGCTTTAAGAACCCTGCTGAGGAAGAGGAGAAGATTTCTTAAAGATAGCTGAGATATTGAGAAGATCACTGGATTGAAATGCAGGGCAAAATGGCTGATAGCAGGACAACTGAGGTGGTACACCTGACCTTAAAGAGATTCTTAGGAGAGTGACAAGAGATTATGGGGCAACAAGTTCAGGAGAGGAGGAAGAGGAGGAGTCAGATGATATTGTGGGCTGTTCTTCCCAGGGAAGAGATAAGGAATGTGCGTAAAGATTACATCAGAGCAGATAAGGAGCCAATCCTAGCTTGGCTTGGTAGATGCTACGATACAGGTGCTCCAGCTCTAATGGTTGGAGACAAGTCAGCAGCTCAGCTAGAACTCTCTCAAAGGATATGGAATAGACAGACATCTAGGCAGGACTCTCGGTAAGGTACTCTGTGGATACGCCTTTTAATGGCAACCCTCATGAGATATCCTTCCCGAGATGATCTCCCATGGAATCCTAAGCCCTGGACTACCATAGAGGAAGGATTAAGCGTCTGAGTGATTTGCTGTTAGAGAGGTACTCTATGGTGGCCATGAGACTCTGAATCCTGATGAAATTCCTGTAGGAACTGGTCTTGCTAAAAAGCTCATCAAACTTGCTCCTCCTAACTATGCAAATATCCTGGCAAGCAGGATTGTGGCAAGAAATTATGGCGGAGCTTCTCCTACGGTTGGCCAATTCACTGATCAGATGAGACAATTGGAGGATAGCATGACACGTGTTTCTTTGGTTTCAGCCATTGAAACTCTGTCTGGTGAGATAAAGAATTGCATGAAAGAGATGAAGGACGAAATTGTAAATTCCATATCCCAATTGACCAGAGAGATAATTCCCATTCTTCCTCCAGATGGATACAGGTTTCCTCTGAGGAACAGACGTCCTCCAAGGATGTCATTCCAAAACAGGGCATTCCAAACAGATCCAACCAAAACAGACCACCAAGGCAGTCAAGTGGGAGTATTTGGATAACTCTGCGTGATCAGTTTGGTGAGAACATGAACAGATGGGATGTCAACCAACTGCTAATCTTTTCAGGAGACTGAGGGAACTGCAAAGCGGCAGAACCCGAGGTAGCAATCCCAGAAGGGTAGCTGTTACTTCTGCAGTTCCCCAGGACAACTCTAGTAGCTCCAACAGTGGCTCCAGTTCTAACACTGCACACTGTGCTCATTGCACATGGGGCATGTTCCCATAACTAGGGGTGCCCTGCCTCCCGCCAGGGGGAGGAGGAGGGTAACAGAGATAACAGAATCTATTGGGATGTGTCCATCCAGTGGCCTGGCACTTCACAATTTCAGAAGTACAGGGCCTTGGTTGACACAGGGGCTCAGTGCACCATAATGCCATCCAATTATCAGGGATCAGAGGCTATAACTATTCTGGGAGTCACTGGTAGATCTCAAGAGTTAACCAAGGTGGAGGTTGATATAAGTTTAACTGGTAAACAGTGGAGAAGCATAGAGTTGTGACCGGACAATGCACACCTTGTATTTTGGGAACTGATTTTCTGAGAGAAGGGCGTTTCAAAGACCCTAGAGGTTACAAATGGGCTTTTGGAGTAGCATCTGTAGAAATTGATGGACAAAAACTGAAGCTGTCTGTTAGACCTGATCTTTCTGATGATCTGCAGTTGTGGGACAGCACAAGATTCAGGACATTAAATTGCCGGTTGCTTCTCAGACTGTGCATCACAGACAATACAGAACCAACCCTGACTCTTTGTTGCCCATTCAGAATCTGATTCATCAGTTGGAGAGTCAGAGAGTCATCAGCAAAACTCATTCCCCTTTCAACAGTCCAGTGTGGCCTGTGCGAAAGCAGAATGGAGACTGGCGTCTGACAGTCGACTACCGAGCTCTGAATGAAGTAACTCCACCTATGAGTGCAGCAGTACCAGACATGATGGAACTCCAGGATGAGCTGGAATCCAAAGAAGCCAAATGGTATGCTGCCATAGACATTGCTAATGCCTTCTTCTCTATTCCCATAGCAGAGGAATGCAGGCCTCAGTTTGCTTTCACCTGGAGAGGAATCCAGTACACTTCCAACAGATTGCCAATGGTCTGGATCCACAGCTCCAGCATCTGTCATGCAGTGATCCACGATGCTCTGGAGAAAGTGGTGCTCCAGAACACATCCAGTTCATCGACGATATCATCGTCTGGGGTAAAACTGCTGAGGAAGTCTTTGGAGAAAGGTAACAAAGTCATTGACATTCTTCTGAATGCAGGTTTCGCCATCAAGTAAGACAAGGTGAAAGGACCTGCCTGAGAGATCCTTCCTGGGAGTGCGGTGGCAGGATGGACGCCGACACATTCCAGTGGATGTGGTAAATAGAGTCTCTACCATGGCCAACCCCATGAACAAGCAAGAAACTCTACGTTTCTTGGGGATAGTGGGATTTTGGAGGCTGCACATCCTGGATACAGTCAGATTGTGAAACCTCTGTATGATGTGACCCGAAAGAAACAGTTTCCCCTGGGGACCTGACAACAAGCAGCCTTTGACCAGATAAAGCAAGAGGCAGTTCAAGCAATGGGTCTGGGACCTGTCCGAGATGGTCCAGACATGAAACATTTTGTACACGGCTGCAAGTGACAATGGTCCAACATGGTGCTTGTGGCAAAGAGCTCCAGGTGAGACACGTGGACGACCTCTTGGTTTCTGGAGTAGAGGTTACAGAGGTTCAGAGGCTAATTATACTCCAACAGAGAAAGAGATTCTAGCTGCCTATGAAGGAAAAAAGCAGCTCCGAAGTGATTGGAACTGAATCACAACTTCTCTTAGCTCCCAGATTACCAGTTTTGAATTGGATGTTCAAAGGCAAGGTTCCACACCACATCATGCAACAGATTCTACCTGGTCTAAGTGGATGGCTCTGATAACACAGAGAGCTCGAATGGGAAATCTTGAAGACCTGGTCTGGTGGAGGTGATCTCAAGTTGGCCTGAAGGTACCAACTGTACTAAACCTCCAGAGGAGAGAGTAACTCGTGCTGAGGAAGCTCCTCCTTACATGACTTTACTGATGATGAAAAGAAATATGCTTTGTTCACAGACGGTTCCTGTCGTCTTGTCGGGAACAAGCGAAGGTGGAAGTCTGCAGTGTGGAGTCCAACACGCCGAGTTGCAGAGGCGAAGGATGGAGAAGGAGAATCCAGTCAGTTCGCAGAGGTAAAAGCTGTCCAGCTAGCTCTCGACATAGCTGAACGTGAGAGGTGGCCAAAGCTTTATCTCTACACCGACTCATGGATGGTAGCCAATGCTCTGTGGGGTTGGCTAAAGAACTGGAAGAAGAGTGGTTGGCAGAGAAAAGGAAAGCCTATATGGGCAGCTGACCTGTGGCAGGACATTGCTGATCGAATTGAGAGAATTCCAGTGAAGGTGAGACACATTGATGCTCACATCCCTAAGAGCAAAGCTACTGAGGAACAGCAACACACCATCAGGCAGATCTAGCTGCAAGAGTTTCTCAGTAGACATGGACTCTGATCTTGATCTCGACTGGAAACACCGAGGTGAGATATTCTTAGCTCGGTGGGCTCACGATTCATCAGGACATCAAGGCAGAGATGCAACCTACCAGTGGGCTCGTGACAGATCCATAGACATTTCCATGGATGCTATCACACAAGTCATCCATGACTGTGACATTTGTGCTGCTATTAAGCAGGCAAAGCGACTTAAGCCCTTATGGTATGGTGACAGATGGTCCAAGTACAAGTATGGTGAAGCTTGGCAGATTGACTACATCACTCTACCACGTTCTCGTTCTGGTAAGCAGTATGTGCTTACTATGGTAGAGGCAAACACTGGCTGGTTGGAAACTTATCCAGTTCCACATGCGACTGCACGCAACACCGCTCTTGGTCTGGAGAGACAATCCTGTGGAGACACGGAACTCCAGAGAGGATTGAGTCAGACAACGGAACTCATTTCAAAAACAACCTTGTAAAGAGCTGGGCCAAAGAGCACGGCACTGAGTGGATATTCCACATCCCCTACTATGCACCAGCTGCAGGGAAGATTGAACGCTACAAAGGTTTGCTGAAGACCACTCTTAAAGCCATGGGGGGTGGATCTCTGAAAAACTGGGAAAAGCATTTAGCACAAGCAACCTGGCTGGTAAATAGTAGAGGTTCAGTGAATAGAGCTGGACCTGCACACTCAGATCTGCTACAGAAAGTAGAAGGTGATAGAGTTCCTGTTGTTAAAGAAAAGAATCTGTTAGGTAAAACTGTTTGGGTGTTTTCACCCTCAGGAGAGGATAAACCTGTCCGAGGGGTGGTTTCAGCTGAAGGTCCGGTCACACTTACTGGAAATGCAAGAGAATGGTGAAATTCAGTGTATTCCCAAAAGAAATCTAACTTTAGCTGAAAGTTTAATTTCAGAGTGTTGTACAGCTACATTGCGCCCAAAGGAAGAATCCATGAGGAATCCACGGTGCACGAACCCTGAGAACCCTGAGAGCCCTGAGTCAGCTGAGAGTCCCTGCTTCCCTGTTTCCCTGTTTCCCTTTTCTTCGCTTCATCTGTGAAGAGACAAACTGTTTTCCATTTTTCTTGTTCTTGGACTTCTGAATCATCTACACCTGAGGATAGCCGGAATGGACTATGAACTTCACTTGCAAATTGTAGCTATTGTTTTAGATTGAATGGACAGTATGAACAGCCAATGAAATTGTTTAGAAGAGGTGGATTGTGACCGGTTGATGCTATGCCTTTAAGAAAGAGACAGTTCTGAACACTCTGGCTGAATGTTTTTGATATTTGAACAAAACAAGATAGTCTAAACTAATTTCATTGGTGCTTGTGGGGTGCAGTTTGGAGTTTGGGTTCTGTTAGTGCAGTCTGTGTCTGGTCTGGGTTCAGGCTGGGTGCAGTCTGTGCTTCTCTCTTGCTGAAGCAGGAACAGCCTTGAGTTAACAGCTAACCAGATAAGAACACTAATTTTTGCATGTGCTTTTTAGCTAACAGAGTTTTCCTTCCTTAATTGCCTTTCTCTCTCTCTCTAACCCTTTTTGGGAAAAAGGGGAGGTGGGAGGGAGAGAGGGGGGTTCAGGGAACCCCCCTGGCCGGCTGGAGGGAAAAGGTTTTTCTGCATTGTGTTCATTGTTGTATTTTCCAGTATATATTGTAAATATTGTATATTTGTGTATATGTTCATTGCATTCCATTTATGCTTGTAAATATAGCTTTCATCTGCTTTTCCGACTGAGCTAGCTGTGGTTTCTTTCCCTGTGTGTGGGGAGGGAACTTTCTCACCCCACCACAATACCAACAAAGAGAAAAGCAGGGAAGAACGCTAGGAGGCCTGCCTGGATGAACAAGGAGCTCCTGACACACTATTACTTAAAAAGAAACTCTACAGGCAGTGGAGGGAAGGACAGCTAGAACAGGGGGTATATAAGGAAGCTGCCCAAGCAGCAAGAGGCCTGGTTAGGAAAGCCAAAGCAGAGTTGGAATTGAATCTAGCCAGGGAGGTTAAAGGGAGCACTAAGAACTTCTACAGGTATATTAATGGTAAGAAGAAGAGTAGGGAAGGTGTGGGCCCCCTCAGAAAGGAAAGTGGTGAATTGGTCACAAGTGATGTGGAAAAGGCTGAGGTACTCAATAACTTCTTTACCTCAGTCTTCACTGCAAGGGCCTCCAGCTACACTCCTGGAGTCATGGCAGACGATGCCAGGGATGGGGAGGAAGAACTGCCCTTCATAAGTGAAGCTCAGGTTGGTGATCACCTGAAGAACCTGAAAGTGTTCAAGTCCATGGGACTCGATGGGATACACCCACGGGTGCTGAGAGAACTGGCAGATGAGGTTGCTAAGCCCCTCTCTATTATATTCCAAAAGTCATGGCAGACTGGGAAGTCCCCACAGATTGGAAAAGGGCAAACATTGCTCCCATTTTCAAAAAGGGTAAGAAGGAGGAACCAGGGAACTCCAGGCCAGTCAGTCTCACCTCTGTGCCCAGAAAGATCATGGAGCAGATCCTCCTGGAGGCACTACTGACTCAGAAGAGTAGTGAAGAGGTGATTTGGAGCAGTCAGCATGGCTTTGCCAAGGGCAAATCCTGCCTGACAACCTGGTGGCCTTCTATGAGCAGGTCACAACATTAATAGATGAGGGGCAAGCAACTGATGTCGTTTACCTGGACCTGAGCAAAGCCTTTGACACTGTCCCACACCACATCCTGGTCTCCAAGCTGGTGACACACGGGTTTGATGAGTGGACCACTAGATGGATAAAGAACTGGCTTGATGGCTGCACCCAAAGAGTGGCTGTCAACGGGTCCATGTCCCAGTGGAGGCCAGGGACAAGCAAAGTCCCTCAGGGATCAGTCCTGGGACCAGGCTTGTTCAACATCTTTGTGGGTGCCATGGACAGTGGCATTGAGTGCACCCTCAGCGAGTTTGCTGATGAGACCAAGCTGTGTGGTGCAGCAGACACGCTGGAGGGAAGGGATGCCATCCAGAGGGACCTGGACAGGCTGGAGAGGTGGGCACAAGCCAACCTCATGAGCTTCAACAAGACCAAGTGCAGGGTCCTGCATCTGGGTCGAGGCAACCCCAGGCACAAATACAGGCTGGGCAGTGACTGGCTGGGGAGCAGCCCAGAGGAGAGAGACTTGGGGGTGCTGGTGGACGAGAAGCTCAACAGGAGCTCTCAATGTGCACTTGCAGCCCGAAAGCCAATCAGATCCTGGGCTGCATCAGGAGAAGTGTGGCCAGCAGGTCAAGGGAGGTGATTCTCCCCCTCTACTCAGCTCTGGTGAGACACCACCTGGAGTACTGCCTCCAGTTCTGGAGCCCCTATTCCAAGAGGGATTTGGAGGTGCTGGAAGGTGTCCAGAGAAGGGCCACAAGGATGATCAGAGGGCTGGAGCACCTCTCCTATGAGGACAGACTGAAGGAGTTGGGGCTGTTCAGTCTGGAGAAGAGAAGGCTCCGAGGTGACCTCATTGTGGCCTTCCAGTATCTGAAGGGGGCCTACAAGAAGGCTGGAGAGGGACTTTTCAGGCTATCAGGGAGTGATAGGACTAGGGGGAATGGGATGAAGCTGGAGGTGAGGAGATTCAGGCTAGATGTGAGGAGGAAGTTCTTCACCGTGAGGGTGGTGAAGCCCTGGAATGGGTTGTCCAGGGAGGTGGTTGAGGCCCCGTCCCTGGAGGTGTTTAAGACCAGGCTGGATGAGTCTCTGGCCAGCCTGCTCTAGTGCAGGTGTTCCTGCCCATGGCAGGGGGGTTGGAACTAGCTGATCCTTGTGGTCCCTTCCAACCCTGACTGAAACTATGAAACTGTGAAACTATGAAACATCCTGTGCCAGGGTGGGACCCAGGCTGCAGTGCTAGAGGACAGTAGGATCCAGTTTGTACTGGCATGAGACCACATCTGTACTGGGAGGAGTTAAAGGAACCATGCTTGGACTGAGTCTATACTGGAGGGGGTCAGGGTATCCACTTTGGACTCTGAGTAGCTGCAGTCTGCAATGGGAGGAGGTTGGGGGATAAAGGCATGAGGAGACCTCCTGTTCTGATGGCAGTGCTGCTATGGAGCACAGTTCTGTCCCACAAGCAGCTCTGGACTCTCCCTGCCTGCAGTCCCAGCACTGCCACACAGCAGCACAGTGCCCAAGCTGCCAGAGCACTCAGGCCTTGCCCCAGCACAGAGGCTCAGCAGGAGAGGGTGGAAGGCAAGAAAGAGCAGCTGAGAACAGCCCAAGCTGTGGGGCTCCCTGGCACTGCTGCTGTGCTGGGACTCTGCCCCTCCACCTCTGCACACAGGCACTGCCCTGCAGCTCCACAGAAACCTTGGAGGAAGGAACTCAGAGAAACAACTCCCTGCAGGGTCCTTTCTTGTGTTGAACACCCAGGGAGCACAGCTCTTCATGTCTGCAGCCTCTGGGCCACACCAGACAGGACAACACTGAACCAGAAATGGTGTGAAGAAAGACATTAGTGTGGCAACAACATTCTCCCAAGGGGAACAGCACCAGCAGCAGCCAGAACTCTAGCAGCCAGGCTGGGCCTGCACTGAGTGGCATCAGAACTGCTCCACAGGAGAAGACAAAGAGTTTATTGCTTCTGAAAGCATCCAGGGATCAGTTTGCTAAGGGCAGCCTTGAGCTCCTGGTTCCTCAGGCTATAGATGAGAGGGTTCACTGCTGGAGGCACCACTGAGTACAGAACTGACACCACCAGATCCAGGGATGGGGAGGAGATGGAGGAGGGCTTCAGGTAGGGCAAAGAAAGCAGTGCTGATAAACAGGGAGACCACAGCCAGGTGAGGGAGGCAGGTGGCAAAAGCTTTGTGGCATCCCTGCTGAGAGGGGATCCTCAGCACTGCCCTGAAGATCTGCACATAGGACACCACAATCAAGACAAAACACACAAATGCTAAGGACACACTAAGCACAAGAAGCCAAAGTTCCCTGAGGTAGGATGTGGAGCAGGAGAGCTTGAGGATCTGAGGGATTTCACAGAAGAACTGCTCCACAGCATTGCCCTGGCAGAGGGGCAGGGAAAATGTATTGGCTGTGTGCATCAGAGCATTGAGGAAACCACAGCCCCAGGCAGCTGCTGCCAGGTGGAGACAAAGTCTGCTGCCCAGGAGGTCTCATAGTGCATGGTCTGCAGATGGCAACGTAGCGATCGTAGGACATGGTGGTGAGGAGAGAAAACTCTGCAAACATGAAAAAGGAAAAGAGAAAGATCTGAAGAACACATCCTGTGTAAGAGATGTCCTTGGAGTCCCTCAGGGAATTGGCCATGGATTTGGGCACAGTGGTGGAGATGGCACCCAGGTCAAGGAGGGCGAGGTTGAGGAGGAAGAAGTACATGGGGGTGTGGAGGTGGTGGTGCCAGGCTATGGTGGTGATGATGAGGCCATTGCCCAGCAGGGCAGCCAGGTAGATGGCCAGGAAGAGGCAGAAGTGCAGGAGCTGCAGCTGCCTTGTGCCTGGGAATGGCAGGAGGAGGAAGTGGTGATGGAGCTGCTGTTGGCCATCTGCTGCCTCTGGCCATGGAGACCTGTGCAAGGAGGGAAAGGCAGTGACAAGTTAGATAATACTCTCATGCAGCTCCCTTCCTGAGCTGCATGAGGAATGGATCAGCTCAGTCCCATCACTACCAACCCTTGGCAGAGTTCATCACAGCTTCAAATGCAGCAGGGACCCAGAACTGCCATGAAGATTCCTCTGGTGTCAGAACAGAAAGTGACCAACAGCCCAATCCCAGGGAACAAGAGTCCCATTGTGGTGGGTTGAAATTCACCCCAGCATTTGCTTTGCCAGAGCAGCTCAGTTAGAAGCAAATGAAGCTGAATTGACAAGCAAGAGCTGCACTCTGCAATGGAATGCAATGAACAGGTACAGAACATACAGGAGTCACAATATGAGACAGGTATTTGCAATTACCACATGACACAAACCCCAACCTGGTCAGAGACCAGGGAAGCTGGTGCTCTGCTCCTATTCCCTACCCCCCTGTACCAAGAGAGAAAGGAGCAGTGGAGAGAGAAACAAAGCAGTGGGTAAGACTTAGCCAAGGCCAGCCAAAGCAGGTGATCTCTCCCCAGCAAAGCAAAACAGCTGAGATCAGAAGAGAGAGAATTGTTATGGTACAGCTCCTCTGATTCCAGAGATTTATCCAATGAATTTGTCTAGAATAATCTTTTCTTTTCCTTTTCACACCCAAGAGTGATCTATTTATTGTGTTTCTACTTTTCTGCTCAAAATCTGTAACTAAATTTTAAAGGCATTGCCTGAAACCACCACACCCATGGAGAGGTGGAGAAACAGGGAGCAGGCCTGCAGTGCTGCAGAGACAGTGAAGGAAGAGAGAAAGGCAGAGGGGCTGGGGGTGAAGCCTTCTCCTTCCCCAGCTCTGCTCACTGCTGCTCACAGGATGGAACTGAAGGGCTTTGCTCCTCCTTCTGTGTGCACACTCCAGGAGCCTTCAGCTGAGCGTCAGCTGCCGAGGTGGAGATGCCTCCAGGAGCTACAGCTGCAGTGTCCTGCCCCCACAGCCTCACTGTGTCAGTGACTGCAGTGACTTCTCCTCCAGTTTGCTCTCAGCATCCTCCCAGTCCTGGATACCTTGAAGCTCTCTCTGCCTTCCTCATCTCCCTGAGATCCTCTGTCAGTGTCCTCAGCCCTGCTGTGCTGTGCAGAGGAGCTGCTCCTGGTCAGAGCTGTCTCTCTGCAGTGCTGCCTGCTTGCCAGCAGCACATTCCAGCCCAGGAGCCTGGCCTGGCTCAGCACAACAGAACCAGCCCAGGTATTTTAAAGGAGACCTCTGGTGGCTTTGCTGCCAAGTCCATGAACCTCAGAGACTGAGAAGCTGATGAAACCTCTGCAGAAGTCAAAGTCAGAGTCAAACTCTGAAGTTTCTTCTACTGTTAATGGTCCCAGTGAAGCATACTGGGAAAGGGTCCCCAGGGGCTGCTTAGAGCAGAAGGAGACAGTGGATGCAAGGGAAGCATCACTGGAGGCACTGAAGCATCTCCAGGCTGTGGGAAGAGCAGAGACCTGAGGCAGTGCTGAGAGGTCAGGACAAGCAGCTCAAGGTGGCTCTGCTGCTGAGCAAACCTGGAGGGTTTCAGTGATCCAAAGAGCCAAGCCTGACCCCCAGCCCCTGGCAAGGCAGATCCTGTCCCTCACCTGTGGCTCAGGGCTCTGCTGGATGCAGTGGGAGTGAGGTGAGCAGTGAGCAGGGTAGGACCTTGTCAGGTTTTGCTGTGGTTTGCTTGCAAAGAGACAACTCCTGCTGAAAAGGAATGAAATGTACCTTTAAAAACACTTTTTAGCAGATGCTTTGAGCAATAAAAACCTCTCCAATTAGCTGAAGAAACCTTGGCAATAATTAGAGGTTCAGCAGTATTTAATGAGCCCCATGGAGTATTTGGGGCTGATTCCATCATCCTTAGGTACTGCCAGGAGACTGCCAAGGTACTGCCAAGAAACCTCTCAACAAGTCCAAGTCAGAAGAAAACTCCAAAGTGCCTTGAAGCACTGATTGGCCTCCCTGAGGCTTGTTACTGACAAAGGCTCCCCAGGGACTCCTTAGAACAGCTTGTTAGAGGCCAGGATTGCATGGAGACAAAGGCAAAGTAGAGGGAGAAAAACTTGCCTTTGGTCTGTGAAGCAGAAAGGCCAAGCCCTGAGCACTGCCCTTGCAATAGAAGAACCTCAAAGCCTCAAAGCCAAGTTTCTCCTCACAAGCCTTGGTGGCAGAGGCAACTTCCAGAGCCAAGGGCACAAAGCCCTTGGTCCTGTTGGGCCTCTCAGCCTTGCCAGAGCTCTTGGCCTTCCCTACTGCAGCCTCTCCTACACTGTCCCATACCTGCAGCTCTTTTCCTTCAGGCTACTGACACCAATCTTGCTTCCCCAGCCAGCTCTCCCCCTGCTATTTCCATCCCTTCCCTGAGCTGTCTCAGCTGCCATTTCTGACCCCTCTGAATGGCCTCATGAATAGCAGCTCTGCCCTTTGAGGGACATTTCTTTGGCCTCATCTCCACTCTGAACCTTCCACGCTGCACTTTGTGGAGGTTGTGGTCTCTTCCCACTCCCTAGACAAGCTCCATCCTCTCTGAACTTTTCAAGCTGTACTTTGTGAATGTTTTGGTCTCTTCCCACTCCTCAGAAGAGCTCCATCCTCTCTGAAACCACCCTTCAGCCATGGTCACACTGCTATGGCAGTGCCCTGAGCCTCCACTCACCAGGCTGCAGCAGCCCAGGTCCCTCATCCTCTCTACAGAGATGTCAACCCCTGTCCTGGCAGATCTCCTCTGCAGTCTCTGAAGTTCCTCCCTTCTCTGTCAGACTGCAGAACCTCACACCTAGACACCAAGCATGCAGATGTGGCCACAGCAGTGAGAGTGCGGGGGAGGACAACTCCCGTGTCTGGGTAGCCACACTGCTCCTGCCACAGCCCAGTTGCAGTTGGCCTTCTTCCCTGTGTGCAGGGTCTGCTCCATCCCAGGGTATTTGGAATGGTTCCTCCCAGATGCTGTGATGCCTTTCTCACTGGGGATGGGACACACCAGAACCTCCAGCTCCAAAGAACAGGCAGAGAGTTCATACTGGGGTGGGGCCCAGAATGTCAGGGAGTGGGAAAGGGGATGTAGGTTGTGTGGGAATGAGACACAGATGAGTGGTTGGAAGGCTTCAGGTGGTGCAGCCTTTCCTGGGAGTGGGCACAATCTGTCTTGGGAAGGAGTCCTGTTATGGCTGTTATTAATATTTAATAGCTGGCTGCTGGCAACAGAGAATGGAGTCAATATGGACGACCAATGTGATCCAGTGTTGTTCATTTTTTAAGGGAACCTCTGCAGCTTATATAGACTTGGAGAGCATTGTTGGCACAGCTTCATTGGCTCCCCACCAGTGACCACACATCGCAATGTTATAGATTATTGGTCACACTACTAATACCACGCGAGGTTGTTGATGCAGGTGTGTGTCCTGTTATTCCCAGATAACTCTCTGTGTTCATAGCTACCAGTGCCCTGCTTTAGTTACATGCTGCAAGCACAGCACTGTTTTGCTACACTGCTAGCCACTTCTGCACTTATGCTGAGCATGGCCTACCACCATGTCAGGCTCTAGGCCTCCACTGCCAGATTGCTCACACTGCTCGTCGCTGGCATTGCCACAAATCCCCCTTTTTGTTTGTGTGAGCAATCTGCTCATGGGAGTTGTTCCCATCCCATACAAGATACTCTTTGCATACACAGAATAAGCAAGTTAAAGCTAAGCTGGATAGCAAAAGCAAAAGTCCTGTAGCGCAGCATGTCTGACAGACTGATGTAACCCATACAAGGCACAGCGCTTAAGCTGAGCTAGTTAGAATGTTCTAACAGAGCTGGCATAATACATGGTCAAAGATAGGAAACATTGTAAAGAAGAATTTAGATCTTACTAGTTTTAATCTTTACATTTCACTCTTCTTAGAGAAGACTTGATTATGGCTGAACACATTGCACACAGAGATTCAGACACAAATCCAATCCTCAGCACTGTCTTTTACAATCTGCTCTAGGGGTATGTTGCATCTTTATTTTTCTCTAGGATGGTCAAGAATCATGAATTGCTTAATGGCAGCAAGATTTCTTTCATCTGTAAAGGTAGATCTGGCCAGGCTCTAGCTTCACAGACAGAAAACTTGCAGGCAAACAGCAAGAGCAAAGGAGCTTCGTTGCTTTGCCCAATATAAAATTACCCATAATAATGTGGTTTTGCTCATCCTAGTAATACTGATCTCTTAATGTTCACACAACAGTTAAGCAGTCATGACACTCAGTTATGTTAGATACTTTCTGTTGACCTCTTGGATTACAGTGACAGTCACTGAGGTCAGTGCTAGGCAGGTTTGCTGACTGTCATCTTCATGACAGTTGTGCCGTGTTCGTGCTGTCTTGTGGTGAGAGGGTTGCAGCACTTTGCAAAGTTGATGTTTCTAGGTGTTGACATGAGCTAACTATCTCTTGTTGGTACCATTAAAAACATTTTTTGCTATGGGGTATTCTCTCTTCCCCCCCCCCCTTTTTTTAGGTATTTATTTGTTTGTTGTTGTTTTCAGCCTACAATGACAATGCATGTGGTGTTATAATGGATTGTGATTTTCCCTCTAAGTGTGTAAAATTATGGCAAACTGGTGAGATAACATTTAAGTCCATATGAACATTTTCTCTAATCACACAACAATCAAACCACCATAATATTCAGTCCTAATTCACAGGGTGCTGTGGTACATTCTTCTGATTGATGCTTTTGATCTCAGATTATCATAACAGTTATTGTGATCGATGTTGGACTCCATGGGAAATGCTGTTTCCTCATAGTCTTGATTCTTCTGCCGTTGTTGATTGCGATGATTGCAGTTGACAGAAAAGAAGGCTCCGAGGTCACCTTATTGTGGCCATCCAGTGTCTGAAGGGGGCCTACAAGAATGCTGGGGAGGGATTTCCTAGGGTGTCAGGAAGTGACAGGACTAGGGGGAATGGAATGAAGCTGGAGGTGGGGAGATTCAGGCTGGACATGAGGAGGGAGTTCTTCCCCATGAGAGTGGTGAAGCCCTGGAATGGGTTGTCCAGGGAGGTGGTTGAGGCCCCGTCCCTGGAGGTGTTTAAGCCCAGGCTGGATGAGGCTCTGGCCAGCCTGATCTAGTGTGAAGTGTCCCTGCCCATGGCATTGGGGTTGGAACTAGCTGATTCTTGTGGTCCCTTCCAACCCTGACATTCTATGAGACTATGACTCCATATATTTTTTAATTAATTTTGGGGTTTTTTGGTTTTAATATAATCTATTTTTATTTTTTTCTATTTTTAATAAATTTGTTTCACTTTGTTTTTATTTTATTACTCCTTTTGTAATTTCAATTTTTTTACATTATTTTTACACTCTTTTAAATTTTTTTAAATTTATTTTTATTTTAATTTTTTATTAATTACTTTTTTCTCTAATTTCTTTAATTTTTTTCCACTTTTTTGTTATTTTATTTTATTTTATTTTTTGCAATATATTTTTTCATTTTTAAATATTTTTAATTTTATTTTTTATTTATTTAATTTTTCTTTTTATTATAATTTTGGTTGCTTTTTTAAAATTTAGTTTTTAATTATTTAAAAATTATTTTTATATTTTTAATATTTTTAAAATTTTATTTTATTTTATTTTTAATTCTTTTTCTATATTTTGTTTTTTTAATTATTTTTATACTGTTTTAATGTATTTTTGTATGTATTTGATGTGATCTATAATTTTAAATATTTTTTGTCAATTTTAATCTATTTTTTGTTATTTTTGTATTTTTTATTTTTAATTATTTTTATTTTGTTATTGTAATTTAATGTTTTGTTAACTTTTAAAAAATTATTGTAAACATGTATGTTTTTTTTGTTTGTTTTAGTTTTTAATTTTAAAATTTTGTTCTTATATTTTTTATTTTAATTAATTTTCTATTTTCTGTTTGTTGTATTTAATCTATTTTCTATTTTAATTTTGATTTTTGCTTTTTCATTTTTAAACCTTGTGACCTGTTTAGGCTGTGCCTTTAAGAAAGAGACAGTTGCTGAACACTCTGGCTGAATGTTTTTGATATCTGAACAAAACCGAGATAGTCTAAAGATAGATAAAGAAGATAGTCTTATTGTATTGTAAACTAATTTCATTGGTAGATTGTAGAATGCAATTTTTAGTTTGGGTTCTGTTAGTTTAGGCTGGGTGCAGTCTGTGCTTCTCTGTCCTGTGGGCTGGACGGCTTCTTTCTTTCTGAAGCAGGAACGGCCTTGAGTTAACAGCTAACCAGATAAGAAAGCTAATTTTCGCATGTGCTTTTGAGCTAACAGAATTTTTCTTCCTTAATTGCCTTTCTCTCTCTCTCTAACCCTTTTTGGGAAAAAGGGGAGGTAGGGAGGGAGAGAGGGGGGTTCAGGGAACCCCCCCGGCCAGCTGGAGGGAAAAGGCTTTTCTGCATTGTGTTCATTGCTGTGTATTTCTGTATATATTGTAAATATTGTATATTTGTGTACATATTCATTGCATTCCATTTATGCCTGTAAATAGAGCTTTCATCTGCTTTTCCGACTGAGCTAGCTGTGGTTTCTTTCTTTGTGTGTGGGGAGGGAACTTTCTCACCCCACCACAAACTTTCTTTTCTATTAATTCTTTTTTATTATTATTTTTCATTTTAATTTTCTTGAATTTTTCTTTATAAGTTTTTTTTTTTTTCTTTTAATCTAGTACTCTTGATAATCCTTACTGGGTTTGTTTTCTAATAATCCTTATGTTTTCTGTTAATAGCTATTTTTTCTTAGCAATCCTTATGATTTTTTTTGTTGTTTGTTTTTAATTTGTTCTCTATCATTATTTTTGGTTACTATTTTATTATTTTTTATTGTACCTTTTGTAGCTAAGTTGTTATATATATTTGTATTTTAATTTTTGTTTTACTTGTTTTCTTTTTTACTATTTTTTGTATTATTTGTATGTTTTCTAGTCAATGTCTAAGAAGGAAATAGAAAGATGTTACATTAGCTGAGAAATACTTTTAAAAGCAAATACCTATTTACTACAGACCTTAACTATATTACACGGAGCTCCTTTGCAATGCTGAGGCACACAGCTAAGAAGGTTTGAACCGAAAGAACTTACAATGTGAACTCATTACTGAGTGCTTATGCCTTACTGCAATTACTATGTACTGAGTACCTGTAGATACCAAATGCTTACTATTCATTATGCTTACTAGGAAGACTTAGCAAAACTCTAAATAACAAATCTCTGAGAGACATTACAATCAGGAGTGATGAAATTAGCACTGTTGCTTTAAATCAGAGCAGAGCTTTGGTAGACTAGAGTCATACCAGAAAAGAGAGTGAGGGTCGGGGTGACTACCTCTTAGACCATCTGCTTCATTAAGATGTCATGTACCATCCTCTCCAGGACACAGTGACCATCTCTGGAGTCACCTTTCCCGGGGCAGACTGGACAGCCCAAGGCCCTTTCCATCATTCTCCAATTTGCTTCTGCACTTATTCTTTGTTCATTCAGGTTCCTCTCTCCTATGCTGCTTTGACCTTTCGGGAGGCAAAGCTGCAGTTGTCCCCTGGGCAACCTCTGTGATTGTTTTTCCTCTCCACCTCTTGTATCTACTTGCCTAAAATTTTGCTTCTCAGATCATGCCTTGGAGAGAGACAACCTGCTGAGAGACAATTTGTGTTGAGCAGCTGGTTCCAGAGGGGTTTGATTGCTGATGCAACTTTATCAGACTTTGCTTTTTTGTACTTCCAAACAGAGACAATTCTGTGGCTGAGTGCAGCCAGAGAGCAGGGGGAGCTGGTGCCATGGAGCTGTGACCTGCAGCTGCAGAGAGCAGTGGAGGAGTCTGATGGGACAGTGATGTAAGCCCCAGGTGGGCAATGACAGCAATGGGGAGGTTGTGGAGGGGGTGAGGAGCAAAGTTGTTCATACAGGGTCAGATCTTGGGGAAGAGTGTTTCCTTTGAGTCCAGGCCTCTTGAGGAGACTCTGTGGATCAAGGTCACATGGAGAGTGCTGCTGTCAGCTCCCTTCTCTCAAATGCAGCTAATTAAAAACATCCTTTAAAAACAACCCAGGGGTTTATAAGGCCCAGTGGGAAATCTTCCTCATTAACTGCACTCTGAAATAGCTTCAATTAGCTGTGGAAAAGCTCCAATGAGCTGGACAAGTCTTCAGTACCTGAAGGAAATCCCAGGCAGAGCCACAGCTCCTGAGGGACTTCTGTGTTCTAATGAGCCCCATGGAGGATTTGGGGCTGACTCCAGGTGTCAGGGACTGAGAGAAGACTGAAGAAAGTGCTCCAGAAGTCAGCAGCAAATGCCAAAGTAGCTTGAAGCACTGATTGGCCCCACTGGGGCTTGTTACTGACAGAGCCTCCCCAGGGGCTCCTTAGAGCAGGTAATTGGAGGCTGTGATTTCTAGAGCAAAAAAAAGGTAAAATGCAGGAGTCTGTGATGCTGAAAAACCCTGGGTTTGGGTTATAGAGCAGGAAGGCCAAGCCCTGAGCACAGCCCCTGGGGACAGTAGAGCCTGAAAGCCTCAAAATAAAGGATCTGCTCCCAGGCCTGGGTGGCAGAGACAACTGCCAGAGCCCAGGGACCAAGACCTCGGTCCTGTTGGGCTTTCAGCCTTGCCAGA
The DNA here is from genome assembly GCA_015227895.2 of Colaptes auratus. Lineage (NCBI taxonomy): Eukaryota > Metazoa > Chordata > Aves > Piciformes > Picidae > Colaptes > Colaptes auratus. Next base: position 22,145,423 of record JAAWVA010000030.1, read on the forward strand.
GCCCTTGGCCATGCTTTGCCAGCAGACTTGGTAGGCTTAGGTAATGGCTGCCCTGGGTGACCTTGAAGCTCTTTCCCAACCACAACAGTTCTGTGATTCTATGTTTCTGTGTAGGAGAAGGATTGGGTTTGGATAGCTTTAGAAGACTCTAGGGAAGGTTTGCCTTTGCTTGAAGATGAGGATTATCACAGTATCACAGTATCACTAAGGTTGGAAGAGACCTCAAAGATCATCAAGTCCAACCTGTCACCACAGACCTCAGGACTAAACCATGGCACCAAGTGCCATGTCCAGTCCCTTCTTGAACACCTCCAGGGACGGTGACTCCACCACCTCCCTTTGCAGCCCATTCCAATGGTGAATGACTCCCTCAGTGAAGAACTTTCTTCTCACCTCAAGCCTAAAATTCCCCTGGCGCAGCTTGAGACTGTGTCCCCTTGTTCTGGTGCTGGTTGCTTGAGAGAAGAGGCCAACCCCCTCCTGGCTACAACCACCCTTCAGGTAGATGTAGAGAGCAATGAGGTCGCCCCTGAGCCTCCTATTCTCCAGGCTAAACAACCCCAGCTCCCTCAGCCTCTCCTCACAGGGCTGTGCTCAAGGCCTCTCCCCAGCCTTGTTGCCCTTCTCTGGACACGTTCAAGTGTCTCAATGCCCTTCTTAAATTGAGGGGCCCAGAACTGGACACAGGACTCAAGGTGTGGCCTAACTAATGTTGCAAGAAGGGGATGGTACATAATCAATATGATTAACCAAGTCCAACTTTATTAAGGTAACACTTCAGCTTATATACAGTTGCTGTTAATTATGCATACTAGTCAAGATGCTATTGGTCGTTTGCTATACATCAACACCTCCCCTAACAAGTTATCAGTTCCACATTCTTTAGCCACATTCCTTAACCACAATGTCCTGTTATTCAGCACCCGGGGACTTTCCACTCCACTGCTCTTCAAGGACATAAATGACTCCAAGGCTATTCATCTGCTCCTTACGCTCAGCTCTCTTCTCTTGCAGGTCCTTGGTTGTAATCTGAGTGAGCATGTCCAGACCCCGTTTTATAGCCCAGTCATCCACAATTCCCCCGGGTTTTCTTTAATGATTACAAAACTCCCAGTCATTTGATTAACTTTCCTCATAATACAATTATACTCTGTCACCACACGAGTGACCACACATAGCTCTATTACAGGTTGTTGACGCAGGTGCGTGTCCTGTTATTCCCAGATAATCAATGTGATTGATAAGCACGCTTCAACTTTACTGCCCGGATACACAGCTTACATAGCATCTCAGCTAAATATGCACAAGCGTCACTATTCTATTGGTCTCTGACTGAAGGCAACATTATAATATCCAGCCCACCTGCAATTAGGTCTGTGTACAATATCAAAGGCTCTGTGTACATTCCCAGAAAACTCCCTTCTCACTAGCTCTTCCTTTCCCATCCAATTATCTTACCTAGCTCTTCCTTTCCCATCCAGTTATCTTACAAACACACAGCTGCGAGAACAGCTACGAGGCCATAGTGACCTTGCTGCTTCAGCAAGGCAGCTAACTATGAGCAGTAAACAACAAGATGGAGTAAGGCCTACACATTCTGCTCAAGTAGCTGTTCCACAGAGTCATGTCCCTTAGATTTAAGCCATTCTCCAACAATTCCCCCTTTTTTCTTTGTACAAGAAAAGCTCGAGATGTTACCTCATTTACACTTCTCATAACACATCCATATGCAATACGCAAGACAAAACAATACCAATCCAGCGTAAACCTTCCTTAAGCAGACCTAATAACCAAGGAGACATATTTCCAAACCAAGATTGAAACCATTGATCTAAAGGATTTACATTTTTAACAATTGATTGAGTATGATTTTCCAACCAAGCAATCCTTTGATAAATTGATTGACTGTGATCAGACAAATTAAAACCACACATGCCTTCAAAATCCTCACAGCCATGACCATTAGTTAAAAGCAAAAAATCAACAGCAGCTCTATTCTGTAAATATGCATGCCTTAAACTATTTTGATTTAAAAGCAGTTGATCTAAAATTACAGTAGTAACATTAGCCTGTTTAGCTGACCAACAAGATAACTTGCTGTGTTTGTAGCTACCAGTGTCCTGATTTAGTTACACGGTGCAGGCACAGCACTGCTTTGCTACACTGATAGCAACTTTTGCACTTCTGCTGAGCATGGCCTACCACCATGTCAGGCTCTAAGCCTACACTGCCAGATTGCTCACACTGCTCATCACCGGCATTGCCACAAATTCCCCTTTTTGTTTTTGGGAGCAATCTGCTCATGGGAGTTGTTCCCATCCCATACAAGATGCTACTTGCATACACAGGAACAAGCGAGTTAAAGCTAAGCTGCATAGCAAAAGCAAAAGTTCTGTAGCACAGCATGTCTAACAGACTGATGTAACCCATACAAGGCACAATGCTTAAGTTGAGCTAGTTAGAATGTTCTAACAGAGCTGGCATAATACATGGTCAAAGATAGCAAACCTTGTAAAGAAGGACTTAGATCTTAACAGTTCTGATCTTTACATTTCACTCTTCTTATTGACAGAGAAGACTTGATTATGCCTGAACACATTGCACACAGAGATTCAGACACAAATCCAATCCTCAGCACTGTCTTTTACAATCTGCTTTAGGGGTATGTTGCATCTTTATTTATCTCTAGGATGGTCAAAAATCATGAATTGTTTAATGGTAGCAAGATTTCTTTAATCTGTAAAGGTAGATCTGGCCAGGCTCTAGCTTCACAGACAGAAAACTTGCAGGCAAACAGCAAGAGCAAAGGAGCTTCATTGCTTTGCCCAATATAAAATTACCCATAATAATGTGGTTTTGCTCATCCTAGTGATACTGATCTCTTAATGTTCACACAACAGTTAAGCAGTCATGACACTCAGTTATAAGTTAGATGCTTTCTGTTGACATCTTGGATTACTGTGACAGTTGTTGAGGTCAGTGCTAGGCAGGTTTGCTGATTGTCATCTTCATGACAGTTGTGCCGTGTTCGTGGTGTCTTGTGGTGAGAGGGTTGCAGCACTTAGCAAAGTTGATGTTTCTGGGTGTTGACATGAGCTAACTATCTCTTGTTGGTACCATTAAAAACTATTTTTGCTATGGGGTATTCCCTCTTTCCCTCCCTTTTTTTCAGGTATTTGTTTGTTTTTATTTCCAGCCTACAATGACAATGCATGTGGTGTTATAATGAATTGTGATTTTCCCTCTAAGTGTGTAAAATTACAGCAAACTGGTGAGATAACATTTAAGTCCATATGAACATTTTCTCTAATCACACAACAATCAAACCACCATAATATTCAGTCCTAATTCACAGGGTGCTGTGGTACATTCTTCTGATTTATGCTTTTGATCTCAGGTTATCATAACAGTTATTGTGATCGATGTTGGACTCCATGGGAAATGCTGTTTCCTCATAGTCTTGATTCTTCTGCCGTTGTTGATTGCGATGATTGCAGTTGACAGAAAAGAAGGCTCCGAGGTCACCTTATTGTGGCCATCCAGTGTCTGAAGGGGGCCTACAAGAATGCTGGGGAGGGACTTCCTAGGGTGTCAGGAAGTGACAGGACTAGGGGGAATGGAATGAAGTTGTGGGTGGGGAGATTCAGACTGGACGTGAGGAGGAAGTTCTTCCCCATGAGAGTGGTGAAGGCCTGGAATGGGTTGTCCAGGGAGGTGGTTGAGGCCCCGTCCCTGGAGCTGTTTAAGCCCAGGCTGGAGGAGGCTCTGGCCAGCCTGATCTATTGTGAAGTGTCCCTGCCCATGGCAGTGGGGTTGGAACCAGATGATCCTTGTGGTCCCTTCTAACCCTGACTGATTCTATGAGTCTAAGATTCCATATAATTTTTAATTAATTTTGAAATTTTTTTGTTTCTAATGTAATCTATTTTTTACTTTGTAAATTCTTTTTATTTTTTTGTCAATTTTTTTTCAATATATTGTTAATAAATTTGTTGTGTTTTGATTTTATTATATAATTTATTATATATTTTTTAAGTTTAATTTTAATATTTTTCCCATTATTTTTACACTTTTTTTTGATTTTTTAAAATTTCTTTTTATTTTTCTTCCTGTAATTTTTTTTCTAATGTCTTTAATTTATTTTTCCTGTTTTTTGTGATTTTTTCCCAATCTATGTATTTTTTATTTTTTTAAAAATTAATTTAAGTTTTATTTTTATTCTAATTCTGGTTGTTTTATTTTTTTATTTTATTGTAAATGTATTTTAAAATTATTTTTATATTTTTTAATATTTTTCATTTTTAATCTAGGGGTTTTGTTTAATTTTGAATTAATTTTTCATTTTTAGTTTTTAACTTTTTTTGTACAGTTTTAATGTATTTTTTATATGTATTTGTCTTGATCTAGAATTTTTAATATTTTTGTTAATTTTGATCTAATTTTTATATATTATTTTAAATTTTTTGGGTTTTTGTATTTTATATTAATTAATTCTCATTTAATTTTAAATTATTTTTAATTTATTTTTGTCATTTTTTAATTTATTTTTTCTTTAAATTTTAAAAATTATTATTTTTATTTTGTTATTGCAATTTTAAAAGTTTTTATTTTAATTTTTTATTGTAATCACAATTTTAAAAATATTTTTAATCTATTTTTTATTTTTTAATTACTTTTTTATTTTTGCATGTTTGTTGTAGTTAATCTATTTTCTATTTTAATTTTGATTTTTGCTTTTTTTAAATTAGTTTTTAACCCTTTTCTATTAATTTTTTTATTATTATTTTTCATTTTAATTTTCTTGAATTTTTCTCTTTAGGGTTTTTTGTTTGTTTTAATCTAGTAGTCTTGATAATCCTTATTGTTATTTTTGCTAATAATCCTTATGTTTTTTGCTAATAGCTTTTTTTTGTTACTAATCCTTATGATTTTTTAGTTTGTTATTATTTTTATTGCTGTTTTTGTTTATTATTATCTTGTGAAATTGTTTTTATTTTAAATTTTTGGTTTCTATTTTTTTTAATTGTTTTGGTTTTTTGTACTCTATTTTTTGTATCTAAGTTTTTTGTACTTTTTGTGTCTAAGTTGTAATGGTTTGTCTTGTTATATATAGTTGTATTTTTAAACTTTCTTTTGTACTTGTTTTCCTTTTTACTTTTCTTTTTATTATTCATATATTTTCTGGTCAATGTCTAAGAATGAAATAGAAAGATGTTACATTAGCTAAGGAATACTTTTAAAAGCAAATACCTATTTACTACAAACCTTAACTATATTACACGGAGCTCCTTTGCAATGCCGAGGCACACAGCTAAGAAGGTTCGAACCAAAAGAAAATCTTACAATGTGAACTCATTACTAAGTACTTGTACATACCAAATGCTTGCTATTTGTTATGCTTACTAGGAAGACTTAGCAAAACTCTAAATAACAGAACTCTGAAAGAAATTACAATCAGAAATGATGAAATTAGCACTGTTGCTTTAAATCAGAGCAGAGCTTTGGTAGAACAGAGTTGTACCAGAAAAGGGGGAGGGAGCGGGGGGGGGGGGGGGGGGGGGGGGGGGGGGTTGGAAGGGGTAAGGAGTGGCTAGCAAAGTGTGCCCTAGTTGCAATTGTTTCTGCAGTAGGGTCTTAACAACTTGCAGCCTATCATGTCTGAGCGCCCACTGCTCCACCCATACTGGATTAGCTGTTTTCCATTTTAATGTGAGGGTTAGCTGCTGACCAGTAGCCGCTACAGAAAAAGAACAGTCATGAATTTTGCTCCTAGCTAGCTTAAGGCATCTCAGCCCCATAGAGCAACTGGAAGGGTTAACACGTACGGTCTTAGTGATTGATTTGTCTTCTGCAAAAGCTAATTGCACTGGCTCTTTGCTGACCCAGGTTGTTTGGATACCTGTTAAACCAGTGACTCCAGAGTTTGCCATCAGCAATGGCTAGAGACCATTCCATTTATGGCGAGGTAGAATAGTGACATTGTCTCCAGTATCCACAATCATTGAAAGTTGTATAGTTTGCCCACAAGGGTGTCTGATAGTTACAATCTCTTCTAGTTTTCCCTTTTGGAATTCTAGGGCCAATGAGGTATTAGGCATACTGGTGGAACCAAACCCTTCTCATCCTCAAATCCCTTTAGAAGTTTTAGGCACTCAGGACTCAAATGGTATTAGCTGAGCAATTTTTTGTCAGAAAGCCTGCACGGACTCCCTTGTTGGTGGAGCAGGAATCGTTTATTGGTACAGAACAATCAGTTTATACAGGAAAAATCGAGCGGGGTAAGCAATTCCCTGACATTCTTGCACCACTGCTGCTCATTGAGTTTCCTCCTTTCATATGCAGCTGTCCACTGTTATCTTCATCCCATATCAGGTTGATCTTCTCCAGCATGGAGGCAAGTGTCCTCCAGTCTCGCACTTCAGGTTGTTTACCGCAGTCAGCTCTTCTTTATCATCAAGCCATCCTTCCAGTATCAGTGGCCTGTTGTTCTTTCTTGTCCTGAAACCTTCCATAGATACTTTCTGCTTTTCTACAACTCCCCATTTTTATATTGTTTAAACCAGCAGCCATCACTTGTGTCCCGACCATCCTCCTGTTCCTAAGTGCTGTTATTACAAATACCATTAACACTACAACTGCAATGCCAATCACCACAAGGATTCCACCTATAACCCACACTCGTAGATTCAGACCTGAGAATCAATTGTTTGGATTCAGCCAGCTCAGCTCTTTGTTCAGTGCTTGCCATGTTGAATCAATCTGCACCTGTTGTGTATTTGCTAATTGCAGTTCCAGCTGATGCTCCAATGTTTGGACTTTGTATTTCAAGGAGCTATTGAAAGCCCCTTGTAAGTGTGATCTTACTGAGTTCCAATCATGCTGAGAGTCATTCCAAGACAAGGATGTTACACACATGTCCTTCTTATGATATTCCCAATCCCACTGCAGCATCATATGGGTCTGCAAGGCAGCTTGTTGGTCTCCTAACCAAACACCACTGGCCTCAAGTACCTACAACCTTGCCATTATTTCCTCATCTATAGCCTCCTGCAGCTGCAAATCATTTGTCACATTGGTCAATAAAGTTCTCACTGTGTCTGCAGTTTGTGTGCCCTTGGTCAAAGCTGTAACTGAAGCAGCTGGGGATGCTAATATTATCACAACTGATATTAGAGCGAAGATTACCCATCCCACAAATCTTTTTGCCCTTTTTTCAGAATCCTTTGGTCCCTGGTCTAACAGCCTGATAACATGATCCAATCCATTCTCACTCTCCCAGCCTCTTGTCATATTCACTGGGATCCACGCCTCTGCCCTTATTTGAAAGGCAATGATCATGCTATGCTGATCAATGTCCTTATCAACAATACAAGTCTTAAAAGTAATATTGCTACAACTAAGATGATAAGAGCTTGATTCATTATAGATTATACAATCAATACCTATTCCTAACACATATGGGTGGGTAGTACACAGAGTAGCAAAGGAACTACATAGTACAGGTTCTACTAAGATGCCTTTACAAGAGAGGTATTTTATATTGTAACAAGAGAAGTCCTTCTGACAATGCATCAAGGAATCTTCAGCATTAGAGTTTAAATGAGAAACACAGCCTCAAAACACACAAAACTGCTATTGCCAGGTCAATGTGCACTTCTCAGTGGGCACTTGCATCCCAGAAAGCCAATCAGATCCTGGGCTGCAGCAAGAGAAGTGTGGCCAGCAGGGCCAGGGAGGTGATTCTCCCCCTCTACTCAGCTCTGGTGAGACCCCACCTGGAGTACTGCTTCCGGTTCTGGAGCCCCTATTACAAGAGGGATTTGGAGGTGCTGGAAGGTGTCCAGAGAAGGGCCACGAGGATGATCAGAGGGCTGGAGCACCTCTCCTATGAGAACAGACTGAAGGAGTTGGGGCTGTTCAGTCTGGAGAAGAGAAGGCTCCGAGGTGACCTCATTGTGGCCTTCCAGTATCTGAAGGGGGCCTACAAGAAGGCTGGGAAGGGACTTCACAGGATCTTAGGTAGAGATAGGACCAGGGGGAATGGAATGAAGCTGGAGGTGGGGAGATTTAGGCTAGATGTGAGGAGGAAGCTCTTCCCCATGAGAGTGGTGAAGGCCTGGAATGGGTTGTCCAGGGAGGTGGTTGAGGCCCCATCCCTGGAGGTGTTTAAGCCCAGGCTGGATGAGGCTCTGGCCAGCTTGATCTAGTGTGGGGTGTCCCTGCCCATGGCAGGGGGGTTGGAACCAGATGATCCTTGTGGTCCCTTCCAACCCTGACTGATTCTATGATTCTATGATTGATTCACACACACAGAGGTTCTCTGAGCCATCTTCTCAGGTGCTGTCCCTGAAAGAGTTGGCTTAATTGCTTTGACTGGGCCTGTAAGTACCCTTGATTGTTACAACTTCTCTCAAAGCCAAGCTAAACACAGTTTTTCCTAAACGATGTTCCCTGCACACAGACACCCCTTTTTTGTTGGTTTGGTTTGGTTTGGTTTGGTTTTTGAGTCCTTAATGATTCCACCTGGGTCCTTTTACAATGTTTTGGTGAGCTGTTGGATCACGCTTCACCACCCTGCTCACCACTTAGGGGAGAAGCCCTTAGCTGCCCAGGGAGGCACACCACTCCCCTCACCTAATGGTCCCACCAAGAGGGGAGCAGTGGGGTCAGTCCTCTCCTTGGGCTCAGACCAGCATCTCACAATCACTTCTAATTGCCTTGTGGATAATCCATTAGCCTGGAGAAGAGGAGGCTCAGGGGAGACCTTATAATACAATACAATACACTAGGTTGAAAGAGACCTTCAAGATCATCGTGTCCAACCCATCAACCAATCCAATGCCATCTACAACTACCTGAAGGGAGGTTATAGCCAGGTGGGGGTTGCTCTCTTCTCCCAGGCAGCCAGCACCAGAACAAGAGGACACAGTCTCAAGCTGTGCCAGGGGAGGTTTAGACTGGATGTTAGGAAGAAATTCTTCATAGAGAGAGTGATTGCCCATTGGAATGGACTGCCCAGGGAGATGGTGGAGTTGCCGTCACTGGAGCTGTTCAGGAGGAGACTTGATGGGGTGCTTGGTGCCATGGTTTAGTTGATTAGGTGGTGTTGGATGATAGGTTGGACACGATGGTCTTGGAGGTCTCTTCCAACCTGTTCTATTCTATTCTATTCTATCCTAAACTATCCTAAACTATCCTATGCTACCACTTCTTTTGGAATACCTTTCTTCTGACGCACCAGGAGACAAAGGGGGGATCCAAGATGATGTTTTAGATCTCTTAAGATATCACAGGACAGAGACTGATACCCGGGAGCAGTCCCACCTCCCGCTCTGTGTTCCACCACTACTGGCATTGCACACAGATGCAACATCTCTGTATTTATAAAGCTCTTATCATCTCTATCCTTTAAAACATCAGAACTTGAGATGTGCAGTCGTGTAGCTACACTTGGAACATGTAAATTAATCAACAACCCATTAGACAGTTTAACACCATCCTGCAAATTCCCTCCTTGATAAAGCATCCCCTTATCCCTCCCCCCCATACTGCTCATAGCAGTGGCAGGAGGGACACAAACACCTCCATAAGGTGGGGGAGGAGGGTAGACAAAGCCCCTGCCTGCTGGGGTATAGAAACCGAATGAGGCTGAGAGTAAAATCCTGCTGGAAAAGGAAAGGGATAGGGAACAGAGTTAACAACTTCAGTAGTGGTATTTAAAGGAAGAGAGAAAGGAAGATAAACTTGGTGCTGGGGGTTGTAAAAGTGGCTGGTTTGATTTGTCGAGCGATTCTTGAGCAATGGAGCTGTCAGGATCAAGAGAGATTAGTTTCTCATCAATCACTTGAGTTGGTGGGTGTTTAGCTTTGCAGCTGGCTTTGCTTGTTTCTTCTGTTCATTTACTTTCTGCTCTCCTTGACGATTTTCTTCCTCTGCAGCTGCTGCGGCTGCCTTAAGCAGAGGTACCTGTGGGTATGGACCTGGCTCCTTTGCTGTATTGGGAACTGGGGAAGAACAGACAGACCCTGGCAAATTTCAGCCCAGCTTCAAAGGCAGCTCTGGCTGTGCTGACTCAGCACTGTAATTGTTCTCATCAGCACCAATTGGTGTTCAGAAGGGCAGGAGGTGTTTGTTCCTGCTGGAGCCCCCAGCCTCTGAGAAATGCAGAGGAAAAAGAGGCGATTTTGGTTCAATCTTCTGGAAAGGCTCTCTCAGGCAGGTTAGACCCTGGGTGGATCTATTTGTGCCTCCTCCGCACTGTGGCCTGGTCCCTGGTGTGGCTGCAGCAGTGTTTGGTGAGGTTTGCCTTGTGGATGAAGCTCTTGCCACAGGCGGCACAGCTGTGCGGTCTCTCACCGCTGTGGATGAGTTGGTGCTGGATGTATAAACTGCTCCTGGTGAAGCTCTTGCCGCACTCAGCGCAGGGGAACAGCTTCTCTCCCGTGTGGATGCGGCGGTGGGTGGTGAGAGTGGCCTTGCGACTGAAGCTCTTGCCGCAGTCCTTGCAGGTGAAGGACTTAGTGCTGTGCACACTGTGGTGTTGCCTGAGGGCAGAGCTCTGTGAGAAGCTCCTGCCACAGACAGCACAGCTGAAAGGCCTCTCACCAGTATGGGTGCGGTGATGCTGGGTAAGGGAAGCACGGCAGCTGAAACTCTGGCTGCAATCAGCACAGGTGAAAGGCTTCTCTCCCGTGTGTACACGACGATGCTGGGTCAGATACTTCTTCTGGGTGAAGCTCTTGCCACAGTCGGCGCAGCTGTGCGGTTTGTCACCACTGTGGATGAGTTGATGCCGGATGAATGCAGTGCTCGTGGTGAAGTTCTTGCCGCACTCAGCGCAGGGGAAGAGCTTCTCTCTGGTGTGGATGCGGCGGTGGATGGTGAGATAGGAACTGCTTTTGAAGCTCTTGCCGCAGTCCTTGCAGGTGAAAGACTTAGTGCTGTGCACACTGCGGTGTTTCCTGAGGGAAGAGCTGTGATTGAATCTCTTGCCGCAGTCAGCACAGCTGTAAGACCTCTCATTGCTGTGGCTGCGGCGGTGCTGGGTCAGGGAACCGCTGCGGCTGAAGCTCTTGCCGCAATCAGCACAGGTGAAAGGCCTCTCTCCGGTGTGCACACGACGGTGCTGGGTGAGCTCCCCCCTCAAGAGGAATCTCTTGCCGCAGTCGGTACAGCTGTAGGGTCTGTCTCCACTGTGGGTGAGTTGGTGCTCGATGAGTCTGGAGCTCGTGGTGAAGCTCTTGCCGCACTCAGCACAGTGGAACAGCTTCTCTCCGGTGTGGATGCGGCGGTGGATGGTGAGATAGGAGCTGGTTTTGAAGCTCTTGCCGCAGTCCCTGCAGGTAAAGGACTTCTCACTGCTGTGGCTGAGGTGGTGTCGCCTAAGGTGAGAATGCTGTCTGAACCTCTTGCCACAGCTGTCACACGAGAAGGGTTTCTCACCGGTGTGGGTGCGGCGGTGAATGGTGAGGGTCGCTTTCAGGGCAAAGCTCTGCCCGCAGTCAGCACAGGTGAAAGCCTTCTCTCCAGTGTGGGTCAGGCAGTGCTGGGTGAGATAAAATCTCCATTTGAACCTCTTGCCACAGTCCCCACAGACAAAGGGCCGGGGGCCAGGGTGGGGGCAGTGGTGCTTCACCGGCTCTGAGCCACGTAGGAAGCTCTGCCCACAGTCAGGGCACTGATTCAGCTGCTTGCGTGGCACTGAGGGACCTGCTCTGGCTTCATCCTCCTCCATACATTCCTTCTCTTCCTGGTCACCTTCATCCTCATCCCTATTTTCTTCTCCATACTCATCCTCCCCATAGTCATCATTCTCAGCAGCATCATCCTCCATCTTGTCCTCTACCTCCTCATCCTCCTCTCCCTTGGGGCTGCACGTTGGCTGCTCCAACTCGATCTCTGGGTGCTGCTTCTCTTCCCAGCTCTTGTCTGGGTCCTTCTGTGAGGCCATTCTGTGGGAGGAAGGGGTCACAGCTCTGCAGTAAGGAAGATGGAAGCACCTGAGCCCAGGACCTCAAAACCTGAGATCCTGCCTGGGTCATGACAATCCCTGACTCCTAACACCTCCCAACACCCAGCTGCAGGAAAGAATGCAGAGGGGACCTCAAACATACAATTTTTGCAATGGTGTGGGCACAGACCTCTAATACCTCTGCTGAGACCCCCAGCTTCCTGTGATCAGGGACCTGAAGTACCCTGGGGCTTACAAATGGTCCTGTCCCACTCTCCTCGAGACTGGCAGCATTGGCAGGGTGGTTTCTGGCTCAGGCCCTATCCTTTGATCTCTCTTGGGTCATGCAATGGAGGCAGCAGCACTGACCAAGGAACACCAAACCACCTCCAACCTTCTTCCACCACTTTCCACATTCCAACCCCAAAAATCACCTCCTGCACACAACTGACCCTCACTAGTCTGGGGAGGTTCCAGATTCCCACCATAACAGAAGCCCCTCAGAGCCCCTGGAGAGGTGAAATGAGCAGGGCAGGAGGAGCTGGAGGAGATTGAGAGATGTTCTGTGGCCTGGGGTCCTGCTGTTGCCCCACTCTGGGCTCCTTACCTGCTGGCCTGCTCCAAGGGGCAGATCTTCCCCAGCACACAGGAGAAGGGCTGATGGAGAGAGAGGGACTCAGCCCCTGACAGAGAGAAGCAAAGGGCTCAGAGGAGAGCACTGACCTGCAAGGGATGGCTCAGCACTGCCCAGCACCAGGCAGCACAGCTCAGCCTTGCTGGGGGCAGCTCCCAAGCCCAGCAGCACAGCCACAGCACACAGCCAGGGCTGCTCAAGATGGGAGGCCTCAACAACTGCACACTCAGCTCCTTGCCCAGCACACAGCCCCCAGCACACAGCTGCAGGCCAGCACCACAACACAGCTGCCTCCACACAGCCTCTCCCAGGCCTTGCCTAAAGCTTCCTCCCACTGCCTGCCCAGGCCTCTGCTGCCTGCAGCTGCATTTGCCAGCAGATCTTGCTCTGGACCCACCTCTCCTCCTTGGCTCTGCCCCCACCACACCCACTCTGTGCTTACCTCTGCTCTTCACAAAACTCTCTGCTGCTCACTCCCCAAGAGAAGATCAGAGCAGCCCTCAGGACACACACAAAGGTCTTCATGATCTCTGGAGATGCATCAAAGGGGGAAGGGACTTGGGCAGCTTCTTGCTAAGCCTCTTCAGCCCTTACTGGGATGCTGCAGGAGTCTCTGGCTCCTGCCCAAACCTCACACCTCCAGCACCCTTCACACACCTGCAGCCCAAAGAGACTCACTGGAAAGGGTTTTGATTCCTTCTCTCCCTGACCATTTCTCTCAGCTTTCTCTTTGCAGCTCTCCTGGAGCTGCCACTCCACACCCCCAAGAGAAAATGAGGTTTGATGGGAGGGCACAGTGCCCAGGGGCTGCTGTTCATCTCCCAGCTGGCACATGCAGAGCTGCAGCACAATTCACTCCTTTCACCTCCTGAAATCATGACAGATTCTGCCATTCCCTGCACACACATTTGCCACCTGGGCCCTGGATCCTCTCTCCTTCTTGGGGGGTCAAGGCCTAATTCCTGCCTGAACACTCCCAGGCCCTTCCCTCATTCCCAGCCCATCCATGGCCCTGCTGCCTTGGCTGTCCCATGGCCCTGTGTCCCCCACCTCCACTGCCACTGCAGCTGGAAGGGTGGAGTGAGAAATGCTGTGGCTGAGGAAGCCTCTAAGGAACTGGGCTGGAAGCAGCAGGAGCACAAGAATGGAAGGGGCCTGAGACTAAAGGCTGGGATCAGCTGGAGGGATGAAGGAACAGCACCAAGCCAAGGGGGGGTCACAGAAGAGGGCTGGGGAGGGACCCTGCAGACACCTCAGGCAGCAACTGATGAGAAGAAGTAGGACAGAGAGGGAGTGAGACCTCAGGTGACTCCTGCCATGGGGGATGGCTGGGCTGTGTGGCTAGGAGCCCTGAGTGCCTGCTTGGGCTGTGCTGCATGTCAGGAGGGGTCAGGGGACTGTCCTCAGCCAGGCAGGGTTTGGGGCTTTCAGCTTCTGGGGTCAGCTACTGCTAGCACCATTGTAGGTAGGAGCCAGGCAGAGCCTCACAGCTGCTAGACTAAGCCCTCCCACCCCCTGCAGCCTTCACCCTCCATCTCTCCATCCAGTGCTCCAGCTCTACTCTCTGCCCTCTGAGAGGCCCCCAGTCCTACACATCCAGCATGACCCATGAGAAGCCCCTGAATGAGAGCATGGAGAAGAATACCCTGGAGAACAACTTGGAGGAGCTCAACAGGAGCTCTCAATGTGCACTTGCAGCCCAGAAGGCCAATCAGATCCTGGGTTGCATCAAGAGCAGTGTGGCCAGCAGCTCAAGGGAGGCGAGTCTACTGCCTCTACTCAGCTCTGGTGAGACCCCACCTGGAGTACTGCCTCCAGTTCTGGAGCCCCTATTCCAAGAGGGATCTGGAGGTGCTGGAAGGTGTCCAGAGAAGGACCACAAGGATGAGCAGAGGGCTGGAGCACCTCTCCTATGAGGACAGACTGAAGGAGTTGGGGCTGTTGAGTCTGGAGAAGAGAAGGCTCTGAGGTGACCTCATTGTGGCCTTCCAGTATCTGAAGGGGGCCTACAGGAAGGCTGGGAAGGGACTTCTCAGGATCTCAGGGAGTAATAGGACTAGAGGGAATGGAATGAAGCTGGAGGTGGGGAGATTCAGGCTGGAGGTGTGGAGGAAGTTCTTCCCCATGAGAGTGGTGAAGGCCTGGAATGGGTTGTCGAGGGAGGTGGTTGAGGCCCGTCCCTGGAGGTGTTTAAGCCCAGGCTGGATGAGGCTCTGGCCAGCCTGATCTAGTGTGGGGTGTCCCTGCCCATGGCAGGGGGGTTGGAACTAGATGATCCTTGTGGTCCCTGACTGATTCTATGATTCTGTCTCTTTTCAGGGCTCACACATTTAACATCCATTTGGGTTCTGTTTAAAGTCCCTGCCCTTCAGCCCACGAGGCATTGTCACCTGTGGGTTGTAAAGCAGCACCCCAGGTAATGCACTGAGCCATAACTGGTGAGGGAAAATTGGTTCCAGCCTCTTTGAAAGGATCTTTGAATTGTTTGTGCCTGACACCCAGCCCCACCAGCTGTATTCAGCTGCCAGGTGTCTTGTTGAGTCGCCCCCTCGTGGACAAAGGGCAGACTGCAGCCCAGTTCTCTCACTGAAAAGCTCTTTTTCAGTTTTCTAATTTGGTTCCAAATTGTCCAATTCCAGCACTTCATGGGATTACAGCCATGACAAGACACTAGAAACTGCATGTGGGTATGTGGTGTTGAAAGGTTGATAATGTTAATAGTAATAAATAGTTAATATTATTAATACTTCATATTTGATAATTCATCCTAACAACCATGCCATGCAGTCAGCTTTGGGCTGGGAAACAGTGTCCTGGACTAAACCAGCCTCACTCTCATGCTACAAAGCACAGCTCCCAGCTGGGAGACCACTGCCCAGATTAAACCACCCACCCTCTGTACATGCACAGGGAACTGAACAGCAGCTGGAGCTTGAATGGAAGCCAGCAAGAGACTGACCAATGGAGCCTTAGCAGGTGTTGCCATCAGGCATAGCTGATGCCCTGCACTGGATCAGCATCCACCAGGAATTTCAGCTGTGTGCTGTCTTTGTGGCAATGCCCTCAGCAGCCCAGCTTGTGCAGCTCTGTAATCCAGCACTGGCTGCTTGCTGGTGCCAAACCCAGCGTGCAGGAGCTTGATTCCGGGATGTCGCTGACAGGATGACATCAGGAGCTGCACAGGCCAGGGCCTGCTCCTGCCCCCCCAACCACTCAGGCCCCTGAGGAACCCTAAATCACTGCACAAAGAAGATGCTTGCCCCAGATGGACCACTGACATGGCCACCTGTGATGTCACAAAATGCTGCAGAAGCCAGCCCCAGGCTGCCGCACCACCGACTCAGGCAGAGCCAGGAGGGATGCTACAAGGAGGGGCAAATGCCACCTGAATACCTCTGGCCTCTCAAAAAGTCACCCAGTTGGGACAAACATGCCAGGGGCTGCTCCTGCTCTAACACCAGCTCAGGCCCCTGAGGCACCCTAAACTGCTGCCCACCTCTAACCTACCACTGAAGCAGCCACAATCACAAGATGCTGCAGATGCCAGCTGCAGGCTCTTGCTGGATCAGGTCAGGCTGAGTGAACTGGGATGTCACAGGCATGGCAATGTCAGCTCTAACCAGAGCCCCTGAGCTTTCCCAAGGGAAATGTGCAAACATATGGACTGACTCCAAGCATGCCTTTGGAGTGGCACATGGAGCCATGTGGGAAGAACCAGGACTGTTGTCAACTCAAGGAACAGGTATTAAACATGGGGAAGAGATCCTGAGGCTGCTGGCAGCAGTGCAAGAGCCAAGCAAGGCAGCCACAATGCACTGCAAAGCACACCAGGAGGGGAACACCAGTCAAGAAAGAGGCAATGGACTGGCAGACAAGCAGCTCAAAGGGTGGCCAGGGAGGGGAGGAAGGTGGCAGAGTTTGTTTTGATCCCGGAGGGTAAACTCTCAATTGAGCAGCAGAAATGAATCAAAGACCTCTTAGGGACTAGGGCAGGACAGGGCTGGGCCAGGACACCGGATGGGAAGTTAACCACACCTCCTAACTTCCTCTGGGCTTCTGTTCAGGAGCAACAGGCAAAGACTCATTGGGGAATGGAAGCTCTGTATGGAAAATTGGTTCAGGAGTGTCTGGCATGAGAATTATCCACCCCAGGAGAGCAGGTAACCACCAGTGTGAGGCATGTCTGAAAGCTAAGCCCAGGGTAAGGAGAGGAGTTAGGCTGGGACAGGCTAGCAAAGGAAATGATCCAGGACAACAATGGCAAATGGATGTCACTGAGCTCCCAAGAAAGGGGGATCCAGGTCCCTGTTGGTACTCACTGACACCTCCTCTGGCTGGCCAGAAGCATTTCCCTATGGCACAAAAAAAGCTCCAGGGGGTACTAAAACAGTGTCACAAGAGGCAATACCTCGCTGTGGGGCACCTGCTGCTGTTTCCCCAGACACAGGACCTCATTGTGTGGCCAAGGTGGTACAGCAAGTAAGCAAAATATTAGAGATCAATTGGCAGCAAGGGAATTGCTTTGTCTTCTGCTGAAGCTCCTCCAAGGAAGCTGCAGGACTTCTCACCAACAAAACCATCCAGAACAGGCTGCCCCCAGGCCAACCCAAACCTTCCAGTCCAGTTCAATGCAGTTCCTCAGCCACAAGCAGACACTCAACAGCTCAGCCTCATTGGGTTGCCTGCCAGCAAGCACTTCCCCAGAGGCAGAGCAGCTGAAGCAGAGCAGTCTGCTTCTGACCATGCTTCCTGCCAGCACAGCTGACAACAGCTCTGCACAGCTCTCAGCCTGCAGCCACACAGCAAAAGCTCCTCCTGCCCTGAGCCCCTCTGTGCTCAGCAGGCCTGGAGAGAAACTGAACATCAGTCTGCAGCCCCCCAGGGAAGATTTGTGCCTCAAGAGATTGCAGAGCACAGAGGCCTTGGATGCCACCCCCCCCAGCACAGCCAAACCCCCCCACAGCTGACACCAGCCCCAGGCGCTCCGAAGCTCAGGCTCAGCACAGCACCCACGCCTGACACCCCCACGGCACCCAGCACACAGCCTGCCCACAGCTCCCCCCCGCGCCTGGCCCTCAGCCCAGCCGCTGCCCTGCAGCACAGCAGCCGCCTGGCAGCTGCCAGCACAAAGCCTCCAACCCCCAGGGCTCCCCCACACCCCCCACAGCAGCCTCTGCTGCAAGCCACACCCCACGCTCACCACCACCTCTCCTGCACACAGCAGCCCCCACAGCGCCGCCCACAGCTCAGCTCTGCTGCCAGCCCAGCCCCCAGCACAGGGACACAGGGCCAGGGCCAGCCCCTGCAGCCCACCAATGGCTCTGCCTGCAACACAGCAGCAGCCAAAGGGGGCCTGCAGCTGCCCCCAGCAGGGGGAGTCAGCAGCACAAGCAACCCCCAAACACACCCACCCCGACCCCACCCACGCACCCACAACCCCACACACCCCTCCCACAACCCCTCACACGACACCCACCCCCAACACCTCTGCCCTACCCCACACACACCCCCACAGACACACACACCCCCACAACTCCCCCCACACTGCCCACACACACACACAGCAGCTGCAGGGGGTGGGAGCAAGGCCACCCCAGACACAAAAATTGGGCCAGGAGGAGGTGGGGTGAGCTGAGCCTGCTGGGTCTGATGAAGGACACGAACCTGATGGAGCAGCACAAATGATCAGGGGGGTTGGAGCACCTCTGCTGCAAGGGCAGGCTGAGGGAGCTGGGGGTGCTCAGGCTGGAGAAGGCTCTGGGGGGGCACCTTAAAGCAGCCTTCCAGTACCTGAGGGGGCTGCAGGAGAGCTGGGGAGGGACTGTTTGCAGAGGCCTGCAGTGACAGGATGAGGGACAATGGCCTGGAGTGAGAGCAGAGCAGATTCAGATTGGATGTGAGGAGCAAGTTCTGCACTGTGAGGCTGCTGGAACACTGCCACAGGTTGCCCAGGGAGAGGTGCTTGTGGCCACATCCCCAGAGATATTCAAGGTGAGGCTCAACAGGGCTCTGGGCAACCAGAGAGCAGCCAGGCAGGAAAGGACCTGGGGGTACTGATTGACAGCCAGCTGAACATGAGCCTGCAGTGTGCCCAGGTGGCCAAGAAGGCCAAGGGCATCCTGGCCTGCACCAGGAACAGTGTGGCCAGCAGGAGCAGGGAGGTCATTGTGCCCTGTGCTCAGCACTGCTTAGGCCACACCTTGAGTCCTGCGTCCAGTTCTGGGCCCCTCAGTTTAAGGACATTGAGATGCTGGAAGGTGTCCAGAGAAGGGCAACAAGGCTGGGGAGGGGTCTGGAGCACAGCCCTGAGAGGAGAGGCTGAGGGAGCTGGGGTTGCTTAGCCTGGAGAAGAGAAGGCTCAGGGGAGACCTCCTTGCTCTCTCCAACTCCCTGAAGGGAGGTTGTAGCCAGGTGGGTTGGTCTCTTCTCCCAGGCAACCAGCACCAGAACAAGAGGGCACAGTCTCAAGCTGTGCCAGGGGAGGTGTAGGTTGGAGGTGAGGAAGAAATTCTTCCCAGCCAGAGAGATTGGCCCTTGGGATGTGCTGCCCAGGGAGGTGGTGGAGTCCCCATCCCTGGAGGTGTTGAAGAGGAGCCTGGAGGAGGCTCCAATTCCTTCCACACAACTCATCCCCACCCACCTGGGGTCCCACAGCCTCCTACCACAGCTGATGCCCCTCAGGGTTGGTGAAATGTGATGGGCAGGGGGGGCCTGGAGGAGGTTGGGAGGTGCCCCAGGACCTCATCAGCAGTGGGCTGGGGTCCTGCTGTTGCCCCCAGTCTGGGTTCTTCACCTGCTGGGCTGCTCCAAGGGGCAGATCTGCAAACTCTGCAGACCCCCTGCAGACTCTGCTCTTCCCCAGCCCAGAGGGGCAGGGCTGATGGAGAGAGAAGGACCCAGCCCCTGCCAGAGAGAAGCAAAGGGCTCAGAGGAGAGGACTGAACTCCCAGGGATGGCTCAGCACTGCCCAGGACCAGGCAGCAGAGCTGAGCCTTGCTGGGGGGCAGCCCCCAAGCCCAGCAGCACAGGCACAGCAGGCAGGGAGGAAGGGCTGCTGAAGGTGGGAGGCCTCAACCAGTGCAGGCTCAGCTCCCTGCCCAGCACACAGCTGCAGGGCAGCACCACAAGGCAGCTGCCTCCAGGCAGCCTCTCCCAGGCCCTGCCTGCAGCTTCTTCCCCCTGCCTGCAGCTGCATTGGCCAGGAGCTGTTGCTCTGGCTCCAGATCTCCTCCCTGCTGCTGCCCACAGACCCCAACCCCACCAGCTCTGTGCTCAGCTCTGCCCTGCAGGCACCCCCCTGCCAGCAGGGCCCTCTCTGTGCTGCCCACTCCCCAAGAGGAGGTCAGAGGAGCCCTGAGGACACAGAGAAAGGGAGGTTCCTGCTCTCTGCAGATGCAGGGAAGGGGGAAGGGACTTGCCCAGCTTCTTGCTAAACCTCTTCAGCCCTCACTTCCATCCTGGGCAACCCCTGGCAGCTCCAGCACCACCCCCACACACATGCAGCATAAAGAGCCTCAGCTGAAAGGGCTTTTGTTTCCTTCTCTCCCTGCCCCTTTCTCTCAGCTTTCCCTCTGGAGTGCTCCTGGAGCTGCCACCCCACACCCCCAGAGTGAAGAGGAGGTGTGCTGGGGGGGCACAGTGCCCAGGGGCTGCTGTGCATCTCCCAGCTGCCACATGCAGAGCTGCAGCACCATTCACTCCTTTGCTCCCCTGGAGTGCTGCCAGGGGCTGGCACTTCCTGCACACACAGCTTCCAGCTGGGCACTGGATCCCTTCCCCCTTGGTGGGGGACAAGGCCTAGTTCCTGCCTGACCACCCCCAGGCCCTTCCCTCACTCCCAGCCCATCCCTGTCCCTGGACTCTTTGCTGCCCTGTGGCCTGGGAGGGGAAAAGAAATGTGGTGGCTGAGGAAGCCTCTAAGGGACCTGGGCTGGAACCAGGAGCACAGGAAGGGAAGGGCCCCGAGGCTGAAGGCTGGGATGAGCTGGAGGGCTCAAGCCAAGGGAGAGGGTTACAGAGGAGGGGTGGGGAGGGACCCTGCAGCCCCCTCACACAGCAACTGAGGAAGGGGGGGACAGAGAGGGAGTGAGAGCTCAGGTGACTCCTGCCCTGGGCTGTGGGGTGAGGTGTAAGGAGTGCTCTGAAGAGCATCACCTGCCTCATCCCTGTCATCAGGAACCAGGACACAGCCAGGGCACAGCCTGGGCACAGCCTGGGCTCCCCCCTGGCCCTCAGCCCAGGCACTGCTCTTTAGCACAGCAGCTGCCAGCACAAAGGCTCCAACCCCCTAGGGCTCCCCCAGAGCCCCCCCCGAGGAGCCTCTCCTGCACCCCAGCCCCCACGCTGCCCACGACCCCTGCTGGCCACAGCAGCCCCCAGAGAGCAGCAGTGAGCAGGGGGGTGGGGGCCAGGGCCAGCCCCTGCAGCCCACCAATGGCTCCTGCTGCAACACAGCAGCAACCAGAGGGGGCCTGCAGCTGCCCCAGCAGGGGAGTCAGCAGCACAAGGAACCCCACAGACCCCCCACCCCAACCCCACCCGCGGCCCCGCAACCGCACAGACCCCTCCCAGCACAGCACAGACGACGCACAGCGACCCTGCACACCTCGGCCCTACCCCACAGCCCCACCCCCAATCACCCCCAACACCGCAGACCCCCACAGCCGCACAGAGGTCCCCACAACCACAGCGACCCCCCAAAAGCAAGCTTGCAGAACTCCCCCGGACCTCACAGCTCGCCCCCCGTACCCCACGGACCCCCCCCCCCGCACATCCCCAGAAGCCCCCAACCAAACCCCACCGATTCCCCCAGATCCCCGCAGAGGCTCCCCCCGCCAGCCCCACGGACCCCTACCCCACAAACCTTTCCCTAACCCAAGCGACTCTCCCCAGCCACCCCACAGAGCAACCCCCCCCAACTAGGTGCCGCCAGCCCCCCCCCCCCCGAGCCCCTCTAGGTCCACGAGGACCACCTGAGCTCACCAGCACCACCTCCAGAACTCCTCTAGATGCATCCGGACCACCCCAGGACCCCCCAGCAGCACAAGGAACCCCCCCAAACACACCGACACGCCCCCAACCCCACCCACGGCCCCGGAACCACACAGACCGCTCCCAGCACAGCACAGAGGACGCCCACCGACCCTGCACGCCTCGGCCCTAGCCCACAGCCCCCCCCCCCCCGATCACCCCCAACACCGCAGACCCCCACAGCCGCACAGAGGTCCCCACAATCACAGCGACTACCCCCCCCAAACCGCACGGATCCCAAGCGCCAAGCTTGCAGAGCTCCCCCGCACCCTCCCCCCAAACCCCACCGATTCCCCCTGGATCCCCGCAGAGGCTTCCCCCCCCCAGGCCCACCGACCCCTGCCCCACAAACCCTTCCCCAACCCAAGGGACCCTCCAAACCCCTCGCAGCCCCCCAGAGAATATTCCCTGATCCCCACCCCACGACCCCCAACTCAGCCCCAGAGACTCCCTCACCCCACCTGGATCCCGGGACAAGGGGGAAGCAGAGCAGCAGAAGGAGAAGGAGGAGGAGAAGGAGAAGGAGCAGGAAGAGCTCAGCGCACAGGGAGCCGCCGGCCCCGGCAGGCTGCTGGCGAGCAGAGAGCGCCGGGAGGGAGACCCCGGCCCGGCCCCGCCGGCTGCTGCGGCCACGTGTGACGGGGAGCGGAAGCAGCTCGCAGTGCGGAGAGGAAGTCCCGCCCACGCCCGGGCAGCCACAGCCAATCAGAAGCGCCCAGAGCGCGGCAGCTCCTCCCCCTGGCCGCTGCCGAGGCACAGCGAGGCGCTGCCGCTGCCGGCCGCGGCCGCCATGGCTGCTGCCCCGTGGGGAGCGGCAGCGGGGCCGGAGCGCGGGAGCAGTGCCGGAGGTGCTGGCGGGCGAGCGGCAGCTGCCGGCTGCTGAGCTGCGGCGGGGCGGGAGGGGCTGCGGGGGCCGGGGAGCGCTGGGGGCGGCGGCAGCGGAGCGGGGAAGGGTCTGGCTGCGTGGGGCTGCCGGGGGCGTGTGGAGTTGGGGGTCGGGAGGGGCGTGGGGGGCAGGGGGCTCCGTGGGGCTGTGGCAGGGTTCGGGGGGTTGGGGTGGGTGGGGCTGGGGGCAGCCTCTGGAGGGGCAGAGGGAGGAGCTGTGGGGGTTGGTGTGGGGAGGCTGTGGGGAGGGCATCTGTGGGGTCTGGCAGGGCTGGTGTTTGGGGCAGGGGGCAGCGGGAGGGCTGGGGGGGTGGGGTTGGGATCCCCTGGGGCTGAGGGTTGCGATCTGGATCCTGTGGGAGTCTCGGGGGAAAGCTGTGGCTGGGATCAGGATCCCCTGGGGCTGAGGGGGATCTCGGGGCCGGGCTTGGGCTCCCGTGGGGCTGGGTGGGGGTCTGGGGCGGGGGGGAGTTCCAGCCCTGAAACCCCACACAGCCTCCCCGGACCCCCTGTGCCCCCCGGGGCAGCCCCCAGGGCTGGCCCCTGCCACAAGCAGGAGGGGCAAAGGCACAGCCCAAAATGCCTCCTGGAGCTCAGAATGTTCCCCCAGGGCACCCAAGTGAGACCCCCAGGACCCTGAGCTGGCCCCCAGGGAACCAAACCACCAGCCTGGGACCCCGAAATGCCTGCCTGGGACCCTCAGGTACTGTCCTGGCACCCCAAAAGTATCCCAAAGGAACCAAAAATGTCCTCCAAGCCCCAGGGGGCAGGAAAGGATCCCCTCAGAACCCCCAAGGGACCCCGGGCTGGGGGCTCTGGAGGGATTCTGAGCAGCAGGGCCATGGCAGCACCGTTGTGGACTCTGCCTGGCTTGGGGTAAAGAAAACTGCTGGTGGCAGCAACATTTTAGCTGCCTCCTGTTCTTCCCTCTCAGCTCCATCTGGGGACTCCTTTGGGCACATCCTTGGTTCCTCTGGGATAGTGTTGGGGTGCAGGGAGGTCACTGAGGGTCCCAGGGAGGCATTTTGAGCTCTCAGGCTGCTGCTGTGCTTTCCCTGGGGGCATTTTGGGGCCGGGTTTTGGAGGTTTTTTGTTAGTACCACACCAGATCCATTCCCAAGTCTCCAGAGAGGCAGCACAAGGATCTGTGTCACCAAGTGTGAGCTGCAGGCTGAATTTCAGCAGAAGCAGCTATTTGTCTCAGGTTTATTTATTGGCTCTCTGGGGGGTTAAGTGGTGCCACAGCCACTGGTCCCTGGAGTCTGTTTTCCATAGCACAGCAATGCCAAAATCCAGTTCCCTTCCCTGCCTCCTGCCTAGGAACAGTTCCCAGCAGGGCTCCAGAGGGATGCTCACACAGGCACTGCATCAAGCCTGCTCTAGCTGTGGATGTGCTGCATCAGCTTGTCAGTTCCTCCTTGAGCTGTTGGGGGTTTGGGTTTGTTGCTGGTTTGTCTTTGGTGTTCTGGATGAGATTTGGGAGCCAGAGGTTTTGTTCCTTGCTGTGCTGCTGGCAAGTGCCAGGTGCTGGGGTTGGTGTTCTTTTGGCTCCTGGTGACTGCAGTTTGAGATCCCTTTAACTCTCCAGGAGAAGCTCTGCAGCTCCTCACAGCTCCCTTAGCCAGCTGCTTCGAGTTCCTGTCCACAGTCAGTCTCTGGTTTCGGTTCTGATGCATCAGAGGGTGAGGCCTCATTGGATCAATGAGGCTGGAAAAGACCTGAGAGATCATCAAGTCCACCCTGTCACCCAACACCTCATGGCTAACTAAACCATGGCTCCAAGTGCCACATCCAGTCCCATCTTGACCACCTCCAGGGATGGTGACTCCACCACCTCCCTGG
Organism: Colaptes auratus; assembly: GCA_015227895.2. Classification (NCBI taxonomy): domain Eukaryota; kingdom Metazoa; phylum Chordata; class Aves; order Piciformes; family Picidae; genus Colaptes; species Colaptes auratus. The sequence continues at coordinate 22,169,764 of JAAWVA010000030.1, forward strand.
GCAGCACATTCCAATGGCAAATAATTTTTCTGTGAAGAACTTTCTCCTCACCTCCAGCCTAAACCTTCCCTGGCACAGCCTGACACTGTGTCCTCTTGTTCTGGTGCTGGTTGCTAGAGAAGAGACCAACCTCTGCCTGGCTACAACCTCCCTTCAGGGAGTTGTAGACAGCAAGAAGGTCTCCCCTGAGCCTCCTCTTCTGCAGGCTAAGCAACCCCAGCTCCCTCAGCCTCTCCTCACAGGGCTGTGCTCCAGACCCCTCCCCAGCTTTGTTGCCCTCCTCTGGACACATTCAAGTCTCTCAATGTCCTTCTTAAACTGAGGAGCCCAGAACTGGACACAGGACTCAAGGTGTGGCCTAAGCAGTGCTGAGCACAGGGCAGAATGACCTCCCTGCTCCTGCTGGCCACGCTGTTCCTGATGCAGGCCAGGATGCCATTGGCCTTCTTGACCCCCTGGGCACACTGCTGGCTTGTGTTCAGCTGCTGTCAACCAGCACCCCCAGGTCCCTTTCTGCCTGGCTGCTCTCAGCCACTCTGTCCCCAGCCTGCAGCACTGCCTGGGGTTGTTGTGACCAATGTGTAGAACCTGGCACTTGGACTTGGAGTCTGGGTTGGGTTGTTGGTTGTTGGGCACCAGCACCGAGGTCATTTCCTGTGCCTTTTGCCCAGGGTCTGGATCTAGACATTGCTGTGACCCCACCTCTGCAGAGCTATTTCCTGGCTCCCTTTGCAGCATCCCCGGCTCCGCTCCGCTGCTCCCAGCGCTCCCCGGCCCTTCAGCCCCTCCCGCCCCGACACACCTCACGACCCCGCAGCTGTGTCGCGACAGTGATGTCCGCGCGCACAGCCCAGGCACTGCTCCAGCGCTCCGCAGCCTCTTGCCAGGAGGCAGCCACAATAGTGCCCGCGGCCGGCAGGGGCGGTACCTTGTTGCCAGTTGGAGGCGTGGTTAGGGTAATCCGGCGTCTCTGATTGGCTTCTGCTGCCCGGCCGTGGGCACCAACAATGGCGGCCGCGGCCGGCAGTGGCAGCTCCTCGCTGTGCCTCGGCAGCGGCCAGGGGCAGGAGCTGCCGCGCCCCCGGTGCCTTTGATTGGTTGCAGCTGCCCGGGAGTGGGCGGGACTTCCTCTGCGGTCCCAGACCCCGCCTCCGCCGGGCTGAAACGTGGTCGGTTCGGGGCCTCCATTGCATCGCTCTCAGCTCGCCCAGGCTGCCAGGAGGCTGCAGGGGACGGCAGTCGGCAGCTGCTCTGCTGCGAGCTCTTCCTCCTTCGTCTTCCTCCTGCTCTGCGCCCCTTTGGCCTCGGCTGTGGGGTAGGTATGGGCACCCGCGGGCCAGAGGGGGGGCTGCCTTGGGGCTGCCTTGGGGCTGCCTTGGGGCTGCCTTGGGGTTTGGGGGAGCGGCTCCTGGGGTTGGTATTGGGCTGTCCTGGGGCTGAGGGCTGTGTCCTGGAGCTGGGATTGAGGAGGGATCCGTGAGATGTGGGGCTGGTGTCTGGGGGGGGCTGTTCCTGGCGGCTGTGCATTTGTGGGGGCGGCTGTGGGGTTCCCTGCGGGCTACGGGGCCGAGAGAGGCGTCTGAGGGACTGGGGAGGAGCCCGTGGGGCTGTGTGGGTTTGGTGGTCGGAGTTATTGGTGCTGGGGGAGGCTGTGTGTGTTTGTGGTGTGGGTCGGGGTGGTGAGGCTTGGAGTGGGGAGCGCTGGGGTGCTGCGAGGGGATGGGTGCGGTTGTGGGGAACTCTGTGTGTGGGCAGTGTGTGGGGAGCTGTGTGGGTGTGTGGTGCTGGGGGTGGTGTGGGGGGTTGTGGGGTGTGTGTGTCTGTGGGGGTGTGTGTGGGGTAGGGCAGAGGTGTTGGGGGTGGGTGTCCTGTGTGGGGTTGTGGGTGCGTGGGTGGGGTGGGGTTGGGGTGGGTGTGTTTGGGGGTTGCTTGTGGTGCTGACTCCCCCTGCTGGGGGCAGCTGCAGGCCCCCTTTGGCTGCTGCTGTGTTGCAGCAGGAGCCATTGGTGGGCTGCAGGGGCTGGCCCTGGCCCTGTGTCCCTGTGCTGGGGGCTGGGCTGGCAGCAGAGCTGAGCTGTGGGTGGCGCTGTGGGGGCTGCTGTGTGCAGGAGAGGTGGTGGTGAGCGTGGGGGAGCCCTGGGGGTTGGAGGCTTTGTGCTGGCAGCTGCCTGGCGGCTGCTGTGCTGCAGGGCAGCGGCTGGGCTGAGGGCCAGGCGCGGGGGGGAGCTGTGGGCAGGCTGTGTGCTGGGTGCCGTGGGGGTGTCAGGCGTGGGTGCTGTGCTGAGCCTGAGCTTCGGAGCGCCTGGGGCTGGTGTCAGCTGTGGGGGGGTTTGGCTGTGCTGGGGGTGGTGGCATCCAAGGCCTCTGTGCTCTGCAATCTCTTGAGGCACAAATCTTCCCTGGGGGGCTGCAGACTGATGTTCAGTTTCTCTCCAGGCCTGCTGAGCACAGAGAGGCTCAGGGCAGGAGGAGCTTTTGCTGTGTGGCTGCAGGCTGAGAGCTGTGCAGAGCTTTTGTCAGCTGTGCTGGCAGGAAGCATGGTCAGAAGCAGACTGCTCTGCTTCAGCTGCTCTGCCTCTGGGGAAATGCTTGCTGGCAGGCAGCCCAATGAGGCTGAGCTGTTGAGTGTCTGCTTGTGGCTGAGGAAGTGCATGGGATTGGACTGAAAGGTTTGGATTGGGCCGGGGGCAGCCTGTTCTGGATGGTTTTGTTGGTGAGAAGTCTTGCAGCTTCCTTGGAGGAGCTTCAGCAGAAGACAAAGCAATTCCCTTGCTGCCAATGGATCTCTAATGTTTTGCTTACTTGCTGTACCACCTTGGCCACACAATGAGGTCCTGTGTCTGGGGAAACAGCAGCAGGTGCCCCAGAGCGAGGTATTGCCTCTTGTGACACTGTTTTAGTACCCCCTGGAGCTTTGTTTGTGCCTCAGGGAAATGCTTCTGGCCAGCCAGAGGAGGTGTCAGTGAGTACCAACAGGGACCTGGATCCCCCTTTCTTAGGAGCTCAGTGACATCCATTTGCCATTGTTGTCCTGGATCATTTCCTTTGCTAGCCTGTCCCAGCCTAACTCCTCTCCTTACCCTGGGCTTAGCTTTCAGACACGCATCACACTGGTGGTTACCTGCTCTCCTGGGGTGGATAATTCTCATGCCAGACACTCCTGAACCAATTTTCCACACAGAGCTTCCATTCCCCAATGAGTCTTTGCCTGTTGCTCCTGAACAGAAGCCCAGAGGAAGTTAGGAGGTGTGATTAACTTCCCATCCAGTGTCCTGGCCCAGCCCTGTCCTACCCTAGTCCCTAAGAGGTCTTTGATTCATTTCTGCTGCTCAATTGAGAGTTTACCCTCCGGGATCAAAACACACTCTGCCACCTTCCTCCCCTCCCTGGCCACCCTTTGAGCTGCTTGTCTGCCAGTCCATTGCCTCTTTCTTGACTGGTGTTCCCCTCCTGGTGTGCTTTGCAGTGCATTGTGGCTGCCTTGCTTGGCTCTTGCACTGCTGCCGGCAGCCTCAGGATCTCTTCCCCATGTTTAATACCTGTTCCTTGAGTTGACAACAGTCCTGGTTCTTCCACTTGGTTCCATGTGCCACTCCAAAGGCATGCTTGGAGTCAGTCAGTTTGCACATTTCCCTTGGGAAAGCTCAGGGGCTCTGGTTAGAGCTGACATTGCCATGCCTGTGACATCCCAGTTCACTCAGCCTGACCTGATCCAGCAAGAGCCTGCAGCTGGCATCTGCAGCATCTTGGGATGTCAAACGTGGCTGCTTCAGTGGTAGGTTAGAGGTGGGCAGCAGTTTAGGGTGCCTGAGGGCCTGAGCTGGTGTTAGAGCAGGAGCAGCCCCTGGCATGTTTGTCCCAATTGGGTGACTTTTTGAGAGGCCAGAGGTATTCAGGTGGCTTTTGCCCCTCCTTGTAGCATCCCTCCTGGCTCTGCCTGAGTCGGTGGTGCGGCAGCCTGGGGCTGGCTTCTGCAGCATTTTGTGACATCACAGGTGGCCATGTCAGTGGTCCACCTGGGGCAAGCATCTTCTTTGTGCAGTGATTTAGGGTTCCTCAGGGGCCTGAGTGGTTGGGGGGGCAGGAGCAGGTCCTGGCCTGTGCAACTCCTGATGTCATCCTGTCAGCGACATCCGGAATCAAGCTCCTGCACACTGGGCTTGGCACCAGCAAGCAGCCAGTGCTGGATTACAGAGCTGCACAAGCTGGGCTGCTGAGGGCATTGCCACAAAGACAGCACACAGCTGAAATTCCTGGTGGGTGCTGGTCCAGTGCAGGGCATGAGCTATGCCTGATGGCAACACCTGCTAAGGCTCCATTGGTCAGTCTCTTGCTGGCTTCCATTCAAGCCCCAGCTGCTGTTCAGTTCCCTGTGCATGTACAGAGGGTGGGTGGTTTATTCTGGGCAGTGGTCTCCCAGCTGGGAGCTGTGCTTTGTAGCATGATAATGAGGCTGGTTTAGTCCAGGACACTGTTTCCCAGCCCAAAGCTGACTGCATGGCATGGTTGTTAGGATGAATTATCAAATATGAAGTATTAATAATATTAACTATTTATTACTATTAACATTATCAACCTTTTAACACCACATACCCACATGCAGTTTCTAGTGTCTGGTCATGGCTGTAATCCCATGAAGTGCTGGAGTTGGACAATTTGGAACCAAATTAGAAAACTAAAAAAGAGCTTTTCAGTGAGAGAACTGGGCTGCAGTCTGCCCTTTGTCCACGAGGGGGCGACTCAACAAGACACCTGGCAGCTGAATACAGCTGGTGGGGCTGGGTGTCAGGCACAAACAATTCAAAGATCCTTTCAAAGAGGCTGGAACCAATTTTCCCTCACCAGTTATGGCTCAGTGCATTACCTGGGGTGCTGCTTGACAACCCACAGGTGACAATGCCTCGTGGGCTGAAGGGCAGGGACTTCAAACAGAACCCAAATGGATGTTAAATGTGTGAGCCCTGGAAAGAGAGACAGACTCATAGAATCAGTCAGGGTTGGAAGGGACCACAAGGATCATCTAGTTCCAACCCCCCTGCCATGGGCAGGGACACCCCACACTAGATCAGGCTGGCCAGAGCCTCATCCAGCCTGGGCTTAAACACCTCCAGGGATGGGGCCTCAACCACCTCCCTGGACAACCCATTCCAGGGCTTCACCACTCTCATGGGGAAGAACTTCCTCCACACCTCCAGCCTGAATCTCCCCACCTCCAGCTTCATTCCATTCCCTCTAGTCCTATTACTCCCTGAGATCCTGAGAAGTCCCTTCCAGCCTTCCTGTAGGCCCCCTTCAGATACTGGAAGGCCACAATGAGGTCACCTCAGAGCCTTCTCTTCTCCAGACTGAACAGCCCCAACTCCTTCAGTCTGTCCTCATAGGAGAGGTGCTCCAGCCCTCTGATCATCCTTGTGGCCCTTCTCTGGACACCTTCCAGCACCTCCAGATCCCTCTTGGAATAGGGGCTCCAGAACTGGAGGCAGTACTCCAGGTGGGGTCTCACCAGAGCTGAGTAGAGGCAGTAGACTCGCCTCCCTTGAGCTGCTGGCCACACTCCTCTTGATGCAACCCAGGATCTGATTGGCCTTCTGGGCTGCAAGTGCACATTGAGAGCTCCTGTTGAGCTCCTCCAACTTGTTCTCCAGGGTATTCTCCTCCATGCTCTCATTCAGGGGCTTCTCATGGGTCATGCTGGATGTGTAGGACTGGGGGCCTCTCAGAGGGCAGAGAGTGGAGCTGGAGCACTGGATGGAGAGATAGAGGGTGAAGGCTGCAGGGGGTGGGAGGGCTTAGTCTAGCAGCTGTGAGGCTCTGCCTGGCTCCTACCTATAATGGTGCTAGCAGTAGCTGACCCCAGAAGCTGAAAGCCCCAAACCCTGCCTGGCTGAGGACAGTCCTCTGACCCCTCCTGACATGCAGCACAGCCCAAGCAGGCACTCAGGGCTCCTAGCCACACAGCCCAGCCATCCCCCATGGCAGGAGTCACCTGAGGTCTCACTCCCTCTCTGTCCTACTTCTTCTCATCAGTTGCTGCCTGAGGTGTCTGCAGGGACCCTCCCCAGCCCTCTTCTGTGACCCCCCCTTGGCTTGGTGCTGTTCCTTCAGCACTCCAGCTGATCCCAGCCTTTAGTCTCAGGCCCCTTCCGTTCTTGTGCTGCTGCTTCCAGCCCAGTTCCTTAGAGGCTTCCTCAGCCACAGCATTTCTCACTCCACCCTTCCAGCTGCAGTGGCAGTGGAGGTGGGGGACACAGGGCCATGGGACAGCCAAGGCAGCAGGGACATGAATTGGCTGGGAATGAGGTAAGGGCCTGGGAGTGTTCAGGCAGGAAATGGGCCTTGACCCCCCAAGAAGGAGAGAGGATCCAGGGCCCAGGCGGCAAATGTGTGTGCAGGGCATGGCAGAATCTGTCATGATTTCAGGAGTTGAAAGGAGTGAATTGTGCTGCAGCTCTGCATGTGTCAGCTGGGAGATGAACAGCAGCCTATGGGCACTGTGCCCTCCCATCAAACCTCATTTTCTCTTGGGGGTGTGGAGTGGCAGCTCCAGGAGAGCTGCAAAGAGCAAGCTGAGAGAAATGGTCAGGGAAAGAAGGAAGCCAAACCCTTTCCAGTGAGTCTCTTTGGGCTGCAGGTGTGTGAAGGGTGCTGGAGGTGTGAGGTTTGGGCAGGAGCCAGAGACTCCTGCAGCATCCCAGTGAGGGCTGAAGAGGCTTAGCAAGAAGCTGCCCAAGTCCCTTCCCCCTTTGATGCATCTCCAGAGACCATGAAGACCTTTGTGTGTGTCCTGAGGGCTGCTCTGATCTTCTGTTGGGGAGTGGGCAGCAGAGAGTTGTGTGCAGGGCAGAGGTGAGCACAGAGTGGGTGTGGTGGGGGCAGGGCCAGGGAGGAGAGGTGGGTCCAGAGCAAGATGTGCTGTCAAATGCAGCAGTGGGCAGCAGAGGCCTGGGCAGGCAGTGGGAGGAAGCTTTAGGCAAGGCCTGGGAGAGGCTGTGTGGAGGCAGCTGTGTTGTGGTGCTGGCCTGCAGCTGTGTGCTGGGCAAGGAGCTGAGTGTGCAGTTGTTGAGGCCTCCCATCTTGAGCTGCCCTGGCTGTGTGCTGTGGCTGTGCTGCTGGGCTTGGGAGCTGCCCCCAGCAAGGCTGAGCTGTGCTGCCTGGTGCTGGGCAGTGCTGAGCCCTCCCTTGCAGGTCAGTGCTCTTCTCTGAGCCCTTTGCTTCTCTGTGGCAGGAGTTGTGTCCCTCTCTCTCCATCAGCCCTGCCCCTGTGTGCTGTGAAAGAGCAGAGTTTGCAGATCTGCCCCTTGGAGCAGCCAGGCAGGTGAGATTCTTGAGTGGAGCAATAGCAGGACCCCAGCCCCCATAATCCCAGAGTCCCAGGGCACCTCCCAGCTTCTTCCACCTTCTCCTGCCTCCACATTTCAACCCTCCAGGGGCTCTGAGGCATATCAGGTGTTGGAGTTTGGAAACTCCCCAGGTTTGTGGGGGTCAGTTGTGTGGCAGGAAGTGGTGTTTGGAGTTGGGATTTGGAGGGTGGTGGGAGAAGGTTGGAGGTGGTTTGGTCTTTGTTGGTCAGTGCTGCTGCCTCCATTGCCTGAGCCAGGAGAGATCAAAGGACAGGGCCTGGAGCAGGAACCACCCTGCCAATGCCACCAGGCTTGAGGAGAGTGGGACAAGACCACTTGTAGGCCCCAGGGTACCTCAGGGCACTGATCACAGGAACCTGAGGTCTCAGCACAGGTATTAGAGGTCTGAGCCTACACTGTGACAAAACCTGAAGGTTTGAGGTCCCCTCTGCATTCCCTTCTCCAGCTGGGTGTTGGGAGGTGTTGGGAGCCAGGGACTGTCATGTCCCAGACAGGATCTGAGGTTTATGATCCTGGGCTCAGGTGCTTCCATGTTCCAAATCTCACTGCTCTAACCCTTCCTGCCACAGTATGGCCTCACAGAAGGACCCAGACAAAAGCTGGGAGGAGAAGCAGCACCCAGAGAACAAGTTGGAGGAGCCAAAGTTCAGCCTGAAGGGAGAGGAGAAGGAGGAGAAAGAGGACAAAATGGATGATGGTGATGCAGAGGAGAATGATGACTATGATGATGATCAGTATGAAGAGAATAACCATGAGGATGAAGGTGACCAGGATGAGGAGGAAAAGGTATTTTCAGAGGAGGAAGAAGCCAGAGCAGGTCCCTCTGTGCCACCCAAGCAGTGCCCTGAGTGTGGGCAGAGCTTCCCACCTGGCTCCGAGCAAGCTAAACACCACTGTCCCTGCCCTGGCCCCCGGCCCTTTGTCTCTGGTGACTGTGGCAAGAGGTTCAGCAAGAGCTCTGAGCATATCCAGCATTGCCACACCCACACCGGTGAGAGGCCGTACAGCTGTGCTGAGTGTGGCAAAACTTTCCCTCACAAGGCTTCCCTCACCCAGCACCGCAGTGTGCACAGCACTGAGAAGTCCTTCACCTGCAGGGACTGTGGCAAGAAATTCAGCCATAGCTCCACCCTCACCATCCACCGCCGCATCCACACCGGAGAGCATCTGTTCCCCTGCGCTGAGTGCGGCAAGAGCTTCACCACAAGCTCGGCATTCATCCGGCACCAACTCATCCACAGTGGTGAGGGGACGTACAGCTGTGGCGACTGCGGCAAGAGCTTCGCTCGGAAACAAGACCTCACAGAGCACCGTCGTGTGCACACTGGCGAGAAGGCGTTCAGCTGTGCTGAGTGCGGCAAGGCCTTCCGCCATAGAGGCCATCTCATTAATCACCACCCCACCCACACCGGAGAGAAGCCTTTCACCTGTGCTGTGTGCGGGAAGAGCTTCAGCCAAAAGCGAACTCTCACTTGTCACCGCCTCACCCACACCGGTGAGAAGTCCTTCACTTGTGCTGACTGCGGGAAGCGCTTCAGCCAAAAGCGAATTCTCACTTGTCACCGCCGCACCCACACCGGTGAGAAGCCATTCACCTGTGTTGCCTGCGGGAAGAGCTTCACCCAGAAGGGTCCCCTCAACAGGCACCGCTGCACTCACACCAGAGAGCAGCCTGCACTGGAGGAGACGCATAAATCCACCTAGAATCTGTTGGATAATCGTGACCCCTGTGAAGGGGCCTTTCCAGCACCAAAATCACCTCTTTTTCCTTTGCATTTCTCAGGGACTGGGGGCACCAGCAGCAACAAACACCTCCTGCCCTTCTGAACACCAATTATTGCTAATGAGAACAATTACAGTGCTGAGTCGGCACAGCTGGAGCTCCCAATGGAGCTGGGCAGGGCTTTGCCAGGGTCTGGCTCTTCCCCAAAGCTTTGTGTCTCCCTGGGATAAGAACCTCTCTGTCCATTGACCAATTGTGTCAATAAAACTGAAAAGTTACCCAGATCCTGTCTGTTTGCCCAAATTTTGGGGACATTTGCTCCAAGGGATGGGGTGGAGCTGTGTGCCGAGTTCAGGGAGGGGAAAATGAGGTTCTCAGAGGAGTCTTGAGGGGCATATCAGAGGCATTCTTCAGGGGCTTTCAAGTAATCTTAGGTGTTTGGATTTGGATAGTTCTAGAATTGACTTTTGGGGATTTTGGAGGGTGTAGGGGGAAGCTCATGGAAATCTTTGGAAGAACTCAGAAAGTTTCTGTTGGCTTTCCACTCTGGGGCTGGAACAGGTTGAAGAGCTGAGAAGAAGTTAAGCTGCCTGTTCCCCCCAAAACAGAAGTGAGGGGGAAATAAGACACAGACAAATCAAAAACCCTCTAGGTTGAGATAAGGACTTGAGATAAGCTCAAAAGAGCTGAATCCAAAGGAGATCCCATAATGCACACTGACCTGAGGCTGTTTGCAGAAAGCACAGCAGCCAGCAGCAGCAGCCAGGAGTTCAACCCCTGCAGCCCTCCCCCTCAGCAAAGAGCCAGCACCTGAGAGCCAGAACCCAACAGCAGCAACTGGAACAGGTAGTCTCTGATGTTGTAATCTGAACTTCAAGCCCTGTAGTACTTTGCTCCAGCCAGCACTGTCCCTGTGAAGGTGGCATGAGGCAGGGTGGTGAGGAGTAATGGCAGCAAATTTTCAACTTTGATATTCCCCAGCCCTCATTCTGGGCCACCTGCACCATGCCCAGCAGCAATCAGCAGCACACCTCAGGCACTGTCCATTCTCACTCCACAGGAGGTCACTTTGCAGGACCCAGAGGGCTGCTCACTGCAGGTGCTCTGCAGCTCCACTCAGTTCCAGCACAGTCTGGATCAGTCCATGCCAAATGCTGCAAATGCTGGGGCTGTGTTTCCACCTCTGGGGCAATCGAGTCCAGTGACTCCTTCCAGGCCTCCAAGTGAAAGCAAACTGTGGCTTGCATCCCAGTACTCAGCTTCCAGCACATCCAGGTGTGGGGATCCTCCTGTCACACCAGAAACACAGATGAGTTCCACCCCTCATGGTTTGATGGTGTCAGAGCACACTGGGCACATGTATCTACTAAAGCTTTATCCTCTCATGGGTTCAACTTGCCAGGCCATTGGTTCTGTGTGGTCCAACAAACCAATTTGTCTCTCCCCTCCATCTGGCTGGAGGCAGAGTCAGTCTAATCCTGCCTGGGGTCCCTTGCATCTTGTGAAGATGCTTTGAGAGTCCCTTCAGGAGGACCAGAAGCAGTTTCAGCTTCTCTGCTCTTCTTAGGCCATTTCCCACTGGAAACTGAGGCAGCATCTCTGGGGGGACAATTCCCCTGGAAGTCACAGACTCCTGCAGCCAGGACTGGATTGGGTTTTCCCTTCCAATTCCTCACGTCCTCCCCATGGTCACACAAGTAAAGCAGAGGGTGTGCTGTGGTGTGTGCCTCCCAGATTCTCTCCCTTGGACAGGGGAGCAGCTGCTTCTCATGGCTGAAACACAGGACTGTACAGGTGGGGAATAAAACCTTGTTCTGGAGCTGATGGAACTCCTGGGACAGTTCCTTCACAGCTGAAACACAGGCCTGGACAGAGGAGCAGAGATTTCCTTTGCCTTGTTGGGGCCTGCTGCTTGTTTCATCCACTGTTTGTCCTTGGCCATCTTCCAAAGCCAGAGATAAGAACCAAGCCAGCAGCCCTGGCTCTTTCTCTTGCTCCCATGGAGACCCTGATCCCTCCTGGTCCTTTGCAGGACCAGCTGCTTTCCTTGCAGGCTTCTTTTTCCCTACAGGAGTGTTGTAGATGTGCCCTCGGGAATGAGTGGCAAGGATAGCAATGAACAGATCTATTAGTAGTCTATTTATACACAAACTATGCAGCAGGGGATTGAGTTTCTACTCACAGGCAGCAGCATTGGGTTGGTGGAACCACCTCTACAGAAGGTTTGTGCCTGGGCACTTCAGCCCAACCAAAGGAGTGATAGGATTTAGAACTGAAACTGCTTGGGAAAGCAGTGGGGGAGGGGTTTGTCGGTGACCGGCAAACCCTCAACCCAGGACAGTTTCAGCATTCCCTTAACCCAAATCCTCTGAAGCAAAGGTTTGGCTTCCTCAGGAGCTGAGAAGGCCATGAAATCTTTCCCTGGGGATGTGTTGAGAGTCCTGACAGCGCGGCACGGCTGTGCCCTGCTAAGGCCATAGAGAATGGCGCCGGCCGTGTGGCTGTGCCACGGGGTTGCTGCTTCTCCTGGAGCACAAAGCTCCTGGAGCCTCCCAGGGGAAACTTCAGAGGCTTTTGCCGCTTGGTGCACGAAGCGCAGCCCCTGGCAAAGGTTCCCCGCTCCGGGGGCTGCGGCGCTTCAGGGCCGGCGGTGCACAGGGGCCGCCGTGGTCTCCTCCCGTGGCGATGGCTCAGGCGGCAGCTGACCCCAGGCCCCACGGCACTGCCCGCAGCCAGGCAGCAGTGGCGATGTGCAGCGAGGCCTCCTGCAGCGCTGGGGCAAGCCCCGGGCCAGGCGGAGCAGAGCGGCACAGAGACGCACACAGGCACAGGCACCGACACCAGCGGGGGGGCACTTGTTTACCAAACAGCTCCTGTTTACCATTTGCCCCAAAGAACACTGCTCCAGTGAGCACCCACTGCTGACACAGCAACTAACCAAGGAACTGATACTGTGCCCAATAAGCATCAGCACACGCCCTAGACAGGGCAAACAAACCTGGAGCTTGGGCCTTGCTTACCACAGGGTGAAATCATGCCCAGGCAGATTGTTTACCTGGACTCAGTGGTGCCAAGGTCCCCTCCCCCACCATCTCCAGAAGGGAGGGGGGAGAAAGGGGGTTTGAGTCACAAACACAAAAGCATGTTCTGGTAATATTTGGGGCATAATCCTGGTCATAAGCACCATTCTCTACAAGGGGCAGCTGATCCTGGCACAGGCTGCTTCTCTGACACAGCTGCCATGCCAGTGGCACTGTTTGAAGGTCCAGAGACCTTTCATAGTTTCATAGTTTCAGTCAGGGTTGGAAGGGACCACAAGGATCATCTAGTTCCAACCCCCCTGCCATGGGCAGGGACCTCTACACTAGATCAGGCTGGACAGAGCCTCATCCAGCCGCGTCTTAAACACTTCCAGGGATGGGGCCTCAACCACCTCCCTGGACAACCCATTCCAGGCCTTCACCACTCTCATGGGGAAGAACTTCCTCCTCACATCCAGCCTGAATCTCCCCACCTCCAGCTTCATTCCATTCCCCCTAGTCCTATCACTCCCTGATAGCCTGAAAAGTCCCTCCCCAGCCTTCTTGTAGCCCCCTTCAGATACTGGAAGGCCACAATGAGGTCACCTCAGAGCCTTCTCTTCTCCAGACTGAACAGCCCCAACTCCTTCAGTCTGTCCTCACAGGAGAGGTGCTCCAGCCCTCTGATCATCCTCGTGGCCCTTCTCTGGACACGTTCCAGCACCTCCAGATCCCTCTTGGAATAGGGGCTCCAGAACTGGAGGCAGTATTCCAGATGGGGTCTCACCAGAGCTGAGTAGAGGGGGAGAATCCCCTCCCTTGACCTGCTGGCCACACTTCTCCTGATGCAGCCCAGGATCTGATTGGCTTTCCGGGCTGCAAGTGCACATTGAGAGCTCCTGTTGAGCTTCTCGTCCACCAGCACCCCCAAGTCTCTCTCCTCTGGGCTGCTCTCCAGCCAGTCACTGCCCAGCCTGTATTTGTGCCTGGGATTGCCTCGACCCAGATGCAGGACCCTGCACTTGGTCTTGTTGAAGCTCATGAGGTTGGCCTGTGCCCACCTCTCCAGCCTGTCAAGGTCCCTCTGGATGGCATCCCTTCCCTCCAGCCTGTCTGCTGCACCACACAGCTTGGTGTCATCAGCAAACTTGCTGAGGGTGCACTCAATGCCACTGTCCATGGCACCCACAAAGATGTTGAACAAGACTGGTCCCAGGACTGATCCCTGAGGGACTCCGCTTGTCCCTGGCCTCCACTGGGACATGGACCCATTGACAGCCACTCTTTGGGTGCGGCCATCAAGCCAGTTCTGTATCCATCTAGTGGTCCATCCATCAAACCCGTGTGTCACCAGCTTGGAGACCAGGATGTGGTGTGGGACAGTGTCAAAGGCTTTGCTCAGGGCCAGGTAAACGACATCAGTTGCTCGCCCCTCATCTATTAATGCTGTCACCTGTTCATAGAAGGCCACCAGGTTTGTCAGGCAGGATTGCCCTTGGCAAAGCCATGCTGACTGCTCCCAATCACCTCTTCACTACTCTTCTGAGTCAGTAGTGCCTCCAGGAGGATCTGCTCCATGATCTTTCCGGGCACAGAGGTGAGACTGACTGGCCTGGAGTTCCCTGGTTCCTCCTTCTTACCCTTTTTGCAGATGGGAGCAATGTTTGCCCTGTTCCAGTCTGTGGGGACTGCCCCAGGCTGCCATGACTTTTGGAATAGACTAGAGAGGGGCTTAGCAACCTCATCTGCCAGTTCTCTCAGCACCCGTGGGTGTATCCCGTCGGTTCCCATGGACTTGAACACTTTCAGGTTCTTCAGGTGATCACCAACCTGAGCTTCACTTACCATGGGCAGTTCTTCCTCCCCGTCCCTGGGATCGTCTGCCATGACTCCAGGAGTGTGGCTGGAGGCCCTTGCAGTGAAGACTGAGGTAAAGAAGTTATTGAGTACCTCAGCCTTTTCCACATCACTTGTGACCAATTCACCACTTTCCTTTCTGAGGGGGCCCACACCTTCCCTACTCTTCTTCTTGCCATTAATATACCTGTAGAAGTTCTTAGTGCTCCCTTTAACCTCCCTGACTAGATTCAATTCAAACTCTGCTTTGGCTTTCCTAACCAGGCCTCTTGCTGCTCGGGCAGCTTCCTTATATCCCCCCTGTTCTAGCTGTCCTTCCCTCCACTTCCTGTAGAGTTTCTTTTTAAGTAATAGTGTGTCCAGCAGCTCCTTGTTCATCCAGGCAGGCCTCCTAGCGTTCTTCCCTGTTTTTCTCCTTGTTGGTATACATAGCTCCTGGACACAGAGGAGGTGGTCCTTGAATAGTGACCAGCTGTCCTGGGTCCCTCTTCCCTCCAGGGCTTTGTCCCATGACACTGTGGCTAGCAGATTCCTGAAGCGATCAAAGTCTGCATGCCTAAAGTCTAGGTCATAAGCTTAGAATAGGTCCTCCTGATAGCCCTGAGGAGATTAAATTCAACTGCTTCATGGTCACTGCAGCCAAGGCAGTCTCTGAGCCTCACATTGGTTACCAGCCCTTCCCTGTTGGTGAGAACAAGGTCCAGCAGAGCACCTTTTCTTGTTGGTTCCTCTACCATTTGGAGGAGGAAGTTGTCTTCTATGCAGTCCAGGAACATCCTGGATTGCTGGTGCCTTGCTGTGTTGTCCCTCCAGCAGATGTCAGGGTGGTTGAAATCCCCCATGAGGACCAGGGCTTGTGACCTGGAAGCCGCTTCTATTTGCCTGTGGAGGGCCTCATCTGCTTGGTTCTGCTGGTCAGGTGGCCTGTAGGAGACCCCCACAGTAATATCTCCTTCCCCTGTCTTGCCTTTAATTCTAACCCATATACTCTCAACCATCTCATCATCCCTCCCCAGGTGGAGTTCTGCTGATTCCAGCTGGTTCTTGACATAGAGGGCAACACCTCCTCCTCTCCTTCCCTGCCTATCCTTCCTAAGAAGCTTGTACCCGTCTATCCCTACATTCCAGTCATGGGAATCATCCCACCAAGTGTCAGTAATGCCCACTATGTCATGGCCTCCCAGCAGCACGGTGGCCATTAATTCATCCTGTTTGTTGCCCAAGCTGCGTGCATTTGCATAGAAGCACTTCAGCTGGGCTGGCCCTGTCGTCCTCTTCTGCCAATTCCCCTTGGTTTCCACAGGGTGTCCTGGTGTGTCATCTGTGTCTTGCCTCAGGCGGCAAGTTGAGAGCCCTTAGCAGCTCTCCATCCCACTGCCTCTGGTGAGCTGCCCCTCTGCTTGTCACAGGCCAGCAGGAGACTAATAACCCCTTCCCCCTTCAAATCTAGTTTAAAGCCCTATCAATGAGCCCTGCCAATTCCTGCCCCAGGATCCTTCCTTCCCAGTGCATCCCTCAGGGCAAGCCCTTGGACCAGCACTGTGCAATGTCTTCATCAGCTCTCTGCACCTTCTGACCCAGGGCCTCTGCAGCCTCTTTGGGGATGAGGCCAAACTGGGCACAGGCCTTAAGTGACCTCCTCTGCTTACCCTGCAGGGTCATTGGACAAGATGATGTGCAGAGGCCTCTTCCACAGATCACCAGGACAGAGCCAGCAGCTCCTCTGAGGAAGGTTTCTCCACTCAGAGGCTTGGTAGGAAAAATGCCAGATGGATTGGATGAAATTTTGATTGGCTCTGTGGCCACATGGAGGAGGATGGTTGGGTGTGGGATCATGTGGTCAGTTGTGTCTCAGGAGCTCATCATTCAGTAGGAAGCCAATGAGTGTGAGGGGGGTGTGAGGTCCCTTCTGCCTGGGGAAGGGATTGGCCAACAGCAGGAACACAGCTGGAATGGGACTGTGAGGTTTGTTCTGTCTGTGATGAAGAGGTTATTAATTTATGAATATGAAATATTAATTATACAGATGTTAATTTTTATTAATTATTAAAATTATCAATAACCAATGAATCACTATTTTATATCCATATTCTAGTGCATGATTGTGAAATACAGCCCATAAATGGTTTAGTATTTATGGTTTGGACTCAATCAGAACATTTACAGAGTTAATTTCTATTACTCTAACGCAGGCTGCAATTCCACTGCTTGTCCACCAGGTGGCGACTCGACAGGACTCTGGCGACTGCTAACTATATACAGAGATATTACACTGTGTATCAGAGGATTGGACTGGAAAGGTTATCCTGCTAGACTCGGGTGCTTTGAACTGAGTGTTAGTGAGTGGAAAGCAGGTGGATAGGTTCCAGCAGACTGCTGTGTCCTTTGTTTGTAGCAAGGTTCGGTTCTGGCAGGCTGCTGTCACTGGGCTGACTCCTGGCTGGTCTGGACAGTGATGTATTCTCCCTTCCGTGGCAGCAGAGGGAATGGACCTTAGCCTAGCTGTACAGCAGGTTCCCTTCGCAGGACTCGGGTGTCTCTCTCTGGATGTCAGGGAGCAGACCTGCGAGGCTGGCCTGGCAGGGCTGGTAGGGCTGGTCCCGGGATGGGGTCGGCCCTCACAGAGTCAGCCTGCACGGCAGGGCGGGGCCACGGTTCCCGGTAGGCAGGCTTGGAGGTTTCTGATCTGGCACAATGGCAGATGGGCCTGGACCTGGCAGAGGTCAGGTTAATGGCAACAGACTTTGGGGTTGGCATGGATGGCCCCTGGGAAGAGGCACAGGTGCATGAAGCAGCAGCTTCCCCTTGCTTGGCTCAAAGGAGCGGCAGGACCCTTATTGAGCGTCCTGGCTTTGGAGCACAGGGCATGAACTGTGCTTTGGAGTCCCCTGGGGTTCACAGGGCACAGAGCAGCAGAAGTAGTGACTCCTCTCCTGTGATGGCAGGGTTACACAGGCATGAGGCTGACACTGCTCCTGCTCTCTGAGCTGACACACACAGGGTTGTGCCTCTTGTCAGTCTGCTGCTTCAGGCTGAGGCAGATGTTTGCACTGCTGGACTTGGCTAAGTCCCTTCCCTGGCATCTGGACAGATCTTACCCTCGGGGGCCCAGTCCTCTTGAAGGCACATTGGGCTCTTCCAACTGGTGGACTGCAATGCAATGCAGTAGTTTCTCAGGCTCAGTGAAGGTCCCTCCTCAGGAGATACTCTCAGGGCTGAGGCTCAACAGGCCTGCCTGGCTGCTGGCTTCTCCTCGTCATGCAGAGGCCACTAGTTTGCTTGCATATATGAGAAAGACAATGGCATGAGCTCAGTCTAGAGCAAGGAGAGAGAACACAGTGAAAGAGGGCAACGTATTTACAAGCTGGGGCAATACTGATAGGTTCCTGGAGGCTGGATGTGGCCAATGGGCACTCTCGTAAACAACCGGCTGCAGCCTATGGGAGGCGTGAAGCTGGAATTATGCCATGCTTGGCATCAGCACCAGCATCCCATGCCATGGGGGTGTGCAGGGGTCTGTGCCACCTGGGCCTTTGTTCCCTCATGAAAGGAGGGGGAACTTGTCCACATGCTGGGACAGGTTTCAATATCTGGGCATAATTCTGGGCATAATGTGCCTCCACACATAAGGGGACAGTCCCCCTGTCACTGGGAACCTCCTCAAGACCTGATGGGATTCCCCCTCCCCCCTTGCCTAGGCCATGAGCTAGCCCAGGGTAAGGCAGGTATGGAAAGACAGAAATAGAGCACTGAGAGGTGTCCTTGGTGTGCTGCACCCTCGCTCTCCAGCCTTGCCCTGCTCTCCCTATGGCTTGGGGGTTTGTCACCTCCTGCCAGCTCAGTGCATCTGTGCTTGGATCACAGCCAACAGGGAGCTGATAGAAAACTCTGGAGGTCAAAACCTTCAGGGTCTGTGCAAGTGGCAAAAGATCCCAGGATGATTCAGCATCCAAGGTTCTCCAGATCAGAGAAACACCTGATGAAAGTCAATGATCTCCACCTCTCAAAACAGTGACCCTAAAGCCAGAGCCTCGGAGCTCTCCTGGATCACAGCAGCTGTGTCCAGCATCTCCCCCACTCAGACATCTCTCAGGCACAACCTGCACCAAGGGCCAGCACCAAGTCAGACTTCTCCAGGCTCAGTTCTTGCGCCCTAAGAATGCCAAAGCTTTGTGAGGGTTTGCCCTGAGCTCCAGCAGAAGGAAACTGAACTCCAGGGCACCCTCTGCCAGCCTCCTCTCCACCTCTCTGTCTTTGCACAGACCTTTTGCTGTCACCAGGGGCAAGGTTTCTATCTTGCACTGAACCCAGACAGCTCTGTCCCTGTGTCTGTGTGCTTGGTGCTTCTCTCCAGGCACAGCCATAGAAAGAGATTTGACTTCAGGATCCCTTGCAGGCAGTCAGGGTCAGCCTTGTCCTTATCCACTCTGTCCTTCAGAGGCTCTTGGATTAGAACACATTCTGCTGAATCACCTTGTAAGCCCCAGGTGGGCAGTGACAGCAATGGGGAGGTTGGGGAGGGTGAGGAGCAAAGTTGTCCATTCAATGTCAGCCCTGAAGGACAGATGTTCCTGCAAGTGCAGATGTCCTGCTGAGACAGCCTGGGTCAGTGTCACTTGGGGAATTCTCATCTCTGAGCTAAAGTGAAATGGAGTAAAATATTTTATCTTTGGCATACAAAATTGAGCTTTGTGAGGTGCACTTTGAAATCCTGAAGAAGATTGCAGGGACACAAACATCTCCTTAGGGCACTTGGGACTCATTGCAGGAACCTCAGGTACTGAAGGAAGACTGAAGAAACTTCTTCAGAAGTCAGAAGGAAAACACAAAGTGCCCTGAAGCACTGATTGGCCCCACTGAGGGGCATTACCAACAAAGCCTCCCAAAGGCTCCTCAGAGCAGCTCAGTGGAGGCCATGATTGCAGCAGACAAAGGCAAAGTGCAGGAGAGCAAACTCTGGGTTTGGTTTATGGAGCAGAAAGGCCAAACCTGAGCACAGTGCCTGGGCAGGCAGATCCTGTCCCTCCTGTATGGGTCAGAGCTCCTCAGGTGCCGTGGGCTGTGGGTTTGTGATGCTGAGGGAAGGACAAGGGGATGAGAGTCCCCAGCCTTCCTGGGGTGTTTAAGGAAGCACTGAGGACCCCTGGTGCCTTAGGAAGTCTCCTCACAGCCCTTGGTGGTGGATGATTGCCATAGCCAAGAAGGCAAAGCCTTGGGTTCTCCTGATGACTTCCAGCCTTGCCATTGCCATCCCCACCACAGGTTGTCCTACACTGTCCCCCACCCTGGCTTTGGTTTCTGCAGCAGAAAGGCCAAGCCCTGACCACAGAGCCTGGGCAGTCAGATGCAGAGAGGCTCAAGCTCATGTTTCATCTCCCTGTCCTTGGTGGCAGAGGCAACTGCCATAGACAGGAGGAGAAAGACCTCAGTGCTGCTGAGCTTTCAGCCTTGCAGGTGGTGCTACACTGCCCCCTGCCTGCAGCTCTTTCCCTTCCTGCTCTTGACACCCATCTTGCTTTCCCAGCAGCTCTCTCCATGACATTTCTGTACCCTCCCTGCTCTGTCTCTACTCTCCATGGCCATTTCTTGAAACACAGAGCCAGGACCTCTTGGACCACAAGGATCCCCTCTGAGTGACTTTTCTTTCTCCTCACCTCCTGTATGCTCTCAGGGGCAAGCGGGGATCTGCCTGGCCTCAAACCAGGACACCTCCACGCTGAACCCTAAAATTTGCACTCTATGGAGGTTGTCTTCCTGTCCCACAACCACCAGAAGCTACAACATCACCAAATTTCAAGCAGCTGCACACTGCATCTGTAGTGCCCTGAGCTTGGACTTCAGCAGGTTACAGAAGCCCCAGTCCTCAGGCTCTCCACCCAGTCCTTGCAGATATCCTCTGAAGCTTCTCAGGCTCTTCAAAACTCTCTCAGAGCAGAAGTCCCAAAGCCAGACACTAAGAATCCAGATGTGGCCACAGCAGTGCTGAGTGCAGGGAGAACTCCTGTGCCTGGCTGGCCACACTCCTCCTACCAGCCCAGCTGCACTGCCCGGCTTCTCACTCTGCTCAGCCTCTGCTCCATCCCAGGCCATTGGCAATGGTCCCTGACAGAGGCCTTTCTGCCTGGGGGCAGAGCACAACCTCCAGCTCCAAAGCAGCTCCAAGGAACCTTGCTGCTGCTCTAAGCTTGGCAGGCACAATGGATGGTAGAATCCCCAGCCAGGCTTGTGGCTGCTGCAGTGCAGGAGATCCTGAGGCACAGATGAGCTGCCCATGGCATTGCCACCCATCGCTCCTGTGTCCATGAGCTGCTCAGCCACAGCTAACCTGCCACTCCTCTTCCAAGGCCATGAGGATGCTCTAGGCAATCTAGGTCCCTGCCCTGTGCCAGGGGCCAAGCAGAGTCACTCCAGGGTAGGAGGGCATATAAAAGAGGGGTCAGAGCACAGGAAGGAGGTTTGGGGCTGAAGTGTCCAGGGGAAGGCTGAGGGCTTGGAGATGCCTTTGAGGGCTGGGTGCAAGGCCAGTGCTGAGGAGCAGCTCTGGTGTCCTGATGAGCCCAGTCTGAACTGGGAGGGCTTAAATCACGAATCACAGAAATGAGGGGTTGGAAGGGACCTCCAGAGATCATCCAGTCCAACCCCACTGCCAGAGCAGGATCACCTGGGCAGTTACACAGGAACAACATCCAGCCAAGTCTGAAAGTCTCCAGAGAAGGAGACTCCACAACCTCTCTGGCAGCCTGCTCCAGGGCCACAGCACCCTCACAGCACAGGAGAATCTCCTCATGATGAGGTGGAAGTTGCTGTGTTCCATCTTGCACCCATTGCTCCTTGTCCTATCACTGGGCACCACTGCCAAGAACCTGGCACCTTCTTCTGACACTCTCCTCTGATACTGATATCCATTGATCAGATCCCCTCTCAGACTTCTCTTCTCCAGACTAAACAGCCCCAGGGCTCTCAGCCTGTCACAGAATCACAGAAACATTCAGGTTGGAGAAGTCCCTCAGGGTCATCAAGTCCAACCATTAACCCTACTCTACAAGGGTCAGCCCTAAGCCATATCCCCAAGCACTACATCCAAACCACCCTGAAACACCTCCAGGCTTGGTGACTCCACCACCTCCCTGGGCAGCACATTCCACTCCCTGAACACTCTGGATGGGAAAATCTTTTTCTTCCTGTCCAGCCTAAACCTACCCAGTCCTAGCTTGAGGCCATTGCCTCTTGTTCTGTCACTAATACCTGTGAGGAGAGACCAGCAGTAGCCTCTCCACAACCTCCTTTCAGGTAGTTGTAGTGAGCCGGAGGTCTCCCCTCAGCCTCCTCTTCTCCAAACTAACCAGCCCAGCTTCTTCAGTTGCTCTTCATCACATTTCTTCTCCAGGCCCTTCCCAGCTCCTTGCCCTCCTCTGCCCTGGCTCCAGCACCTCCACATCTCTCTTGGATGGAGGTGCCCAAAACTGGACACAACACTCAAGGTGTGGCCTACCCAGAGCTGAGTCCCAGGGGACAGTCACCTCCCTGCTCCTGCTGGACACAGCATTGCTGATCCCAGCCAGGATGCCTTTGGCTTTCTTGGACACCTGGGCACACTGCTGCCTCCTATTCAGCTGCTTGTCCATCAGCACCCCCAGGTCCCTCTCTGCCAGACAGCTCTCCAGCCACACTGCCCCAAGCCTGGAGCATTGCTTGGGGTTGTTGTGCCCCAAGTGCAGGACCTGGTACTTGGCCTTCTTGAAGCTCCTCCTGGTGATGTTGACCATGGATCCAATCTATCCAAGTCCCTCTGCAGAGCCTCCCTACCCTCATGCAGATCAACTCTGCCACCTGACTTGGTGTCATCTGCTGACTCACTGCTGACTCACTCTGTGTCTTCATCAAGGTCATCAATCAAGATGTTCAACAGAAGTGGTCCCAACACTGAGCCCTGAGGAACACCACTTGTGACCTGACACCAGCTGGATTGAACTCCACAGACCACACTCTTTGGGCCCTTTCACCCAGCCAGGGCTGTATCCAGCAGAGCATTGCTCATCCAAGCCAGGAGCAGCCACTTTGCCCAGGAGAATTCTGTGGGGAGCAGTGCCAAAGGCTTTTGGGAAGTCTAGGCAGACATAGCCACAGCCTTGCCTCATCCAACAGTCACTCATCCTGTCAGAGAAGGAGATCAGGTGGGTCAGGCAGGACCTACCCTTCCTAAACCCATGCTGACTGGGCCTGATGTCCTGCTTGTCCTCTCCAGGTCATGTAATGGTGCTGGAGATGCTCTGCTCCAGGCCCTGCCCTTCTACCCAGCTCACCCTGCCAGCTCTATAGTTTCCTGGATCCTCCTTTCTTCCATTCTTGCAGCTGGGTGTCACATTTGCTCCTCTCCAATACCCTGGGACCTCTCCAGTGAGCCAGGACTCCAGGTCAATAATGGAGAGTGGCTTGGCCACAGAGATGTTCAAGTCCCTTCCTCATCCTCCTAGCCTCTCTTGGACTCTCTCCAGCGGATCTCTCTCTCTCCTGACCTTGGGAGGCCCAAACTGAAGGGATCCAGTTTGGACAGGAAGGGCCCAGCCTGTACTGGGACAGGATTAGGGTTTCAGAGTGTCCTGGGGCAAGGCCCAGTGTTACTGGGAGAGGCCATGGGCTCCGCTCTTACTGGGAGGTAGAAGCAGAAAGGTCTGGGTTGGAAGGGGCCTCCAAAGGTCATCCAGTCCAACCCCTGCAGACAGAAAAGGGACATCCTCAACTAGATCAGGTTGCCCACAGCCCTGTGCAGCCTCACTTTGAATGTCTGCAGGCCTCAAACATCTCATTGGGCAACCTGTGGCAGTGTCTCATCACCCTCATGGTGCAGAACTTCTTCCTCACATCCACAGCCACTGCCCTGGTCCTGTCGCTGCAGGACTTTGCAAACAGTCTCTCTCCATCCAGTACACTTCAGGCATTGGAAAGCAGCTATTAGGTCTCCCCAGAGCCTTCTCTTCTTCAGCTTGATCAACCCCAGGTCCCTCAGCCTGTCCCCAATGCAGAGCTGCTCCAAGCCCCTGACCATTTCTGTGTCCCTCCTCTGGACCATCTCCATCAGCTCCATGTCCATCCTGTGTTGAGACTTCAGAGCTGGATGCAGTACTCCAGGGGAGATCTCATCAGAACAGAATAAGTGCCAGGATCCTCTCTCTCCATCTCTGGCCATGCTGCTTTGGATGCAGCCCAGGCTGCCATTGACCTTCAGTGCTGCAAGCTCACACTGCCTGCTCCTGGACAGCTTCTCCCCCACCACCACCCCCAAGTCCTTTTCCTCAGGGCTGCTTTCTATCTCCTCCTCCCCCAGCCTGTATTGATAGTGAGGATTCTTCCAGCCCAGCTGCAGGACCCTGCTCTTGCTGCTGTTGAACCTCATGAGAGTCACCTGGGCACCACCTCTCCAGCTTGGCCAGGTGGCTCTGGATGCCATCCTGTCCCTCTGGCATCTCAGCAGCACCACTCAGCTTGGTGCCATCTGCACCCTTGCTGATGGTGTCTCCATCCCTCTGTCTATAGCACTGATAAAAATATGAAACAGCACAGAATGGGATGAGTGGAATCAGTTTGTAGGGGGACAAGGCCTGGGCTGTACTTGGAGATGTTAATGGGAGCCAGTTTGATATGGAACATGGCCCAGACAGGACTCTGGTGTGCTTAGGGTATGGAGTTGTGAGTGTGACAGGGCCCAGCCTGTGGTGGGAGGGTTTAAAGGAACCCAGTATGTACTGGGATGAGACCCAGACTGTATTGGAATGTGTCCAGGGAACTCAGGTTGTACTGGGATGGGGCCCAGTCTCCCTGGGAGGGGGTAAAGGGATAGAGTTGTACTGAGAGGGGTCCCAGTCTGGTCCTGGGAAGGGTTCAGGTATTGCAGTTTTCCTGGGATCAGCACAGTCTGTACTGGGAAGGAGTCCTGATCTCTGGTTGCACTGGGAGGGAGCAGCTGGAACTGGGAGGGGGAAGGGCTTCAACTTTGCTCTGGGATGAGACTCTATCTGTACTGGGAGGAGATCAGGAGATGCAGTTTGCACTGGGATGGTCCCCAGTCTGTATTGGGGGATGCCATTGGATCCATTTCCTCTGGGGCAGGTCTTGGACTTTACTGGGATGGGATCAGGGCAACAGTTGGTACTTGGACAGGGCCTACTCTGTATTGGAGGGAGTCAGGAGATGCAGTTTGTATTGGGATGAGACTCAGACTGTGCTGGGAGATGGCAATGGGATCCCATTTACCAGGATCAGGCCACAGCTGCCCTGGGATCAGGATATCCACTTTGTGCTGTGCGGGTGGAGCTGGGGCTGGGAAGGGGTCCAAGGGATGCACTTTGTACTGGCACAGGAAACTGTATGGGAGATGGCAAAGTGATGCAGTTTGTCCTGGGATAAGACCACATCTGAGCTGGGAGGCGTTCAGGAGATGCAGTTTGTCCTGAGATGTGATCAGGTCTGTACTGGGATGGGCTAAAAGGATCCAAATTGTGCTGTGCAGGGCCCATAATGTCCGAGAATGTGGTCAGGGAATGCAGCTTATGCTGGGACAGGGCCAAATCTGTCCTGGAAGGGCATGAGGGTTTGCAGTTTGTACTGGGATGGATGCATTTAGAACTGGGAAGGGAGCCAGGGGATACATCTGTGCTGGGATTAGGACTAGACTGCAGTGCTAGAGGACAGTATGATACAGTTTGTCTGGGATGAGGCACATCTGTACGGGAGGGGATACAGGAACCCTGTTTGGACTGAGTCTATACTGGAAGGGGGTCAGGGTATCCACTTTGGACTCTGAGTAGGTCCAGTCTGTAATGGGAGGGGGTTGGGGTATGAAGGCATGAGGAGACCTCTTGTTCTGATGGCAGCGCTGCTCTGGAGCACAGCTCTGTCCCACAAGCAGCCCTGGACTCTCCCTGCCTGCAGTCCCAGCACTGCCACCCAGCAGCACAGTGCCCAAGCTGCCAGAGCACTCAGGCCTTGCCTCAGCACAGAGGCTCAGCAGGAGAGAGTGGAAGGGCAGAAAGAGCAGCTGAGGACAGCCCAAGCTGTGGAGCTGCCTGGCACTGCTGCTGTGCTGGGACTCTGCCCCTCCACCTCTGCACACAGGCACTGCCCTGCAGCTCCACAGAAGCCTTGGAGGAAGGAACTCAGAGAGACTCAGGGTCCATGATTGTGCTGAACACCCAGCAAGCACAGCTCCTCATGTCTGCAGCCTCTGGGTCACACCAGACAAGAAAACACTGAAGCAGAAATGGTCTGAAGAAAGACATTTGTGTGGGAACAACATTCTCACAAGGGGAACAGCACCAGCAGCAGCCAGAACTTGAGCAGCCAGGCTGGGCCTGCACTGAGTGACATCAGATCTGCTCTGCAAGAGAAGACAAAGAGTTTATTGCTTCTGAAAGCATCCAGGGATCAGTTGGCTCAGGGCAGCCTTCAGCTCCTGGTTCCTCAGGCTGTAGATGAGAGGGTTGACTGCTGGAGGCACCACTGAGTACAGAACTGAAACCACCAGGTCCAGGGATGGGGAGGAGATGGAGGAGGGCTTCAAGTGTGCAAAGAAGCCAGTGCTGATAAACAGGGAGACCACAGCCAGGTGAGGGAGGCAGGTGGCAAAGGCTTTGTGGCGTCCCTGCTGAGAGGGGATCCTCAGCACTGCCCTGAAGATCTGCACATAGGACACCACAATCAACACAAAACAGACAAATACTAAACAGGCACTGGCCACAATAAGCCAAATTTCCCTGAGGTAGGATGTGGAGCAGGAGAGCTTGAGGATCTGGGGGATTTCACAGAAGAACTGTCCACAGCATTGCCCTGGCAGAGGGCAGGGAAAATGTATTGGCTGTGTGCAGAAGAGCATAGAGAAAGCCACAGGCCCAGGCAGCTGCAGCAGGTGGAGACAAACTCTGCTGCCCAGGAGGGTCTCATAGTGCAGGGGTCTGCAGATGGCAACGTAGCGATCGTAGGACATGGTGGTGAGGAGAAATACTCTGCATCAATTAGGAATACAAAAAAGAAGAGCTGGAGAACACATCCTGCATAGGAGATGTCCCTGGTGTCCCTCAGGAATTGGCCACGGATTTGGCACAGTGGTGGAGATGGCACCCAGGTCAAGGAGGGCGAGGTTGAGGAGGAAGAAGTACATGGGGTGTGGAGGTGGTGGTGCCAGGCTATGGTGGTGATGATGAGGCCATTGCCCAGCAGGGCAGCCAGGTAGATGGCCAGGAAGAGGCAGAAGTGCAGGAGCTGCAGCTGCCTTGTGCCTGGGAATGGCAGGAGGAGGAAGTGGCTGATGGAGCTGCTGGCCATCTGCTGCCTCTGGCCATGGAGACCTGTGCAAGGAGGGAAAGGCAGGGACAAGTTAGGGCACACTTCTCTCAGCCTCCTTGTAACCCCTGTCCCTGAACTGCATGAGGAATGGATCAGCTCAGTCCCATCACTTCCAACCCATGACAGAGTTCATCACAGCTTCAAATGCAGCAGGGACCCAGAATTGCCATGAAGATTCCTCTGGAGTCAGAACAGAAAGTGACCAACAGCCCAATCCCAGAGGACAAGAGTCCCATTGTGGTGGGTTGAAATTTCCCCCAGCATTAGCTTTGCCAGAGCAGCTCAGTCAGAAGCAAATGAAGCTGTATTGACAAGCAAGAGCTACACTCTACAATGGAATGCAATGAACAGGTACAGAACATACAGGAGTGACAATATGAGACAGGTATTTACAATTAGCAAATCACATGAAACCCCCCTGGTCAGAGACCAGGGAAGCTGTTCCTCTGCCCCTATCCCCTACCCCCCTGTTCCAAGAGAGAAAGGAGGAGTGGAGAGAGAAAAAAAGCAGTGGGTCAGACTTAGCCAAGGGCACCCAAAGCAGGTGATCTCTCCCCAGCAAAGCAAAACAGCTGAGATCAGAAGAGGAGAGAGAGAATTGTTATGGTACAGCTCCTCTGATTCCAGAGATTATCCAATGATTTGTTTAGAAGAATCTTTTCTTTTCCTTTTCACACCCAAGTGTGGTCTATATATTTGTTTCTACTTCTCTGCTCAAAATCTGTAACTAAATTTAAAGGCATTGCCTAAAGCCACCACACCCATGGAGAGGTGGAGGACAGGGAGCAGGCCTGCAGTGCTGCAGAGACAGTGAAGGGAGAGAGAAAAGGCAGAGGGGCTGGGGGTGAAGCCTTCTCCTTCCCCAGCTCTGCTCACTGCTGCTGACAGGATGGAACTGAAGGGCTTTGGTCCTCCTTCTGTGTGCAACACTCCAGGAACCTTCAGCTGAGCGTCAGCTGCCGAGAGGAGTTGCCTCCAGGAGCTACAGCTGCAGTGTCCTGCCCCACAGCCTCACTGTGTCAGGGACTGCAGTGACTTCTCCTCCAGTTTGCTCTCAGTCATCCTCCAAGTCCTGGACCACCTTGAAGCTCTCTCTGCCTTCTTATGTCCCTAAGATCCTCTGGCAGTGTCCTCAGCCCTGCTGTGCTGTGCAGAGGAGCTGCTCCGGGCCAGAGCTGTCTCTGCAGCGCTGCCGCTTGCCAGCAGCTCCTTCCAGCCAGGAGTCTGGCCCATAGGGCAGCAGAGAACCAGCCCAAGGTGTTTAAATAACTCCTCTGTTGGCTTTGGTGCCCTGTAAAACTCAGGGACTGAGAGGAAGCTGATGAAACCTCTCAGAAGTCAAAGTCAGATTCAAACTCTGAAGTTTCTTCTACTGTTAAGGATCCCAGTGAAGTATATGGGAAAGGATCCCCAGGGTCTGCTTAGAGCAGAAGGAGACAGTGGATGCAAGGGAAGCATCACTGGAGGCACTGAAGCATCTCCAGGCTGTGGGGAGAGCAGAGACCTGAGGTAGGCTGAGAGGTCAGGACAAGCAGCTCAAGGTGGCTCTGCTGCTGAGCAAACCTGGAGGGTTTCCTTGATCCAAAGGGCCAAGCCCTGACCCCCAGCCCCTGGCAAGGCAGATCCTGTCCCTCACCTGTGGCTCTGGGCTCTGCTGGGGGCAGTGCGGGGGTGAGGATGAGCAGTGAGCAGGGTAGGACCTTATCAGGTTTTGCTGTGGTTTGCTTGCCAAAGGACAACTCCTGCTGAAAAAGGAATGAAAGGTACCTTAAAAATACTTTTTATCAGATGCTTTGGCAATACAAACCTCTCCAATTAGCTGCAGAAACCTTGTCAACAATGAGAGGTTCAGCAGGATTAATGAGCCCCATGGAGTATTTGGGGCTGATTACGTCATCCTTGGTACTGCCAGAAGCCTCTCAACAAGTCCAAGGCAGAAGAAAACTCCGAAGCCCTTGAAGCACTGATTGGCCACACTGAGGTTGTTCCTGACAAAGGCTCCCCAGGGACTCCTTAGAGCAGCTTGTTAGAGGCCAGATTGCAGGGAGACAAAGGCAAAGTGCAGGGCAGAAAACTGCTTTTGGTGTCGGAAGCAGAAAGGCCAAGCCCTGACCACTGTCCATGGAATAGAGAAGCTCAAAGCCTCAAAGCCATTTCTCCTCCAGGCCTTGGTGGCAGAGGCAACTGCCAGAGTCAAGGGACAAAGACCTGGTCCGTTTGGGCCCTCAGCCTTGCCAGAGCCCTTGGCCATGAGATACTCCCCCACAATGCCCCAATAGGGAGCATCTCCATGGGAGCAGAGAGGGAAAAAAAGGAGGAAGAGAAGGACTTTGCAGATGGATTTAGAGGGTGCAGGATATATGGGTATGAAATAGGCTGTTTCCTGTGTCCACTTAGTGGGTTGGACTCTTGGACACAGGAGGGTAGCTATGTGGCAGGATAGAAGGCACCCAGCCTGAACTGCCACAGAAGGTGAAGGGAAAAGTCTGAACACAGCTGTTGACCATACCAATATCTTGTGACAACACCAAGAGATTCCAAAACAGGCAGTGAAAGGAGAGGAGAACTCTCCTGGCTAGCTGATGGAAGGGAAAACTCAGGGTTCTCCAAACAAACAACAGGAGAAGTGACTCAGAGAACTGGAAAACTCAACAGCTAAGGCTGTGCAGTGTTGGCAGCCAGAAAAAGGATGACCCCCAAGATGGGCTCAAGCACCAGCCAGCAGCAGAGGCCACTTGATTCATACACATCATGGCTTAGATCTTTTCCTTTCTGTGTAATGGCCTTTGTATTAAGTGATGGTTTAGGCTTGGTGTCCAGGCACCTCTCTCCCCTTT
>JAAWVA010000030.1:22199400-22243985 GCA_015227895.2 Colaptes auratus
GTGGACAACTTTGCTCCTCACCCTCCCCAAACCTCCCCATTGCTGTCACTGCCCACCTGTGCCTTACATCTCCCGCTCCTTGCCTCAGCTTCCCACTGCTCTCTGCAGCTGGGCTCACAGCTCAATGGCACCAGCTGCCCCCTGCTCTCTTTAGACAACTGCCTGCACACAGACACAGAAGAATGTTGCTCTTTGGAAGAAAAACAACCAAGCGTGAGAAAGTTGCCTCAGCAGTCCCAAGGCCTCTGGAACCATCTGCTCAGCACACAAGGCACACAGTGGCCTTACTTTTCAGTCACTTGGTCCCAAGAATTCGCCCAAGAGCACAGGGTGATAAGGAGAGCAAGATGAAGTACATGAGCATTAGGAGGAGGAGGATGAAAATAATTATGAGGAGGACAAAGGGATGATGTGGCAGAGAGAGGTTGGTCTCTTCTCCCAGGCAGCCAGCACCAGAACAAGAGGACACAGGCTCAAGCTGCCACCAGGGGAGGTTTAGGCTGGATGTTAGGAAGAAGTTCTATACAGAGAGAGTGATTGCCCATGGATGGCTTGCCCAGGGAGGTGGTGGAATCACCATCATTGGAGGTGTTCAGGAGGAGACTTGATGGGGGCTTGGTGCCATGATCTAGTGGTTTGGGTGGGTGGATTGGTTGATAGTTGGATGCGATGATCTTGAAGGTGTCTTCCAACCTGGTTATTGTATTGTATTGTGTTGTATTGTGTTGTATGTATGTATTGTGTGTATTGTATTGATTCAAAGAAGTGGAGGATGATATGGAATAGGAGAAGAATAATGAGGAGGAGGAAGATGTGAGGAGAAAGAGGGCAAACCCATATCAGCCTCTCTGTGCCACCTAAGCAGCCCATCAGTGCCCTGAGTGGGGGAAAATATTCCACTGCCCCCGGCCAGTGCCCAGCCCTCAGGCAGTGGTGACTACGGCAACAGCTTCACCCTCAGCTCCAACCTAATCCGGCACTGCTGCATCCACAGCCAGAGCAGCTGCACCTCTGAGCATCCTGAGACAAGAGCGACACCCAGATGGCCACCCACAGCCAGCACCTCTGCACCCACACCGGTGCCAGCCCTTCACCTGCGCAAGACTGCAGCAAGGGCTTCTTACGCAGCTTCTCCTCACCTGGCATAGTCACCCCCACCCGGTGACCGGCACCCAGTGCCCCAGGGGACACAGCAATACACCGACCCCGGCACTGCCAGGCCAAATGTGACCCCCCTGGGGGAGGCCTTCTCCCGCAGATTGAACTGAAATCTCCTTTACACCTTCTTTCCTCAGGAGCAAATGTGCCCCTGCCCTTCTCTGCACCAGCCAGTGCTGAGGAGAATAATGACAGTGAGTCAGCACAGCCAGTGCCACCACTGCAGCTGGGCTGGGATTGGCTGTTTGTTCCTCAACACTTTGGGTTTCCTAGGCTCATGTTCAGCCTACATCAACCAGCACCCCCAGGTCCCTCTCTGCCTGGCGCTCTCCAGCCACTCTGACCCCAGCTAGCACTGCATGGGGTTTCTGTGGCCAGTGTGCAGAATCCAGCACTTGGTGTGTTCAATCTCATGCCCTTGGATCTGCCCATCTGTCCAGCCTGTCGAGGGTCCTCTGCAAAGCCTCTCTGCCTCCAGCAGATCAACTCCTGCCCCCGCTTGGTGTCGTCTGCAAATTTACTGATGATGGACTCAATGCCCTCATCCAGATCATCAATAAGATGTTGAAGAGCATGGGGCCCAGCACTGATCCTTGGGGCACACCACTAGTGATGCAATATTTTAACACATCACACCAAATTCTGCCTAATTTCTCTCCTTGGTACAAGGTGTTTACATTCCCCTCACAGTCAAGACAGAACATAGCTCGCTCTAACTCGAGCAAAGGCAAATCTTCCCTACTGTCCTACAAAGCTATCTGAAAACAACCTCTTTTACACCATCCTATAGTCTTCTAAAGCTATACAAAAACCTCTTCCTCATCTCCCCCTTTTTGTTTACTAATAAAACAACACTTTGATTGACCTTTCTAACACTCTTTGCTTACACAGCAGCAAGCAAGTTAAAACTAACTCTATAGCAAAAGCAGAAGTTGTGTAGCGCAGCGTGTCTAACAGACTGGTGTAACCCATGCAAGACCAATGCTCAGGTTGTATGAATTAGCTCATCTAACAGAACTGGCATAATATATGGCTAAAGATAACAAACTTCCAGCTGCATGTCAGTAACAAGCTCACATTCCTTTCCACTTATCTTACAAGGTCAGAACACAAACACAACAGTTGCTTCTTTCAGACAGAAAGTTTCATCCCACAGTTTTGAACTTATTTCTTTGTTGCCTGCCTGATCTCTCAAAGGAGAACTCAGATCTTACTAGCTCCAATTCTTACATTTCCCTTTTCTTATTAACAAAGAAGACTTGATCAAGCCTGAACACATTGTACACAGGAATCAAGATACAAAGAGCTACAAACACAGCAAACCCAATCTCCAGCACTGCCTTTTA
Source organism: Colaptes auratus (assembly GCA_015227895.2). Classification (NCBI taxonomy): domain Eukaryota; kingdom Metazoa; phylum Chordata; class Aves; order Piciformes; family Picidae; genus Colaptes; species Colaptes auratus. The sequence goes on from JAAWVA010000030.1 coordinate 22,201,905, forward strand.
CAATCTGCTTCAAAGGTGTGCTACATCTTTATTTCTTTTCTTCTAAGATGGTCAAAATCATAGAAGGGATTGAAGCCTCCCTCCACCTCCTCCCCATCCTGGAACCTGTTGGTGTCTGTTGTGTACTCAGTGGTGCCTCCAGCAGTGAACCCTCTCATCTACAGCCTGAGGAACCAGGAGCTGAAGGCTGCCCTGAGCCAACTGATCCCTGGATGCTTTCAGAAGCAATAAACTCTTCTGCAGAGCAGTTCTGATGTCACTCAGTGCAGGCCCAGCCTGGCTGCTGCACTTTGTGGTGGTGGTGTTTAATGTCAGCAAGATTCTCCTTGATCCACAAGGGTAGAGCTGGCCAGCTCCATCTCCACAGAGAAGGAAAACACTTGCAGGCAAACAGCAAGAGTGCAAAGGCTCCTTGGCTGGGTCAGGGATGACATCCTGAATATTCATGGTTCTGCCCAATGTAAAACTGAACATAACACACTAATCCATTTTTACTCATCCTAACATACTGCTCTGCTGATGCTTTGTATTTGCTAAGGAAAGGCACTGAGTCCTGTTGATACTGACTCTGGCCTAATGTTGTTTGTTCTTCTTTCATGTTTCTCCTAGCTAAAACTTCCAGAACTCTCACTATCCTCCATAAATTTTGTTAAATTACATTTGAAACCACATATGAAAGGAAAATTTGAGAACATAACATGCTTGAACCATTCTCTTTTGTGACATAATACCTGAATTCCCCTTTTTTGTCTTTTATAAGCTAAAATGAAAATGTCTTTTGTGCTATAATTAATTTTGACTTTCCCTTTAACTCTTTAAAGTTCTGACAGACTGGTGAGTTACCATATCAACCCATGTGAACATACTCCCTAATCACACAGCAATGAAGCAATCATGATACTCAGTCCTAATTCAGATGGGTTTTGGTGCATTCTTCTGATTGATGCTTTTGATCTCAGATTATCACAGCAGACATTGTGATGGCTGTTAGGTAGCTCTGCTGATCTTCAGCTCCATTGGAAGTGCTCTTTGTCCTGTCCTCTTGATTCTTGTGCTGTTGTTTGCTGAGATGTTTGCAGTACTGCTTTGCAAATTGATGTTTCCAGGTGTTGACTGGGTTAGCTATTTCTTGCTGGTGTCACTAAAGCCTTAGTTATAAAATATGCACAATATGCATCCCTCTTGTTCTCTCTCTTTGTTGTTTCTTTTAATATATATATATATAATCCTTATTCAAGCAAAGGCAAAGCTTCCCTAGAGTCTTCTAAAGCTACCCAAAACCAATCCTTCTCCTACACAGAAACATAGAATCACAAAACTGTTGTGGTTGAGAAAGACCTTCAAGGTCATCCAGGGCAGCCATTACCTAAGCCTACCAAGTCTGCTGGGTAAGCATGGCCAAGGGCTCTGGCAAGGCTGAAAGCCCAACAGGACTAAGGTCTTGGTCCCTGGGCTCTGGCACTTGTCTCTGCCACCCAGGCCTGGGAGCAGATCCTTTATTTTGAGGCTTTCAGGCTCTACTGTCCCCAGGGACTGTGCTCAGGGCTTGGCCTTCCTGCTCCATAACCCAAACCCAGGGTTTTTCAGCATCACAGACTCCTGCACTTTATCCTTTTTTTTGCTCTAGAAATCACAGCCTCCAATTACCTGCTCTAAGGAGCCCCTGGGGAGGCTTTGTCAGTAACAAGCCCCAGTGGGGCCAATCAGTGCTTCAAGCTGCTTTGGCATTTGCTGCTGACTTCTGGAGCAGTTTCTTCAATCTTCTCTCAGTCCCTGACACCTGGAGTCAGCCCCAAATCCTCCATGGGGCTCATTAGAACACAGAAGTCCCTCAGGAGCTGTGGCTCTGCCTGGGATTTCCTTCAGGTACTGAAGACTTGTCCAACTCATTGGAGCTTTTTCACAGCTAACTGAAACTGTTTCAGAGTGCAGTTAATGAGGAAGATTTCCCACTGGGCCTCATAACCCCCTGGGTTGTTTTTAAAGGATGTTTTTAATTAGCTGCATTTGAGAGAAGGGAGCTGACAGCAGCACTCTCCATGTCACCTTGATCCACAGAGTCTCCTCAAGAGGCCTGGACTCAAAGGAAACACTCTTCCCCAAGATCTGACACTGTATGAACACTTTGCTCCTCACCCCCTCCACAACCTCCCATTGCTGTCATTGCCCACCTGGGGCTTACATCACTGTCCCATCACACTCCTCCACTGCCTCTGCACCTGCAGGTCACAGCTCCATGGCACCAGCTCCCCCTGCTCTCTGGCTGCACTCAGCCACAGGAGAATTGTCTCTTTTTGGAAGTAAAAAAAAGCAAAGTCTGATAAAGTTGCATCAGTGATCAAACCCCTCTGGAACTAGCTGCTCAGCACAAGATGTCTCTCAATAGGCTGCCTCTCTTCAAGGCATGATCTGAGAAGCAAAGTTTTAGGCAAGTAGATACAAGAGGTGGAGAGGAAAAACAATCACAGAGGTTGCCCAGGGGACAACTGCAGCTTTGCCTCCGAAAGGTCAAAGCAGCATAGGAGAGAGGAACCGGAATGAACAAAGAATAAGTGCAGAAGCAAATTGGAGAATGATGGAAAGGGCCCTGGGCTGTGCAGTCTGCACCGGGAAAGGTGACTCCAGAGATGGTCACTGTGTCCTGGAGAGGACGGTACATGACATCTTCATTAAGCAGATGGTCTAAGAGGTAGTCACCCCCACCCCCTTTTCTGGTAAGACTCTAGTCTACCAAAGCTCTGTTCTGATTTAAAGCAACAGTGCTATTTCATCACTCCTGATTGTAATATCTATCAGAGATTTGTTATTTAGAGTTTTGCTAAGTCTTCATAGTAAGCAGAGGAATAGTAAGCATTTGGTATTTACAAGTACTTAGTACAGAGTAATTGCAGCAAGGCATAAGCACTTAGTAATGAGTTCACACTGTAAGTTCTTCTTTTGGTTCAAACCTTCTTAGCTGTGTGCCTCAGCATTGCAAAGGAGCTCCGTGTAATATAGTTAAGGTTTGTAGTAAATAGGTATTCATTCTTAAAAGTATTCCTTAGCTAATGTAACATCTTTCTAGTTCCTTCTTAAACATTGACTAGAAAACATGCAAATAATACAAAAAATAGTAAAAAAGAAAACAATTTAAAAAAAAAAATTAAAATACAAATATATATTACAAAACAAAACCAAAATACTACAACTTAGATAGAAAAAGAACAATAAAACATAACAAAATAATAACAAAAAATAATGATAGAGAACAAATGAAAAACAAACAACAAAAGTTTAAAATAAAAATAAATTAACAAAGTAATATAGAAAAAGAAGAGCAACAATAAAAACAAAACAATAAAAACAAAATAACCATCTAAAAATAGCTATTAACAAAAACATAAGGTTTATCAGCAAAAAATACAAATCAGGACTATCAAGACTACTAGATTAAAAAAAAAAACAACAAACAAAAAAATATTTTAAAAATCAGAAATTGAATATTAAAAATGATAATAAAAAGAATTAATAGAAAAGAAGTTTAAAAATAATAAAAAGCGAAAATCAAAATTAAAATAGAAAATAGATTAAATAAAACAAACATGCAAAAGAGAAAATAATTAAACAATATAAGATCAAGAAATTAAAAATGGAAAACTAGATAAAAATTTTTTAAATTATTTTAAAATTGATAAAAAAAAAAATTAAATTACAATAACAAAATAAAAAGCAATATTTAAAAAATTAAATTAAAAAATTACCAAAAAATAAATTGAAATAATTTTAAAATAATTAACATAAAAAAATAACAAAAAATAGTTAAAAATATTAAAATTATATTAAAATTAACAGACAAAAATAATTTAAAATTATAGACAAAAAAATACAAAGAAAAACATTAAAACAGTATAAAAATAATTGAAAACTAAAAAGAAAAAATAAATAAAAAATTAAACAAAATAAAATGAAACAAGATTCAAAAAATAAAATGAAAATGTAAAAAGTATAAAAATTTTTTAAAAATAATTTTAAAATATATATTTTAAAATTAATTAAATAGGAAATTTAAAATATTAAAAAATTACAAAAAATAAAATAAAATAACAAAAAAGATAAAAAATAAAGACATTAGAGACAAAAAAATTTGAAAAAAAAATAAAATAAAAAATAAATTAAAAATAAAAATTAAAAAAACACAAAAATTAAAATTTAATTAAAAAAATAAAGTCAAAACAAAGCAATTTTATTAAAAATACATTGACAAAAAATTTGATAAAAATTTGAATTAAAAAATTAAATTTTAAAAAAATTATCAAAATTAATTAAAAATTATATGGAATCATAGACTCATAGAATCAGTCAGGGTTGGAAGGGACCACAAGGATCATCTAGTTCCAACCCCCCTGCCATGGGCAGGGACACCCCACACTAGATCAGGCTGGCCAGAGCCTCATCCAGCCTGGGCTTAAACACCTCCAGGGACGGGGCCTCAACCACCTCCCTGGACAACCCATTCCAGGGCTTCACCACTCTCATTGTGAAGAACTTCTTCCTCATGTCCAGCCTGAATCTCCCCACTCACAGCTTCATTCCATTCTCCCTAGCCTTGTCACTTCCTGACACCCTAAGCAGTCCCTCCCCAGCATTCTTGTAGGCTCTCTTCAGATACTGGAAGGCCACCATAAGGTCACCTCGGAGCCTTCTTTTCTGTCAACTGCAATCATCCCAATGAACTATGGCAGAAGAATCAAGACTCTGAGGAAACAGCATTTCCCATGGAGTCCAACATCGATCACAATAACTGTTATGATAATCTCAGATCAAAAGCATCAATCAGAAGAATGTACCACAGCACCATGTGAATTAGGACTGAATATTATGGTGGTTTGATTGTTGTGTGATTAGAGAAAATGTTCATATGGACTTTAATGTTATCTCACCAGTTTGCTGTAATTTTAAACACTTAGAGGGAAAATCACAATTCATTATAACACCACATGCATCGTCATTGTAGGCTGGAAACAATGACAAACAAATAAACACCTGAAGAAAAAGGGGAAAGAGAGAATAGCCCACAGAAAAAAATGTTTTTTAATGGTACCAACAAGAGATAGTTAGCTCATGTCAACACCTAGAAACATCAACTTTGCTAAGTGCTGCAACCCTCTCACCACAAGACAGCACGAACACGGCACAACTGTCATGAAGATGACAGTCAGCAAACCTGCCTAGCACTGACCTCAGCGACTGTCACTGTAATCCAAGAGGTCAACAGAAAGTATCTAACATAACTGAGTGTCATGACTGCTTAACTGTTGTGTGAACATTAAGAGATCAGTATTACTAAGGTGAGCAAAACCACATTATTATGGGTAATTTTCTATTGGGCAAAGCAATGAAGCTCCTTTGCTCTTGCTGTTTGCCTGCAAGTTTTCTGTCTGTGAAGCTAGAGCCTGGCCAGATCTACCTTTACAGATGAAAGAAATCTTGCTGCCATTAAACAATTCATGATTTTTGACTATCCTAGAGAAAAATAAAGATGCAACATACCCCTAAAGCAGATTGTAAAAGACAGTGCTGAGGATTGCATTTGTGTCTTAATCTCTGTGTGCAATGTGTTCAGGCACAATCAAGTCTTCTCTGGCAATAAGAAGAGTGAAATGTAAAGATCGGAACTGTTAAGATCTAAGTTCTTCTTTACAAGGTTTGCTATCTTTGACCATGTGTTATGCCAGCTCTGTTAGAACATTCTAACCAGCTCAACTTAAGCATTGTGCCTTGTATGGGTTACATCAGTCTGTCAGACATGCTGCGCTACAGGACTTTTGCTGTTGCTATAGAGCTTAGCTTTAACTCGCTTGCTTCTGTGTATGCAAAGAGTATCTTGTATGGGATAGGAACAACTCCCATGACCAGATTGCTCACAGAAACAAAAAGGGGATTTGTGGCAATGGTGGCAGTAAGCAGTGTGAGCAATCTGGCAGTGGAGGCTTAGAGCCTGACACGGTGGTAGGCCATGCTCAGCATAAGTGCAGAAGTGGCTAGCAGTGTAGCAAAGCAGTGCAGCAAAGCAGTGCTGTGCCTGCAGCATGTAACTAAAGCAGGGCACTGGTAGCTATAAACACAGAGAGTTATCTGGGAATAACAGGACACACACCTGCATCAACAACCTGGCGTGGTATTAGTAGTGTGACCAATAACCTATAACAGTGCCATGTGTGGTCACTGGTGGGGAGCCAATGAAGCTGTGCCAACGATGCTCCCCGAGTCTATATAAGCTGTAGAAGTTCCCTTAATACGCCCTTCTTTTTCCTTTCCTTTCCATTCACTTTACTTTACTGTGCTATACTCACTCTGCTGCACTACAGCCGTATAATATTGGTACAATAAAGGAACAATACTGGATCATATTGATCATCCGTATTGATTCTCCAGTCTCCATCGCCGATAATGGACCCCAATGGAGTGTGGGATGTTCAGAGACAGAGTCTTTCCCCATCACTCACACAGGCCCTGCCATGTAGCAGTCAGAGAGTCTCCCTGGCCTCCTGCTGCCCCTGACAGAGGCTGGGAGGCTCCTCGAACCTCTAGTGCCCTGGTACCTCCAGCAACAGCTGATGGTGTTTGTGCTCACTCAGGTTCACCTCAGCTCATCTGCTGACATCTCATCTGCACAATGCAAACAGCCTCTGCTGTCCTCCTGAGGCCATGTCCTCCTGTGGAGGGACAAAGAGTCTCTCCAAGCTGAGGTGTGAGGCTGCTGCTGGAAACGGTGGTTGTGAAGGCTAGTCTGGGGTGACTGCCCTGGGACAGCTTCCCCAGGGTGTCCAGTGAACACAGACACAGTCCAGAGCCTTCTCTGCTGATGCTTCAGGTCACTTGCAGGAGGCCTGGCTGTGTGAGGACACTGCTGTGTGCCCCAGCCCTGCACACTCACACACTTTAGCTGTTCCCTACTGTTTGCATCTGTTGGACAATTTCTTGGGCATGCTTTTGAAGGAAACTTTGGAAGAAGATCTAAGCCTTCAGACACTGCCCCAAGCAGATCACCTGTCTGGGTGGAACTGCTCTTGTGGAGGCCATCTGAGCCAAAGAAGTTCCCATGGCCTGTGTCTGCCTGTGGTCATGGGACTGCCACGCAGCAGGGTGGTGCCCAAGCTGCCAGAGCACTCAGGCCTTGCCCCAACACAGGGGCTCAGGAGGAGAGTGTGGAAGTGGAAAGAGAGCAGGTCTGGACAAACAAGTGCTGATGCTCCCTGGAGCTGCTGCTGCTCTGGGATGCTGTTCTTCTCCAGCTCTGCACACAGGAGCTGCCCCTAAAGCTCCAGAAAAGTCTGGGAGGAAGGAAAAAAGTACTACTGCAAGGCCCTTTATTGTGTTGAAACCAACAAGGAGCAGAGCTCCACTTACACAAACTTCTGGTCAGAAAAACAGAGAGTGAATTAGAAAGTGTAGGAAGAAGATATAAATAGAGAAAAACTAGACTCCCCCACCAGAAAGTACAGCAGCCAGGCTGGGCCTGCACTGAGTGACATCAGAACTGCTCTGCAGGAGAAGACAAAGACTTTATTGCTTCTGAAAGCATCCAGGGATCAGTTGGCTCAGGGAAGCCTTCAGCTCCTGGTTCCTCGGGCTGTAGATGAGAGGGTTGACTGCTGGAGGCACCACTGAGTACTGAACTGCCACCACCAGATCCAGGGATGGTGAGGAGATGGAGGAGGGCTTCAGGTTTGCAAAGAAGGCAGTGCTGAGAAAGAGTGAGACCACAGCCAGGTGAGGGAGGCAGGTGGCAAAAGCTTTGTGGCGTCCCTGCTGAGAGGGGATCGTCAGCACTGCCCTGAAGATCTGCACATAGGACACCACCAGGAACACAAACAGACAAAACTGAGCAGACACCAACTTGCTTAAGGCCCAGGGCAAAGCTCCCAGGAGCAAGCTCCTTGTAGCTGTTGTCTCTGCCAGGCCATCTGCCATTGCAGAAGAGTCTGGCTCCACCACCTCACCATCTGATGTGGCTTCCATCATGACTCTCATGCCCCACTCCCAGGGACACTGCCCAGCTGCTCACATCACAGCCTGTCCAGAGGCATGAGGTTGTTCTGCCCCAGTGCAGACCTTGCCTGCCTTGGCCTTGTCAAACTTCAGGAGGCCTTTGATGGCCAAATCCACTCACCTGTGGAGGTCCCTGTGGACTGGCATCCCAGCAGGACAGCATTTAAGGTTAGAGGGCCAGTGCCTCAAACAAGTTGACATTGTGGGGGAGTGCAGGGCACTACAGGCATAGAATGGAAACTGTTCCATGGAGTTGCCACCCAAGGGGGTAAATACCACAGGAACCTCAGCAATACCATTAGAAGGTACAACCCCACAAGTGCAGGGCCAGGAGGGTCAGAGGTTCTTTGTGGAGTGTATTGCAACAGTAAGAGAGAAGATCTTGAGTGAAGTAAAGGATGTGGTCAGTGCTGGCTGGAATACCCTGTGAGAAAGCTCTGCACTTGATGGAATGAGTGCTGTGATCAGGGAGAGTCCAAGAGCTTTCCCTAATTTGAGGCTACGAAGGGCAAGGGAGGAGAGCAGCAGTCAGGCTGGGAGGGACTTCAGGAGGTGTCTCAACCAAATGCCAGCTCTAAGCAGCATCACAGCAGATTCCTCAGGGTTTGAGCCAAACATGTAGTGGTCACTGCCTGGGGCAGAGCTCCTGCACACTCTCGGGAAAACAGCTTCCAGGGGTTGATTATCCTCCTGTTGGAAAACTTTCTCTCTCTGTGCATCCTCAACCTCATCAGTTTCAGATCATTGTCTGTTGCCCAAGTGTCCTGAACAATGGACAAGAGCCTCACACAATTATCCTAGGATCAGAGCCTTGCTGCTGCTCATTCCTCCCAAGATCTTCCTTTCTCCAGGCTGGACAAGCCCAGCAACCTCTACAGGGACTCTGCCTCTTTAGCTCTGCACACAGGAACTGCCCTGCAGCTTCAGAGAAAGCTTTCAGGAAGGTGTTCAGAGAAACAAACCTTGAAGGGTCCATGATTGTGTTGAAAACATAGGGAAGAGTGTTCCTCATGTCTGCAGTTTCTGGGTCACAGCAGACAGACCAGTGCTGAATCAGAAATGGCCTGGAGAAAAACATTGGACTCTGAGTAGGTGCAGTCTGCAATGGGAGGGGGTTGGGGGATGAAGGCATGAGGAGACCTCTGTTCTGATGGCAGTGCTGCTCTGGAGCACAGCTCTGTCCCACAAGCAGCCCTGGACTCTCCCTGCCTGCAGTCCCAGCACTGCCACCCAGCAGCACAGTGCCCAAGCTGCCAGAGCACTCAGGCCTTGCCCCAGCACAGAGGCTCAGCAGGAGAGGGTGGAAGGGCAGAAAGAGCAGCTGAGGACAGCCCAAGCTGTGGGGCTGCTGGGCACTGCTGCTGTGCTGGGACTCTGCCCCTCCACCTCTGCACACAGGCACTGCCCTGCAGCTCCACAGAAGCCTTGGAGGAAGGAACTCAGAGAAACAACTCCCTGCAGGGTCCTTTCTTGTGTTGAACAGCCAGGGAGCACAGCTCCTCATGTCTGCAGCCTCAGGTCACAGCAGACAGGACAACACTGAACCAGAAATGGTCTGAAGAAAGACATTTGTGTGGGTACAACATTCTCACAAGGGGAACAGCACCAGCAGCAGTCAGAACTTGAGCAGCCAGGCTGGGCCTGCACTGAGTGACATCAGAATTGCTATGCAGGAGAAGACAAAGAGTTTAGTGGTGCTGAAACCACCCGGAGTTCATTTTCCTCAGAGCATCCTTGAGCTCCTGGTTCCTCAGGCTGTAGATGAGAGGATTCACTGCTGAAGGAACCACTGAGTACAGAACTGACACCACCAGGTCCAGGGATGGGGAGGAGATGGAGAAGGGCTTCAGGTAGGCAATGGAGCAGTGCTGACAAACAGGGAGACCACAGCCAGGTGAGGGAGGCAGGTGGCAAAGGCTTTGTGGCGTCCCTGCTGAGAGGGGATCCTCAGCACTGCCCTGAAGATCTGCACATAGGACACCACAATCAACACAAAACAGACAAATACTAAACAGACACTGGCCACAAGAAGCCAAAGTTCCCTGAGGTAGGATGTGGAGCAGGAGAGCTTGAGGATCTGGGGATTTCACAGAAGAACTGCTCCACAGCATTGCCCTGGCAGAGGGGCAGGGAAAATGTATTGGCTGTGTGCAGCAGAGCATAGAGAACCCCAAAGGCCCAGGCAGCTGCTGCCAGGTGGAGACAAACTCTGCTGCCCAGGAGGGTCTCATAGTGCAGGGGTCTGCAGATGGCAACGTAGCGATCGTAAGACATGGTGGTGAGGAGAAAATACTCTGCATCAATGAAAAAGGCAAAGAGAAAGACCTGAGCAGCACATCCTGCATAGGAGATGTCCCTGGTGTCCCTCAGAGAATTGTCCATGGATTTGGGGATGGTGGTGGAGATGGTACCCAGGTCAAGGAGAGAGAGGTTGAGGAGGAAGAAGTACATGGGGGTGTGGAGGTGGTGGTCCCAGGCTATGGTGGTGATGATGAGGCCATTGCCCAGCAGGGCAGCCAGGTAGATGGCCAGGAAGAGGCAGAAGTGCAGGAGCTGCAGCTGCCTTGTGCCTGGGAATGGCAGGAGGAGGAAGTGGGTGGTGGAGCTGCTGTTGGCCATCTGCTGCCTCTGAGCCCTGTGCAAGGAGGGAAAGGCAGAGAGATGTTAGGGCACACTTCTCTCAGCCTCATTGTGACCCCTGTCCCTTAGTTATATGAGGAATGGATCAGCTCATCAGAAAGTGACCAACAGCCCAATATCAGGGAACAAGAGTCCCATGGAGAGGTGGAGAAACAGGGAGCAGGCCTGCAGTGCTGCAGAGACAGTGAAGGGAAGAGAGAAAGGCAGAGGGGATGAGGGTGAAGTCTTCTCCTTCCCCAGCTCTGCTCACTGCTGCTGACAGGATGGAACTGAAGGGCTTTGCTCCTCCTTCTGTGTGCACACTCCAGGAGCCTTCAGCTGAGCACCAGCAGCCAAGATGGAGATGCCTCCAGGAGCTACAGCTGCAGTGTCCTGCACCCACAGCCTCACCGTGTCAGGGACTGCAGTGACTTCTCCTCCAGTAAGCTCTCAGCATCCTCCCCGTCCTGGATACATGAAGCTCTCTCTGCCTTCCTCATCTCCCTGAGATCCTCTGGCAGTGTCCTCAGCCCTGCTGTGCTGTGCAGAGGAGCTGCTCCTGCCCAGAGCTGTCTCCTGCAGCGCTGTCTACTTGCCAGCAGCTCCTTCCAGCCCAGGAGCCTGGCCTAATAGGGCAGCAGCGGACCAGCCCAAGTGTTTTAATAACTCCTCTGTTGGCTTTTGGTGTCCTGTAAACCTCAGGGACTGAGAGGAAGCTGATGAAACCTCTCCAGAAGTCAAAGTCATATTCAAACTCTGAAGTTTCTTCTACTCTTAATGGGTCCCAGTGAAGCATACTGGGAAAGGGTCCCCAGGGTCTGGTTAGAGCAGAAGGAGACAGTGGATGCAAGGGAAGCATCACTGGAGGTGTACTGAAGCATCTCCAGGCTGTGGTGAGGGCAGAGAGCTGAGGCAGTGCTGAGAGGTCAGGACAAGCAGCACAAGGTGCTGTGGTTTGCTTGCAAAGAGACAACTCCTGCTGAAAAGGAATGAACTGTACCTTTAAAAATACTTTTTATCAGATGCTTTGTGCAATAAAACCCTCCCCAATTCGCTGCAGAAACCTTGGCAATAATAAGAGGTTCAGCAGTATTTAATGAGCCCCATGGAGTATTTGGGGCTGATGACATCATCCTTAGGTACTGCCAGGAGACTCTGCCAAGGCACTGCCAAGAAGCCCCTCAGGAAGTTCAAGTCAGAAGAAAACTCCAAAGTCCCTTGAAGCACTGATTGGCCTCACTGAGGCTTGTTCCTGACAAAGGCTCCCCAGGGACTCCTTAGAGCAGCTTGTTAGAGGCCAGGATTGCAGGGAGACAAAGGCAAAGAGCAAGGCAGAAAAACTTGCCTTTGTTCTAGGAAGCAGAAAGGCCAAGCCCTGTCCACTGCCCTTGGAATAGAAGAGCTTGAAAACCTCAAAGCCAAGTTTCTCCTCACAGGCCTTGGTGGCAGAGGCAAATGCCAGAGCCAAGGGGACAAAGGCCTTGGTCCTGTTGGGCCTCTCAGCCTTGCCAGAGCCCTTGGCCATCCCTACTGCAGCCTCTCCTCCACTCTCCCATGCCTGCATCTATTTTCCTTCAGGCTGCTGACACCAATCTTGCTTCCCCAGCCAGCTCTCCCCCTGCCATTTCTATCCCTTCCCTGAGCTGTCTCAGCTCTCCCTGCATTTCCTGACACCTCTGGATGGCCTCATGCATAGCAGCTCTGCCCTTTGAGGGACATTTCATTGGCCTCCTCTCCACTCTGAACCTTCCAAGCTGCACTTTGTGAAGGTTTTGTTCTCTTCCCGCTCCCCAGAAGAGCTCCATCCTCTCTGAAACCACCCTTCAGCCATGTGCACACTGCTCTGGCAGTGCCCTGAGCCTCCATTCATCAGGCTGCAGCAGCCCAGGTCCCTCAGCCTCTCCACAGAGATGTCAGTCCTCATCCTGGCAGATCATGTCTGCATCCTCCCCAGTTCCTCCCTACTCTTCTAGGCTGGAGAATGTCACATCCACACACCATGAATCCAGATGTGGCTACAGCAGTGCTGAGTCTGGGTGACCACACTCCTCCTTCCACAGCCCAGCTGCAGTTGGCCTTCTTCCCTGTGTGCAGGGTTTGCTGCATCCGAGTTGATTTTGAATGGTTCCTGCCAGACCCTGTGGTGCCTTTCTGACTGGGGATGGGACACACCAGAACATCCAGCTCCAAAGAACAGGCAGACAGTTTGTACTGGGATGGGGCCCAGTCTGTCAGGGAGTAAGTAAGGGATATAAGTTGTACTGGGAGGAGTACTAGACGTGGTTGGAGGGCTTCAAGTGGTGTAGCCTTCCTGGGAGTGGGCACAATCTGTTCTGGGAAGGAGTCCTGTTAGGGTTGTACTTAATATTTAATAATTGGCTTCACCAGGGGAAGTTTAGGCTGGAGGTGAGGCAGCTGCTCCCCTGTCCAAGGGAGAGAATCTGGGAGGCACACACCACAGCACACCCTCTGCTTTACTTGTGTGACCATGGGGAAGATATGAGGAATTGGGAGGGAAAACCCAATCCAGTCCTGGCTGCAGGAGTCTGTGACTTCCAGGGGAATTGTCCCCCCAGAGATGCTGCCTCAGTTTCCAGTGGGAAATGGCCTAAGAAGAGCAGAGAAGCTGAAACTGCTTCTGGTCCTCCTGAAGGGACTCTCAAAGCATCTTCACAAGATGCAAGGGACCCCAGGCAGGATTAGACTTGTTAGACTGTACAGAACCAATGTCCTGGCAAGTTGAACACATGAGAGGATAAAGCTTTAGCAGCTGCAGGTGCTCCGAGTGCTCTGACACCATCAAACCATGAGGAGTGGAACCCATCTGTGTTTCTGGTGTGACAGGAGGATCCCCACACCTGGATGTGTTGGAAGCTGAGTATTGGGATGCAAGCTACAGTTTGCCTTCACTTGGAGGCATGGAAGGAGTCACTGGACTCATTGCCCCAGAGGTGGAAACACAGCCTCAGCATTTGCAGCATTTGGCCTGGGCATGGCCTGATCCAGACTGTGCTGGAACAGGGTGGAGCTGCAGAGCACCTGCAGTGAGCAGCCCTCTGGGTCCTGCAAAGCCACGCCCTGTGGAGTGAGAATGGAGAGTGCCTGAGGTGTGCTGCTGATTGCTGCTGGGCATGGTGCAGATGGCCCAGAATGAGGGCTGGGGAATATCAAAGGGTAAGTTGAAAATTTGCTGCCATTACTCCTCACCACCCTGCCTCATGCCACCTTCACAGGGACAGTGCTGGCTGGAGCAAAGCACTACAGGGCCTGAACTTCAGATGGCAACATGAGAGGCTTCCTGTCCCGGTTGCTGCTGTTGGGTTCTGGCTCTCAGGTGCTGGCTCTTTGCTGAGGGGGAGGGCTGCAGGGGTTGAACTCCTGGCTGCTGCTCGCTGCTGCTGCTGGCTGCTGTCCTTTCTGCAAACAGCCTCAGGTCAGTGTGCATGATGGGATCTCCTTTGGATTCAACTCTTTTGAGCTTATCTCAAGTCCTTATCTCATCCCAGAGGTTTTTTTGAGTTGTTTGTGTGTTATTTCCCCCTCACTTCTGTTTTGGGGGGGAACAGGCAGCTTAACCTCTTCTCAGCTCTTCAACCTGTTCCAGCCCCAGTGTGGAAAGCCAACAGAAACTTTCTGAGTTCTTCCAAAGATCTCCATGAGCTTCCCCCTACACCATCCAAAGATCCCAAAAGTCAATCCTAGGACCATCCAAATCCCAAACAGCTAAGATCACCTGAAAGCCCCTGAAGAATGCCTCTGAGATGCCCCTCAAGACTCCTCTGAGAACCTCACTTTCCCCTCCCTGAACTGGGCACACAGCTCCACCCCATCCCTTGGGAGCAAATGCCCCCCAAATTTGGGCATTGTGCCAGGGATCTCTGCAATAAAAGCAAACAGACAGGACCTCGGTTACCTTTCCATTTTATTGACACTATTGGTCAATGGACAGAGAGGTTCTTACCCCAGGGAGACACAAAGCTTTGGGGAAGAACCAGACTGACCCTGGCAAAGCCCTGCCCAGCTCCACTGAGAGCTCCAGCTGTGCTGACTCAGCACTATAATTGTTCTCATTAGCAATAATTGGTGTTCAGAAGGGCAGGAGGTGTTTGTTGCTGCTGGTACCCCCCAATCCCTGAGATCTGGAAAGGAGAAAGAGATGATTTAGGTGCTGGAAAGGCCCTCTCGGAGAGGTCACGATTACACAATAGATTCTAGGTGGAGTTATGCTTCTCCAGTGCAGGCTGCTCTCTGGTGTGGGTGCAGCGGTGCTTGTTGAGGTTGCCCTTCTGGGTGAAGCTCTTCTCGCAGGCAGCACAGGTGAAAGCTTTCTCCCTAGTGTGGGTGCGGCGGTGAGCAATGAGATTGCCCTTGCGGCTGAAGCTCTTCTCGCAGTCAGCACAGGTGAAAGCCTTCTCAGCAGTGTGGGTGCGGCGGTGAGCAATGAGAGTGCCCCTGCGGCTGAAGCCCTTCCCGCAGTCAGCACAGGTGAAAGCCTTCTCACCAGTGTGGGTGCGGCGGTGACAAATGAACTGTTGCCTCTGGCTGAACTGCTTCCCGCAGTCATCACAGAGGAAAGGTTTCTCACCGGTGTGGGTGCGGCGGTGAGCAATGAGAGTGCCCCTGCGGCTGAAGCACTTGCCACAGTCATCACAGATGAAAGTTTCTCACCAGTGTGCACACGACGGTGCTCTGTGAGGGTTCCCTTAAAGGTGAACCTCTTGCCGCAGTCAGCACAGCTGTACGGCCTTTCACCGCTGTGGATGAGTTGATGCTGAATGAATTGAGTGCTCGTGGTGAAGCTCTTGCCGCACTCAGCGCAGGGGAACAGATGCTCTCCGGTGTGGATGCGGCGGTGGACGGTGAGGTTGGCGCTATATTTGAATTTCTTCCCACAGTCCCTGCAGGTGAAGGACTTCTCAGTGCTGTGCACACGGCGGTGCTGCCAGAGGGCAGATTTCTGAGAGAAGCTCTTGCCACAGACAGCACAGCTGTACGGCCTCTCACCCGTGTGAGTTCGGCGGTGGATGGTGAGATCGGAGTTGTATTTGAATTTCTTGCCGCAGTCCCTGCAGGTGAAGGGCTTCTCAGTGCTGTGCACACTGCGGTGCTTGGGGAGGGAAGACTTGAGAGTGAAGGTCTTGCCGCACTCAGCACAGCCGTACGGCCTCTCACCGGTGTGGGTGTGGCAGTGCCGGATATGCTCAGAACTCTTGCAGAAGCTCTTGCCACAGACACTACAGATGAAGAGCCAGGGGCCAGGCTGGGGGCAGTGGTTCTTCATCTGCTCAGAGCCAGGTGGGAAGCTCTGCCCATGCTCAGGGCACTGATTCAGCTGCTTGCGTGGCACAGAGGGACCTGCTCTGGCTTCATCCTCCTCCATACATTCCTTCTCCTCATCCTGGTCACCTTCATCCTCATCATTATCCTCCTCTTCATACTCATCCTCCTCATAGTCATCATTCTCCTCAGCATCATCATCCTCCATCCTGTCCTCTTCTTCCTTCTCCTCCTCCTCCTCTCCCTTGGGGCTGCATGTTGGCTGCTCCAACTTCATCTCTGGGTGCTGCTTCTCCTCCCAGCTCTTGGCTGGGTCCTTCTTTGAGGCCATTCTGTGGGAGGAAGGGGTCACAGCTCTGCAACAGGGAAGATGGAAGCACCTGAGCCCAGGGCCTCAAACACTGAGATCCTGCCTGGCTCATGACAGTCCCTGACTCCCAATACCTCCCAACACCCAGCTGGAGGAAAGAATGCAGCGGGGACCTCAAACCTTCAGTTTTGACCTCTAATACCTGTGCTGAATTCCAGGGATCCTGTGATCAGAGCCCTGAGGTACCCTGGGGCTTACAAGAGGTCTTGTCCCACTCTCCTCGAGGCTGGCAGCACTCCCAGGCTGGTTCTGGCCCAGGCCCGGTCCTTTCACAGAATCACAGAATTACCAAGGTTGGAAGAGACCTCAAAGACCATCAAGTCCAACCCATCACCACAGACACCGTGACTAGGCCATGGCACCAAGTGCCACGTCCAATCCCCTCTTGAACACCTCCAGGGACGGTGACTCCACCACCTCCCCGGGCAGCCTATTCCAATGGTGAATGACTCTCTCAGTGAAGAACTTTCTCCTCACCTCCAGCCTAAACTTCCCCTGGGGGCAGCTTGAGACTGTGGCCCATTGTTCTGGTGCTGGTTGCATGAGAGAAGAGACCAGCTCCCACCTGGCTACAACCACCCTTCAGGTAGTTGTAGAGAGCAATGAGGTCTCCCCTGAGCCTCCTCTTCTCCAGGCTAAACAATCCCAGCTCCCTCAGCCTCTCCTCACAGGGCTGTGCTCAAGGCCTCTCCCCAGCCTTGTTGCCCTTCTCTGGACACCTTCAAGTGTCTCAATGTCCTTCTTAAACTGAGGGGCCCAGAACTGGACACAGGACTCAAGGTGTGGCCTAACCAGTGCAGAGTACATGGGCACAATGACCTCCCTGCTCCTGCTGGCCACACTAATGCAGGCCAGGGTGCCCTTGGCCTTCTTGGCCACCTGGGTGCATTGCTGGCTCATGTTCAGGCGGCTGTCAATCAGCACCCCCAGGTCCCTCTCTGTTTCGCAGCTCTCAGCCACTCTGACCCCATCCTGTAGCTCTGCATGGGGCTGTTGTGGCCAAAGTGCAACACCTGGCACTTGGACTTGTTGAATGCCATCCCATTGGACTCTGCTCATCTCTCCTGTCAGTCGAGGTCCCTCTGCAGAGCCCTTCTGCCCTCTAACTGACCAACATCTGCTCCCAACTTGGTGTCATCTGCAAATTTGCTGATGACTGTCTCAATCCCCTCATCCAGATCATCAATGAAGATATTAAAGAGGATATCTTTGATCTCTTCTGGCTCAATGGAGGCAGCAGCACTGACCAAGGAACACCAAACCACCTCCAACCTTCTCTCACCAGCCTCCACATCAAAACCCCAAACTTCACCTCCTGCCACACAACTGACCCCCACCAGCCTGGAGAGTTCCCAGACTCCAATGACACCTGATGTGCCTCAGAGCTCCTGGAGATGTGAAATGTGCTGGGCAGGAGGAGCTGGACGATGTTGAGAGGTGCCCTGGGGCTGCCAAACTCTGGGTTCGTTACCTGCTGGGGTGCTCCAAGGGGCAGATCTGCAAACTCTGCTCTTCCCCAGCACACAGGGGCAGAGATGATGGACAGAGGACACAGCTCCTGACAGAGAGAAGCAAAGGGCTCAGAGGAGAGCACTGACCTGCAAGGGATGGCTCAGCACTGCCCAGCACCAGGCAACACAGCTCAGCCTTGCTGGGGGCAGCTCCCAAGCCCAGCAGCACAGCCACAGCACACAGCCAGGGCTGATCAAGATGGGAGGCCTCAACAACTGCACACTCAGCTCCTTGCCCAGCACACAGCACACAGCACACAGCTGCAGGCCAGCACCACAACACAGCTGCCTCCACACAGCCTCTCCCAGGCCTTGCCTAAAGCTTCCTCCCACTGCCTGCCCAGGCCTCTGCTGCCCACTGCTGCATTTGACAGCACATCTTGCTCTGGACCCACCTCTCCTCCCTGGCCCTGCCCCCACCACACCCACTCTGTGCTCACCTCTGCCCTGCACACACTCTCTGCTGCCCACTCCCCAAGAGAAGATCAGGGCAGCCCTCAGGACACACACAAAGGGAGCTTCATGATCTCTGCAGATGCAGCAAAGGGGGAAGGGACTTGGGCAGCTTCTTGCTAAGCCTCTTCAGCCCTCACTGGGATGCTGCAGGAGTCTCTGGCTCCTGCCAAACCTCACACCTCCAGCACCCTTCACACACCTCCAGCACAAAGAGACTCACTGGAAAGGGTTTTGCCTCCTTCTCTCCCTGACCATTTCTCTCAGCTTTCTTTTCTGCAGTTCTCCTGGAGCTGCCACTCCACAGTCCCAAGAGAAAAGGAGGTTTGATGGGAGGGCACAGTGCCCAGGGGCTGCTGTTCATGTCCCAGCTGACACATGCAGAGCTGCAGCACAATTCACTCCTTTCACCTCCTCAAATGCTGACAGATTCTGCCATTTCCTGCACACACATTTGCCACCTGGGCCCTGGATCCTCTCCCCATTTGTGGGGACAAGGCCTAATTCCTGCCTGGCCATTCCTAGGCCCTTCCCTCAGTCCCAGCCCATCCATGGCCCTGCTGCCTTGGTTATCCCATGGCCCTGGGTCCCCCACCTCTACTGCCATTGCAGCTGGAAGGGGGGAGTGGGAAATGCTGTGGCTGAGGAAGCCTCTAAGGAGCTGGGCTGGAAGCAGCAGCACAAGAATGGAAGGGGCCTGAGACTAAGGCTGGGATCAGCTGGAGGGCTGAAAGAACAGCACCAAGCCAAGGGGGGGTTACAGATGAGGGCTGGGGAGGGACCCTGCAGACACCTCAGGCAGCAACTGAGGAGAGGAAGGGGGACAGAGAGGGAGTGAGACCTCAGGTGACTCCTGCCATGGGGTAAGGCTGGGCTGTGTGGCTAGGAGCCCTAAGTGCCTGCTTGGGCTGTGCTGCATGTCAGGAGGGGTCAGGGGACTGTCCTGAGCCAGGCAGGGTTTGGGGCTTTGAGCTTCTGGGGTCAGCTGCTGCCAGCACCATTGTAGCTAGGAGCCAGGCAGAGCCACACAGCTGCTGAACTAAGCCCTCCCACCCCCTGCAGCCTTCACCCTCCATCTCTCCATCCATTTCTCCAGCTCCACTCACTTGTTGCCCTCTCAGAGTCCCCAGCGCCCCAGCAAAGCCCCAGCGCTGATCTACACAGCCAGCAGGGCCCAACACAAGCCCCAGGATGAGAGCATGGAGGAGAATCCCTGTGGTGGGTGGAAGGCACTGGGATGTCATACACCAGAGAGTAGAGACCTCCAGAATGGACAACAGAGTCCAGAGGTACACCACAAAGTGTCATCAACTCCTGTGACAAGGCTCAAAGAGAGCCTCTCTGCCTCCTGAAACCTAAGGCAATACCCTGCAGAACAAGTTGGAGGAGCTCAAGGGGACAAGCTGCAGAGGGGGCCCAGGGCAACCTCCTGAGCTTCTACAAGAGCAAGGGCAGGGTCCTGCCCCTGGCCTGGCACAAGCCTCACAATCAGGACAGGCTGGGGGAGGAGGGGATAGGAAGCAGCCCTGCACAAAAGGACTGGGGGGTGCTGCTGGACAGGAAGCTGGACAGGAACAGACAGGGGGAGCCTGCAGCCCAGAAGGCCAAGGGCAGCCTGGGCTGCACCAAAAGCAGCATGGCCAGAGATGGACAGAGGCCAGCCTGGCACTTGGCTCTGCTCTGCTCAGACTTCACCTGCAGCACTGCAGCCAGCTCTGGAGCCCTCAGCACAGGAAGGACATGGACCTGATGGAGAGGGCCCAGAGGAGGGACACAAAAATGATCAGGGGCTTGGAGCAGCTCTGCTACCAGGACAGGCTGAGGGAGCTGGGGGGGTTCAGCCTGGAGAGCAGAAGAGAAGACTCTGGGGAGACCCAAGAGTGACCTTCTGGTACCTGAAGGGGACTACAAGAAGGCTGCAGAGGGACTCTTTGCAAAGCCTGCAGGCACAGCACCAGAGGCAATGGCTTCTAACTGGAGCAGAGCAGATTGAGATTGGAGGTGAGGAACAAGTTCTGCACCAGGAGGCTGCTGCAACACTGCAACAGGTTGCCCAGCGAGGGGCTTGAGGTCCCAGCCCTGCAGATGTTCAAGGTCAGGCTGGACAGGGCTCTGGGCAACCTGATCTAGTGCAGGATGTCTGCAGAGGGGCTTGGACTGCATCACCTTTGCAGCTCCCTGCCAACCCAAACCACTCTAGGAGTCTAGGAGTCTAAGTGCAGCTTCCAGGGAGAGCAGGAAAAAGATGAGGCAGAGGAGGACAATGAAGAGGACAAGGAGGAGGAGAACCAAAATCCTTCCAAACTCCTCCAAGACTCTGCCAAATTCCTTGAGAGCTCTTCCAGCTCTGCAGAGTTCATTCTGGAGAGAGCTAAGGGAGTTTCTAGGCTCAGGGATGTGTTGCACTGTAGCTAGCTGAGCTAGCTGGTAGCTAGGGTCCGGCGGCCGGAAGATATCGTGCTGTACGGAAAGATAAGGATGACCAATAGTGTCTAGGCCATAGGCGTAAGCAGACGGAAATGAGGTGGTAAACCAACCCTATATAACGGTGTGTCGCATTCTAACAAATCGCCATTTGCCATTTGCCGTCCACCACATTGGTGTCAGCGTGCTAATGTGCCAATTGGCCAGCGTTCGATTACTTTACTGCTCCTGAACCAGGTCGTCTCACAAGTCACAGACAACAAGTGGTGCCGAAACCCGGGATCGAACCAGGGACCTTTAGATGCAAAAGGACTGCAAAAAAGGACTCTGGACACTAAGAGACGCTCGTCAGCTACACGAGTCTCTCCACATTGGAGCCAAAGCACTAGCAAAGAGATGTGGGATTTCAGCTGCTGATGCGAAACACGTAGTAGCAACGTGTCCCCATTCGAGCCATCCATTCGAGGCTTTGAGAGGGGCCACTGCTCTACCCACACTGGGTCGGACGATTTCCACGTCACCTTGATTGGTGGGAGTGGGAATCACAAGCTCCTATGTAACCCCTCCTCAAATGAAAATCCGTCGGGACATCAAAACACTCCATGATGTGCAGCAATTAGTGGGGTCCTTGCAATGGCTTCGCAACATTGTTCTGATACCTCCTGAAACCATGACCCCCCTGTATGATCTTCTGAAAGGAAAGAACCCATGGGAACCAAAATCCCTGACGACGGAAGCAATGCACTCCCTCGACTTTATCGAGCAACAGGTATCATCATGCACACTTGCCAGGCGGAACCCTGCCCTACCGCTTGACCTGTATGTACATTTTACAGAGGGTGGGGGAGTGGGGGCACTAGCCCAAGGCCCCCCTGACAAAGCCCAGCCAATACTATAGATATTCCTGGGAAAACCATCACGCGCATTTTCCCCAGGAGTTGAGTGCCTTGGCAACCTCATCATGAAAGGCAGGAAGCTCGCCTTAAGACACCTAGGCACTGAACCTGCCAGGATATTCCTACCCTTCCGCAAACAGCTCCCAACACAATCAGTGGCGATGTCAGAGTACCTAGCCATAGCCCTTGTCGGATTTGGTGGGGAAGTCCGGTATGCCACAAAGCCCCCTTGGACTCAGACGCTAGCAATCGTCAACATCGATCTCCCACAGAAAATCATGGACCGGCCCCAACCAGGACCAACGGTCTTCACAGATGCATCCTCAGTGACCTCAACAGCGGCAGCAGTGTGGCAGTCAGGAGAAGAATGGCACTGCATCAAGATGACTGACAATGCTCTTTCAGTCCAGCAGCTGGAAGCGACAGCCGTAGTACTAGCGTGCGGACTGTTCCCAACAGAACACCTCAACATAGTAACTGATTCAATGTTTGTAGCCAAACTCTGCTTGGCCATGTCAGGACCAGGTGTGTCAACATCCACAGCTGCTCTAATGCTAGAAGAAGCACTTTTTTCACGAAAAGGTACCATATCAGTCATCCACGTCAATAGCCATGATCCAATTAAAGGATTCTTTCAAACAGGCAATGACAAAGCAGATGCTGCTGCAAAAGGACTCTGGACACTAAGAGACGCTCGTCAGCTACACGAGTCTCTCCACATTGGAGCCAAAGCACTAGCAAAGAGATGTGGGATTTCAGCTGCTGATGCGAAACACGTAGTAGCAACGTGTCCCCATTGCCAGAAACACCGTTGTGGTCCAGTGGGGTAAACCCCAGAGGTCTCAAAGCCTCCGAGCTGTGGCAGACGGACTTTACCCTCTGTCAACTGTTGAAACCTCGAGCATGGCTAGCGGTAACTGTAGACACATATAGCGGGGTGATCGTAGCCACACAACACCTTAAAACTGACTCTAAAGCAACCATTCAACATTGGCTGACAGCTATGGCATGGCTTGGTGTTCCTAATCAGATCAAAACAGACAACGGCCCAAATTTTGTGTCTAAAACAGTGCAGGCATTTGTTTTAAAATGGGGTATCACCCTAACACACGGCATTCCATATAATAGCACAGGCCAGGCCATAGTCGAGCGAGCAAATCAAACTCTGAAATCTAAATTGGAGGTACTAGCACAATCAGAAGGGTTTACTAACACCATTCCCTCAGGAGACCAAGCACGTTTGCTGGCGACTGCCTTGCTAGCACTAAATCAGTTCCCCAGAGGAGAGGAGGTAAACAGCCCGGCCCAAAAACACTGGGCCACCCGAGCATTAGAAGAAGGCCCATCAGTCATAGTTAGAAACGAACTGGGAGAATGGGAACAGGGGTGGAGACTGGTTCTGACAGGACGAGGCTATGCCGCAGTCAAAAGGGACAGTAAAATCAAGTGGTGTCCGCTTAAGTCTATTAAACCAGACCTTCGGGATAAAACTAATGAAAACTGTGAGTTTTTGTCCGCAGGACCGGATCATTGGACGCCCCTGTAACCCGTACACCCCAGTGGCAAGTGAAGTCGAGAACTTGGAAGTCGTCCCACCTGAGCCTGAGAAACCTGCACCGGCAGAATCTGGACAACAGCGAAGTGGCCTCCGCAAAAAGGAGCTGCGGTGCCTTTGTATGATCTTGATTTTTGGGATCACTGCTATAGAGCAGACAGGGTCAGACTATCGCGGCCACCAGGCACATCAACCATTTAAATGGATACTGTCCCGAGGGGAACAATCCACGGTTGTGAAAACCATAACAACAGTGGGGGCTCCCACTTTCAAAGTCACAATGTGTGAGGTGGTGGATGCAAAAGGGACATGTGACAAAGTAGAACCATCATTTTACCTGTGTCCTAGCTCCAACCCCGGAAAGTCATATTGTAATCTACCCGAGCACTATTTTTGTGCGTATTGGGGTTGTGAAACGATTGCTCACCCGTGGATTGAAGAACCTGGGATAGACCCTTACTTGAAGGTGTCCTGGAATCCCCACGAATGGAAACCTATCGTGGGGCGTGCCCTTGATAGACAAGGTACTCTTCATGAGGTACTCTGGAATTGTACTATGTGGAATTTCAATGTTGCTCAATATCATGATCCTGGTTGGCTCATAGGGAGGACCTGGGGACTTAGGTTTTATGAGGTAGGGAGAGACAGAGGTGGAATAATTACTATTAAGAAAGAGCCAGTCTTGAACGACCCAGAGCCTGTGGGTCCTAACCAAGCTTTGATGGTAGAATCTGAAGATAGCACTACTAGTTCATGCCCAGCTACTAACGCTTCAGTTTATAATGCTAATTTAGGTTTAGGCATGCAACCCACGAACCGTTATGGCCTCGGATGAGAGTCTTGGAGAAGAATCCCTGTGGAAGGTTAGTCACTCAGCATTGAACCAGACAAGCCCTAACATGACTGCACATTGTTGGCTGTGTTATGGGATAAGACCACCCTTTTATGAAGCAGTGGGAATAGCAACACCGGTTCGATATACCAACGACATCAATCCAGCACAATGCAAATGGAAGGCTGAGAGGCAAGGAATCACACTGACGCACGTGACAGGTAAAGGAATATGTGTAGGTAATGTTCCTGAAAAGTCAGTGAGATCATTGTCAGAGGTAGTTTTGCAAAATCGTAGAGGATTGGATCTCTTGCTTCTACAGCGAGGCGGACTGTGTGTTGCATTGGGGGAGGAGTGCTGTGTGTACGCGGATCGCACTGGAGTTGCCAGGGATTCCATGACCAAACTCAGAGAAGGTTTAGAAAAGAGGAAGAAAGAGAGAGAGGCTCAACAAGG
Organism: Colaptes auratus; assembly: GCA_015227895.2. Classification (NCBI taxonomy): domain Eukaryota; kingdom Metazoa; phylum Chordata; class Aves; order Piciformes; family Picidae; genus Colaptes; species Colaptes auratus. The sequence continues at coordinate 22,226,329 of JAAWVA010000030.1, forward strand.
GTGGTTTAACTCGTGGTTTAACCACTCACCATGGCTAACCGCTTTGTTATCTACCCTGATAGGGCCGATCGCAATGATTGTGGTGACACTAATCTTTGGACCCTGCATATTGAACAGGCTCGCGTCTTGTGTCAAGAGCCGGCTGGAAAAGGTTAACATCATGTTCGTAGAAGACCGGCAACTGCTTTAGAAATGTCTCCGATCGACACTTCTCCAGCCATCTCTGATCATTTTTAAATTTGCACGTGTTTAGTGTGCCTTAATATAGTATTGTAGCATATAGTTTATATTTTATATAGTTTTATAGTTTTGTAGCCATATATTTTATATGTTTAACTTTTGTAGGTGAATATGGTATTTTTAAGGCTTTTATAAGATGCAGAAGGATAGAATTTTCTATATATATTGGTATATTTTTAGATAATTTAGTTATTCACAAGGAGGGGGGAATTGTAGCTAGCTGAGCTAGCTGGTAGCTAGGGTCCGGCGGCCGGAAGATATCGTGCTGTACGGAAAGATAAGGATGACCAATAGTGTCTAGGCCATAGGCGTAAGCAGACGGAAATGAGGTGGTAAACCAACCCTATATAACGGTGTGTCGCATTCTAACAAATCGCCATTTGCCATTTGCCGTCCACCACATTGGTGTCAGCGTGCTAATGTGCCAATTGGCCAGCGTTCGATTACTTTACTGCTCCTGAACCAGGTCGTCTCACAAGTCACAGACAACATTGCACCCTCTGCACAAATGCTCCAGAAGCTTTCCAAGTGCCCTCAAAACCAGCAGCACAGCACTGCTGGCACACAATGCCAAGCTGCAAGGGACCCCAAGGCTCAGCTGCTCCAACCTTGCCAGCTGACACTGCACTTGAAAGGAGCTGGCCCAGCCCCCTGCCAAGCTGAGCCTCCCAACTCTGCCCTGCAGGGGAACCCACCACTGCCCTGGGGAGATGATTCCAAAGGCTGACTGGGAGGGAAAAGCTTTTGCCTCTGCAGGGCACTCTTCCACTTCAGCTCAGCTCTTGCAGCAGCTCTTGGAGATCTGCCTTTGGAGCATCACAAACTCTGAAGCACTGCAGTGCAAAGCAGCTCAGCTTCAACTTCCAACTGGCTGAACTCTCTCATTTTAAATTCAAGGCAGGGGCCAGGCTCACACCCAGCTCAGAAGCTCACACCCTGCTCCTATATTCACAACCAGCTCCCATGCTCAGAACAGATTCCCAAGCTCAGACACAGCCCCCAAGCTCAGGCCAAGATCCAAGTGCAGAACCAGCTCCCAAGCTCAGACTCAGATCAAATGTGCAGAGCCAGCCCCGAGCTCAGACTCAGATCAAAAGCGCAGAACCAGATCCCAAGCTCAGATGCGGCTACCAAGCTCAAGAACCAGCAACTAAGCTCAGAATCATTTCCCAAGTTCAGACCCAGCTCCCATGTTCAGAAGCAGCTCCAAAGCTTAGAACAAACCCTCAAGCTCAGACCCAGATCAGAAGTGCAGAAGCAGCTCCCAAGCTCAGACACAGCCCCCAGGCTCAGAACAACATCCCAAGCTTAGAATCAGCCCTCAAGATCCGAGCCAGCCCCCAAGCTCAGACTCAGATCAAAACACAGACCCAGATCCCAAGCTCAGACACAGCTACCAACCTCAATAAGCTCAGAAGCAGCCCCCAAGCACACAGCCAACCCCCAAGCTCAGAAGCAGATCAAAAGTGCAGAACCAGATCCAAAGCTCAGATGCAGATAGCAAGCTCAAGAATCAGCCACTAAGCTCAGAGCCAGCCCCCAGGCCCACAGCCAGATCCCAATGCAGACCCAGATCCCAACCTCAGACCCAGCTCCCAAGCTAAGAAGCAGCAAACAAGCTCACACCCAGCCCCCAGGCTCAGAGCCAGCTTCACAACTTTGCTTACTTCAAGTTCCCTTCATTGCAGTTCTGCTGAGTGCCCAAATTCAAGCATTCAGAGAATGCTTTGGCCTGGAAGGGACCCCAAAGATCAGACAGCTCCAAGCCCCTGCCATGCCCACAGACACCTTCCACCACACCAGCCTGCTCAAGCCCTCATCCAACCTGACCCTCAGCACCTCCAGGGAGGGGGCAGCCAGCACCTCCCTGGCCAACCTGCTCCAGGCTCTCACCACCCCCACTCCAAACAATTTCCTCCCTAGCTCCACTCCAAATCTGCCCTCCTCAACCTTCAACCCAGTCCCCCTCAGCCCATCACTCCCAGCCCCTCACTAAAGTCCCTCCCCAGCTCTCCTGCAGCTGCCAGCTGCTACCACAAGGCTACTCCAAGCCCTCCCTACAGCCTTCTCCTCTCCATCCTCAACAGCCCCAACTCTTACAGCCAACCCCCACAGGGGAGCTGCCACAGCCCTCCCACCACCCCCATGGCCTCCTCTGCACCCCCTCCAACAGCTCAACCTCCTGCCCCCCTTGGGGACACCAGAGCTGCACACAGCACTCCAGCTGGCAGCACAGAATGCTGCCAGCACAAAAACCATTGCAGCAAAAGCCTCAAGCTGTGCTCAGCTGCCAAAACCAAAGGGACCTCAACTTGGCCACAAGAGAAAGGACCAAACTGAGCCAAGACACTGATCCAACCCCCAAGGCTGCACAAAGCAACCATCATAGTTTCATAGTTTCATAGTTTCAGTTAGGGTTGGAAGGGACCACAAGGATCATTTAGTTCCAACCCCCCTGCCATGGGCAGGGACACTCTACACTAGATCAGGCTGGCCACAGCCTCATCCAGCCTGGGCTTAAACACCTCCAGGGACAGGGCCTCAAACACTCCCTCGACAACCCATTCCAGGGCCTCACCACCCTCACGGTGAAGAACTTCCTCCTCACATCTAGCCTGAATCTCCCCACCTCCAGCTTCATTCCATTCCCCCTAGTCCTATCACTCCCTGATAGCCTGAAAAGTCCCTCCCCAGCCTTCTTGTAGGCCCCCTTCAGATACTGGAAGGCCACAATGAGGTCACCTCGGAGCCTTCTCTTCTCCAGACTGAACAGCCCCAACTCCTTCAGTCTGTCCTCACAGGAGAGGTGCTCCAGCCCTCTGATCATCAGCAAAAGCTCCTCCTGCCCTGAGCCTTCTGTGCTCAGCAGGCCTAGAGAGAAACTGAACATCAGTCTGCAGCCCCCCAGGGAAGATTTGTGCCTCAAGACATTGCAGAGCACAGAGGCCTTGGATGCCACCACCCCCAGCACAGCCAACCCCCCCACAGCTGACACCAGCCCCAGGCGCTCCGAAGCTCAGGCTCAGCACAGCACCCACGCCTGACACCCCCACGGCACCCAGCACACAGCCTGCCCACAGCTCCCCCCCGCGCCTGGCCCTCAGCCCAGCCGCTGCCCTGCAGCACAGCAGCCGCCCGGCAGCTGCCAGCACAAAGCCTCCAACCCCCAGGGCTCCCCCACACCCCCCCAGCAGCCTCTGCTGCAAGCCACACCCCACGCTCACCACCACCTCTCCTGCACACAGCAGCCCCCACAGCGCCGCCCACAGCTCAGCTCTGCTGCCAGCCCAGCCCCCAGCACAGGGACACAGGGCCAGGGCCAGCCCCTGCAGCCCACCAATGGCTCTGCCTGCAACACAGCAGCAGCCAAAGGGGGCCTGCAGCTGCCCCCAGCAGGGGGAGTCAGCAGCACAAGGAACCCCCAAACACACCCACCCCGACCCCACCCACGGCCCCCAAACCGCACAGACCCCTCCCCGAACAGCACAGACGACGCCCACCGACCCTGCACACCTCTGCTCTACCCTACAGCACCCCCCCCCCCACCCCCAACACCGCAGACCCCCACAGCCACACAGAGGTCCCCACAACCACAGCGAACCCCCCAACAGCAAGTTTGCAGAGCTCCCCCGGACCCCACAGCCCCCCCCCTCCGTACCCCCGCCCCCCCCCCCGCATATCTCCAGAAGCCCCCCAACCAAACCCCACCGATTCCCCCTAGATCCCCGCAGAGACTCCCCCACCCACTCCTACCCCACAAACCCTTCCCCAACCCAAGCGACTCTCCCCAGCCGCCCCACAGAGCAACCTCCCCCCCAGGTGCCACCAGCCCCCCACCCCGAGCCCCTCTACGTCCACGAGGACCACCCGAGCTCACCAACACCACCTCCAGAACTCCTCTAGATCCACCCGCACCACCCCAGGACCCCCCAGCAGCACAAGGAACCCCACCCCGAAACACAGCGACACACACCCCAACCCCACCCACGGCCCCCAAACCGCACAGACGACGCCCACCGACCCTGCACACCTCTGCCCCACACCCGACCCCCCCAACACCGCAGACCCCCACAGCCGCACAGAGGTCCCCACAATCACACTGACCCCCCCCCCCAAACCGCAGGGACCCCAAGCGCCAAGCTTGCAGAGCTCCCCCAGATCCCCCAGACCCCCCCGCACCCACCCCCCTACCCCCCCCGATTCCCCCTAGATCCCCGCAGAGGCTCCCCCCCCCCACCGACCCCTGCCCCACAAACCCTTCCCCCACCAAGCGACCCTCCCGACCCCTCGCAGCCCCCCAGAGAGCATTCCCTGATCCCCACCCCACGACCCCCAACTCAGCCCCAGAGACTCCCTCACCCCACCTGGACCCCGGGACAAGGGGGAAGCAGAGCAGGAGAAGAAGGAGGAAGAGGAGAAAGAGCTCAGCGCACAGGGAGCCGCCGGCCCGGCAGGCTGCTGGCGAGCAGAGAGCGCCGGGAGGGAGACCCCGGCCCGGCCCCGCCGCTGCTGCGGCCACGCGTGACGGGGAGCGGAAGCAGCTCGCAGTGCGGAACGGAAGTCCCGCCCACGCCCGGGCAGCCACAGCCAATCAGAGGCACCCAGAGCGCGGCAGCTCCTCCCCCTGGCCGCTGCCGAGGCACAGCGAGGCGCTGCCGCTGCCGGCCGCGGCCGCCATGGCTGCTGCCCCGTGGGGAGCGGCAGCGGGGCCGGAGCGCGGGAGCAGTGCCGGAGGTGCTGGCGGGCGAGCGGCAGCTGCCGGCTGCTGAGCTGCGGCGGGGCGGGAGGGGCTGCGGGGGCCGGGGAGCGCTGAGGGCGGCGGCAGCGGAGCGGGAAGGGTCTGGCTGCGTGGGGCTGCCGGGGGCGTGTGCAGAGTTGGGGGTCGGGAGGGGGTGGGGGGCAGGGGCTCCGTGGGGCTGGGCAGGGTTCGGGGGTTGGGGTGGGTGGGGCTGGGGGCAGCTTCTGGAGGGGCAGAGGGAGGAGCTGTGGGGGTTGGTGTGGGGAGGCTGTGGGGAGGGCATCTGTGGGGTCTGGCAGGGCTGGTGTTTGGGGCAGGGGGCAGCGGGAGGGCTTGGGGTTGGGACCCCCTGGGGCTGAGGGCTGTGATCTGAATCCTTTGGGAGTCTCGGTGGAAAGCTGTGGCTGGGATCAGGAACCCCTGGGCTGAGGGGGATCTCGGGCCGGGCTTGGGCTCCTGTGGGGAGCCAGTGCTTGGCCTTATTAAACTTTCTGTAGCTGACCTTAGCCCATCAGCCCAACCTGTCCAGACCTCTCTGCAGAGTCTTCCTACCCTGCAGCAGATCAACACTCCCACTTCACCTTGTCTGCACGGTGCTCACTCTTTAATTTACTGCTGTTTCTGTGGCAGAAGATGCAGTCAGAAATCACCTGAAGTACCACCACCATCATGGTTTTAACAGTGAACATTAAAAGGCCAGGGGGAAAAATCCCAAACCCAACAAGAACATATAACAAACACTAAGATGAGCATTAAAACTCCATTTGAGTTACAGCCACCCTGGGTTTCAGATGCTTCCATGAGCAGTCATAGAATCGGTTCTGGTAGCTCTGTGCTTTGCCTTGGCAGGCAGCTGAGGGAGACAAATATCTGCTCCTCAGCACTGACTAGGTCCAGCCCATGGCTGTGGCCGTTGCACCATAGAATGCTGGGATGGTAGGGGCTGGAAAGGACCTCTGGAGAGGAGGTTCAATCCCCCTGCCAGAGCAGGATCCCCTAGGGCAGGTCCCACAGGATCACATCCGGATGGCTCTGGAAGCTCTCCGGCAAGGGGCACTGCATGGCCCCCCACGGGCAGCCTGCTGCAGGGCTCCAGCACCCTTCCAGCCAAGAAGGTTCTTCTCATGGTGAGGTGGAGCTTGCTGTGTCCCAGCCTGTATCCATTGCCCCTTGTCCTGTCCCAGGACACCATTACAGAGAGCCTGGCACCACCTTCTTGACAGCCACCTGGATTGTTTTTCCAGGCCTGGCCCTTCTCAGCCTAAAGGAGTAAGAATCAGAGAGTGCCTGTGGCTGGAGAAGACCTTTCAGGTCCAGGTCAGCCATGCCCTGACCCTGGCACTGTGCCAGAGCTGAAGAGGTCCTTTGGTCAATAGTATTTTGCTGTGGGCTGAGGACCATAGAGATGATTCCTCCAGCAGTGCCCAGAGGGTGGGCACAGGCATCGTGAATAGTTCTGCCATCCCATAATCCCTGCAGCTGCCCTGGAAGCAGAATGCACAGCCAGCTCCTCCCCTCTGCTCCTTCATCTCTCCCCGGGGCGGGGGGCAGCTGTTGGCTCTCTTGGTTGTGGGGGAGGGATGGGGTAGGATAGGATAGGATAGGATAGGATAGATAGGATAGGATAGATAGGATAGGAGGATAGGATATAGATAGACCAGGTTGGAAGAGACCTTTGAGATCATCAGTCCAACCTATCGCCCAACCCTGTCTGATCAACTAAACCATGGCACCAAGTGCCTCATCCAGGCTCTTCCTAAACACCTCCAGTGATGCTGACTCCCCACCTCCCTGGGCAGCACATTCCAATGGCCAGTCTCTCTTTCTGGGAAGAACTTCTTCCTAACATCCAGCCTAAACCTCCCCTGGCACAGCTTGAGACTGTGTCCTCTTATTCTGGTGCTGGTTGCCTGGAGAAGAGACCAACCCCCACCTGGCTACAACCTCCCTTCAGGGAGTTGTAGAGAGCAAGAAGGTCTCCCCTGAGCCTCCTCTTCTCCAGGCGAAGCAACCCCAGCCCCCTCAGCCTCTCCTCACAGGGCTGTGCTCCCACCCCTCCCAGTCCCAGCCCCGCCTGGTGCTGAGTGCGGGCAGCAGGGCTGGGATGAGAGTTGCACTCTGGACCCCGTCCCTCCCGGCCGCCCTCTGACACCTCACCGCCCCCCCCCATTGCTGTCCCAATGCACATCCTGCACAGCACAGACTGCAAACAGCCAGAGCTTCATGACCGAACCCCGCGGCCCCCAGCAACGCCGGCACACCAGCTGCCCCTGGCGAGAGCCAAACAGAACAATTCCTCACACTCACGAACCCTCCCCCAGCCCCACGGAGCCCCCTGCCCCCACGCCCCTCCCAACCCCCAACTCACCCACGCCCCCGGCAGCCCCACGCAGCCAGACCCTTCCCCGCTCCGCTGCCGCCGCCCTCAGCGCTCCCCGCCCCCGCAGCCCCTCCCGCCCCGCCGCAGCTCAGCAGCCGGCAGCTGCCGCTCGCCCGCCAGCACCTCCGGCACTGCTCCCGCGCTCCGGCCCCGCTGCCGCTCCCCACGGGCAGCAACAATGGCGGCCGCGGCCGGCAGCGGCAGCTCCCTCGCTGTGCCTCGGCAGCGGCCAGGGCAGGGCTGCCGCGCTCTGGGCGCCTCTCATTGGCTGCGGCTGCCCGGGCGTGGCGGGACTTCCTCTGCGGCCCAGACCCCGCCTCCGCCGGGCTGAAACGTGGTCGGTTCGGGGCCTCCATTGCATCGCTCTCAGCTCGCCCAGGCTGCCAGGAGGCTGCAGGGGACGGCAGTCGGCAGCTGCCTCTGCTGCGAGCTCTTCCTCCTTCGTCTTCCTCCTGCTCTGCGCCCCTTTGGCCTCGGCTGTGGGGTAGGTATGGGCCCCGCGGGCCAGAGGGGGGGCTGCCTTGGGGTTTGGGGTAGCGGCTCCTGGGGTTGGTATTGGGCTTCCTGGGGCTGAGGGCTGTGTCCTGGAGCTGGGATTGAGGAGGGTCCGGGAGATGGGGTGCGGTTCCTGGCGGCTGTGCATTTGTGGGGGCGGCTGTGGGTTCCCTGCGGGCTACGGGGCCGAGAGAGGCGTCTGAGGGGCTGGGGAGGAGCCCGTGGGGCTGTGTGGGTTTTGGTGTCGGAGTTATTGGTGCTGGGGAGGCTGTGTGTGTTTGTGGTGTGGTCGGGGTGGTGAGGCTTGGAGTGGGGAGCGCTGGGGTGCTGCGAGGGGATGGGTGCGGTTGTGGGGAACTCTGTGTGGGCAGTGTGTGAGGAGCTGTGGGGGTGTGTGTTTGTGGGGTGGTGTGGGGAGTTTGGGGGGTATGTGTGTCTGTGGGGTGTCTGTGGGGCAGGGCAGAGGTTTGGGGGTGTGTGGGTGTCGTGTGTGGGTTGTGAGAGGGTGTGTGGGGTTGTGGGTGCGTGGGTGGGGTCGGGGTGGGTGTGTTTTGGGGTTTCCATGTGCTGCTGACTCCCCTGCTGGGGAGCTGCAGGCCCCCTTGGCTGCTGCTGTGTTGCAGGTGGCCATTGGGGGGCTGCAGGGGCTGGCCTGGCCCGGCCCTGTCCCTGTGCTGGGGGCTAGGCTGGCAGCAGAGCTGAGCTGTGGGCAGCGCTGTGGGGGCTGCTGTGTGCAGGAGAGGTGGTGGTGAGCGTGGGGTGTGGCTTGCAGCAGAGGCTGCTGTGGGGGGGTGTGGGGGAGCCCTGGGGGTTGGAGGCTTTGTGCTGGCAGCTGCCGGGCGGCTGCTGTGCTGCAGGGCAGCGGCTGGCTGAGGGCCAGGCGGGGGGGAGCTGTGGGCAGGCTGTGTGCTGTGGCCGTGGGGGTGTCAGGCGTGGGTGCTGTGCTGAGCCTGAGCTTCGGAGCGCCTGGGGCTGGTGTCAGCTGTGGGGGGGTTTGGCTGTGCTGGGGGTGGTGGCATCCAAGGCCTCTGTGCTCTGCAATGTCTTGAGGCACAAATGTTCCCTGGGGGCTGCAGACTGATGTTCAGTTTCTCTGCAGGCCTGCTGAGCACAGAGGGCTCAGGGCAGGAGGAGCTTTTGCTGTGTGGCTGCAGGCTGAGAGCTGTGCAGAGCTTTTGTCAGCTGTGCTGGCAGGAAGCATGGTCAGAAGCAGACTGCTCTGCTGTTTCCCAGCCCAAAGCTGATGGCATGTCATGCTTTGTCCACTAGGGGCGACTCAACAAGACACCTGGCAGCTGAATACAGCTGGTGAGGCTGGCTGTCAGGCACAAAGAAAGAACCTTTCAATGAGGCTTGAAGCAATTTTCCCTCACCAGTTATGGCTCAGTGCATTACCTGGGGTGCTGCTTTACAACCCACAGGTGACAATGCCTCGTGGGCTGAAGGGCAGGGACTTCAAACAGAACCCAAATAGATGTTAAATGTGTGAGCCCTGAAAAGAGGACAGAATCATAGAATCAGTCAGGTTGAAGGGACTACAAGGATCATCTAGTTCCAACCCCCCTGCCATGGGCAGGGACACCTCACACTAGATCAGGCTGGCCAGAGCCTCATCCAGCCTGGTCTTAAACACCTCCAGGGATGGGGCCTCACCACAATACAATACAATACACCAGGTTGGAAGAGACCTTCAAGATCATCACGTCCAACCTATCAACCAATCCAACCCACCTAAATACAATACAATACAATACAACCCACCTAAACAATAAATATGGCACCAAGCACCCCATCAAGCCTCTTCTTGAAGGTGACTCCACCACCTCCACGGGCAGCCGATCCAGTGGGCAATCACTCTCTCTGTATAGAACTTCTTCCTAATCCAGTCTAAACCTGCCCTGGCGCAGCCTGAGACTGTGTCCTCTTGTTCTGGTACTGGCTGCTTGGGAGAAGAGACCAACCTTTGCCTGGCTACAACCTCCCTTCAGGTAGTTGTAGAGAGCAATAAGGTCACCCCTGAGTCTCCTCCTCTCCAGGCTAAGCAAGCCCAGCTCCCTCAGCCTCTCCTCATAGGGCTTGTCTTCCAAACCCCTCACCACCTCTGTTGCCCTTCTCTGGACACGCTCCAGTAAGACAACATCTTTCCTAAACTGAGGGGCCCAGAACTGGACACAGGACTCAAGGTGTGGCCTAATCAGTGCAGTGTACAGGGGCAGAATGACCTCCCTGCTCCTGCTGGCCACACTGTTTCTGATGCAGGCTAGGATGCCATTGGCCTTCTTGGCTGCCTGGGCACACTGCAGGCTCATGTTCAGCCTACAATCAACCAGCACCCCCAGGTCCCCTCTGCCTGGCCGCTCTCCAGCCACTCTGACCCCAGCCTGTAGCACTGCATGGGGTTGCTGTGGCCAATGTGCAGAACCCGGCACTTGGATGTGTTCAATCTCCTGCCCCTGGACTCTGCCCATCTGTCCAGCCTGTCGAGGTCCCTCTGCAAAGCCTCTCTGCCCTCCAGCAGATCAACTCCTGCCCCCAGCTTGGTGTCGTCCGCAAATTTACTGATGATGGACTCGATGCCCTCATCCAGATCATCAATAAAGATGTTGAAGAGCATGGGGCCCAGCACCGATCCTGGGGCACACCACTAGTGACTGGCCGCCAGCCGGATGTGGCACCATTCACCGCTACTCTCTGGGCTCGGCCCTCCAGCCAGTTCCTAACCCAACGCAGTGTGCTCCCATCCACCACCTCCCTGGACAACCCATTCCAGGGCTTCACCACTCTCATGGTGAAGAACTTCCTCCCCATGTCCTGAATCTCCCCACCTCCAGCTTCATTCTATTCCCCCTAGCCTATCACTACCTGAGATCCTAAGAAGTCCCTCCCCAGCCTTCTTGTAGCCCCCTTCAGATACTGGAAGGCCACAATGAGGTCACCTGGAGCCTTTTCTCCAGACTGAACAGTCCCAACTCCTTCATCTGTCCTCCTAGGAGATGTGCTCCAGCCCTCTGCTCATCCTCGTGGCCCTTCTCTGGACACCTTCCAGCATCTCCAGATCCCTCTTGTAATAGGGGCTCCAGAACTGGAGGCAGTACTCCAGGTGGGGTCTCACTAGAGCTGTGTAGAACAGGAGAATCGCCTCCCTCGACCTGCTGGCCACACTTCTCTTAATGCAGCCCAGGATCTGATTGATTTCCAGGCTGCAAGTGCACATTGACAGCTCATGTTGAGCTTCTTGTGTGCTGGTGGCTGGGCTGGTTGATGCTGGGGGGAGCTGGGTGGGTGCTGTGCTGGCTTCTGGGGTGCTCCATTCTGGGTGCAGTAGATGCAGCTCTCTCCCTCTGCTGTGGGGTGTGCCATGGGCTCCTCAGGGGTGTGCTGGAGGCTGGTTCACCTGGAGCAGGCTCTCAGGCAGTTCCCTTGGTGCTGCAGCGCTTGCAGGATGCTGTGGGGGAGCAGCTCCCCTGTTTCCACCGGACACAATGTCCGATTGCAGGGTGTGGTGAGCTTCCCATGGCATGCGAGCCTACGAGGCTGTCCAGGACTCTCCCAGGGGTCCCGGCAGGGCAGGGATGGTGCTGTGGGTCCCCCTGGTGCTTGGCTCTCAGGCATGGAGAGATGGGCAGCTCCTTCTCCTGTGACTCAGCAGCCAGCACAGGAGCAGCTGGGCATGGCTCTGGCTTTGTGAGCAGCAGGCGCAGGGACCAGCTTTGGCTCACAGGGCTGCAGCTTTGTGCCTGCAGCAGACATGCTTAGAGCTGCTGAAAGGGATTGAGGCAAGTGCTTCCTGGCTTGGCTTCCCAGGTCTCTGTCCCTTCAAGAGCAGTTAGGCAGCTTCTTCCTGCTGGTGGGACTGTGGGTGCAATGCTGAGCTGGCTGCAGTTTCAGTGCAGCTGATGTGAAGGACTCTCTGCTGGTTCCCAGGGAAACTGAGGCACGGCAGTGCTTCCTGGGTAGCCAGGCTTCTGTCTGCACTGCAGAGAAGGGCAGAGCACCTGCACAAGGGCAGAGCATGTGCAAGGGGCAAGAGAGCACAAAAGAGCAAAACAGTGTAAAGAGCAGAAAGAATAGATAGAATTAACCAGGTTGGAAAAGACCTTTGAGCTCTTTGAGTCCAACCTATCACCCAACACCATCTAACCAACTAAACCATAGCACCAAGCACCCCATCCAGTCTCTTCCTAAGCACCTCCAGTGATGGTGACTCCACCACCTCCCTGGGCAGCACATTCCAATGGCAAATCTCTCTTTCTATGAGGAACTTCTTCCTAACATCCAGCCTAAACCTCCCCTGGCATAGCTTGAGACTGTGTCTGCTTGTTCTGGTGCTGGTTGCCTGGGAGAAGAGACCACCCCCACCTGGCTACAACCTCCCTTCAGGTAGTTGTAGACAGCAATAAGGTCTCCCCATGAGCCTCCTCTTCTCCTGGCTAAACAACCCCAGCTCCCTCAGCCTCTCCTCATAGGGTTTGTGCTCGAGGCCTCACCCCAGCCTCATTGCCCTTCTCTGGACACGTTCAAGAGTCTCAATGTCCTAATGCAGCCTTTGCCACATTCCACCCTCTTGACTTTGGGCAAAGAAAGACCTCAGGCATAAATTCCCCCTGTTAAGGTTTATCCCATGTGGGTTAGGCTGTCTCACACAAGCACAGTGAGTTCCATGTACCACATGCACCGTGTGAACAGCACACAAGCATATAAAGCATACAACCAGACTCTTACCAGTGTCCTGCAAAAGTGGTGTGGGGCAGTGTTTGCTCTGAGCCCAGGATTGGTACTTTCACTTTCCAGCCCCTGACCAGTGATGGATCTGTCTGCAGTGTGACACTGAAGCAATTAAAGTGTCCCTGGAGCTTTGTCATTTCCTGTCCCCTTGCTGGAGACAGGATCTGTGGCTGTGACATGATTCCCTCAGTAGGGAGGTGAGGGAGGAGCCACTCCCTTGCTGAGTGGAGCTGGTTAAGCTGGAGCTGAAGCTGGAGAAGCTGAAGCAGTGAGGGGAGCAGGAACTGAAGCAGCTGTGAGGGCTGGAGCTGGGCTGCTGTCTCAGCTCTGGCTTCTGTTGAGGCTGCTTTTGTGGAGTTGCTTTTTCCTGTTTCCAGCTGCCAACACATTCATATATTCCTATCCCTGCTTAGATTATAAGCAGAGGAACCTGGAGGTGCATGTTTTCCTTACTCTTATCCTGCAGCTGGGAGCTTCTAAACAAACACCAGTTATTCCCAGGCAGCCCCAGGCAGCTGGGTACTTCTAAACAAACTTCAGTTAACCCTTTCCTGCTGCAGCCCCTCAGTTTCAAGAAGGACCTCAGGGAACTGCTTGAAAGAGTTCAGTGCAGAGCCACAAAAATGGTTAAGGGAGTGGAAGATCTTCCTTACAAGGAGAGACTGAGGCAGCTGAGGCTCTTTAGCTTGGAGAGGAGAGACAAAGGGGTGAGCTCATTGATGTTTCTAAATATGTAAAGGTGAGTGCCCAGAGGCTGGAGCCAGGCTCTGCTGGGTGATGCCCAGGGCAGCACAAGGGGCAATGAGTGGCAGTTGAGGCAGAGGAAGTTCCATGGAAACAGGAGGAAACAAGAATTGACTGTGAGGGTGACAGAACCCTGGAACAGGCTGCCCAGGAGGGGTGTGGAGTCTCCCTCTCTGGAGATATTGGGGACCTGCCTGGATGAGTTCCTGTGTGATCTGCTCTAGGTGATCCTGCTCTGCAGGGGGGTTGAACTGGACAATCTTTTGAGGTCCCTTCCAGCCCCTAACATTCTGTGACTCTGCATACGAAGCAGTAACAAAGTCAGGCAGTCATTTCTTCACTCCTGACTTTGCATATGAAGGTAGAAATTTGCCATTCCCTTATCTCCATGCTCCTGCTGCCTTTTGGCAACACCCACTGCTTACCCAAGTGTGATACCACCTCCCACTCCCCACCCCTGGCTGTGAAATCTGGAAGCTTTGTTAACCCTTTTCCTTTTGACAAAACCTTGGGTGTGTCCTTTTAAGCTTCCCATTCTTACCCTTGAAAGTTTCATCTTGTAAAGCATCTTTCAATCTTCCAGCAGGATGAAGCTGCAGCCAAGGCCTGGGAGAGGCTGCCTGGAGTCCCCTCTTTTATGGCCCTGCCCTGCAGATATCTACTGGAGGTTATCTGCTTGACAAGGAGCTGCATCTCCACTGAAGGCATCCATCCCAACTTCAGGAGCACTGCCTGTCTGCTGTGTCTGTGCTGCTGGTCTTTGGAGCTGCCTGCAGCAAGGCCTGGCTCTCCCGTAGGGAGTTCTAAGCCACCCCTTGTAGATCAGTCCTTTTGTCTGAGCTCTTTGCTTCTGTCTGGGTAGGGCCCTGTCATTCCTTCTCCATCACCCCTACCCCTTTGGGATGGGCAAGGGAGAGTTGCAGATCTGCCCAGTTGAACAGAACTCCCCTGCTCTCATCAGTAGAGTTGGGTTGGTGGGAGGGGGTTGGAGGTTGGGCTTCTGGGTCACCACCACCACCTCCTTTATCTGAGGTGGGAGAGATCAGAAGGCAGGTACTGGGCCAGGAACTGGCCTGCCACTGCTGCTGGGCTCAGGAACAAGGTAGATGACCCCACTATAAGTACCGGGGTTTGAGCATAGGAATGAGGGTCTGACCCCACACACACCCAGGCAAGTGTTGGTGTGTCAAAGCTATTTGTCTGTCCACACACAGAGAGTCCATCCGTCTGTTCATTCTCATCACTTTGTCCCCGGGGCCTTGCTCGAGGGCACAGGGTGCCCCTTCCCCTTCACCATGGCCACCCAGAAAGACCTGGATGAGAGCCTGAAGGAGAAGAATCACTTGGCAAAGTTCGAGGACCTAAAGTGTTGCCCCGAAGAAGAAAAGTTGGAAGACAAAACTGATGAAGACAAAGAGGAGGAGGAAGAAGAGGAGGAGGAGGAAGAAGAAGAGGAGAAGAAAGGAGGAGGAGGAGGGGGAAGATGAGAATGATGACAAGTACAAGAAGGAGCATGATGAGGAAGAGCAGGGAAGGAGAAAGACAAAGCCACATCAGCCCCGTGTGTGGCATCAAAGCAGCCAAATCGGTGCCCTGAATGTGGACACAGTTCTCCACCAAGCTCAGAGCCGATGACAGCTGCTGCCCCCACCATGGTGCCCAGCCTTTGGTCTGTGGTGACTGTGGGAAGAGCTTCAGCTCAGCTCCAAGCTCACCCAGCACCACACCCACTGTCCCAGCCCGGAAGAAGCCCTACATCTGTGCCGGCTGTGGCAAGAGCTTCCCTCGCAGCCTGGCACTCATCGCCCACTGGCATGGCCACGCCGGGAAGAAGCCCTTTGCCTGCCCTGACTGTGGCAAGAGCTTCCACCGTGGCTCCCACTCCCTCCAGCACGCACCGCCGAGTGCACACAGCGAGAGCCCACACATCTGTGGTGACTGCGGCAAGAGCTTCCAGGAGAACTCGATGCTCCTGGCTCACTGGGACGTCAAAACCAGGCAGAAAGCCTTCATCTGCACTGACTGCGGCAAGAGCTTCAACATGAGCTGCCAGCTCAACCGACACCGCCGCGCATCCACACTGGTGAGAAGGCCTACTGCTGTGCTGGCTGTGGCAAGAGCTTCTGCTGGAGCATGACCCTCATTGCCCACTGGCATGCCATAGTGGCAAGAAGTCCTTCGCCTGTACTGACTGTGCTAAGACCTTCAGCCATGTCTCCCAAGTCTCACAGCACCGCTGTGGCCACACCAGCAAGAGGCCATCCGATCCAGGCACCTCCAGTGAGAGTTGGAGCCGCAGGTCAGACTACAACCTCAGCAACCACCTCTCCAAGGATCACAAACTGCACAGCAGAGAGAAGCCAGCAGCCCCTGAAGTCATCACCAACCCCTGCAGCAAGTGTCAGCAGAGCTTCGCCAGGCGCTCAGACCTGGTGAGGCACATGCGGATCCACACGGGGGAGAAGCCGTATGTCTGTGCCGTCTGTGACAAGAGCTTCAGCCAGGCCTCCAACCTCACCCGACAGCCGCCGCATGCACACAGGGGAGAACCGTACCGCTGTGCTGCCTGCGGCCAAGCTTCAGCTCCAGCCATGCCCTCACGCAGCACCACCACACCCACACGGCAGAAGCCATACCACTGTGCTGACTGTGGCAAGAGCTTCTCTACGCGCTCCACCCTCCTCCAGCACCCTCATCCACACTGGGAGAAGCCCTACCGCTGCACTGCCTGTGGCAAGAGCTTCAGACATAGTGCCACCCTCAGAGGGCACCTCCATGCCACACTGGCAAGAAGGCTTTCACTTGTGCCGACTGCGGCAAGAGCTTCAGCCAGCGCTCCCAGCTGCTCTCTCATCGCCGCATCCACGCCGGCCAGAAGCCTACGTCTGCAGTGACTGCAGCAAGTGTTTCACTCACAGGTCCGCCCTCAGGCGGCACCGCCTTGTCCACACAGGTGAGAAGCCCTTCCCTGCACCGCCTGCAGCAAGAGCCCCGCTGCAGATATAGCCTCAGCCGCACATGCGCATCCATGCCAGTGACCAGCCTGTGCCGGGGGATGCAGAAGAGCACTGACCCCAGCACTGCCAGGGTAACATCACCCCCATGGGGGACCTGTCCCAGCAGATTGAACCAAGATCACCTCATTTGCACCCTGTTTTCTCAGACTCTGGAGGCTCCAGCAGGAACAAACGCCCCACTCTCCCCCTAAACACCAATTAGGGATGATGAGACTAATTAACAGTGATGAGTCAGCACAGCCATCCACCACTGAAGCTGGACTGAGCTTTGCTGGGCTTTGTATGCTTTCTACCCTGTACTTTGGGTTTCCCTGGGCTAAATGCTCCTTTTCTTGTCCCTTGCCCAGCTGTAATGCTACCCCTCAAATTAACAGAATCTCCTCTTAGTTTGGTTCTCTTTTAGACATTCCTGTCCAAAATGCCTAATTCTTGGGGACATTTTTCTTCCTAGGGCTGAGGCTGGAGCTGTGTGCCCAGTTCAGGGAGGTCTTTGGTGAGATTTTCATCAGTCTTGATGGTCTGTTGGGAGCGTCTCAGGGGCATAGCTGTCTTCATGTTTGAGCCCCATCCTGGGCATTTTTGCTTTTGGGGCACATGTCAGCAGAGGCTCCTCAGCCCCCTCTCGAGATGGGTGTGTCTGTAGCAGGTAGGACATAGAGATGTCCTGCCCTGCAACCACTGACTGCAGCTCATCACGTGTCTCCCAGGGAGGGAAGCATTGTGATGGGGCTGTCACTTCAGAGCGAACAAATGCCTCGCTGAAATTCTGCAACCACCCCAAAAAGGGAGTGGAGTGGCCCCCAGCCCCGCATGTGCCCTGCAGTTCCCCTGAGATGAGCCCTGGCCTAGAGTTATTAAAAGTAAATAGATTTAGAAGCAGATATTTATAGTTTTACATATTTATCTTGTCCAACCCTCGCACTCTTACCCATTCTTTTCTGCTTTTCCATGTGGGTGGAGATGAGCCACAATCCATATCCAAGAGGGATCCAGAGACATCAGGCCTGGAGACAGCTGGGGAAGGAGTCTGAGCACAGTTCTTTGCTCCTCTCCCTTTCCATCTGCAGGCAGTAACACTGGCAGAAGAGACAGACCCATGCTGTGAATCCATGGCTCTGTGGCCGGTGTCACTGCCACAGCTCTGGGGTCTAACAATGGGATGGGCAGCACAGACCAGCTGCTGGGGTCAGATGGGATTCTTTCTTTCTCCAGGGAGCAGAGGGTCCTTAACTCAGGAGCTTTCAGGGCTCACTGGCAGGCCTTTAAACTGGACTTGAAAGCAGTGGGACAAAATCAGGCTTGCTGGTGACAAGCTGTG
>JAAWVA010000030.1:22244485-22311916 GCA_015227895.2 Colaptes auratus
TATGCAAAGAGTATCTTGTATGGGATGGGAACAACTCCATGAGCAGATTGCTCACACAAACAAAAAGGGGGATTTTGTGGCAATGGTAGCAGTAATCAGTGTGAGCAATCTGGCAGTGTAGGCTTAGAGCCTGACATGGTGGTAGGCCATGCTCAGCATAAGTGCAGAAGTGGCTAACAGTGTAGCAAAGCAGTGCTGTGCCTGCAGCATGTAACTAAAGCAGGGCCTGGCAAGCTATAAACACAGAGAGTTATCTGGGGGTAACGGGACACACACCTGCATCAACAACCTCGCGTGGTATTATTAGTGTGACCAATAATATATATCAGTGCGATGTGTGGTCACTGGTGGGGAGCCAATGAAGCTGTGCCAACGATGCCCCCCGAGTCTCCATAAGCTGTAGAGGTTCCCTTAATACACACTTTTCTTCTTGCTGTGCTATACTCACTGTGGTGCCACTAGCCGTGCATACTGGAACATTAAAGGAGCAATACTGGATCATATTGGTCATCCGTATTGACTCCAGTCTCCGTCGCTGACACATCCCCAGTCACAAAGGCACCACAACATCTGGGGAGCCCCATTCCAAATGCCCTGGGATGGAGTAATCCTGCAGAGAACACCAACTGCAGTGGCTGTGGCAGGAGTGTGGCCAACCAGACATAGGAGTTGTCATCCTCCAGACTCAGCACTGATGCGGCCACATCTGGATTCTTGGTGTGTGGATGTGACATTCTCCAGTCTAGAAGACTAGGAGGAACTGGGAGGATGCAGAGGAGATCTGACAGGATGAGGATTGACATCTCTGTGGAGAGGCTGAGGACCTGGGCTGCTTCAGCCTGCTGAAGGGAGGCTCAGGTCACTGCCAGAGCAGTGTGCACATGGTGAAGGGTGGTTTCAGAGAGATGGAGCTCTTCTGGGGAGTGGAAGAGACCAAAACCTCCACAAACAGCAGCTTGGAATATCAGACTGGAGAGGAGGCCAAGTACCATCCGTCAAAGGGCAGAGAGCTTGCATGAGGCCATGCAGAGGCCTCAGGAAATGGCAGGGAGAGCTGAGACAGCTCAGGAAGGGATGGGATGGCAGGGGGAGAGCTGGGTGGGGAAGCAAGATTTGGTGTCAGCAGCCTGAGGGAAAGAGCTGCAGGCATGGGAGAGTGAGTACACGCTGCAGTAGGATGCCAAGGGCTCTGGCAAGGCCTGAGAGGACCAACAGGACCAAGGCCTTTGTGCCCTTGGCTCTGGCAGTTGCTTTTGCCAACAAGGCCTGTCAGGACAAAACTTTGCATTGAGTCTTTGAGGTTCTTCTAGTCCAAGGGCATTGGTCAAGGCTTGGCCTTTCTGCTTCAGAGAAACAAAGGCAAGTTTTTCTCCCCTGCACTTTTCCTTTATCTCCCTGCAATCCTGGCCTCTAACAAGCTGCTCTAAGGAGGTCCCTGGGGGGCCTTTGTCAGTAACGCCTCAGGGAGGCCATCAGTGCTTCAAGGACTTTGGAGTTTTCTTCTGCCTTTGGACTTCTGAGAGGCTTCTTAGCATACCTTGGCAGAGTCTCCTTGCAGTGCCTAAGGATGATGGAATCAGCCCCAAATACTCCATGGGGCTCATTAAATACTGCTGACCTCTCCTTATTGCCAAAGTTTCTGCAGCTAATTGAGAGGTTTTATTGCACAAAGCATCTGATA
Source organism: Colaptes auratus (assembly GCA_015227895.2). Classification (NCBI taxonomy): domain Eukaryota; kingdom Metazoa; phylum Chordata; class Aves; order Piciformes; family Picidae; genus Colaptes; species Colaptes auratus. The sequence continues at coordinate 22,246,167 of JAAWVA010000030.1, forward strand.
AAGTATTTTTAAAGGTACATTTCATTCCTTTTTCAGCACAGTTTTCTCTTTGCAAGCAAACCACAGCAAACCTGACAAGGTCCTACCCTTCTCACTCCTTACCCTCACTGCCCACTGCCTCCAGCAGAGCCCTGAGCCACAGGTGAGGGACAGGATCTGCCTTGCCAGGGGCTGGGGGTCAGGCTTGGCCCTTGCATCAATGAAACCCCTCCAGGTTTGCTCAGCAGCAGAGCCACCTTGAGCTGCTTGTCCTGACCTCTCAGCACTGCCTCAGTTCTCTGCTCTCACCAGACTCTGAGGACACTTTCCCTGTAGGGTCCCCCGTGGAACCTATTAACACGTCAAGAACTTCAGAATTTGACTCTAACTTTTGACTTCTGCAGAGGTTCATCAGCTTCTTCTCAGTCCCTGAGTTTTCCTGGCTCCAAAGACACCAGAGGGCCCTTTAAATGCCCTGGGCTGATCATCTGATGCTGAGCGGGCCAGGTTTGGGCTGCATGGAGCTCTGGCCAGGACAGCAGCTCCTCTGCCAGCACAGCAGGGCTGAGGGCACTGCCAGGGCATCGCAGGGAGATGAGGAAAGAACAAAGAGCTTCAAGGTGGCCAGGACTGGGAGGATGCTGAGAGCTCCTGGAGGAGAAATCACTACAGTTGCTGACATGGTGATCTGAGGAGCTCTTGAGCCTTTCCTGGCAGGGACAGCTCCAGACAGGAGAGAGATGGGCTGGGGATGAGGGGAAGCTGTGAACATGACACTGGGGGAGGCTGTGTTCAGGCTGCTCTCTCAGTACTTCTCTGCAGATGTCTCTGGCTGCTGTCTGCTGGGCAATGACTCTTTAGAACATCTCATCATCTCAGGACCCTGTCTGCTCTGCCCCTCCTGCTGGCTTGAGCTGCCCCCAGGAAGGCCAGATCTGCCATAGGGCACTGGGCAGTGCTGAGCCTTTCCTTGGGGTCCGCACTCTGCTCCCAGAGGCCTTTGATTCTCTTCATGAGAGGCTGTGTCCTGCTCTGTCTCTCACAGCTGCACCTCTGGGCTGGGACAGAGAAGAGTTCTCAGAGCTGTTTCTTGAAGCAATGCTGCCCTGCTCTCCTCAGAGCACAGAGAGCTGGAGGGGGTTCTAAAGGCTAATTTGGGCAGAATATCTGCAAGGCAGCACAGGGCAAAGTGCAGGCAGAGGGAACAGCCTGATGGGCAGAGTAGCTCCACTGTAGCAGAGCCAGATGAGTCCTTGGCAGCACATGGCCTGAGCTCCTGCTCCTCACAGCATCCTCAGCCAGAGCAAAGTAGACAGCAATCCATTTCAGCTGGGGGATTGCTGTGCCCCCTGCAGTGCTGCTTCTCAGAGAGTCTGTCATCAAGTTTTGCTTTCTTTTCTTTCTTAGACATTCCCACAGGCAGCAGATGGCCAACAGCAGCTCCATCAGCCACTTCCTCCTCCTGCCATTCCCAGGCACAAGGCAGCTGCAGCTCCTGCACTTCTGCCTCTTCCTGGCCATCTACCTGGCTGCCCATGGGCAATGGCCAATCATCAACCACCATAGTCTGGCCCACCACCTCCACACCCCCCATGTACTTCTTCCTCCTCAACCTTGCCCTCCTTGACCTGGGTGCCATCTCTACCACTGTGCCCAAATCCATGACTAATTCCCTGTGGACTCCAGGGACATCTCCTATGCAGGATGTGTTGCTCAGGTCTCTTTTTCATATTCCAAATGTCAGCAGAGTTTTTTTTCCTCACCACCATGTCCTACGATCGCTACGTTGCCATCTGCAGACCCCTGCACTATGAGACCCTCCTGGGCAGCAGAGTTTGTCTCCACATGGCAGCAGCTGCCTGGGTTTGTGGGCTCTCAATGCTCTGCTGCACACAGCCAATACATTTTCCCTGCCCCTCTGCCAGGGCAATACTGTGGATCAGTTCTTCTGTGAAGTGCCTCAGATCCTCAAGCTCTCCTGCTCCACATCCTACCTCAGAGAACTTTGGCTTATTGTGGCCAGTGCCTGTTTATTATTTGTCTGTTTTGTGTTGATTGTGGTGTCCTATGTGCAGATCTTCAGGGCAGTGCTGAGGATCCCCTCTCAGCAGGGACGCCACAAAGCCTTTGCCACCTGCCTCCCTCACCTGGCTGTCGTCTCCCTGTTTATCACCATTGGCTTCTTTGCAAACCTGAAGCCCTCCTCCATCTCTTCCCCATTGCTGGACCTGGTGGTGTCAGTTCTGTACTCAGTGGTGCCTCCAGCAGTGAACCCTCTCATCTACAGCCTGAGGAACCAGGAGCTGAAGGCTGCCCTGTGCCAAATGATCCCTGGATGCTTTCAGAAGCAATAAACTCTTTGTCTTCTCCTGCAGAGCAGTTCTGATGTCCCTCAGTGCAGGCCCAGCCTGGCTGCTGGAGTTCTGGCTGCTGCTGGTGTTGTTCCCCTTGTGAGAATGTTGTTCCCACACAAATGTCTTTCTTCAGACCATTTCTGGTTCAGTGTTGTCTTGTCTGCTGTGACCCAGAGGCTGCAGACATGAGGAGCTGTGCTCCCTGGGTGTTCAACACAAGAAAGGACCCTGCAGGGAGTTGTTTTGTCTGAGTTCCTTCTTCCAAGGCTTCTGTGGAGCTGCAGGGCAGTGCCTGTGTGCAGAGGTGGAGGGGCAGAGTCCCAGCACAGCAGCAGTGCCAGGCAGCCCCACAGCTTGGGCTGTCCTCAGCTGCTCTTTCTCTCCCTTCCACCCTCTCTGCTGAGCCTCTATGCTGGGGCAAGGCCTGAGTGCTCTGGCAGCTTGGGCACTGTGCTGCTGGGTGGCAGTGCTGGCACTGCAGGCATGGAGAGTCCAGGGCTGCTTGTGGGACAGAGCTGTGCTCCAGAGCAGCACTGCCATCAGAACAGGAGGTCTCCTCATGCCTTCATATCCCAACCCCCTCCCATTACAGACTGCACCTACTCAGACTCCATACTGGATACCCTGACCCCCTTCCAGTATAGACCCAGTCCAAACATGGTTCCTTTATCCCTCCCAGTACAGATGTGGCCTCATCCCAGGACAAACTGGATCCTACTGTCCTCTCGCACTGCAGCCTGGGTCCCATCCCAGCACTGAATGTGTCCCCTGGTTGCCTTCCCAGTAGTGAATGCATCCATCCTAGTACAAACTGCACACCCTCATGCCCTGCCACTACAGTCTGTGCCCTGTCCCAGTCCAAACAGGACCCCTTTCATCCCTCCAGGTGTACATTAGGTCTTGTTTCAATAAATACTGCATCCCCTTCTGCCCTCACAGTATATCCTGGACCCTGTTCCAGTACAAACTGGATTCCCTGGTTAGGAATATACCAATTATCAGGAACTGAGAGGGTGTGGTTCTTTGAGCCTTAACTGGGATTTAAGAGCTCAGATGGGGGGCAAGACTGAGAATCCCTCCTCTACTCACACCTCCTCTTTCCTGATTGAGAGAAAAAGGGAAGAGGAAAGAACAGGGAGAGATAAGAGAAGGGAAAGAAAAAAAGGAACGATAGGGGATGAGGAAAAAGGGAGGAAGTAAATTCACTGAGAAATAATCCCTGGTCCAGTCTGACAAGGTCCAGAGCCATAGCCTGTGCCACCTCTCTTTTATCTGGTTGAGTGCTACCTGCTGCTCAGGTCCCCGTATTAAATCATTTTGCTTCCATGTTACATGGAAGAGAGGTTTCACAATTTCACTGTACCTGGTTTTGTATATATTTTTTCCCCCATCCATCTTGTTCCTTACCCTTATGAGCCCTTCCTGTTACTGTTATTTACACACACACACACACATGCACATATATATATTGTTTAAAGAAAATTTTACCTCTTTACTTTCAAACTCACTTCAAATTATTTCTCTGTAGATTGCTCCATCCCTCTCTTTTTCTCTCTATCAGGGAAGAGGAGGGGGGAGACCAGGGGAGGGATTCTCAGCTTTGCCCCATCTGAGCTCTTAAACCCCGGTTAGGCTCAAACCACCACAGTCTTTTTGGCACGCCAACATGGGGCTTGGAAATTAATATTCTCTTTGGAAAGCAATACTTTTTTGAAACAAAAGGACTGGAAGCAGAGATGTCAATTTTGAAGCATCTGATGTTCCAAGCTTTTGCATGGGTGTTTGGCTGGAGCTTTTGGACCCATATCTGCAAATTAATAACTTACCATCTGGTGTGGTTAATGGTAGACATGCTGCTCAACTGGATAAAAGCTTTACCAATGCAGTTGGGCATGGACCTCCTGTATTGCCACTGCCTGCAACACCATCCTGGGCCTAGAGAGACATGTTCTGTGGAGACAGAGCACCCCAGGGAGGATTGAATCAGACAATGGAAGCCACTTCAAGAACCATCTCATAAAGGAGTGGGCAAAGGACCTTGGGATTGAGTGGATTTACCACATCCCACCCATGCACCATCTGCGGGGAAGATGGAGCGCTACAAGGCTTGCTAAAGACCACCCTAAAAGCCATGGGGGGTGGAACCTTTAGGAACTGGGAAGGGCACCTAGCTCAAGCCACTTGGTTAGTGACCTGCAGAGGAGCTGTGAACCCAGCTGGTCCTGCCCAGTCCCACCTGCTGCCAACAGTGGATGGAGATGGAGTTCCTGTGATTGCTGTGAAAACCCTGCTGGGGAAGTCGGTGTGGGTTTCCCCTGCTGCTGGTGGGGGCAAACCAACCCCAGGGGTGGTCTCTGCTGAGGGGCCTGGTCACACCTACTGGGTCATGTTAGAAACTGGGGACATTCAGTGTATCCCACAGCAGAACGTGACTCTGGCTGAGAGGGGATGGACTCAGAGGGGGCAGTGCACACCAATGTAATATAGTCACTGTAGAATAGTTATAAGTTGTTGTAAGTTTTTTCTCTCCTAGTTTAATACCAGCCTAACATCCTGCACTCAACATGAACACACTGCACACCAATCCAGAGAGCTCCTGCATCATCTTGCCTGCACCTGTTCCTGATGCCCCGCAGCAAGAGACTGTTCCTGATGTCTCTACAGCAATGGACTGTTCCCAATGTTTCTTTTCCTTTCAAAGATACACTGATTCCTGATTCTTCTCCACATTCCTGCCCAGTTCGAGCACCACCTACATTGACCAGCACCAAAGAGGGAGAGACTGCCCTGAGAGAGAGAGAGACGGGATAAAGAGGGACTTGTATTGAGGATTTGAATACCATATGTCACAATTGGATGAAGGGGCTGTGACAGGAGAGTAGAAATGGAACAGAGGGGTGGATTGTGATGGGCTACACTCATCCTGGAAGCAGGGGTGTGGTGAAGGCACATTCTGCCCAGATCTGGTCCCAGCATGTGGACAGCTTTCCCCTCCTTCAGGAGGAAGACAAAAGCCAAGGCATTAGCCAGGCCAGCACACACTCAGCGCATGCAGTGCTCGTGCGATTACCAAGTATGGCATCCTAGCTTCACGCTTTCTATAGGCTGAAGCCAGTTGTCTATGAGAGTGCCCATTGGTCAAACCCAGCCTCGAGGAATCTATAAGTATCACCCCTGTTGATAAACAAGTTGCCCCCTCTTTCACTTTGGCTCTCTACTTGCTCGAGAGAGCAGCTCTCGAGACACAGCCTCTGTCATTGAGCTTATTGTTGTTAGCTTCTATCACACATGCACGCATACTGAAGCTGCTGCATCGTGAGGAGCACTCTGATCATGAGGATCACCCCAGAGGGAGGACCTTCGCTGAGCCTGAGAAGCCAGTGTCACCACAGCCAATCGTACCGACCGGGAGAGCCCAGCGTGCTACCGGAGGACTGGACCAGCCCCCGAGGGTAAGATGTGCCCAGCTGTCGGGGAGAAGGGACTTGATTGAGACTGAGTCCACATATGCATAGCCCCGCCATAGCGGGAGAGGAGCCGCCACGTGTGCCGCTCCAAGCCCTGTAAACCTCAGGAAGATTAAAGCATTGTTCATGCCTTTGCTGCACTGAACCCGGGACCATTGCGAGAGTCCTGCAGTTCCTTTATGGCCAGTAACTGGCAACCATCGCCCCGCCCTGCCATGTGAGCCAACTCCCAGGGCCGAACCCCACGGGCTGAACCCAACCAGGACCTATCCCTATTGTCTGGAGGGAACCGACCGAGTCCTGAAGGGAACCTGCTTCCGAGCTAAGCCCAGGTTCCAGCATTCCCTCTCCACTGCTGCGGAGAGAGGAGACAGTACCCAACACCACTTTCCAACTCAACTAGGAACCAGTCCAGTGGCAGTAGTCGGCCGGACCCCCAGCTTGCTACAAACAACAGCTACAGAGTATCTCCCAGGTGCTTTCCATCCACTAGAACTGAGTTCAAAGCATCCGCGTGTAGCAGAGGAATCACTGACGCACAGAAAGATTGTAATATTGCTGTATATAGCCAGAAGCCGCCCGCGTTCCGCCGAGTCGCCATCTAGTGGCCAAGCGGCAGAACTACACCCTTCATTATATAAAATATAGAAATAGTCTGTAGATAGTTTAATTAAGTTCTAATCATAACACTAAGCCACTTATGGAATGTATTTCACGAACGTGCACTAGAACATGTATGTAAGTTGTCGATTCATTGGTTATTAATAATTTGATAATTAATTAAAAATATTTTCATAATTAATATTTCATATTAATAAATTTAATAACCTCTTCACAACAACTGCTGAGGGAACTTTCTCAGCCTTGGCTTTGCTCAGCTTCCAAACAGCAAAAATTCTTCTGTGGCTGTGTGCAGGCAGTTCTCTAAGGAGAACAGGGGGCAGCTGGTGCCATGGAGCTGTGAGCTCCAGCTGCAGAGAGCAGTGGAGAAGTCTGATGCAAGGAGCAGGGATGGAAGGCCCAGGTGGGCAGGGACAGCAATGAGGAGGTTGGGGAGGGTGAGGAGCAAAGTTGTCCACTCCATGTCAGCCCTCAAAGGACAGCTTCTCCTCCCAGGCCAGACCTCCTGAGCAGACAGCCTGCATCATTCTGGCTTGGTGGATGCTGCTGTCACCTCTGCCCTCATCTGAGAAAGAACCAAATAGTTTACCATCAAAACCTGAGCTTTGTGCAGTGCGCTTTGAAATCTGGAAGTAAACAACAAAGACACAAGAGCTCCTCAGGGCACTTGGGGATCATTCCATGAACCTCAGGTACTGAGAGAAGAGTGAAGAAACTGTGCAAGAAGCAAGAAGTAAACACAAAGTACCTTGAAGCATTGATTGGCCCCACTGAGGCTTGTTACTGCCAAAGCCTCCCCAGGGACTCGTTAGAGCAGCTCAGCAGAGGCTGTGATTGCAGCAGGCAAAGGCAAAGTGCAGGAGAGCAAACTCTGGCTCTGGGTTCTGCAGCACAAAGGCCAAGGCCTGAGCACAGCCCCTGGGCAGGCAGCTCCTGTCCCTCATGTGTGGGTCAAGGCTCTTCAGGTGCAGTGGGGGTGGGGGGTGGGTTTCATAGAAGCATAGCAGGGCCTAGGTTGGAAGGGACCTCAGAGCTCATCTGCTCCAACCTCCCTGCCATAGGCAAGGATGCCTCTCCTATAGACTCAGCTGCTCAAGGCCTCATCCAGCCTGGCCTTCAAGACCCTCAGGAGAGGGCATCCTACCTGGGCAGCCTATTCCAGAGTCCCACAACCCTGACCAACTGAAGAACTTCATCCTAAGGCCCAGGCTAAACCTCCTTTTCCTCACCGTCCAACCTTTCCCTCCTGTCCTGTCACCAGACACCCTCATGAAAAGTCCCTCTCCAGCCTTCCTTTAGCATCCCTGTAGGGTTTGTGATGCTGAGTGGAGGACAAGGGCCTGACAGTCCCCAGCCTTCCTGGGGCTGTGGACAGAGGTAGTGAGTCCCTCCCAGTGCCTTAGGACAAATCTCACAGGCCTTTGGGGCAGAGAATTGCCATAGCCAAGAGGGCACAGCCTTGGCTTCTCTTCATCACTCCCACCACTGCCATTGCCCTTGGCCAGCTCTCCCACAGCTTTGTCCTGCACTGTCTCACAGCTGCTTCTCCTGCCCTGCAGGCTGCAGACACTCCTCTCACTTCCCCACCTTGGCCTTCCCATGCCTTCACTGACACCTGCCCACACTCACCCTCTGCTCCTGGGGACACAAAGAGAAGGGCTGATCCCAGACTCCTTCTGCAGAACTTCTCAGGCCACAGCACTACCCTTTGAGAGAGGTTTCTTGCTCCTCATGACCAGGCTGCACCTGCCAGGCTGCACCATCTGGCAGTGTTCCTCTCTCCTCTCAGACCCCAGCGCGTGGCTGAGAGAGCAGGCAGCGGCGAGGCACTCGGCTCTGAGAACTTGCTTTTGGCTTTGCTTTCCTTGCTTTTCAGGAGGTAGGGGGCTGGTGGCTCGGGACCTCCTGGAGAGGGGAGGAGGGGCAGCAGGCTCGGGTTGCCTACGTGCTAGCAGGGGGAGGGGTTGCCGCGGAAACCGCGCGCAAACCAAACAGACCCCAGCGTGTGGCTGAGAGAGCAGGCAGCGGCGAGGCACTCGGCTCTGAGAGCAGGCAGCGGCGAGGCACTCGGCTCTGAGAGCCTTCCCACTGGGAGAGGGGGGAAAAAAAAAAAAAAAGAAAAAATAAAAAAAAAAAAGGGTGCCGGGTGGAGAGGGTGGTTCAGAGGGTGGTTACAGCAGCATTACACCAACATGGTTACTACTAGAAGTAAGGCTAGTAGAAGAACAGTGGGCATCCAAACAGAGGCCACTCACAAGCATGCAAGTGTTCAGGTGGGTGGCTGCAGTGAGTGCTGGGATCTGGCACTCGACATGGAGGATGGAAGGAACAACTCCTGTGTCAGATGTGAGCAGATCAGGGATCTGATGAGCATGGTGGCTGAACTAAAAGAAGAGGTAGAAAGGCTAAGAGCTGTAAGAGACAGCAAAAGGAACATTGACTATTTCCAAAATCTAACCTCTACTAAACCAGAGCAGGGGGTGACTCTTAGTGGAGCAGGGAGTTTGGTACCTTCTCATCAGCAAGCCTCTCAGCCTCCCTGCAGTAACCCACAAGGGCAGGGCCAATGGGAGCAGGTCTCTGCCTGACAGAAGAAACGCAGACGGAGCAAGCCTGCTACTTTGAGCAGCACACTGCCTGCAGTGCAGGTACAGAATAGGTATGAGGCTCTGCAGGAGGAACAGGTCATAGGTGAGGACGAGGACTCAAGGAAGGCAGAAGCTGCACCAATGACAGGTTGCCTCAGGCCAGCTATCAAAACTAGACCGGAAAAGAAACCTCGCAGGGTCATCGTTATAGGAGACTCCCTACTGAAGGGAGCAGAGGGTCCAATATGCAGACCAGACCCCTTTCATAGGGAGATCTGCTGCCTCCCTGGTGCCCAAGTAAAGGACATTATAGGCAAAATTCCCAACCTCCTGAGTCCTTCAGACTACTACCCACTGCTGGTCTTTCAGGTGGGTAGTGACGATGCAACAACAAGAGGCTCGCAATCAATTAAAAGTGATTTCAGAACCTTGGGGCACCTGCTAAAGGGATCAGGAGCTCAGGTTGTGTTCTCTGCTATCCCTCTAATGTCAGCGATGGATGAGGGAACACTGAGGAAGAGCCAACAGGTCAATTCATGGCTCCGGGGCTGGTGCCATCGACAGGGATTTGGGTTCTACAATCATGGCTTGGTTTACAAGGCACCAGAGCTGCAAACAACTAATGGGGCACACTTGTCCCAGAGGGGGAAAAGGATCCTGGGGCAGGAATTGGCAGGGCTCATTGATAGGTTTTAAACTAGATTTGAAGGGGGAAGGGGTTAATAGTCTCCTGCTGGCCTGTGAGAAGCAGAGGGGCAGCTCACCAGAGGCAGTGGGATGGAGAGCTGCTAAGGGCTCTCAACTTGCCACCCTGGGGCAAGAGACAAATGGCACACCAAGACACCCTGTGGAAACCAAGGGGAATTGGCACAAGAGGACGACAGGGCCAGCCCAGCTGAAGTGCTTCTATGCAAATGCACGCAGCTTGGGCAACAAACAGGATGAATTAATGGCCACCGTGCTTCTGGGAGGCCATGACATAGTGGGCATTACTGACACTTGGTGGGATGATTCCCATGACTGGAATGTAGGGATAGATGGGTACAAGCCTTTTAGGAAGGATAGGCAGGGAAGGAGAGGAGGAGGTGTTGCCCTCTATGTCAAGAACCAGCTGGAATCAGCAGAACTCCACCTGGGGAGGGATGATGAGATGGTTGAGAGTGTATGGGTTAGAATTAAAGGCAAGACAGGGGAAGGAGATATTACTGTGGGGGTCTCCTACAGGCCACCTGACCAGCAGAACCAAGCAGATGAGGCCCTCCACAGGCAAATAGAAGTGGCTTCCAGGTCACAAGCCCTGGTCCTCATGGGGGATTTCAACCACCCTGACATCTGCTGGAGGGACAACACAGCAAGGCACCAGCAATCCAGGATGTTCCTGGACCGCATAGAAGACAACTTCCTCCTCCAAATGGTAGAGGAACCAACAAGAAAAGGTGCTCTTCTGGACCTTGTTCTCACCAACAGGGAAGGGCTGGTAACCAGTGTGAGGCTCAGAGACAGCCTTGGCTGCAGTGACCATGAAGCAGTTGAATTTAATCTCCTCAGGGCTATCAGGAGGACCTATTCTAAGCTTATGACCCCAGACTTTAGGCGTGCAGACTTCGATCGCTTCAGGAATCTGCTAGCCACAGTGTCGTGGGACGAAGCCCTGGAGGGAAGAGGGACCCAGGACAGCTGGTCAGTATTCAAGGACCACCTCCTCTGTGTCCAGGAGCTATGTATACCAACAAAGAGAAAAGCAGGGAAGAACGCTAGCAGGCCTGCCTGGATGAACAAGGAGCTGCTGGACACACTATTACTTAAAAAGAAACTCTACAGGAAGTGGAGGGAAGGACAGCTAGAACAGGGGGGATATAAGGAAGCTGCCCGAGCAGCAAGAGGCCTGGTTAGGAAAGCCAAAGCAGAGTTGGAATTGAATCTAGCCAGGGAGGTTAAAGGGAGCACTAAGAACTTCTACAGGTATATTTATGGCAAGAAGAAGAGTAGGGAAGGTGTGGGCCCCCTCAGAAAGGAAACTGGTGAATTAGTCACAAGTGATGTGGAAAAGGCTGAGCTACTCAATAACTTCTTTACCTCAGTCTTCACTGCAAGGGCCTCCAGCCACACTCCTGGTGTCATGGCAGACGATGCCAGGGATGGGGAGGAAGAACTGCCCATGGTAAGTGAAGCTCAGGTGGGTGATCACCTGAAGAACCTGAAAGTGTTCAAGTCCATGGGACCCGACAGGATACACCCACGGGTGCTGAGAGAACTGGCAGAGGAGGTTGCTAAGCCCCTCTCTGTTCTATTCCAAAAGTCATGGCAGACTGGGGAAGTCCCCACAGACTGGAAAAGGGGAAACATTGCTCCCATTTTCAAAAAGGATAAGAAGGAGGAACCAGGGAACTACAGGCCGGTCAGTCTCACCTCTGTGCCCGGAAAGATCATGGAGCAGATCCTCCTGGAGGCACTACTGACTCAGAAGAGTAGTGAAGAGGTGATTGGGAGCAGTCAGCATGGCTTTGCCAAGGGCAAATCCTGCCTGACAAACCTGGTGGCCTTCTATGAACAAGTGACAGCATTGATGGATGAGGGGCGAGCAACTGATGTCGTTTACCTGGACCTGAGCAAAGCCTTTGACACTGTCCCACACCACATCCTGGTCTCCAAGCTGGTGACACACGGGTTTGATGGATGGACCACCAGATGGATAAGGAACTGGCTTGATGGCCGCACCCAAAGAGTGGCTGTCAACGGGTCCATGTCCCAGTGGAGGCCAGGGACAAGCGGAGTCCCTCAGGGATCAGTCCTGGGACCAGTCTTGTTCAACATCTTTGTGGGTGCCATGGACAGTGGCATTGAGTGCACCCTCAGCAAGTTTGCTGATGACACCAAGCTGTGTGGTGCAGCAGACAGGCTGGAGGGAAGGGATGCCATCCAGAGGGACCTGGACAGGCTGGAGAGGTGGGCACAAGCCAACCTCATGAGCTTCAACAAGGCCAAGTGCAGGGTCCTGCATCTGGGTTGAGGCAATCCCAGGTACAAATCCAGGCTGGGCAGTGACTGGCTGGGGAGCAGCCCAGAGGAGAGAGACTTGGGGGTGCTGGTGGAGGAGAAGCCCAACAGGAGCTCTCAATGTGCACTTGCAGCCCGGAAAGCCAATCAGATCCTGGGCTGCATCAGGAGAAGTGTGGCCAGCAGGTCAAGGGAGGGGATTCTCCCCCTCTCCTCAGCTCTGGTGAGACCCCACCTGGAGTACTGCGTCCAGTTCTGGAGCCCCTATTCCAAGAGGGATCTGGAGGTGCTGGAGCGTGTCCAGAGAAGGGCCAGGAGGATGATCAGAGGGCTGGAGCACCTCCCCTGTGAGGACAGACTGAAGGAGTTGGGGCTGTTCAGTCTGGAGAAGAGAAGGCTCCGAGGTGACCTCATTGTGGCCTTCCAGTATCTGAAGGGGGCCTACAAGAAGGCTGGGGAGGGACTTTTCAGACTATCAGGGAGTGATAGGACTAGGGGGAATGGAATGAAGCTGGAGGTGGGGAGATTCAAGCTGGACATGAGGAGGAAGTTCTTCACCATGAGGGTGGTGAAGGCCTGGAATGGGTTGTCCAGGGAGGTGGTTGAGGCCCCGTCCCTGGAGGTGTTTAAGACCAGGCTGGATGAGGCTCTGTCCAGCCTGATCTAGGGTAGAGTGTCCCTGCCCATGGCAGGGGGGTTGGAACTAGATGATCCTTGTGGTCCCTTCCAACCCTAACTGAAACTATGAAACTATGAAACTAAGACCCTTAGGAGAACCAAGTCCAACCAATTACCCTACTCTACAAGGGTCACCCCAAGCACCACATCCAAAGCACCTTGAAACACCTCCAGGCTTGGTGACTCCACCACCTCCCTGGGCAGCACATTCCACTCCCTGAACAATCTGGATTGGAAATTTTTTTCCTACTGTCCAGTCTGAACCTACCCAGTCCTAGCTTGAGGCCATTCCCTCTTGTTCTGTCACTAATGACCTGTGAGAAGAGACCAGCAGCAGCCTCTCCACAACCTCCTTTCAGGTAGTTGTAGAGAGCCAGGAGGTCTCCCCTCAGTCTCCTCTTCTCCAAACAAACCAGCCCCAGCTTCTTCAGTTGCTCTTCATCAGATTTCTTCTCCAGGCCCTTCCCCAGCTCCTTGCCCTCCTCTGCCCTGGCTCCAGCACCTCCACATCTCTCTTGGATGGAGGTGCCCAAAACTGGACACAGCACTCAAGGTGTGACCTCCCCAGAGCTGAGTCCCAGGGGACAGTCACCTCCCTGCTGCTGCTGGACACAGCATTGCTGACCCCAGCCAGGATGCCTTTGGCTTTCTTGGCCACCTGGGCACACTGCTGCCTTCTATTCTGCTGCTTGTCCATCAGCACCCCCAGGGCCCTTTCTGCCAGACAGCTCTCCAGCCACACTGCCCCAAGCCTGGAGCATTGCTTGGGGTTGTTGTGTCCCAAGTGCAGGACCTGGCACTTGGCCTTCTTGAAGCTCCTCCTGGTAATGTTGGCCATGGATCCAATCTGTGCAAGTCCCTCTGCATAGCCTCCCCACCCTCATGCAGATCAACTCTGCCACCTCCCTTGGTGTCATCTGCTGACTCACTGCTGACTCACTCTGTGTCTTCGTCAAGGTCACCAATAAAGATGTTAAACAGAAGTGGTCCCAACACTGAGCCCTGAGGAACACCACTTGTGACCTGCCACCAGCTGGACTGAACTCCACTGAGCACCACTCTTTGGGCCCTTACACCCAGCCAGGACTGTATCCAGCAGAGCATTGCTCATCCAAGCCAGGAGCAGCCACTTTGCCTAGGAGAATTCTGTGGGGAGCAGTGCCAAAGGCTTTTGGGAAGTCTAGGGAGACAATAGCCACAGCCTTGCCCTCATCCAACAGTCACTCATCCTGTCAGAGAAGGAGATCAGGTGGGTTAGGCAGGAGGGCTTCAGGCAGTACTGGGAGAGGGTGAGGGGATCCAGTTTTACTTCATTGAGGCCAAATCCGTACTGGGATCATAGAATCATAGAAAGGTCTGGGTTGGAAGGGACCTCCAGAAGTCATCCAGTCCAAGCACCTGCAAACAGAAAGGGACATCCTCAACTAGATCAGGTTGCCCACAGCCCTGTCCAGCCTCACCTTGAATATCTGCAGAGATGGGGCCTCAACCACCTCCCTGGGCAACCTGTTCCAGTATTCCACCATCTTCATGGTAAAAATCTTCTTTCTCGCATCCAATCTAAATCTGCTCTGCTCTTGTCTGATGCCATTGCCTCTGGTCCTGTCCTTGATAGTGAGGATTGTTCCAACCCAGCTGCAGGACCCTGCTCTTGCTATTGTTGAACCTCATGAGGGTCACCTGGGCACTACCTCTCCAGCTTGTCCAGGGCCCTCTGGATGCCCTCCTGTCCCTCTGGAATATCAACAGCACCACTCAGCTTGGTGCCATCTGCACACTTGCTGATGGTGTCTCCATCCCTCTGCCTATAGCACTGATGAAAATATGAAACAGCACAGGATGGGATGAGTGGAATCAGTTTTTCCTGGGACAAGGCCTGGGCTGTACTTGGAGATGTTAATGACACCCAGTTGGAAATGGGAGATGGCCCAGACTGGTCTCTGATGTGCTTAGGGTATGGAGTTGTGACGGTGACAAGGACCAGCCTGTGGTGGGAGCATTTAAAGGAACTCAGTGTGTACTGGGATGAGTCCCAGACTGTACTGGGATGTGGCCAGGGCACTCAGGTTGTACTGGGATGGTTCCCAGTCTGCCTGGGAGGTGTCTAAGGAATGCAGCTTGTACTGGGAGTGGTTCCAGTCTTGTCCTGGGAAGGGTTCAGGTGATGCAGCTTTTCCTGGGAGCAGGCACAGTCCGTACTGGGAAGGAGTCCTGATCTCTGGTTTGCAGTGGGAGCGAAGCACTTGGTACTTGGAGGGGGCCAAGGCTTCAACCTTGCTGTGGGATGAGACCCTGTCTGTACTGGGAGGAGATCAGGAGATGCAGTTTGCACTGGGAAGGTCCCCAGTCTGTACTGGGTGATGCTATTGGATCCAATTCCTCCAGGACAGGACCTGCACTTCACTGGGATGGGATCAGGGCACCAGTTTGTCCTTGGACAGGGCCTAGTCTGTACTGGGAGGGAGTCAGGAGACGCAGTTTGTACTGGGAGTGGGCCCAGTCTGTACAGGATTGGAACCAGAGTACACAGTTAACATGTGGAAGGATTCAGTAGGAACAGGGAAGGGGTCCAAGGGATGCACTTTGTAGTGGCACAGGAACCTGTATGGGAGATGGCAAAGGGATGCAGTTTGTCCTGGGATAAGAGCACATCTGAGCTGGGAGGGGCTCAGGAGATGCAGTTTGTACTGAGATATGAACTGGTCTGTACTGGGAGGGGGATAAATGGTTCCCAATTGTACTATGTGGAGACCAGACTGTACTGGAATGTGCCCAGGGAACAGAGCTTGTACTGGAAGAGGGTCCAGGCAGCACTGGAAGGGCATAAGGTGATTCACTTTTTACTGGGACAAGGCCTAATGGGTACCTGCAGGGATGAAAGGGATCCTGTTTGGACTGGGACAGGGCATAGACTGTCCTGGGAGGGCATCAGGGTGTGCAGTTTGTACTGGGATGGATGCATTCAGTATTGGGAAGGGAGCCAGGGGATCCATTCTGTGCTGGGATGGGCCCCAGGCTGCAGTGCTAGAGGACAGTATGGATCCAGTTTGTCCTGGGATGAGGCCACATCTGTAGTGGGAGGGGATACAGGAGCCATGTTTGGACTGAGTCAATACTGGAAGGGGGTCAGGGTATCCACTTTGGACTCTGAGTAGGTGCAGTCTGTAATGGGAGGGGGTTGGGGGATGAAGGCATGAGGAGACCTCCTGTTCTGATGGCAGTGCTGCTCTGCAGTACAGCTCTGTCCCACAAGCAGCCCTGGACTCTCCCTGCCTGCAGTCCCAGCACTGCCACCCAGCAGCACAGTGCCCAAGCTGCCAGAGCACTCAGGCCTTGCCCCAGCACAGAGGCTCAGCAGGAGAGGGTGGAAGGGAAGAAAGAGCAGCTGAGGACAGCCCAAGCTGTGGGGCTGCCTGGCACTGCTGCTGTGCTGGGACTCTGCCCCTCCACCTCTGCACACAGGCACTGCCCTGCAGCTCCACAGAAGCCTTGGAGGAAGGAACTCAGAGAAACAACTCCCTGCAAGGTCCTTTATTCTGTTGAGCACATCCAGGGATCACAGCTCCTCATGTCTGCAGTCTCTGGGTCACAGCAGACAGGACAACACTGAACCAGAAATGATCTGAAGAAAGACATCAGTGTGGGAACAACATTCTCCCAAGGGGAACAGCACCAGCAGCAGCCAGAATTCGAGCAGCCAGGCTGGGCCTGCACTGAATGACATCAGAACTGCTCTGCCGGAGAAGACAAAGACTTTATTGCTTCTGAAAGCATCCAGGGATCAGTTGGCTCAGGGCAGCTTTCAGCTCCTGGTTCCTCAGGCTGTAGATGAGAGGGTTCACTGCTGGAGGCACCACTGAGTACAGAACTGACACCACCAGATTCAGGGATGGGGAGGAGATTGAGGAGGGCTTCAGGTAGGCAATGGTGCCAGTGCTGAAAAACAGGGAGACCACAGCCAGGTGAGGGAGGCAGGTGGCAAAGGCTTTGTAGCGTCCCTGCTGAGAGGGGATCCTCAGCACTGCCCTGAAGATCTGCACATAGGACACCACAATCAACACAAAACAGACAGATCCTAAGGACACACCAATGAAAATTACCCAAAGTTCCCTGAGGTAGGATGTGGAGCAGGAGAGCTTGAGGATCTGGGGCACTTCACAGAAGAACTGCTCCACAGCATTGCCCTGGCAGAGGGGCAGGGAAAATGTATTGGCTGTGTGCAGCAGAGCATAGAGAAAGCCACAGGCCCAGACAGCTGCTGCCATGTGGAGACAAACTCTGCTGCCCAGGAGGGTCTCATAGTGCAGGGGTCTGCAGATGGCAACGTAGCGATCGTAGGACATGGTGGTGAGGAGAAAATACTCTGCTGAAATTAGGAATATGAAAACGCAAAACTGGAGAACACATCCTGCATAGGAGATGTCCCTGGTGTCCCTCAGGGAATTGGCCATGGATTTGGGCACAGTGGTGGAGATGGCACCCAGGTCAGTGAGGGCGAGGTTGAGGAGGAAGAAGTACATGGGGGTGTGGAGGTGGTGGTCCCAGGCTATGGTGGTGATGATGAGGCCATTGCCCAGCAGGGCAGCCAGGTAGATGGCCAGGAAGAGGCAGAAGTGCAGCAGCTGCAGCTGCCTTGTGCCTGGGAATGGCAGGAGGAGGAAGTGGCTGATGGAGCTGCTGTTGGCCATCTGCTGCCTGTGGCCATGGAGACCTGTGCAAGGAGGAAAAGGCAGAGACAAGTTAGGGCACACTTCCCTCAGGCTCATCATAATCTCCCTCTATGAGCTGCAGGAGGAATGAATCAGCTCAGTCCCACCACTACCAACCCATGTCACAGTCAGAACCTCTGCCTCTGGAGTCAGAACAGAAAGTGACCAACAGCCCATTCCCAGGGTACAAGGGTCCCATGGAGAGGTGGAGAAACAGGGAGCAGGCCTGCAGTGCTGCAGAGACAGTGAAGGGAAGAGAGAAAGTCAGAGGGGCTGGGGGTGAAGCCTTCTCCTTCCCCAGCTCTGCTCTCTGCAGCTCACAGGATGGTACTGAAGGGCTTTGGTCCTCCTTCTGTGTGCACACTCCAGGAGCCTTCAGCTGCGTATCAGCTGCTGAGATGGAGAAGCTTCCAGGAGCTACAGCTGCAGTGTCCTGCCCCCACATCTCACTGTGTCAGTGACTGCAGTGACTTCTCCTCCAGTGAGCTTTCAGTCATCCTCCCAGTCCTGGACAGCTTGAAGCTCTCTCTGCCGCCTTCATCTCTCTGAGATCCTTTGGCAGTGTCCTCAGCCCTGCTGTGCTGTGCAGAGGAGCTGCTCCTGGCCAGAGCTGTCTCCTGCAGCGCTGCCTCCTTGCCAGCAGCAATCTCCAGCCCAGGAGCCTGGCCCAGTTCAGCAGCACAGGACCAACCCACAACATTTTAAAGGAGCCCTCTGGTGGCTTTGTTGCCAAGTCCATGAACCTCAGAGACTGAGAAGCTGATGAAACCTCTCCAGAAGTCAAAGTCAGATTCAAACTCTGAAGTTTCTTCTACTCTTAATGGGTCCCAGTGAAGCATACTGGGAAAGGGTCCCCAGGGTCTGCTTAGAGCAGAAGGAGACAGGGGATGCAAGGGAAGCATCACTGGGGGCACTGAAGCATCTCCAGGCTGTGGGGAGAGCAGAGAACTGAGGCAGTGCTGAGAGGTCAGGACAAGCAGCTCAAGGTGGCTCTGCTGCTGAGCAAACCTGGAGGGGTTTCATTGATTCAAAGGGCCAAGCCCTGACCCCCAGCCCCTGGCCAGGCAGATCCTGTCCCTCACCTGTGGCTCAGGGCTCTTCTAGGGGCAGTGGGGAGTCAGGGTGAGCAGTGACCAAGGTAGGACCTTGTCAGGTTTTGCTGTGGTTTGCTGTTGAAAAGTAAAGAATATTAAAAATAATTCATCAGATACTTTGTGGAATAAAAACTTCTCCAATTAGCTGCAGAAACTTTGGCAATAATTAGAGGATAAGTTGTGGCTCAGCAGTATTTTAATGAGCCCCATGGAGTATTTGGGGCTGATTACATCATCCTTAGGTACTGCCAGCAGACTCTGCCAAGGTACTGCCAAGAAGCCTCTCAACAAGTCCAAGGCAGAAGAAAACTCCAAAGTGCCTTGAAGCACTGATTGGCCTCACTGAGGCTTGTTCCTGACAAAGGCTCCCCAGGGACTCCTTAGAGCAGCTTGTTAGAGGCCAGGATTGCAGGGAGACAAAGGCAAAGTGCAGGGGAGAAAAACTTGCCTTTGGTGTATCACTACAATAGAATACAATAGAATAGAATACAACAGAATAAACCAGATTGCAACATACCTTCACAGTATCACTAAGGTTGGAAGAGACCTCGAAGATCATAGCGTCCAACCTATCAACCAATCCAACCCACCCAAACAACTAGATCATGGCACCAAGCACCCCATCAAGTCTCCTCCTGAACACCTCCAATGAAGGTGACTCCACCACCTCCATGAGCAGTCCATTCCATTGGGCAATCACTATCTCTGTATAGAACTTCTTCCTAACATCCAGCCCAAACCTCCCCTGGCACAGCCTGAGACTGTGTCCTCTTGTTCTTGTATTGGCTGCCTGGGAGAAGAAACCAACCTCTGCCTGTCTACAACCTCCCTTCATATAGTTGTAGAGAGCAAAGCAGAAAGGCCAAGCCCTGATCACTGTCCTTGGAATAGTAGAGCCTGAAATCCTCAAAGCAAAGTTTCTACTCACAGGCCTTGGTGGCAGAGGCAACTGCCAGAGCCAAAGGCACAAAGACCTTAGTCCTCTTTGGCTCAGCCTTGCCAGAGCCCTTGGCCATCCCTACTGTAGCCTCTCCTACACTCTCCCATGCCTGCAGCTCTTTCCCTTCAGGCTGCTGACACCAATCTTGCTTCCCTTTCCAGATCTCCCCCTGCCATTTCCATCCCTTCCCTCAGCTGTCTCAGTTCTCCCTGACAGTTCCTGAGGCCTCTGGATGACCTCATGCATAGCAGCTCTGACCTTTGAGGGACATTTCCTTTGCCTCATCTCCACTCTGAACCTTCCAAGCTGCACTTTGTGAAGGTTTTGGTCTCTTGCCTCTACCATGGTGAGTTTGTGGCACTTGCCCTGATGTGTTCATGGCACTGGTCCAACAGAGTCAATCTGCCAGGCCTCACCATAGTCATGTGTGAGCTGTGTAATGGCTTCCATGGTCAGTTTGGTCACAAGACCATCTATGCATAGCATCTCTGCCTAGATGTCCTGATGTTTCATGTGCTCATTGAGCTACAAACAGTTCACCTTTACACTGCCAGTGCAGATCCACTTGGGCTACATCCATTCTGGCAGCCTTCTCTACCTGCTCATTGTTTTGGTGTTCTTCAGGTGCACAGCTCCTAGGCACATGAGCATCCCCATGGCTTACCTTCAGAGCCATGTTTCCTACCCAAGCAGCAAGGTCCTACCACAATGAAGCAGCCCAGATGGACTTCCCCCTGCCTTGCCAATTGATCTTCTTCCACTGCCACCATCCAAGACTCTGTGTAAAGATAAAGTCCTGGACAGTTTTCTCTCTCAGCAATCTCTAGAGCCAGTTGGATGCTTTCACTGCTGCATATTGACTCCATTCACCTTCTCCTCCTTCAGTGGCATACATACAGCAGCTCCCACTCCCAATGGTTTCCTACCACCCAACAGGATCCATCAGTCACCAGAGCATGAGGCCTTTCATTTTCAGATAACTCCTTGTATGGTGCTGCCTCCTGGGCACCAACCACTTCCTCAGGCCATGCTCCAAAATCTGCCCTCTGGCCAGTCCAGAATCCCTCCCAGAATCCCTGGCTGCTTTGGTTTCCCCAGTCCAGCTCACTGTGTAATCAGTGCTGCTCACTCACGCTGGGCTCATGATGTGGAGAGGGAAAGTTCCCTCTGAACACCCAGTGCAGCACAGGCAAGCTGGGTGCTGAGAGGAGAGCTGCTTCTGTCCCCATCACTTCTGAAGCAGCTCCAGCTCCTTCCTAGGCTGCTGTCTTGGGTTTAAGGAATGAGACAGCTGCTCTGCAACCCTTCTCTGAAGTAGTTCAAGAAAGCCTTCCCCACAGGATTGGAGAGAATGGAAGTGTAAATGAAAGTACTCTTCATAGCTCCATCCTACAGTACAGAGCATAGAAAAGACACAAAATCCATAGCCCACCTCAGCAGAGGCTCTCCAAACGCCTCCTCAGGCCAAAGCTTCCCACAGCCTTCCTCCAAACAGAGCCAAACACCCAGGCTGCAAATGGCCCTCCTGCACCATGTCTCTTTGGCCCTGCCCCATAGCTGAGTGATGCAGCTCCAAATTCTGCTTGCCAGCTCCAGGCTGAGCCAGACCAGGCCACTCCAGGCTCCACCTGGCAGCATTGCCATGGCCAAACCTGGCCTCACTCCCCTGCACCAAACCCCATTGAAGCTCTGTGAACATCCCAGGAGCAGAGAGGGAGGAAAAGAGAAGAGCAAAGAGAAATGTCCATTTGCATAGAGATGCAGGGCTCATGGGAATGAAACAACAAGAGATTGCACTTTCCTGTCCACCTCCTGGACCTATCTAGACTCTGGACTTCTCATGGTCCAAATGGGATCCCATTGCCATCTCCCAGCACAGTCTGAGTCTCATCCCAGTACAAAGTGCATCTCCTGAAACCCTGATTCCATCCCAGCACAGACCAGGACCCATCCCTGCAAACTGATCCCCCGATGCCCTCCCAGGTCAGACTGGGGCCCCCTCCAGGTACAAAATGAACCTCTCTGAGCTCTCCCAGTACAGACTGGGTCTGCTGTGGTGAAGGCACATTGTGCCCAGATATTGAAACTTGTCCCAGCACATGGACAAGTTCCCCCTCCTTTCATGAGGGGTCCAAAAAGGCCCAGGTAGCACAGACCCCTGCACACCCCATGGCATGGGATGCTGGTGCTGATGCCAAGCATGGCATAATTCCAGCTTCACGCCTCCCAGAGGCTGCAGCCGGCTGTTTACGAGAGTGCCCATTGGCCACATCCAGCCTCCAGGAACCTATCAGTATTAGCCCAGCTTGTAAATACGTTGCCCTCTTTCACTGGGTTCTCTCTCCTTGCTGGAGACTGAGCTCATGCCATAGCCTCTGCCATTGAGCTCATTGCTATTAAGTCTCTCTCCTATATGCAAGCAAACTAGTGGCCTTCCCACGATGAGGAGAAGCCAGCAGCTGGGCAGGCCTGTTGAGCCTTAGCCCTGAGAGCATCTCCAGAGGAGAGACCAATGCTGAGAGCCTGAGAAGCTGCAGCATTGCATTGCCAGCCTCACCGGTCGGAAGAGCCTAACGTGCCTTCAAGAGGACTGGACCCCCAGTTGTCCAGTTGCTGGGGAAATGGACTTAACTGAGTCCAGCAGTGACAACGTCTGCCTCAGCCTGAAGCAGCAGGCTGAGGAGCTGCACAACCCTGTGTGTGTCAGCTCAGAGAGCAGGACCAGCACTGCTCACATGACCCTGCCATTGCGGGATGAGGAGTCGCCACTTCTGCTGCTCTGTGCGCTGTGAACCTCAGGGGAATCCAGAGCACCGTTCATGCCCTGTGCTCCAAAGCCAGGACTGCTCTGATAGGGTCCTGCCTGCTCCTTCAAGCCAAGCAAAGGAGAAGTTGCCCTCTGCGCAGCTGTGATTCTTACAATACAATACAATACACCAGGTTGAAAGAGACCTTCAAGATCATCGCGTCCAACCCATCAACCAATCCAACCCACCTAAACAACTAAACCATGGCACCAAGCACCCCATCAAGTCTCCTCTTGAACACCTCCAATGAAGGCGACTCCACCACCTCCACAGGCAGCTGATTCCAATGGCGAACGACTCTCTCAGTGAAGAACGTTCTCCTCACCTCCAGCCTAAACTTCCCCTGGTGCAGCTTGAGACTGTGTCCTCTTGTTCTGGTGCTGGTTGCTAGAGAGAAGAGACCAACCCCCTCTTGGCTACAACCTCCCTTCAGGGAGTTGTAGAGAGCAATGAGGTCTCCCCTGAGCCTCCTCTTCTCCAGGCTAAGCAACCCCAGCTCCCTCAGCCTCTCCTCATAGGGCTTGTGCTCCAAACCCCTCACCAGCTTTGTTGCCCTTCTCTGGACACGTTCCAGCAAGCCAACATCTTTCCTAAACTGAGGGGCCCAGAACTGGACGCAGGACTCGAGGTGTGGCCTAACCAGTGCAGTGTACAGGGGGAGAATGACCTCCCTGCTCCTGCTGGCCACACTGTTCCTGATGCAGGCCAGGATGCCATTGGCCCTCTTGGCTGCCTTGGCACACTGCAGGCTCATGTTCAGCCTACCATCAACCAGTACCCCCAAGTCCCTCTCTGCCTGGCTGCTCTCCAGCCACTCTGACCCCAGCCTGTAGCACTGCCTGGGGTTGCTGTGGCCAATGTGCAGAACCTGACACTTGGATGTGTTCAATCTCATGCCCTTGGATTCTGCCCATCTGTCCAGCCCGTTCTTCCCCAGGGCTGCCCTCACTGGCCCTGAAGGTCATTGCCACGAGGGCCAACCCCATCCCAGGACCAGCTCTACCAGCCCTGCCAGGCTGACCCTGCAGGACTGCTCCCTGCCATCCGGAGGGAGCTGCCTGAGTCCTGCAAAGGGAGCCTGCCTACCGGCTAGCCTATGTTCTGTCCCCTCTCTGCTGCCACCGGAGGGAGAAGGTTGCCTCCACTGTCACTGTCCAGACCAGCCCAGGGGCCAGCCCTGGCAACAGCAGCCTGCTGGAACCTAACCTTGCTACAAAGGACACAGTGAATCTTCCACCTGCTTCCCACTCACTGATGTTCACTTCAAAGCACCTGTGCCTAGCAGCACATTTCTACTTCCAGCCTCTGATGCATTGTAAGACCTCTGTATATAGTTAAGCAGCTGCCAGCGTCTCATCGAGTCGCCACCTGGTGGACAAGCGGTGGAATTGCAGACTGAGTTATATTAATAGACATTAATTCTGCAAATAATTCTAATAGAGTGCAAATTATCAATATTGAACCACTTCTGGGATGTATTTCACAGTCGTGCACTAGAATATGGATATAAAATAGTGACTCATTGGTTAGATATATTTAATAATTAATACTAATTAATATTTATATAACTCATATTTCATATTCATAAATTAATAACCTCTTCATCACACCAAGAAATTTAATCTTATATCCTGGACCTTGACATTGGAAGGTGGAATGTCTAACCCACTCTTGGTCGGCTTATAGGAAGGGAAGTGTCTCCCTCTCTCCCTGCCCAGCCCCCTGCAGTGGGGGAGTCTTGCTGGGGTCTGCATTGAAAATACCACACCTCACAATACAGACTGGGCCCCTCCCATCCTCTCTACTCAGTCCCCTGCTCTAACACAGTGGAGATGAACCCCTCCTGCACCTCACCCCATACAGATCATCCCTCCCAAACACACCCCTCACCCTGACTCTGCCCCCATTGCTCATCTTGGCCCCAGCCTTTACCCTTTGTTAAGCATTGGTCCTTTGACCTTAACCCCGCCTCAACCTAGCCCCAACGCAACCCCTGCCCCTCAGAGCTGGCCCTCACCTGAGCCCTGCCCAGCACTCTCAGCAGGACAGCTGAAGGAAGGAGACTCATTAACTCCTCACTAACTGTTAGAAACGTTCCCACTCATTAGAGTAGCCTTCAGCCATCAATAAAGGAACCATTGAGCTTGGTAGAGTGAAGGGACATAAGGCAGCAGACCACAGCCCCAGACATCAGAGAGAGAGGTAAGGCTGAGTCTGGAAAACAGGATGGGGTCTCACACACCTGGGCCTCAGTAACAAGATGAGAACACCCTGTGGGATTGGCAGAAGACCAACAGGAAAAATACAAGATGATGACACAGTGACTACAATGTTGACACAAGGACAGCAGATGGCAGCAAAGAGCAAGGAATGGAAGGATTTTAGCCTTCAAAGAAGTTTTATCATTCCAATGCATCTGTATTCTAATACTATATGAGGCATATGGTTAACCTTGTTCAGCACTGTTATCATTATTAATATTTATTCAAATATATTAATACAAATATATTAATTCTTTAATAAAATAAAATAATTTAATCAATGCATTAATATCAAATCTCATCAATGTGTATAAATATCTGAGGGGTGGGTGTCAAGTGGAGGGGGCCAATCTAAGGTAAGAAGCAACAGGTTCAAGCTTGAACATAGAAGATTTCACCTCAACATGAGGAGCAACTTCTCTGCAGTGCAGGTGACAGAGCACTAGAACAGGCTGCCCAGAGAGCTGGTGGAGTTTCCTTCTCTGGAGACTTTCAAACCCACCTGGGTACACTCCTGTGTGGACTACCCTAAGTGATCCTGCTTTGGCAGGGGGGTCAGACCTGATGGTCTCTTGAGGTCCCTTCCAACCTCTAATGTGATACTGTGATACCACCCACACAGGTACAGCTGTTTGGTTGTGGTTAATGTATTTCACAACATACACATTCAATACAACTTTAACAGTTGAATCAAGCTAGAATCTTTTAAACATTGATTCAGCTTAGGAAAGAGCTAATGCCTCAAGGGCAGTTCACCTGCAAGGGGAATCTATGGCTGCTACAGAGGCGGCTGGCACAGAGCTGTACAAAGAGACTTGATAGGAATCAGCCTGTGTGCTCAGGACACTGCCACCTGGGACCTTTTTGGACACTGCAATTATGCTCCAAAGCACAGAGTGCAGCCTGCACAAGTGAAACAAAGCAAGAAAGATGGTGTTCAGGAAAGGAGCTGTGCAGAGTGTGAGTGTGGAGGGGAGGAGCAGTCTCCCCCTGGAGAGGAATTGTTGGGGCTGAGGGAGCGGCTTGTGGCTCATGGGCTTGCAGGGCAGCTTGCTGGCCAGGCAAGGAGTTGACAGTTCTGCAGTGCTCAGGGTGGGATGAGAGGTTCTCATTTATCTCACCACAACTCCAGCAGCTTGCACCAGCACCTCAGGTGTCACAGGTGGAGCAAAGCAACTTTCTGGCTGCAGACTCAGGCAGCAGGCATGCAGAGGCTGCTCTCGAGTCCAGCAGCATTCACCAGCTGCAGCTACAGCGTGTCCCATGTTCATGTGGACAAAATAGGCTCTGGGGAACCCCAGGGCTTCTTGGTAGAACAAGGGAGAGTTGTTTACCCTCCTGGCTTGGATTAATAAGGTGCTGAAGACAATAATGGCCAATGGCAGAAGAGAAAGAAAGAGAGGAACAAGAGAGTTCAGCCTAGAGAATAAAGTTTGCCCAAGCCATGGGAAGCTGCACAGGGAGTCCATAAGCGTGGCAGCTGGCCAGGCACAGCTGCAAACTGTGCACTTTGTTTCCCTTGACCACAGGACCTGCCTAGACAAGCCTGGGCCTGTCCAGCTTTGCAGATTTACCAGCACCTTGCCTTTGTCTAGTTTGTGCTGAGCACCCCAGCTCCACGGGGAGGGGGTGCAAGGGGGTTTGTGTTTGGGCATGTTCAGACTTGTGCCTCCAGGACAAGCACATGTAAGCTTTGGAGTGATCCATTCCGTGTCCATGCAGGTTATGAAAGGATCCTGTTCAATGGCCATGAGTTGTTTTGATTTCCTCACTTGACCTTCAAGACTCTCCCAGGACCCCTCAAGGACACCTCCCTGAACTGAGCACATGGCTCCAGCCCTGGCCCTGGGAAGAAATGCCCCCAAAAGTGATCTTTTGGGAAAGAAATGTCCAAGGAAAACCAACCAAAGACAATACTTTATTAGGGTTGGGGTTTCCATTCCAATTAGGCATTATCCTTGGGATGAGGTTTTCCTTTTACCTCTAGGAAACCCAAAGTGTTGAGGAACAAAGAGCCAAATCCCAACCCAGCTGCAGTCTTGCTGCCAGCTGTGCTGACTCAGCACTGTCATTCCTCTCCTCAGCACTGGCTGGTGCAGAGAAGGGCAGGGGCACATTTGCTTCTGAGGAAAGAAGGTGTAAAAGAGGAGATTGCAGTTCAAGCTGCTGGAAAAGGCCCCCCCAGGGGGGTCACGTTTGGCCTGGCAGTGCCGGGGTCGGTGTATTGCTGTGTCCCCTGGGGCACGCTGGTCACCGGCGTGGGGGTGACTATGCCAGGTGAGGGAGGAGCTGCGGATGAAGCCCTTGTTGCAGACTGCAGGTAAAGAGCTGGCACCGGTGTGGGTGCAGCGGTGCTGGCTGAGGGTGGCCATCTGAGTGCAGCTCTTGCCTCAGGCAGCTCAGAGGTGCAGCTGCTTCTGGCTGTGGACGCAGCAGTGCCGGCTGAGGTTGGAGCTGAGGGTCAAGCTGTTGCCGTAGTCACCACTGACAGAGGGCTGGGCACTGGGCTGGGGGCAGTGGGGCTTTACCAGCTCCAAGCTGGGTGAGAAGGAAGCCCACCCTCAGGGCACTAATGTGGCTGCTTGGGTGGCACAGAGGGGCTGATATGGGTTTGCCCTCTTCCTCCTGTTCATCTTCTTCCTCCTTCTCTTTATTCTTCCCTATTCCATATCATCATCCTCTTCTTACACATCAACCCCTTTGTCGTCCACATAATTATTGTCATCCCCCTCCTCCTAATCCTCATACACTTCATCCTTGCTGTCTTCAGCCATGTCTCCATCAACCACTTCTGCTATTCTCACGGCTGAGATTTGGCTCCTTCAAATTATTCTCCAGGAAATTCTCCTCCTCCCAGATCTTGTCCAGGTCCTTCTGGGAGGCCATGCTGCTGAGAGGAATGGTCACCCCTGTGCTCTTGGGCAAATCCTTGGGGACCAAGTGACTGGCAAGTAAGGACCCTGTGGAGGGATCAGAGCCCTAACTCCTGTGCTGAGTCCCCTGGTTGTAGTGCTGATGGGGCTGACACCCCAGGATGTAGCCATCCCAACCATCCCCCTCTGGCCATGCAACTGATACCTGACCACCTGGGGCTCAGGGTGATAAACTCCTACATTCCTATCACAGCCAATGACCCTCAAAGGTCATTTTGGGAGGAGGGTCTGCAGAGGGTTGAGAGGTGCTCAGGGGTCAGCTGGAGCCTGGGATCTTGCTGCTGTCCCAAAGTTGGGTTCATTATGTTCTGGCCGGTTCCAAGGAGCAGATCTGCAAACTTTGCTCCTCCCCAGCACAAAGGAGCAGGGCTGAAGGAGAGAAGAGAGGGATATGACCCCAGGCAGAGAAACAAAGGGTTCAGAGGAGAGGACTGACCTGCAAGGAATTGCTCAGCCCTGACCAGGGCTCTCCCAGCCTTGCACTTCCCTTGGGGCTTTGTCACCTCCTGCCAGCTCAGTGCATCTGTGCTTGGATCACAGCCAACAGGGAGCTGATAGAAAACGCTGGAGGTCAAAACCTTCAGGGTCTGTGCAAGTGGCAAAAGATCCCAGGATGATTCAGCATCCAAGGTTCTCCAGATCAGAGAAACACCTGATGGAAGTCAATGATCTCCACCTCTCAAAACAGTGACCCTAATGCCAGAGCCTTGGAGCTCTCCTGGATCACAGCAGCTGTGTCCAGCATCTCCCCCACTCAGACATCTCTCAGGCACAACCTGCACCAAGGGCCAGCACCAAGTCAGACTTCTCCAGGATCAGGTCTCATCCTCTGAGAATGTTGAAGCTTTGTGAGTGTTTGCCCTGAGCTCCAGCAGAAGGAAACTGAACTCCAGGGCAGCCTCTCTGCCAGCCACTTCTCCACCTCTCTGTGTCTTTGGACAGACACCTTTGCTGTCACCATGTTTGGGGGCTCTATGTTGCACTGGACCCAGCCAGCTCTGTCCCTGTGTCTGTGTGCTTGGTGCTTCTCTCCAGGCACAGCCATAGGAATAGATTTCAATTCAGGATTGGTTCATGAGGAAGGGCTGCTAGGATCCAACCTATTCATCTGCTTCTCACTCTCAAGAGCTCTTGACTGGCTGAGAAATCACAGCCATGGCAGAACTTGTTGGCTTTGCCTCATCCTTGTGGACAGGCAAGCTGCTGAGAGACAGCTTGTGCTGAGCAGATGGTTCCAGAGACCTTGGATTGCTGAGGGAACTTTCTCAGCCTTTGCTTTGCTTCCAAAGAGTAACAATTCTTCTGTGGCTGTGTGCAGGCAGTTGTCTAAGGAGAGCAGGGGGCAGCTGGTGCCATGGAGCTGTGAGCTCCAGCTGCAGAGAGCAGTGGAGAAGTCTGATGCAAGGAGCAGGGATGGAAGGCCCAGGTGGGCAGGGACAGCAATGGGGAGGTGGGGAGGGTGAGGAGCAAAGTTGTCCCCTCAGTGTCAGCCCTCAAGGACAGCTTCTCCTCCCAGTCCAGACCTCCTGAGCAGACAGCCTGCATCATTCTGGCTTGGTGGATGCTGCTGTCACCTCTGCCCTCATCTGAGAAGAACCAAATAGTTTGCCATCAAAATCTGAGCTTTATGAGGTGCACTTTGGAATCTGGAAGGAAACAACAAAGACACAAAGAGCTCCTCGGGGCACTTGGGGATCATTCCATGAACCTCAGGTACTGAGAGAAGAGTGAAGAACTGTGCAAAAAGCAAGAAGCAAAAGACAAAGTCCCTTGAAGCATTGATTGGCCCCACTGAGGCTTGTTACTGCCAAAGCCTCCCCAGGGACTCGTTAGAGCAGCTCAGGAGAGGCTGTGATTGCAGCAAAGGCAAAGTGCAGGAGAGCAAACTCTGGCTCTGGGTTCTGCAGCACAAAGGCCAAGGCCTGAACACAGCCCCTGGGCAGGCAGCTCCTGTCCCTCATGTGTGGGTCAAGGCTCTTCAGGTGCAGTGGGGGTGGGGGGTGGGTTTCATAGCAGCATAGCAGGGCCTAGGCTGGAAGGGACCTCAGAGCTCATCTGCTCCAACCTCCCTGCCATAGGCAAGGATGCCTCTCCTATAGACTCAGCTGCTCAAGGCCTCATCCAGCCTGGCCTTCAAGACCCTCAGGAGAGGGCATCCTACCTGGGCAGCCTATTCCAGAGTCCCACAACCCTCATACAGAAGAACTTCTTCCTAACGCCCAGTCTAAACCTCTTTTCCTCACCTTCAACCTTTCCCTCCTGTCCTGTCACCAGACACCCTCATGAAAAGTCCCTCTCCAGCCTTCCTTTAGCATCCCTGTAGGGTTGTGATGCTGAGTGGAGGACAAGGGCCTGACAGTCCCCAGCCTTCCTGGGGCTGTGGACAGAGGCAGTGAGGCCCTCCCAGTGCCTTAGGACAACAGCTCCTCACAGGCCTCACAGCTGCTTCTCCTGCCTTGCAGGCTGCAGACACTCATCTCACTTCCCCACCTTGGCCTTCCCATGCCTTCACTGACACCTGCCCACACTCACCCTCTGCTCCTGGGGACACAAAGAGAAGGGCTGGTCCCAGACTCCTTCTGCAGAACTTCTCAGGCCACAGCACTGCCCTTTGAGAGAGGTTTCTTGCTCCTCATGGCCAGGCAGCACCATCTGGCAGTGTTCCTCTCCTGCTCTTGCCTACCTCAGCAGGAGCTCCCAAGGCTGCTGGCCTTGCAGTTTCTTGGCTGGACAGCACCAAGCCCTGTGCCTGCTGCTGTCCCATCAGCTACTCAGGCAGCAGAGACACAGCAACCAACCCATCAGCCCCCTCCTGCAGTCAGCCCAGGCCCTTTGGCAGAGGCCATCTGACAGATCACTCTGCCCATCTGCCAGCCAGGAGCCCAGGGCTGCCCTAGCAGCTCCTGCAGACACACCTGACCTCACAGTCCCTTTCCCAGCTGTGTTCCTGCTGGTGGCCAATCCTCTCAGGAGGCAGAAGTGGCCTCACCTCCCCCTTCCCAGTCCTTGGCTTCCTACTGAGTGGTGAGTTCCTGAGACACAGCTGAGCACAGGATTGCACCCTCAGCCCTCAGCCTCCTTGTGGCCAGAGCCTGAGCAGATCCAAGTTTCACCAGATCCATCTGGCAGATTTCCTACCAAGGCTTTGAGTGGAGGAGCTGCTGGCTCTGTCCTGCTGCAGTTGTGGAGGAGACTCCTGCACATCCTCTTGTCCAATGATCCTGCTCAGGGCAGGGTAAGCAGATGAGGTCCCTCAAGGGCTCTGCCCACTTTGGCTTCATCTCCAGAGGAGCTGCAAAGGCCCTGGCTCAGATGGTGCAGGGAGTTCATGAAGACATTGCACAGTGCTGGCCCAAGGGCTTGCCCTGAGGGATGCCACTGGCAAGTGTCTGCCAGGAGGACTCTCCACTGGTGACATTTGGCCTTCAGCCACCACCCAGCCACCACCTCATCCATTTCTGCACTCCAGCTCTTAGCACTCTGGCTCTAAAGAGACTGTGGGGGACCATGGCAAAGCCCTGGCTAAGGTCCAGGCACAAAACATCCCCTTCTTACCCCTACCCATATGGCTTCAGCAATAGCTCTCTTGTCCTGCAAGGGCCTGCAAATGACTGCAGAGGTGTTTCAGCCTTCACCTTCCCAGGGACTGTGCTGAGGGTGACCAGCCTTCAATGTTCCCCAGCCTCCTGTTTGGTGTTCTGGAAGAGGCCTTTTCCAAGGAGCCCAGAACCTTTGGGATGGCTCTGTGCACATCTCAGTGCACAGTCCAGCAAGGCTGATGTGAGCAGACAACAGCCTGCCCAAGACATTTGAAGTTAATCTGATTGGGCCAGTAGGGTTTGTTTTGGAGTGACACACAGGAATGTCCCAGCTCTGCCAGGTGTCCACATCTGAGCTGGCCTCACAGACACAGACCCCTAATGGATTGTGGGATGGTCAGAGACAGAGCCTTTCTCTGCCTGGCAGCAGTCAGTCTCCCTGGAAGGTCCCTGCTGCTGCCTTTCAACTTCTCCAGCAGCCACAGCCAAGCCCTGTCCCTGCTGCGGTCTCCTCAGGCCCTCAGGTGGCCGGGAGGTGACAACCCAGATCCAAGGCTCTTCATGCAGGGGCCACCAGGTGATTAGGAACAGGGAATCACACAAGTCCCTTGCCCTCCACATGTCTTCTGCTGGCCTGCTGGGGACTCTGGCAGCTTGGAGGCCAAAAGCACAGAGCCCAGCCAGGAGTCAGGGGCTGCTCTCTCAGGTGCTGCAGCAAGAAGTGACCTCCCAGTCCCTTTCCTGTCCTCTTCCTGCTTCTGCCCTATCAGCTGCTGAGCCAGCAGTGACCTCCTAGCTTCTGCCCAGCCTTGTGGCTGCTGCTGTGCAGGAGATCCTGAGGCACAGCTGAGCTGCCCATGGTATTGCCACCCATCTGCTCCTGGTGTCCATCAGCTGCTCAGCCACAGGCCACCTCTGGCTCCTCCTCCTCTGGTGGCTTCCAGCCCCTGTCCTGTGCCAGGTGCCAAGCAGGGTCAGTAAGGGGTGGGAGGGGATGCAGGTGAGGGTCAGAACATAGGAAGGAGCTTTGGGGCTGTGGTGTATAGGGAGGGCTCAGTGCTGCTTTCAAGGCTGTGGCTCAGGCCAAGGCTGATGAGAGGCTTTGGTGTCCTGCTGAGGGTGCTGGTAGTACTGAGGTGAACACCACCCCTGGGGGGTATGGGTTGGTTTGGGGCTGTACTAGCAGTGGGACAGGGTAGCAAGTTAGTAGGAGTAGAGAACCAATTCTGAACTGGAGCCTCACCTTGAATATCTGCAGGGAAGGAGCCTCAATCCCTCCCTGGGCCACCTGTTCAGTGTGTCCACCACCCTCACAGTGAAGGAGTTCTTCCTGATATCCAATCTGAATTCACTTTTCTCTGGTTTGATGCCATTGCCTCTCATCCTGTCCCTGCAGGCCCTGCAAACAGTCTCTCTCCATCCTTCTTGTGTCCCTATTCAGGTACTAGAAGGCTGCTACAAGGTCTCCCCAGAGCCTCCACTTCTCCAGGCTGCACACCCCCAGTTCCCTCAGCCTGTCCTCATAGCAGAGCTGCTGCAAGCCCCTGATCATTTCTGTGGCCCTCCTGTGGATGTGCTCATCAGCTCCATGTCCTTCCTGTGTTGAGGGCTTCAGGGGAGGTCTTACCAGAGCAAAGTGACAGAATGCTCTCTCTCCATCTCTGGCCATGTTGCTTTGGTTGCAGCCTAGGCTGCCCTTGGCATTAGGGATGCAAGCTCACACTGCCTGCTCAAGTGGAGAGGGGTCCCAGTCTGAACTGGGATGGCATCAGGGGATCATTTTGCAGGGATGGGTCCTGGTCTGTGCTGGGGTGGAACCAGGGTTTCAGGAGATGCACTTTGTACTGGGATGAGACTCAGACTGTGCTGGGAGATGGCAATGGGATCCCATTTGTACCAGGATCAGGCCACGGCTGCCCTGGGATCAGGATATCCACTTTGTGCTGTGCTGGGTGCAGATGGGACTGCGAAGGGGTCCAAGGGATGCACTTTGGACTGGCACAGGAAACTGTATGGGAGATGGGAAAGTGATGCAGTTTGTCCTGGGATAAGAGCACATCTGAGCTGGGAGGGGTTGAGGACATGCAGTTTGTCCTGAGATGTGACCAGGTCTGTACTGGGAGGGGCTAAAAGGATCCAAATTGTGCTGTCTGAGAATGTGGTCAGGGAATGCAGCTTGTACTGGGACAGGGCCCAGGCTCTACTGGGAGGCATGAGGGTGAGCAGTTTGTACTGGATGGATGCATTCAGTACTGGGAAGGGAGACAGGGGATACATTCTGTGCTGTGCTGGGATCCAGACTGCAGTGCTAGAAGACAGTAGGATCCAGTTTGTACTGGGATGAGGCCACATCTGTACTGGGAGGGGATACAGGAACCGTGTTTGGACTGAGTCTATAGTGGAAGGGGGTCAGGGTATCCAGTTTGGACTCTGAGTAGGTGCAGTCCTTAATGGGAGGTGGTTGGGGTATGAAGGCATGAGGAGACCTCCTGTTCTGATGGCAGTGCTGCTCTGGAGGCCAACTCTGTCCCACAAGCAGCTCTGGACTATCCCTGTCTGCAGTCCCAGCACTGCCACACAGCGGCACAGTGCCCAAGCTGCCAGAGCACTCAGGCCTTGCCCCAGCACAGAGGCTCAGCAGGAGAGGGTGGAAGAGCAGAAAGAGCAGCTGAGGACAGCCCAAGCTGTGGGGCTGCCTGGCACTGCTGCTGTGCTGGGACTCTGCCCCTCCACCTCTGCACACAGGCACTGCCCTGCAGCTCCACAGAAACCTTGGAGGAAGGAACTCAGAGAAACAACTCCCTGCAGGGTCCTTTCTTGTATTGAACACCGAGGGAGCACAGCTCCTCATGTCTGCAGCCTCTGGGTCACAGCAGACAGGACAACACTGAACCAGCAATGGTCTGAAGAAAGACATTTGTGTGGGAACAACATTCTCACAAAGGGGAACAGCAGCAGCAGCAGCCAGAACTCCAGCAGCCAGGCAGGGCCTGCACTGAGTGACATCAGAACTGCTCTGCAGGAGAAGACAAAGAGTTTATTGCTTATGAAAACATCCAGGGATCAGTTGGCTCAGGGCAGCCTTGAGCTCCTGGTTCCTCAGGCTGTAGATGAGAGGGTTGACTGCTGGAGGCACCACTGAGTACAGAACTGACACCACCAGGTCCAGGGATGGGGAGGAGATGGATGAGGGCTTCAGGTAGGCAAAGAAAGCAGTGCTGAGAAACAGGGAGACCACAGCCAGGTGAGGGAGGCAGGTGGCAAAGGCTTTGTGGCGTCCCTGCTGAGAGGGGATCCTCAGCACTGCCCTGAAGATCTGCACATAGGACACCACAACGAACATGAAACAGAGAGATGATAAACAGCCACTGGCCACAAGAAGCCAAAGTTCCCTGAGGTAGGATGTGGAGCAGGAGAGCTTGAGGATCTGGGGGACTTCACAGAAGAACTGCTCCACAGCATTGCCCTGGCAGAGGGGCAGGGAAAATGTATTGGCTGTGTGCAGCACAGCATTGAGGAAGCCACAGCCCCAAGCAGCTGCTGCCATGTGGAGACAAACTCTGCTGCCCAGGAGGGTCTCATAGTGCAGGGGTCTGCAGATGGCAACGTAGCGATCATAGGACATGGTGGTGAGGAGAGAAAACTCTGCTGAAAGCAAAAAGAAAAGCAGAAATACTTGTGCAGCACATCCTGCGTAGGAGATGTCCCTGGTGTCCCTCAGGGAATTGGCCATGGATTTTGGCACAGTGGTGGAGATGGCACCCAGGTCAAGGAGGGCGAGGTTGAGGAGGAAGAAGTACATGGGGGTGTGGAGGTGGTGGTGCCAGGCTATGGTGGTGATGATGAGGCCATTGCCCAGCAGGGCAGCCAGGTAGATGGCCAGGAAGAGGCAGAAGTGCAGGAGCTGCAGCTGCCTTGTGCCTGGGAATGGCAGGAGGAGGAAGTGGGTGCTGGAGCTGCTGTTGGCCATCTGCTGCCTGTGGCCATGCAGACCTGTGCAAGGAGGGAAAGGCAGTGACAAGTTAGGGCACACTTCTCTCAGCCTCATTGTAACCCCTGTCCCTGAGCTGCATGAGGAATGGATCAGCTCAGTCCCATCACTACCAACCAGGTATGGTTCATCACAGCTTGAAATGCAGCAGGGACCCAGTATTGCCATGAAGATTCCTCTGGAGTCAGAACAGAAAGTGACCAACAGCCCAATCCCAGGGAATGAGAGTCCTATGGAGAGGTGGAGAAACAGGGAACAGCTCTGCAGTGAATGGAAAATAGAAAGGCAGAGGGGATGGGGGTGAAGTCTTCTCCTTCCCCAGCTCTGCTCACTGCAGCTCACAGGATGCAACTGAAGAGCTTTTGTCCTCCTTCTGTGTGCACATTCCAGGAGCCTTCAGATGAATGTCAGCTGCCAAGGTTGTGACTCCTGACCTGGAGCCCATGGCTTTGAGGGCACTGCCTCTGCTGGGTAGAAGAGGAGAGCAAAAGGTTGCATTGGGAAATGTGTCTGCAGTGCAGAGAATGGCACAGAGGAGCCTGATCCCCCTTGCCAGGGCATCTCTGACAGCTGATCACTCTCCCCTCCCTCCCCTAGACCCTGCTACTGGCAGCTGTCCCTTCCAGGACCTGCCTCTGTGCCCAGCTCTCCTCCCTGTCTCTGCTGACAGAGCTCATTCCACCTGCTGTGTGCTCAGATCTGCTCTACAGACCCCTCCCAGCAGCAGGACACTGCCCAGGGGCAGCTCTGGGTGTGCAGGGGCTCAGGGGCACATCAGACAAAGACTAAGGAGACCTTTGGTCTCAGAGTCTTCTTCAGAGTAGAGAAACAAACTCCTGTCTCACACAGCCCACCCAGCACACCAAGGGGATCAACATTCAAAGCCAAGACTCCTTCCCTTCCAGCAAAATGCTGCCTTGATGCTCTTCTGGAAAGCCTCCTCAGAAATGGCCAGGGGGGATTTGGAACTGAGAGCAGCTCTGGCCAGCACAGCTCCCTCCCCACAGCAGAAGGACCCTGCCCTGCCCTGCCTTGCCCTGCCCTGCCCTGCCAGGGCTGTCTCCTGCCACTCACAGCTTCTCCCCACAGCACTGTGTGGAGCTCCCTGGGCAGACTGAGAGCTGAGCCTGGCAGGCAGCAGAGTCCCAGCCCCAGCACACAGCCCCTGGGCTGCAGGGACCCTGCTCTGAAGGACAGCCCTCACCACCCCTGCCTGCACCCCAGGCCTCCACAGCTCTTCAGAAAAGCCTGAAAAGAGCCTCTGCACAGGAAGATTTCCTTCCAGCCCCCAGCAGCTGTGGCTGTGCCAGCTTCAGGAGATGTCTCCAGGGAGCTGCAGCTGCACTGCCCTGCCCCCACAGACTCACCATGTCAGTGACTGCAGTGACTTCTCCTCCTGTCAGCTCTCAGTCACCCTCCTGGACACCTCCAAGCTCTCTTTGCCTTCTTCATCTTGCTGAGATCCACTGGCAGTGCCCTCAGCCCTGCTGTGCAGAGCAGAGGAGCTGCTCCTGGGCACAGCTGACACTTTTCATTGCTGCTTGCTTTCCAGCAGCTCCCTCCAGCCATGGAGCTCAGCCCAGCTGAGCAGCAGAGGACCAACCCAAGGGCATTTTAATGACCCTCTGGGGGCTTTGGTGCCAGGTAAACATCAGAGACTGAGAGGGAGATGATGAAACCTCTCCAGAAGTTGAAGTCACTTTCAAACTCTGAAGTTTCTTCTCTTGTTGATGGGTCCCAGTGAGGACACTGCTGGGAAAGTGTCTGCAGGCTGTGGTTGGAGCAGAGAACTGGAGGCAGTGCTGAGAGGTCAGGACAAGCAGAGGAAGATGTCTCTGATGCTGAGCAAACCTGGAGGTGCTTCATTAATGCACAGGGTCAAGCCCTGGGGCCCTGGCTCCTGGACAGGCAGATCCTGTTCCTCACTCACCCCTCAGGGTGATTCCTGGAGCAGTGGGATGTGGAGAGGACTTTGGCACAAGCCCTCCCAGGCTCCTGAGGATGGACAAGGAGGCAATGAGGCCCCAGGGCTGGAAGGAGGAGCTGTCTCCTCAGAGGCAGCAGTGGCACAGACCACAGCCAGAGCCAAAGGCATGAAGAGCTTGGCTCTGCCAGGAGCCTTTCAGCTCTCCCACAGCCCTCTGTCATCTGCCCCTCAGGCTGTCCTCTGCTGCTGCATCAGCTGAGCCTCTTTCCCTGCAGGCTGTAGTCACCCCGCCAGCTGCCCCACCTTGCTGCCACCTTCCTTTACTTCTCTCTCTCCATCCTCCCTGGCTCTTCCTTGAAATATCAAATCTTGAGCTGATCCAGGGTGATTCTGGGTGACATCTTGCACCACAGCACTGCCCTGGCAGTGACATTTCTTTCTCCTCATGTCCAGTCTGGGCTTCTCCCGCTCCACTTTGTGGCTTTATTTCTTTCTCCTGCTGCTCTTCACCAGTCAGGGAATCTTCTCATGTCTCAAAGCACTCTCAAGCTACTCCTCTACTCTTCTCATTCTCCACAACACTGTGCTCAGGGGCTTCAGCCACTACCTAGTGGTAATATGTCAGATGCCCCCAAATCCCTGGTTAAAAGGACAGTGGATTTAAACTGAAAGAAGGGAGAGCTAGATCAGATAGGAGGAGGAAATATTTTATGGTGAGGGTGGCAGGACACTGGAAAAGGTTACCCAGAAAAAGGGAGAAGAGAAGGTTCTGAGGAGACCTTCGTGTGGCCTTCCAGTATCTGAAGGGGGCTACAAGAAAGCTGGGGAGGGACTTCTTTGGGTGTCAGGGAGTGACTGGGGGGGAATGGAACAAAAGTAGAACTGAGTAGATTCAGACTGGATGTTAGGAAGAAGTTCTTCCCCGTTAGAGTTGTGAGACACTGGCACAGGTTGCCCAGGGAGGTGGTGGAAGCCTCATCCCTGGAGGTTTTGAAGGCCAGGCTGGATGTGACTCTGAGCAACCTGCTCTAGTGTGAGGTGTCCCTGACCATGGCAGGGGGCTTGGAGCTGGATCATCCCCAGGAAGCTGAGTTAGTCTGTTCCACTCCCCCTCTCTGTCCAAGCCTATAAAGGGGAGAGTACAGCAACCCTTTGGGGCTCTTTTGCTTCTGCCTCACCAGGAAGAGAGGACTAAGAGAGTCACTGCTGGCTTCCTGCTTCACTGCCTTGTGGTCAGGCCTGGTCTTTCTCCCTGCTGCATCCACCTTTCTCCAAAGGACTGTTGATTTTATCTCCCTATCCCTCCTTGTTCCTTACCCTTGTGAGCCCTTCCTGTTACAGTTCTAGGTGTGTATATATATGTATTTTAAAGACAACTTTTACCTCTCTGCTTCCAAACCCACTCCAAATCATTTCTCAGTGGATTTCAGCCTTCCCTTTTCTTTTCCTCTCTATTGGGAAAGAGGAGGGGGGAGTGGGGGAGGGATTCTCAGCTTTGCCCCCATCTGAGATCTTAAATCCCAGTTAAGGCTCAAACCACCACCCTGCAGCAGCTGATAACCAGACAAGGCCACAGATTCCACCTTGGAGAGTGCTGCAGTGCAAGCTGAGGCTCCCTGTGTGACTGCACCCAGAGATTATGGAATGGGTTGAGAGTTTTGTGGCTCTGCTGCTGGACAGAGCCCCTGAGGATGAGTGAGGCAGCAGTTCAGAGCCAGAAGAGCATGCATGGCCCCCATAACTCTGGGACAGTGCTGGCAGGAGTTGAATGTGCTGTAGGCATGGCAGCTGGCTGAGGAACTGTGACCACCTCTGAGACGGGAAGGGAATAAAGCTGCCAGGGTAACAGAGAAGTTTGGAGCTCCCCCCAGCTTTTGAGACCTCCAGAGCCTGGGAGATGTTGCTGGCAGCCATGGTGGTGACTTTCTCTTTGCTTTTGTCATTTCCTACTTTCCCTCCTCTTCTGTATTTCTAACATTCCTCCTGCCCATGCAGGTGAAGCACAAGCCAGGGGCTTTTCTCAGCCAGCTACTTGGTTCCTTCTTGGTTTCATTTGCAGGGTCTGTAAAAGAACCTCCTGCTCTGCAGAAGTGGATCAGGATGCTAAGGCTCAATGGAGGGAGATCACCACTCCCCTGGTGCAGGTAGCCCACGCTCCTAATGCAGTCCCAGATACACCTGGCCTTGCTCATGGTGAGCATTCACTGGTGGCTCCTCTTGCATCCCTGGAAGTGCCCAGGTCCATGTCTTCAGGGTCCCTACTCAGCCAGTCAGGTCCCAGCCTGCCCTGATAGGTGGGTTGCTTCTTCTTCCCCTCCAGGAAGGAACCAGGACAAGCTGCACTGATCAGTTACAGGCACAGCCAGGGAAGAGATCTCTTTATGCAGGACCAGCTGCTTGATTCCCATTTCCCTCTCTTTTCCCATTCTTGTTCCCCCATAAACCACCTTGACCCCACTTTGACCTTCACTGCAAAATATTTCTTCCTTATATCCAATCTCAGTCTCCCCTATTTCAGTTCAAAGCCACTGCTCTTTGTCCAGACACTACAGCACTTGCTAAAACTTCTCTTTCTTGGCCTGTGACCTCTGCACTTCCATCTGCAAACACCTTGGAGAGTGCACAGAGATCTCCCAAGATGGGAGCACATAATAGAGCTGAAGGCTGTGGGTTCAGTGGTGTGGAGACTGAGTTCAGCAGAGGAGCAGCCTGAGAGTGCTTGAGGAGTGCTTTGAGACTACTTCATAGTGACCAACTGCAAGAGCAAGAAACAAAGCCATGAGGTGCAGCTAGGGAGGTCCAACTGGATATGGAGAGAAAGAAATGTCATTGCCAGGGCAGTGCTGTGGTGCAAGACATGCCCCAGCAGGAGCCTGGAGCACTCCAAGGCTTTGTGTTTCAAGGAACAACCAGCAGGGATGAAGAGAGAGCAGCAAAGGAAGGTGGCAGCAAGGTGGGGCAGCTGGCTGGGTGACTACAGCCTGCAGGGAAAGAGGCTCAGCTGATGCAGCAGCAGAGGACAGCCTGAGGGGCAGATGACAGAGGGCTGTGGGAGAGCTGAAAGGCTCCTGGCAGAGCCAAGCTCTTCCTGCCTTGGGTTCTGGCTGTGGTCTGTGCCACTGCTGCCTCTGAGGAGACAACCTTCCTTCCAGCCCTGGGGCCTTATTGCCTCCTTGATTGCTTCCTTGTCCTTCCTCAGGAGGCTGAAAGGGATTGTGCCATAGTCCTGCCCTTGGCATTGCTCCTGTCTGTATCTTAATGTGCCAGGAAGAGCTCTGAGGGGTGAGTGAGGGACAGGAGCTCCCTTAACAGTGTCTGGGGTCAGGGCTTGGCCCTTTGCATTAATGAAACACCTCCAGGTTTAGTCAGCATCAGAGACACCTTCCTCTGCTTGTCCTGACCTGTCAGCACTGCCTCCAGTTCTCTGCTCCAACCACAGCCTGGAGACACTTTCCCAATAGTGTCCCTCACTATTAACACTGCAGGAAACTTCTGGATGCAATATTCCAGGTGTGGCCTCACCACGGCAGAGTAGAGTAGAGGGGAGGAGAACCTCCCTCTGTCTGCTGGACAAACTTCTCTGAATCACCCAGGATCCCATTGGCCTACTTGGGCACCAGGGCACATTGCTGTGCCATGCAGAACTTGTTATCCACCAGGACTCTCAGGTCTCCTCTCCAGCAGATCACCCCCCAGCCTATACAGCTGCAGTTTATTCTTCCTTCCCAGATGCAGAACTGAGCAGGATCATTGGACAAGAGGATGTGCAGGAGACTCCTCCACAACTGCAGCGGGACAGAGCCAGCAGCTCCTCCACTCAAAGCCTTGGTAGGAAATCTGCCAGATGGATCTGGTGAAACTTTGATCTGCTCAGGCTCTGGCCACAAGGAGGCTGAGGGCTGAGTGTGCAATCCTGTGCTTAGTTGTGTCTCAGGAACTCACCATTCAGTAGAAAGCCAAGGACTGGGAAGGGGGAGGTGAGGCCACTTCTGCCTCCTGAGAGGATTGGCCACCAGCAGGAACACAGCTGGGAAAGGGACTGTGAGGTCAGGTGTGTCTGCAGGAGCTGCTAGGGCAGCCCTGGGCTCCTGGCTGGCAGATGGGCAGAGTGATCTGTCAGATGGCCTCTGCCAAAGGGCCTGGGCTGACTGCAGGAAGGGGCTGATGGGTTGGTTGCTGTGTCTCTGCTGCCTGAGGACCTGATGGGACAGCAGCAGGCAAGGCCAAGAAACTGCAAGGCCAGCAGCCTTGGGAGCTCCTGCTGAGGTAGGCAAGAGCAGGAGAGAGGAACAGTGCCAGATGGTGCAGCCTGGCAGGTGCAGCCTGGCCATGAGGAGCAAGAAAACTCTCTCAAAGGGTAGTGCTGTGGCCTGAGAAGTTCTGCAGAAGGAGTCTGGGATCAGCCCTTCTCTTTGTGTCCCCAGGAGCAGAGGGTGAGTGTGGGCAGGTGTCAGTGAAGGCATGGGAAGGCCAAGGTGGGGAAGTGAGAGGAGTGTCTGCAGCCTGCAGGGCAGGAGAAGCAGCTGTGAGACAGGGCAGGACAAAGCTGTGGGAGAGCTGGCAAAGGGCAATGGCAGTGGTGGGAGTGATGAAGAGAAGCCAAGGCTGTGCCCTCTGGACTCTGGCAATTCTCTGCCCCAGAGGCCTGTGAGGAGATGTTGTCCTAAGGCACTGGGAGGGCCTCACTGCCTCTTTCCACAGCCCCAGGAAGGCTGGGGACTGTCAGGCCCTTGTCCTCCACTCAGCATCACAAACCCTACAGGTTTGCTAAAGGAAGGTGTGGTGGGTTGAGGCAGCCCCCCTCCCCACCACGGGCAAAAATAACAACTCAGACAAACGGATTGCAGAAGTGATGGAAAGTTTAAATGAAAAAGCAGTGAATGTTTACAGAGAGCCAGAAGCACAGTGACAAAAGAAAATCCCAAAACATACCCAGGCAGATCCCATCCCCACCTGGGGGTACATCCAAGACCCCCAGGGCTCCTTCTTCCCCCTCCCCACTGCTAGGCTAGTCTCAGCTGGCCAGATCTGAGACTGCCCATCCCCCCGTGGCCTTGGGCCTAGCCAGGCCCATGGCCGGGAGACAACATCTCCCCCAGTTACCGGGCAACGGCGAGGAAGAAAGAGGAGGTGCCAGACCTCGCACTGGATCTTACAGTGGTGGTGCAGAGAATTATGGTAGAAATACCTAGTTTCCTGTGTCCACCCACTGGGCTGGACCTCTGGACACAGGAAGCACCTCATGTAGCAGAGGGCACCCAGCCCAAACTGCAACAGAAGGCTGGAGAGGGACTTTTCATGAGGGTGTCTGGTGACAGGGCAGGAGGGAAAGGTTTGAAGGTGAGGAAAGGAGGTTTAGACTGGGCCTTAGGAGAATTTCTTCTGTATGAGGGTTGTGGGACTCTGGAATAGGCTGCCCAGGTAGGATGCCCTCTCCTGAGGCTGTTGAAGGCCAGGCTGGATGAGGCCTTGAGCAGCTGAGTCTACAGGAGAGGCATCCTTGCCTATGGCAGGGAGGTTGGAGCAGATGAGCTCTGAGGTCCCTTCCAACCTAGGCCCTGCTATGCTGCTATGAAACCCACCCCCCACCCCCACTGCACCTGAAGAGCCTTGACCCACACATGAGGGACAGGAGCTGCCTGCCCAGGGGCTGTGCTCAGGCCTTGGCCTTTGTGCTGCAGAACCCAGAGCCAGAGTTTGCTCTCCTGCACTTTGCCTTTGCCTGCTGCAATCACAGCCTCTCCTGAGCTGCTCTAACGAGTCCCTGGGGAGGCTTTGGCAGTAACAAGCCTCAGTGGGGCCAATCAATGCTTCAAGGGACTTTGTCTTTTGCTTCTTGCTTCTTCCACAGTTTCTTCACTGTTCTCTCAGTACCTGAGGTTCATGGAATGATCCCCAAGTGCCCTGAGGAGCTCTTTGTGTCTTTGTTGTTTCCTTCCAGATTTCAAAGTGCACCTCACAAAGCTCAGGTTTTAATGGTAAACTATTTGATTCTTTCTCAGATGAGGGCAGGGGTGACAACAGCATCCACCAAGCCAGAATGATGCAGGCTGTCTG
The DNA here is from genome assembly GCA_015227895.2 of Colaptes auratus. NCBI lineage: Eukaryota > Metazoa > Chordata > Aves > Piciformes > Picidae > Colaptes > Colaptes auratus. The sequence continues at coordinate 22,289,109 of JAAWVA010000030.1, forward strand.
CTCAGGAGGTCTGTCCTTTGAGGGCTGACATGGAGTGGACAACTTTGCTCCTCACCCTCCCCAACCTCCCCATTGCTGTCCCTGCCCACCTGGGCCTTCCATCCCTGCTCCTTGCATCAGACTTCTGCACTGCTCTCTGCAGCTGGAGCTCACAGCTCCATGGCACCAGCTGCCCCCTGCTCTCCTTAGAGAACTACCTGCATACAGCCACAGAAGAATTGTTGCTCTTTTGAAGCAGAGCAAAGCCAAGGCTGAGAAAGTTGCCTCATCAGTTGTTGTGACGTGGTTATTAAATTTATGAAATATGAAATATTAATTATGAAAATATTAATTTTATTAATTATCAAATTATTAATAACCGATGAATCAACAACTTATATACATGTTCTAGTGCACGTTCATGAAATACATTCCATAAGTGGCTTAGTGTTATGATTAGAACTTAATTAAACTATCTACAGACTATTCGTATGGTTTGTAAAATGAAGAGTGCAGTTCCGACGCTTGGCCACTAGATGGCGACTCGGCGGCACGCGGGCGGTTTCTGGCTATGTACAACAATATTCCAATTTTCTGTGCATCAGCGATGACTGCTACACGCGGATACTTTGAACTGAGTGCTAGTGGGTGGAAAGCACGTGGGAGATACTCTGTAGTTGTTGTTTGTAGCGAGGTTTGGGGTCCGGCTGACTGCTGCCGCTGGACTGGTTCCTAGTAGAGTTGAAACGGTGGTGTTGGGTATTATCTCCTCTCTCCGCAGCAGTGGAGAAGGAATGCTGGAACCTGGGCTTGGCTCGGAAGCAGGTTCCCCTCAGGACTTGGTCGGTTCCCTCCAGACAATGGGGATAGGTCCTGGCCGGGTTCGGCCCCTGGGGTCGGGCCTGTGAGTCGGCTCGTGTGGCAGGGCCGGGCAACGGTTGCCGATAGGCGGGCTCAGAGGTTCCCGGTCAGATAACAATAGCTATGGGGTCGGCCCCGTGGCGACGGATCTCGGGGCTGAGGTAAACAGCCTCGGAGAGAGAATGCGGCTGCGCTGAGCTGCGGCTGCTCCGTTCCTGGGCTTAAAGGCACAGCGGGACGATCGGGGTAGTCCCGGGTTTGGTGCAGTATAGGCACGAACAATGCTTTTGTCTTCCCTGCGGTTACAGGGCTTGGAGTGGCACACGTGGCGGCTCTTCTCCCGCTATGGCGGGGCTAGGTATATGCGGACTCAGTCTCGACCAGGTCCCTTCTCCCTGACAACTGGGCAGATCTTACCCTCGGGGGCTGGTCCAGTCCTCCGGTAGCACGGTGAGCTTTCCCGATCGGTACGACTGGCTGTGGCAACGCTGGCTTCTCGGGCTCAGCGAAGGTCCTCCCTCTGGGATGATCCTCACGATCAAAGTGCTTCTCACGATGCAGAGGCTTCAGTATGCGTGCACGTATGATGGAAGCTAACAACAACAAGCTCAATGGCAGAGGCTGTGGCTCGAGAGCTCCTCTCTCGAGCGAGTACAGAGACAAAGTGAAAGAGGGGGCAACTTGTTTACCAACAGGGGTAATACTTATAGATTCCTCGAGGCTGGGTCTGACCAATGGGCACTCTCATAGGCAACTGGCTTCAGCCTATAGAAAGCGTGAAGCTGGAATTATGCCCATACTTGTTAATTGCACACGCACTGCATGCGCTGAATGCGTGCTGGCCTGGCTAATGCCTTGGCTTTTGTCTTGCTCCTGAAGGAGGGGAAACTTGTCCACATGCAGGGACCAGATCTAGTATCTGGGCAGAATGTGCCTTCACCACACCAATGTGACCGAGTGTTGTTCATTTGTTAAGGGAACCTCTACAGATTATCTAGACTCGGGGAGCATCGTTGACACAGCTTCATTGGCTCCCCACCAGTGATCACACATGGCACTGTTAGAGATTATTGGTCACACTACTAACACCACGCGAGGTTGTTGATGCAGCTGTGTGTCCTGTTATTCCCAGATAACTCTCTGTGTTCATAGCTACCAGTGCCCTGCTTTAGTTACATGCTGCAGGCACAGCACTGCTTTGCTACACTGCTAGCCACTTCTGCACTTCTGCTGAACATGGCCTACCACCATGTCAGGCTCTAAGCCTACACTGCCAGATTGCTCACACTGCTCGTCACTGGCATTGCCACAAATCCCCCTTTTTGTTTTTGGGAGCAATCTGCTCATGGGAGCTGTTCCCATCCCATACAAGATACTCTTTTCATACACAGAAGCAAGCGAGTTAAAGCTAAGCTGGATAGCAAAAGCAAAAGTCCTGTAGCACAGCATGTCCAACAGACTGATGTAACCCATACAAGGCACAATGCTTAAGTTGAGCTAGTTAGAATGTTCTAACAGAGCTGACATAACACATGGTCAAAGATAGCAAACCTTGTAAAGAAGAATTTAGATCTTAACATTTCCAATCTTTACATTTCATTCTTCTTATGGACAGAGAAGACTTGATTATGCCTGAACACAATGCACACGGAGATTCAGACACAAATCCAATCCTCAGCACTGTCTTTTACAATCTGCTTTAAGGGTATGTTGCATCTTTATTTTTCTCTAGGATGGTCAAGAATCATGAATTGCTTAATGGCAGCAAGATTTCTTTAATCTGTAAAGGTAGATCTGGCCAGGCTCTAGCTTCACAGACAGAAAACTTGCAGGCAAACAGCAAGAGCAAAGGAGATTCATTGCTTTGCCCAATAGAAAATAGCTTTGTTTTGGCTAAGTAAAGGTGCATAGAAAATGACAATTTGAGAGCACAATCTGCTTAAACCATTAATTTATTTTGGTCACATACCTAAATTTCCCTTTTTGGTTGGGTATTTATTTGTTTTGTTTTTAAGCTACATGAAAATGCATGTTGTGTGATAATTAATTTTGATTTTCCCTCTAAATGTGTAAAATTATAGCAAACTGGTGAGATAACATATAAGTCCAGATGAACATTTTCTCTAATCACACAACAATCAAACCACCATAATATTCAGTCCTAATTCACATGGTGCTGTGGTACATTCTTCTGACTGATGCTTTTGATCTCAGATTATCATAAAAGTTATTGTGCTGGATGTTCGACTCCATGGGAAATGCTGTTTCCTCATAGTCATTGCGATGATTGCAGTTGACAGAAAAGAAGGCTTGAGGCGACCTCATTGTGGCCATCCAGTATCTGAAGAGAACCTACAAGAATGCTGGGGAGGGACTTCCTAGAGTGTCAAGAAGTGACAAGGCTTTGGAGAATGGAATGAAGCTGGGGTTGGGGAGATTCAGGCTGGACATGAGGAAGAAGTTCTTCACAATGAGAGTGGGCAAGCCCTGGAATGGGTTGTCCAGGGAGGTGGTTGAGGCCCCATCCCTGGAGGTGTTTAAGATCAGGCTGGATGAGGCTCTGGCCAGCCTGATCTAGTGTGGGGTGTCCCTGCCCATGGCAGGGGGGTTGGAACTAGCTGATCCTTGTGGTCCCTTCCAACCCTGACTGATTCTATGAGTCTAAGATTCCATATATTTTTTAATTAATAATTATTTAAAAATGTAATCTATTTTTTAATTTGTAATTATTTTTATTTCACTTTTTTCATTTTTTAAATCTATTTTTAAGAAAATTGTTTTGATTTTATTATATTTTTCAAGATTAATTTTAATATTTTTCCCATTATTTTTACACTCTTTTTAATAAATTTTGTTGTAAATTATTTTTATTTTTTCTTCTTTCTTTAATTTATTTTTTCCTTTTTAATTTAGTTTTATTTTATTTTTTATAATTTTTTCATATTTTAAATTTTTTTAAATTAATTGTTTTTAATTCTAATTTTGGTTGGTTTATTGTTTCTTTTATTTTGCATTTATTAATTAATTTTTTATATGTTTTAATCTATTTTTAGTTTTTTTATCTATACTTTTAAATATTTTTAAATTTTAATCTAATTTGTATATATTTTTTCTGATTACTTTTTTGATATTTTGTATTTTATTTAATTTTTTTTACTTTTTTGTTTATTTTTAATTTTTGTCATTTTTAATTTAATTTTTAAAAAGACTTTTTATTATTTTTATTTTTTATTGTAATTTTTAAAAATTTTATTTTTAATTTTTATTGTAATCAATTAAAACAAATTTAATCTATTTTTCAATTTTTTATGTTTTTATCTTATTGTTTATTTTAATTATTTTAATTTTTTTCATGCTGTATTTAATCTGTTTTCTATTTTGATCTTGATTTTTGCTTTTTTTATTATTTTTAACTTTCTATTAATTCTTTTTTATTATTATTTTTCATTTTAAATTTCTTGACTTTTTCTTTTTATTTTTTTTTATTTGTTTTAATCTAGTAGTCTTGATAATCCTTATTTGAATTTTTTGCTGATAATCCTTATGTTTTTTGTTAATAGCTATTTTTTAGTTTATTATATTTTGGTTTTATTGTTTTGGGGGGTTTTGTTGCTCTTCTTTTTTTAATATTATTTTGTTATTTTTTTTTATTTTAAACTTTGTTGTTGTTTGGTTTTTTGTTCTCTATAATTATTTTTTGTTATTATTTTATTATTTTTATTTTACTTTTTGTATCTAAGTTGTAATACTTTGTTTTTGTTTTGTTATATATATTTGCATTTTTAATTTTTTTTTACTTGTTTTCTGTTTTACTATTTTTTGTATTACTTGTGTTTTTTCTAGTCAATGTCTAAGAAGGAAATAGAAAGATGTTACATTAGCTAAGGAATACTTTTAAGAATGAATACCTATTTACTACAAACCTTAACTCTATTACACGGAGCTCCTTTGCAATGCCGAGGCACACAGCTAAGAAGGTTCGAACCCAAAGAAGAACTTACAATGTGAACTCATTACTAAGTATTTATACCTTACTACAGTTACTCTGTACTAAGTACCTGTAAGTACCAAATGCTTACTAATCATAATGCTTACTAGGAAAACTTAGCAAAACTCTAAGTAACAAATCTCTGAGAGACATTACAATCAGAAATGATGAAATTAACACTGTTGCTTTAAATCAGAACAGAGCTTTGGTAGACTAGAGTCTTACCAGAAAAGGGGGGTTGGGGGTAAGGGGAAGGGGGTGGCTAGCAAGGTGTGCCCTAATTGCAATTTTTTGTGCAGTAGGGTCTTTAACAACTTGCAGCCTGTCATGTCTGAGCGATCACTGTTCCACCCATACTGTATTAGCTGTTTTCCATTTTAGTTTGAGGGTTGGTTGCTGACCAGTAGCTGCTACAGAAAAGGATCAGTAACGAGTTTTGCTCCTAGCTAACTTAAGGCATCTCAACCCAATAGAGCAACTGGAAGGGTTAACGTGTACGGTCTTACAGTGATTGATTTGCTGCCTTTAAAGGCTAATTGCACTGGCTCTTTGCTTACCTTCTAAGCCCATGACTCCAGAATTTGCCATCAGCAATGGCTAATGACCATTCCATTTATGGCGAGGTAGAATAGTGACATTGTCTCCAGTATCCACAATCACTGAAAGTTGTATAGTTTTGTCCACAAGGTGTCTGATAGTTACAATCTGTTCTGGTTTTCCCTTTTGGATTTCTGGGGCAAATAAGATATTAAGCATACTGGTGGAACCAAAGCCTCCTTGTCCCCGATTCCTGTTAGAAGCCTTAGGCACTCGGGACTCAAATGGTTTTAGTTGAGCAATTTCTGTCCCAACAAGAGTGCTAACAGGAGGGCTAATGCTATAGAGCACAATTTTCATAGCCCAGTCATAATCAGAATCTGTTGAACCAGGAATTACGAGGATGCCCTGTCTAGAGGTAGACGATCTGCCAATTAACAGAGCACAGGGTCTGTGACCCAGAGGACTGTGCTGATAGGACTCGACAACAACATTTTGTGGACTCAAGTGACATCCACTGCCGTTGCCAGGTCCGCTCCTCACTGCCAGAGGTGACTGTGAGGGGGGCGGTCCAAGCACCCTGCTTTGGTGTCATCACGGGGGGTGTACTCATGCTGCAGGAGCAGTTTCCCCACTATGACAACCTGGAGTAAAATGATTAGGTCTGTGACAGTGAGCACAGCACTTTCGAGTCTGGCCAGCAGTCAGGCAATTTGATTTAAGGTACCTAGGTTTCCCAGAAGTACGATAGTTTCCACTCAGGTTGTTTCCCTTTTGCGGTGGTCGTACTGGTGGTTTCACGACTGCTTCTATGGCCGTGGCTGGAGACGTTGCTGTTTGTTGGTGCTTCATTCGTTCTGCTGTGTCCAGCAGTCGTGGGACAGTGGCACCTGTTGGTAAAATGCTGAGAACCTGTTTAGCTTTTTCGTTAGCGTTGTCACATGCCAGAACATCCAGCATTGTTACCTTCATATTGTGAGTCAAATCTGAATTAGTATTTAATGCCATATGTAAGGTATCGACAAAGGAACCAAATGGCCCTGTTAGACCCTGACGAGTAGTGAGAAGCACAGGATCAGATTCAGGGTCCTGGATTCTCGACCACTCTTTGATCGCTAAATCCTGACTTCATTGTAAGGCCTTAGCGGGAAGTTGCATTTGCTGATGTGATCTAGCAAAAGTCTCGCCTCAACAAGGTGATTAGCAGTGACACCTTGTGAAGTGTCTGCTGTCTGCCGGGGCGTGGCTTCCGCCGCATTGCAAGCGAATTGCCACATATCGAGAAGTTGCAAGGTCTGATGTGGTGTTATTTCCAACCCTCTGCTGGCTAACATGGGTTGAAACTCAGACAGTATTGTCTTAGGATCTAACTTTTTTTGCAATTAGAATATCATCCATAGGATTATAGATGAGGCAGTCATGATAAGTCTGTCTAAATGGAAACAAAGCCCAAGCCACATATATTTGGCAAGGGTGGGAGAATTCTGTATGCCTTAAGGCTACCCATTGATATGGTTGGGTGGGGTCTGCCTTAATCGATGGCTCAGTAGAGGCAGACTTGTTTGAATTCTCCAGGTGTAAGTAAATTGTAAAGAAACAATCCTTCAAAGCAATAATAATCAGGTCCCAGTTTTGGGGGGACTGGGAGTTGGGAGGCCAGGTTGTAAGGCACCCATCTCCTCCATGATCGAATTGATTGCTCTCAGATCATGTAGTAAATGCCATTTGCCACCACACTGTGTCAAAGGGCTAACAAGTGTGTTGAAAACAACTGATTGATTATAGCAGTTGAGTATCCTGACTTTAACCGATAGGTAGCTATGGCTTGTCTAGCTTCTTGTAACATTTTTCAGTCCGGAGATTGCCATATTCGTTGTTGACCTTCTAATACCACAGGAGATGCATGTACAGGAAAATCTACAGATTCTCCATCTATTACTGCATTTCTCACAATACCTTTCCAGCGGCTCAGCGGGACAGTTCCCCATCCCTCCCACCTCCCGATCCCTTACACTATTGTCCCATCGGAATTCGATTGTAGCCTCTGTCGCAGTGGTATTGTCTGCTGACAATGCCTGGGATGTAGGAGGCAGGGGGGATGTAGCGCAGCTGAAGCTGCTGGGGGGGATGACCGCTGGTGAGGGCTGGAGGTCGCCGTTTCTGGGGCCGCTGCCAAGCTGCTGCCATGGGGACGGCCACTGCCGTGGCTGCTGCCATGGGGGCCGCCGTGGGGGCCGCTGGGGCCACCGCTACAGTCCATGCTGCCGGTGTCGGTGGTGCGTTGGTTGGTGCTGCCTCGGTCGGAGCTGTCAGGGCTGCTTCGGTCGGAGCTGCCAGGGTTTGCGGGAGGGGTGTGGTTGTAAAAATGTCATAACCACGAGCCTCCAAGTGCTCCATTATTTCTAAGAGGGGCTGTGAAACAGAGTTGGCACTGTTTGATTTCTTAGCGTAGGTGTTTTTGTCTTCCGAATCTGAGCCATCGCTGGCGGTATTAGAGGCAGATGTTGATGAAGGGGATCGAATGCGCTGAACCACAGGTTTCGCTGCCTTTTTATTGCTTTCTCCCTGCTGGGTGCGAACGGCAGTGGTGGCTTCTGGTGAAAGCAGTGTGGTCGCCAAGATGGCGGCATGGTGTCTGCTTGCAGTGAGTGTTCATGCATACACCAGGTTAATGCTAGCAAACAAGCTTCTGAACAGATCCAGCCCAAGCCTGCCTGGTCTTTCTTTTCAATTCCTGATAAAGTGTACATCCCTGGACTCAAGACCAAACATAGCTGTCCCAAAGCTGTCTGAAAACAACGCTTCTCCTACACCACCACTTCTTATCAGATGGAGGCTTTGGTGAAAATGTTTGCTGCTGCTGCTCATGTTTGAAAAACTTGTTTCAGATGTGGGCAGCTGGGACATTAGAAGAAAACTTGTCCACAAAAAGGCAGCAGCAATAATGGGTATGGGAGCCTGTTCCTCTCTGCCCCCTGTGCATGGTATGGTAAGAATGAAACCTCCCTAAAGATGGCTGCTTTGGGTTTAATAACCCAAGACAACTTCCTCCCCTGAGAAGCAATTCAGGAAACAGGAAGCAGAGCACCATGGGAGCGTGCACACAGACACAAGTGCCTCCCCATGGCACCTCTCAGGCCTATGGGGTCACTTGCCAGCAAGAACCAGGGGCAGAGCTGGAGTGGATGTCAGCACAGACATTTCACTCACTGTAATGGATGAATTACTTAACCATCTCTCAGAGTGGTGTGAACCCTGTCACAGGAACTCATCTCTTGTCATTGCAGTCTGTGAGCAATCCTTTGGCAAAAAAGGACCCACTCTGGCTCTGCTATTTACAGACCCTTGATTGGGAAGGCCCCTGGGATCTTGTGACCTGGGGCCATGGCTATGCTTGTGTTTCCACAGGTGCCAGGGTCCAGCGGGTCTCTGCTTGTTGTGTTTGGCTTGCTCCAGAGCATGATCAATGGAAACAAGGCCCTCAGCCCACATCAGCTAACTCCATGGGATAGCAAACCATTTGGGCAGCACTGCTGCATGCATGAAATCAAACCTGGAATTTAAATGCCTGTCAAAATTCAATTGTAGCACAGCAGTAAGGTGTTTTGAGCATCAGGACATGTGGGATGATAATTTGCTCTTTGCCCATTAGAGCCTCAAGAATTAGATCTTTCAGGGACTTTCCAAGCAAAAAGCTGTGTGTACCTGCAGCATAGAGCTGGAGCTGATACAGTACTATGATCTTTAATCACACTCACTTTGCCTCAAAGCCATGCAGACTTAGCCTAACAGCTGAAGGAGATGGTCATGGAGGATTGTGGAACAAAGCTGAACACATAGCAGCCAGAATAATCTTGCTTCAAATTGCTGCAGCAAAGCAGCATCTCAGCTAAGGGAACTGGCATCTTGGGTTGCAAAACAAGACAAGGAAACATCAAAAATGTTGCTTGAATTAGCCACTGATGTGGAGAGTGTCAGCCATGGCAGCCTGCAAATCCAGCTGCTGTTGGTTCTTTGTTATCAGCTCCTGGTCAGGGCTGGGCAGAATGTGATGGTCTGTGCTGTACACACTGAAGTGATCATTCTAAACATAGACAGAAGAGTATTACAAACTGGGTTGTGAATATTGCTGCTTGGATCACTCCTGGTGTTGGCAGTGCCCTGTTCATTCTCATGTCTGCAAAGGGCCCTGCAGAAGAGAATGAGCCCTGGGCAAAAAGGAGGAATTGTAGCTAAAGCAGGTGGCCATGGGCAGCTTTAACCTTGAACTAAGCAGAGCTCTGCCCTTGAATCAGAATGTAACAACTCCAGGAAAGAAGATCTGTGAATAGCAAAGGAAGAAACAGAGAGACCTCCCCAGGCTACCAGCAGGGGAGAGAGGTGCCTGGACACCAAGCCTAACCAATCACTTAAGTACAAAGGGCACAGGGACACAGAAAGGAAAGATCTAAGCCATGATGTGCATTAATCAAGTGGCCTCTGCTGCTGGCTGGTGCTTGAGCACATATCGGTGTTATCCTTTTTCCTGGCTGCAACACTGCACAGCCTTAGCTGTTGAGTTTTTCCAGTTCTCTGAGTCACTTCTTCCTGTTGTATGTTTGGAGAACCTTGAGTTTTCCCTCCATCAGCTAGCCAGGAGAAGTTCTCCTCACCTTTCACTGCCTGTTTTGGGATCTCTTGCTTTTGTCACCAGACATTGGTTTGGTCACCAGCTGTGTTCAGACTTTTCCCTTCACCTTCTGTGGCAGTTCAGGCTGGGTGCCTTCTATTCCTGCCACATAAGCTACACCTCCTGTGTCCAGAGGGTCCAACCCACTAAGGTGGACTCAGGAAACAGCCTATTTCATACCCATAATATCCTGCATCCCATAAATCCATCTGCAAAGTCCTTCTCTTCCTTCTTCTTCCCTCTCTGCTCCCATGGGAGATGCTCCTTATTGGGTAATGGTGGGGGAGTATCTCATGGCCAAGGGCTCTGGCAAGGCTGAGAGGCCCAACAGGACCAAGGCCTTTGTGCCCTTGGCTCTGGCACTTGCCTCTGCCACCAAGGCCTGTGAGGAGAATCTTGGCTTTGAGGCTTTGAGGTTCTTCTATTGTAAGGGCAGTGGTCAGGGCTTGGCCTTTCTGCTTCACAGACCAAAGGCAAGTTCTTCTGCCCTGTACTTTGCCTTTGTCTCCCTGCAATCCTGGCCTCTAACAAGCTGCTCTAAGGAGTCCCAGGGGAGCCTTTGTCAGGAACAAGCCTCAGTGAGGCCAATCAGTGCTTCAAGGGACTTTGGAGTTTTCTTCTGACTTGGACTTGTTGAGAAGTTTCTTGGCAGAATCTGCTGGCAGTACCTAAGGATGATGGAATCAGCCCCAAATACTCCATGGGGCTCATTAAATACTGCTGAACCTCTCATTCTTGCCAAGGTTTCTGCAGCTAATTGGAGAGGTTTTTATTGCTCAAGACCTGGTAGAAATTATTTTTAAAGGCACATTTCATTCCTTTTCAGCAGGAGTTGTCTCTTTGCAAGCAAACCACAGCAAAACCTGACAAGGTCCTACCCTGATCACTGCTCATCCTCACTCCCCACTGCCCCCAGCAGAGCCCTGAGCCACAGGTGAGGCTGGAGGTCAGGGCTTGGCCCTTGTGATCAAGGAAACCCGTCCAGATTTCCTCAGCAGCAGAGCCCCTTGAGCTGCTTGTCCTGACCTGTCAGCACTGCCTCAGTTCTCTGCTCTCCCCACAGCCTGGAGATGCTTCAGTGCCTCCAGTGATGCTTCCCTTGCATCCACTCTCTCCTTCTGCTCTAACCAGCCCCTGGGACCCTTTCCCAGTATGCTTCACTGGGACCCATTAAGAGTAGAAGAAACTTCAGAGTTTGAATCTGACTTTGACTTCTGCAGAGGTTTCATCAGCTTCTTCTCAGTCCCTGAGGTTTCCAGGGGCACAAAAGCCAACAGAGGAGGTATTAAAACACCTTGGGCTGGTCTGCTGCTGCCCTATTGGGCCAGGCTCCTGGGCTGGAAGGAGCTGCTGGCAAGCAGGCAGCACTGCAGAGAGCTCTGGGCAGGAGCAGCTCCTCCGCACAGCACAGCAGGGCTGAGGACACTGCCAGAGGATCTCAGGGAGATGAGAAGGCAGAGAGAGCTTCAGGTGGCCAGGACTGGGAGGGTGACTGAGAGCTCACTGGAGGAGAAGTCACTGCAGTCACTGACACAGTGAGGCTGTGGGTGCAGGACACTGCAGCTGTAGCTCCTGGAGGCATCTCCATCTCGGCTGCTGACACTCAGCTGAAGGTCCTGGAGTGTGCACACAGAAGGAGGACCAAAGCCCTTCAGTTCCATCCTGTGAGCAGCAGTGAGCAGAGCTGGGGAAGGAGAAGGCTTCACCCCCAGCCCCTCTGCCTTTCTCTCTTCCCTTCCCTGTCTCTGCAGCACTGCAGGCCTGCTCCCTGGTTCTCCACCTCTCCAGGGGTGTGGTGGCTTTAGGCAATGCCTTTGAAATTTAGTTACAGATTTTGAGCAGAAAAGGAGAAACAAAATCAATAGATCACTCTTGGGTGTGAAAAGGAAAAAAAGATTCTTCTAAACAAATTCATTGGATAAATCTCTGGAATCAGAGGAGCTGTACCATAACAATTCTCTCTCTTCTCTTCTGATCTCAGCTGTTTTGCTTTGCTGGGGAGAGATCACCTGCTTTGGCTGCCCTTGGCTAAGTCTAACCCACTGCTTTTTTTCTCTCTCCACTCCGCCTTTCTCTCTTGGTACAGGGGGGTAGGGTTAGAGGCAGAGGAACAGCTTCCCTGGTCTCTGACCAGGGGGTTTCATGTAATTTGCTAATTGTAAATACCTGTCTCATATTGTCACTCCTCTATGTTCTGTACCTGCTCATTGCATTGCATTGCAGAGTGCAGCTCTTGCTTGTCAATAGAGCTTCATTTGCTTCTAACTGAGCTGATCTGGCAAAGCTAATGCTGGAGGGAAATTTCAACCCACCACAATGGGAGTCTTGTTCCCTGGGATTGGGCTGTTGGTCACTTTCTGTTCTGACACCAGAGGAATCTTCATAGCAATTCTGGATCCCGTTGCATATGAGACTGTGATGAACCATCACTGGTTGGTAGTAATGGAAATGAGCTGATCCATTCCTCCTGCAGCTCAGGGACAGGGATTACAATGAGGCTGAGAGAAGTGTGCCCTAACTTGTCACTGCCTTTCCCTCCTTGCACAGGTCTCCATGGCCACAGGCAGCAGATGGCCAACAGCAGCTCCATCACCCACTTCCTCCTCCTGCCATTCTCAGGCACAAGGCAGCTGCAGCTGCTGCACTTCTGCCTCTTCCTGGCCATCTACCTGGCTGCCCTGCTGGGCAATGGCCTCATCATCACCACCATAGCCTGGGACCACCACCTCCACACCCCCATGTACTTCTTCCTCCTCAACCTTGCCCTCACTGACCTGGGTGCCATCTCCACCACTGTGCCAAAATCCATGTCCAATTCCCTGAGGAACACCAGGGACATCTCCTATGCAGGATGTGTTCTCCAGGTCTTCTTTTTCATATTCCTGATGTCAGCAGAGTATTTTCTCCTCACCGCCATGTCCTACGATCGCTACGTTGCCATCTGCAGACCCCTGCACTATGAGACCCTCCTGGGCAACAGAGTTTGTCTCCACCTGGCAGCAGCTGCCTGGGCCTGTGGGTTATCACTGCTGTGCTGTACACAGCCAATACATTTTCCCTGCCCCTCTGCCAGGGCAACACTGTGGAGCAGTTCTTCTGTGAAGTGCCCCAGCTCCTCAAGCTCTCCTGCTCCACATCCTACCTCAGAACTTTGGGTAATTTCATTGGTGTGTCCTTAGCATTTGTCTGTTTTGTGTTGATTGTGGTGTCCTATGTGCAGATCTTCAGGGCAGTGCTGAGGATCCCCTCTCAGCAGGGACGCCACAAAGCCTTTGCCACCTGCCTCCCTCACCTGGCTGTGTCTCCCTGTTTATCACCACTGCCTTCTTTGCCTGTCTGAAGCCCTCCTCCATCCATCCTCCCCATCCCTGGACCTGGTAGTAGTCAGTTCTGTACTCAGTGTTGCCTCCAGCAGTGAACCCTCTCATCTACAGCCTGAGGAACCAGGAGCTGAAGGCTGCCCTGAGCCAACTGATCCCTGGATGCTTTCAGAAGCAATAAACTCTTTGTCTTCTCCTGCCGAGCAGTTCTGAGGTCACTCAGTGCATACCCAGTTCTGGCTGTTGCTGCTGCTTTTACCCTTGTGAGAATGCTGTTCCCACACAAATGTCTGTCTTCAGACCATTTCTGGTTCAGTGTCAGTCTGTCTGCTGTGACCCAGAGGCTGCAGACATGAGGAGCTGTGCTCCCTGGGGTGTTCAACAATAAAGTAACCTGTTTCTCTGCATTCCTTCCTCCTGAGTTGCTTGTCTCAGTTGCTTCCTCCACGGGCTGCAGGGCCGTGCCTGTGTGCAGAGGTGGAGAGTCAGAGTCCCAGCACAGCAGCAGTGCCAGGCAGCCCCACAGCTTGGGCTGTCCTCAGCTGCTCTTTCTTGCCTTCCACTCTCTCCTGCTGAGCCTCTGTGCTGGGGCAAGGCCTGAGTGCTCTGGCAGCTTGGGCACTGTGCTGCTGTGTGGCAGTGCTGGGACTGCAGGCAGGGAGAGTCCAGGGCTGCTTGTGGGACAGAGCTGTGCTGCAGAGCAGCACTGCCATCAGAACAGGAGGTCTCCTCATGCCTTCATCCCCCAACCCCCTCCCATTACAGGCTGCAACTTCTTAGAGTCCAGTGTTTTTCTCCAGGCCATTTCTGATTCAGCACTGCTCTGTCTGCTGTGACCCAGAAACTGCAGACATGAGGAACACTGTTCCCTGTGTTTTCAACACCATCAAGAACCCTTCAAGGTTTGTTTCTCTGAACACCTTCCTGAAAGCTTTCTCTGAAGCTGCAGGGCAGTTCCTGTGTGCAGAGCTAAGGAGGCAGAGTCCCTGTAGAGGTTGCTGGGCTTGTCCAGCCTGGAGAAAGGAAGATCTTGGGAGGAATGAGCAGCAGCAAGGCTCTGATCCTAGGAACAATGTGTCAGGCTCTTGTCCATTGTTCAGGACACTTGGACAATAGACAATGTTCTGAAACTGATTAGGTTCAGGCTACACAGAGAGGGAAAGTTTTCCAACATGAGGATAATCAGCCCCTGGAAGCTGCTTTCCAGAGTGTGCAGGAGCTCTGCCCCAGGCAGTGACCACTACATCTTTGGCTCAAACCCTGAGGAATCTGCTGTGATGCTGCTTAGAGCTGGAGGTTGGTTGAGACACCTCCTGAAGTCCCTCCCAGCCTGACTGCTGCTGTCCTCCCTTGCACTTCATAGCTTCCAATTAGGGAAAGCTCTTGAATTCTCCCTGATCACAGCACTCATTCCCAGCAAGTGCAGAGCTTTCTCACAGGGTATCCCAGCCAGCACTGACCACATCCTTTACTTCACTCAAGATCTTCTCTGTTACTGTTGCAATACACTTCACAAAGAACCTCTGACCCTCCTGGCCCTGCACTTGTGGGGTTGTACCTTCTAATGGTATTGCTGAGGTTCCTGTGGTATTTACCCCCTTGGGTGGCAACTCCATGGAACAGTTTCCATTCTATGCCTGTAGTGCCCTGCACTCCCACACACTGTCAACTTGTTTGAGGCACTGGCCCTCTAACCTTAAATGCTGCATTGCTGGGATGCCAGTCCACAGGGACCTCCACAGGTGAGTGGATTTGGCCATCAAAGGCCTCCTGAAGTTTGACAAGGCCAAGGCAGGCAAGGTCTGCACTGGGCAGAACAACCTCATGCCTCTGGACAGGCTGTGATGTGAGCAGCTGGCAGTGTCCCTGGGAGGGGGCATGGGAGTCATGATGGAAGCCACATCAGGTGGTGAGGTTCCAACTTCTAAAAGAGGGTGGAGAACCTGGAGAAGTGCAGAGAAATTCTCTCATGAAGGGCTCAGGCCCACAGCACAGGAGCTGTGTGGCAAGCTGGAGGCAGCTGGGCCTCTCTGGCCTGGTGAAGGGCAGGCCCAGGGCAGTCTCAAGGCAGCCAGCACCTGCCTGGAGAGGTGGTGGAGCCAAGCTCTTCTGCAATGGCAGATGGCCTGGCAGAGACAACAGCTACAAGGTGCTTGCTGCTAGGAGCTTTTCCCTGGGCCTTAAGCAAGTTGGTGTCTGCTCAGTTTTGTCTGTTTTGTGTTCCTGGTGGTGTCCTATGTGCAGATCTTCAGGGCAGTGCTGAGGAGTCCCTCTCAGCAGGGACGCCACAAAGCCTTTGCCACCTGCCTCCCTCACCTGGCTGTGTTCTCCCTATTTCTCACCACTGCCTTCTTTGCCAACCTGAAGCCCTCCTCCATCTCCTCCCCATCCCTCAATCTGGTGGTGTCAGTTCAGTACTCAGTGGTGCCTCCAGCAGTGAACCCTCTCATCTACAGTCTGAGGAACCAGGAGCTGAAGGCTGCCCTGAGCCAACTGAGCCCTGGATGCTTTCAGAAGCAATAAACTCTTTGTCTTCTCCTGCAGAGCAGTTCTGAGGTCACTCAGTGCAGGCCCAGCCTGGCTGCTGGAATTTCTGTTGGGGGAGTCTTTTTTTGCTATTTATATCTTTATCCTATACTTTCCTATTCATTCTCTTTCTTTCTGACCAGAAGTTTGTGTAAGTGGACTTCTGCTCCTTGTTTGTTTCAACACAACAAAGGGCCTTGCAGTAGTATCTTTTTTCCTGAGATCCTTCCTCCAAGACTTTTCTGGAGCTTGAGGGGCAGCTCCTGTGTGCAGAGCTGGAGAAGAACAGCATCCCAGAGCAGCAGCAGCTCCAGGGAGGATCAGCACTTGTTTGTCCAGGGTTGTTCTCTTTCCACTTCCACACTCTCCTGCTGAGCCCCTGTGTTGGCAGCTTGGGCACCATCCTGCTGCGTGGCAGTCCCATGACCACAGGCAGACACAGGCCATGGGAACTTCTTTGGCTCAGATGGCCTCCACCAGAGCAGTTCCACACAGACAGGTGATCTGCTTGGGGCAGTGTCTGAAGCCTTAGGACTCCTTCCAAAGTTTCCTTCAAGAGTATGCCCAAGAAATTGTCCAACAGATGCAAGAGCAGGGAACAGCTAAAGTGTGTGAGTGTGCAGGGCTGGGGCACACAGCAGTGTCCTCACACAGCCAGGCCTCCCGCAAGTGACCTGAAGCATCAGCAGAGAAGGCTCTGGACTGTGTCTGTGTTCACTGGACACCCTGGGGAAGCTGTCCCAGGGCAGTCACCCCAGACTAGCCTTCACAACCAGCGTTTCCAGCAGCAGCCTCACACCTCAGCTTGGAGAGACTCTTTGTCCCTCCACAGGAGGGCATGGCTTCAGGAGGTCAGCAGAGCCTGTTTACATTGTGCAGATGACATGTCCTTGAGGGGACCTGGGAGAGTCTTGAAGGTCAAGTGAGGAAATCAAAACAACTCCTGGCCATTGAACAGGATCCTTTAATAACCTGCATGGACACGGAATGGATCACTCCAAAGCTTACACGTGCTTGTCCTGGAGGCACAAGTCTGAACATGCCCAAACACAAACCCCCTTGCACTCCTCCCTGTAGGGCTGGGGTGTTCAGCACAAAACTAGACCAAGGGCAGGGTGCTGGCAAGTGTGCAAAGCTGGATAGGCCCAGGCTTGTCTAGGCAGGTCCTGTGGTCAAGGAAAACCAGTTTGCAGCTGTGCCTGGCCATCTGCTGCGCTTATGGACTCCCTGTGCAGCTTCCCATGGGTTCGGCAAACTTTATCTCTAGGTGAACTCTCTTGTTCCTCTCTTTCTTTCTCTTCTGCCATTGGCCATTATTGTCTTCAGCACCTTATTAATCCAAGCCAAGATGGTAAACAACTCTCCCTTGTTGTACCGAGAAGCCCTGGGGTTCCCCAGAGCCTATTTTGTCCACATGAAACTGGAACATGCTGTAGCTGCAGCGGGTGAATGCTGCTGGACTCGAGGGCAGCCTCTGCATGCCTGCTGCCTGAGTCTGCAGCCAGAAAGTTGCTTTGCTCCACCTGTGACACCTGAGGTGCTGGTGCAAGCTGCTGGAGTTGTGGTGAGATAAATGAGAGCTGCTCATCCCACCCTGAGCACTGCAGAACTGTCAACTGCTTGCCTGCAAGGCAAGCTGCCCTGCGAACCCATGAGCCACAAGCCGCTCCCTCAGCCCCAACAATTCCTCTCCAGGGGGAGACTGCTTCTCCCCTCCACACTCACACTCTGCACTGCTCCTTTTCTGAACACCATATTTCTTGCTTTGTTTCACTTGTGCAGGCTGCACTCTGTGCTTTGGAGCATAATTGCAGTGTCCAAAAAGGTCCCAGGTGGCAGTGCCCTGAGCACACAGGCTGATTCCTATCAAGTCTCTTTGTACAGCTCTGTGCCAGCTGCCTCTGTAGCAGCCACAGATTCCCATTGCAGGTGAACTGCCCTTGAGGCATTAGCTCTTTCTAAGCTGAATCAATGTTTAAAAGATTCTAGCTTGATTCAACTGTTAAAGTTGTATTGAATGTGCATGTTGTGAAATACATTAACCACAACCAAACAGCTGTACCTGTGTGGGCAGTATCACAGTATCACATTAGAGGTTGGAAGGGACCTCAAGAGACCATCAGGTCTGACCCCCCTGCCAAAGCAGGATCACTTAGGGTAGTCCACACAGGAGTGTACCCAGGTGGGTTTGAAAGTCTCCAGAGAAGGAAACTCCACAAGCTCTCTGGGCAGCCTGTTCTAGTGCTCTGTCACCTGCACTGCAGAGAAGTTGCTCCTCATGTTGAGGTGAAATCTTCTATGTTCAAGCTTGAACCTGTTGCTTCTTACCTTAGATTGGCCCCCTCCACTTGACACCCACCCCTCAGATATTTATACACAGTGATGAGATTTGTATTAATGCATTGATTAAATTATTTTTATTTTATTAAAGAATATATATTTGTATTAATATTGTGAAGAAATTTAATAATTGATAACAGTGCTGAACAAGGTTAACCATATGCCTCATATAGTATTAGAAATACAGATGCATTGAATGATAAAATCTTCTTTGAATGGCTAAAATCCTTCCATTCCTTGCTCTTTGCTGCCATCTGCTGTCCTTGTGTCAACATTGTAGTCACTGTGTCATCATCTTGTATTTTTCCTGTTGGTCTTCTGCCAATCCCACAGGTTGTTCTCATCTTGTTACTGAGGCCCAGGTGTGTGAGACCCCATCCTGTTTTCCAGACTCAGCCTTACATCTCTCTCTGATGTCTGGGGCTGTGGTCTGCTGCCTTATGTCCCTTCACTCTACCAAGCTCAATGGTTCCTTTATTGATGGCTGAAGGCTACTCTAATGAGTGGGAACGTTTCTAACAGTTAGTGAGGAGTTAATGAGTGTCCTTCCTTCAGCTGTCCTGCTGAGAGTGCTGGGCAGGGCTCAGGTGAGGGCCAGCTCTGAGGGCAGGGGTTGCGTTGGGGCTAGGTTGAGGCCGGGTTAAGGTCAAAGGACCAATGCTTAACAAAGGGTAAAGCTGGGGCCAAGATGAGCAATGGGGGCAGAGTCAGGGTGAGGGGTGTGTTTGGGAGCGGATGATCTGTATGGGTGAGGTGCAGAGGGGTTCAGCTCCACTGTGTTAGAGCAGGGGACTGAGTAGAGAGGATGGGAGGGGCCCAGTCTGTATTGTGAGGTGTGGTATTTTCAATGCAGACCCCAGCAAGACTCCCCCACTGCAGGGGGCTGGGCAGGGAGAGAGGAGACACTTCCCTTCCTATAAGCCCACCAAGAGTGGGTTAGACATTCCACCTTCCAAGTGTCAAGGTCCAGGATATAGATTAATTTCTTGTGTGATGAAGAGGTTATTAATTTAGAATATGAAATATGAGTTATATAAATATTAATTTTATTAATTATTAAATATATCCTAACCAATGAGTCACTATTTATATCCATATTCTAGTGCACGACTGTGAAATACATCCCAGAAGTGGTTCAATATTGATAATTTGCACTCTATTAGATTATTTGCAGAATTATGTCTATTAATATAACTCAGTCTGCATTCCACCGCTTGTCCACCAGGTGGCGACTCGATGAGACGCTGGCAGCTGCTTAACTATATACAGAGCTCTTACAATGCATCAGAGGCTGGAAGTAGAAATGTGCTTCTCGGCACAGGTGCTTTGAAGTGAACATCAGTGAGTGGGAAGCAGGTGGAAGATTCACTGTGTCCTTTGTAGTAAGGTTAGGTTCCAGCAGGCTGCTGTTGCCAGGGCTGGCTCCTGGCTGGTCTGGACAGTGATAGTTGGAGGCAACCTTCTCCCTCCGGTGGCAGCAGAGAGGGGACAGAACATAGGCTAGCCAGTAGGCAGGCTCCCTTTGCAGGACTCAGGCAGCTCCCTCGGGATGGCAGGGAGCAGTCCTGCACGGTCAGCCTGGCAGGGCCGGTAGAGCTGGTCCTGGGATGGGGTTGGCCCTCGTGGCAATGACCTTCATGGCCAGTGAGGGCAGCCCTGGGGAAGAATGGGCTGGACAGATGGGCAGAATCCAAGGGCATGAGATTGAACACATCCAAGTGCCAGTTCTGCACATTGGTCACAACAACCCCATGCAGTGCTACAGGCTGGGGTCAGAGTGGCTGGAGAGCAGCCAGGCAGAGAGGACTTGGGGTACTGGTTGATGGTAGGCTGAACATGAGCCTGCAGTGTGCCAAGGCAGCCAAGAGGGCCAATGGCATCCTGGCCTGCATCAGGAACAGTGTGGCCAGCAGCAGAGCAGGGAGGTCATTCTCCCCCTGTACACTGCACTGGTTAGGCCACACCTAGAGTCCTGCGTCCAGTTCTGGGCCCCTCAGTTTAGGAAAATGTTGGCTTGCTGGAACGTGTCCAGAGAAGGGCAACAAAGTTGGGGGTGTTTGGAGACAAGCCCTATGAGGAGAGGCTGAGGGAGCTGGGGTTGCTTAGCCTGGAGAAGAGGAGGCTCAGGGGAGACCTCATTGCTCTCTACAACTCCCTGAAGGGAGGTTGTAGCCAAGAGGGGGTTGGTCTCTTCTCTCTAGCAACCAGCACCAGAACAAGAGGACACAGTCTCAAGCTGCGCCAGGGGAAGTTTAGGCTGGAGGTGAGGAGAAAGTTCTTCACTGAGAGAGTCGTTCGCCATTGGAATTGGCTGCCTGTGGAGGTGGTGGAGTCACCTTCATTGGAGGTGTTCAGAGAGACTTGATGGGGTGCTTGGTGCCATGGTTTATTGTTTAGGTGGGTTGGATTGGTTGATGGGTTGGACGTGATGATCTTGAAGGTCTCTTTCAATCTGGTGTATTGTATTGTATTATTGTAAGAATCACAGCTGCAGAAGGCAACTTCCCTTTGCTTGGCTTGAAGGAGCAGGAAGGAGCCTAACAGAGCAGTCCTGGCTTTGGAGCACAGGGCATGAACGGTGCTCTGGATTCCCCTGGGGTTCACAGGGCACAGAGCAGCAGAAGCGGCGACTCCTCTTCTCATCCCACAATGGCAGGGTCATGTGGGCAGTGCTGGTCCTGCTCTCTGAGCTGACACACACGGGTTGTGCAGCTCCTCAGCCTGCTGCTTCAGGCTGAGGCAGACGTTGTCACTGCTGGACTCGGCTAAGTCCATTCCCCAGCAACTGGGCAACTGGGGGTCCAGTCCTCTTGAAGGCACGTTAGGCTCTTCTGACCGGTGAGGCTGGCAACACAATGCTGCAGCTTCTCAGGCTCTCAGCATTGGTCTCTCCTCTGGAGATGCTCTCAGGGCTAAGGCTCAACAGGCCTGCCCGGCTGCTGGCTTCTCCTCATTGTGGAAAGGCCACTAGTTTGCTTGCATATAGGAGAGAGACTTAATAGCAATGAGCTCAATGGCAGAGGCTATGGCATGAGTTCAGTCTCCAGCAAGGAGAGAGAACACAGTGAAAGAGGGCAACGTATTTACAAGCTGGGGCAATACTGATAGGTTCCTGGAGGCTGGATGTGGCCAATGGGCACTCTCATAAACACCGGCTGCAGCCTATGGGAGGCGTGAAGCTGGAATTATGCCATGCTGGGCATCAGCACCAGCATCCCATGCCATGGGGGTGTGCAGGGTCTGTGCCACCTGGGCCTTTTTGGACCCCTCATGAAGGAGGGGGAACTTGTCCATGTGCTGGGACAGTTTCAGTATCTGGGCATAATGTGCCTTCACCACAGCAGACCCAGTCTGTACTGGGAGAGCTCAGAGAGGTTCATTTTGTAGCTGGAGGGGGCCCCATCTGACCTGGGAGGGCATCGGGGATCAGTTGCAGGGATGGGTCCTGGTCTGTGCTGGGATGGAATCAGGTTCCAGGAGATGCACTTTGTCCTGGGATGAGACTCAGACTGTGTTGGGAGATGGCAATGGGATCCCATTGGACCATGAGAAGTCCAGAGTCTAGATAGGTCCAGGAGGTGGACAGGAAGTGCAATCTTTTGTTGTTTCATTCCCATGAGCCCTGCATCTCTATGCAATGGACATTTCTGTTGCTCTTCTCTTTCCTCCCTCTCTGCTCCTGGGATGTTCACAGAGCTTCAATGGGTTTGGTGCAGGGGATGAGGCCAGGCTCTGCCATGGCAATGCTGCCAGGTGGAGCCTGGAGTGGCCTGGCCTGGCTCAGCCGGGAGCTGGCAAGCAGAATTTGGAGCTGCACCACTCAGCGATGGGGCAGGGCCAAAGAGACATGGTGCAGGAGGGCATTTGCAGCCTGGGTGTTTGGCTCTGTTTGGAGGAAGGCTGTGGGAAGCTTTGGCCTGAGGAGGTGTTTGGAGAGCCTCTGCTGAGGTGGACTCTGGATTTTATGTCTTTTCTATGCTCTGTACTGTAGGATGGAGCTATGAAGAGTACTTTCATTTACACTTCCATCTCTCCAATCCTGTGGGGAAGGCTTTCTTGAACTACTTTAGAGAAGGTTGCAGAGCAGCTGTCCATTCCTTAAACCCAAGACAGCAGCCTAGGAAGAGCTGGAGCTGCTTCAGAAGTAATGGGGACAGAAGCAGCTCTCCTCTCTCAGCCCCATTGCCTGTGCTGCACTGGTGTTCAGAGGGAACTTTCCCTCTCCACATCATGAGCCCAGCATGACAGCAGTGAGTGAGCAGCACTGATTATGCACTGAGGGGCCTGGGGAACCAAAGCAGCCAGGGATTCTGGGAGGATTCTGGACTGGCCAGAGGGCAGATTTTGGAGCATGGCCTGAGGAAGTGGTTGGTGCCCGGAGGCAGCACCATACAAGGAGTTTATCTGAGGAGGAAAGGCCTCATGCTGGTTACTGATGGATCCTGTTGGGTGGTAGGACCCATTGGAGGTGGGAGCTGCTGTATGAAGTCCAACACAACAAGTTGCTGAGGCCACTGAAGGAGAAGGTGAATGGAGTCAATATGCCCAGTGAGCATCCACGGCTCTAGAGATTGCTGAGAGAGAGAAA
>JAAWVA010000030.1:22311926-22430315 GCA_015227895.2 Colaptes auratus
GAACTGTCAACTGCTTGCCTGCAAGCAAGCTGCCTGCGAACCCATGAGCCACAAGCGCTCCCTCAGCCCCAAAATCCTCTCCAGGGGGAGAATCTTCTCCCCTCCACACTCACACTCTGCACTGCTCCTTTCTGAACACCATATTTCTTGCTTTGTTTCCACTTGTGCAGGCTGCACTCTGTGCTTTGGAGCATATTGCAGTGTCCAAAAAGGTCCAGGTGGCAGTGCCCTGAGCACACAGGCTGATTCCTATCAAGTCCTCTTGTACAGCGTGTGCCAGCGCCTCTGTAGCAGCCACAGATTCCCATGCAGGTGAACTGCCCTTGAGGCATTAGCTCTTTCTAAGCTGAATCAATGTTTAAAAGATTCTAGCTTGATTCAACTGTTAAAGTTGTATTGATGTGCATGTTGTGAAATACATTAACCACAACCAACAGCTGTACCTGTGTGGGCAGTATCACAGTATCACATTAGAGGTTGGAGGGACCTCAAGAGACCATCAGGTCTGACCCCCCTGCCAAGCAGGATCACTTAGGGTAGTCCACACAGGAGTGTACCCAGGTGGTTTGAAAGTCTCCAGAGAAGGAAACTCCACAAGCTCTCTGGGCAGCCTGTTCTAGTGCTCTGTCACCTGCACTGCAGAGAAGTTGCTCCTCATGTTGAGGTGAAATCTTCTATGTTCAAGCTTGAACCTGTTGCTTCTTACCTTAGATTGGCCCCTCCACTTGACACCCACCCCTCAGATATTTATACACAGTGATGAGATTTGATATTAATGCATTGATTAAAATTATTTTATTTTATTAAAGAATTAATATATTGTATTAATATTAGTGAAGAAATTAATAATTGATAACAGTGCTGAAACAAGGTTAACCATATGCCTCATATAGTATTAGAAATACAGATGCATTGGAATGATAAAATCTTCTTTGAATGGCTAAAATCCTTCCATTCTTGCTCTTTGCTGCCATCTGCTGTCCTTGTGTCAACATTGTAGTCACTGTGTCATCATCTTGTATTTTCCTGTTGGTCTTCTGCAATCCCACAGGTTGTTCTCATCTTGTTACTGAGGCCCAGGTGTGTAGACCCCATCCTGTTTTCCAGACTCACCTTACATCTCTCTCTGATGTCTGGGGCTGTGGTCTGCTGCCTTATGTCCTTCACTCTACCAAGCTCAATGGTTCCTTTATTGATGGCTGAAGGCTACTCTAATGAGTGGGGACGTTTCTAACAGTAGTGGAGAGTAATGAGTGTCCTTCCTTCAGCTGTCCTGCTGAGAGTGCTGGGCAGGGGCAGGTGAGGGCCAGCTCTGAGGGGCAGGGGTTGCGTTGGGGCTAGGTTGAGGCGGGTTAAGGTCAAAGGACCAATGCTTAACAAAGGGTAAAGCTGGGGCCAAGATGAGCAATGGGGGCAGAGTCAGGTGAGGGGTGTGTTTGGGAGCGGATGATCTGTATGGGGTGAGGTGCAGGAGGGGTTCATCTCCACTGTGTAGAGCAGGGGACTGAGTAGAGAGGATGGGAGGGGCCCAGTCTGTATTGTGAGGTGTGGTATTTTAATGCAGACCCCAGCAAGACTCCCCCACTGCAGGGGCTGGGGCAGGGAGAGAGGGAGACACTTCCCTTCCTATAAGCCACCAAGAGTGGGTTAGACATTCACCTTCCAAGTGTCAAGGTCCAGGATATAAGATTAAATTTCTTGGTGTGATGAAGGGTATTAATTTATGAATATGAAATATGAGTTATATAAATATTAATTTTGTATTAATTATTAAATTATCCTAACCAATGAGTCACTATTTTATATCCATATCTAGTGCACGACTGTGAAATACATCCCAGAAGGGTTCAATATTGATAATTTGCACTCTATTAGATTATTTGCAGAATTAATGTCTATTAATATAACTCAGTCTGCAATTCCACCGCTTGTCCACCAGGTGGCGACTCGTGAGACGCTGGCAGCTGCTTAACTATATACAGAGCTCTTAAATGCATCAGAGGCTGGAAGTAGAAATGTGCTTCTCGGCACAGGTGCTTTGAAGTGAACATCAGTGAGTGGGAAGCAGGTGGAAGATTCACGTGTCCTTTGTAGTAAGGTTAGGTTCCAGCAGGCTGCTTTGCCAGGGCTGGCTCCTGGGCTGGTCTGGACAGTGATAGTGGAGGCAACCTTCTCCTCCGGTGGCAGCAGAGAGGGGACAGAACATAGGCTAGCCGGTAGGCAGGCTCCCTTTGCAGGACTCAGGCAGCTCCCTCGGATGGCAGGGAGCAGTCCTGCACGGTCAGCCTGGCAGAGCTGGTAGAGCTGGTCCTGGGATGGGGTTGGCCTTGTGGCAATGACCTTCAGGGCCAGTGAGGGCAGCCCTGGAAGAACGGGCTGGACAGATGGGCAGAATCAAGGGCATGAGATTGAACACATCCAAGTGTCAGGTTCTGCACATTGGCCACAACAACCCCATGCAGTGCTACAGGCTGGGGTCAGAGTGGCTGGAGAGCAGCCAGGCAGAGAGGGACTGGGGGTACTGGTTGATGGTAGGCTGAACATGAGCCTGCAGTGTGCCAAGGCAGCCAAGAGGGCCAATGGCATCCTGGCCTGCATCAGGAACAGTGTGGCCAGCAGGAGCAGGGAGGTCATTCTCCCCCGTACACTGCACTGGTTAGGCCACACCCGAGTCCTGCGTCCAGTTCTGGGCCCCTCAGTTTAGGAAGGATGTGGCTTGCTGGAACGTGGCCAGAGAAGGGCAACAAAGCTGGTGAGGGGTTTGGAGCACAAGCCCTATGAGGAGAGGCTGAGGGAGCTGGGGTTGCTTAGCCTGGAGAAGAGGAGCTCAGGGGAGACCTCATTGCTCTCTACAACTCCCTGAAGGGAGGTTGTAGCCAAGAGGGGGTTGGTCTCTTCTCTCTAGCAACCAGCACCAGAACAAGAGGACACAGTCTCAGCTGCGCCAGGGGAAGTTAGGGCTGGAGGTGAGGAGAAAGTTCTTCACTGAGAGAGTCGTTCGCCATTGGAATTGGCTGCCTGTGGAGGTGGTGGAGTCACCTTCATTGGAGGTGTTCAGGAGGAGACTTGATGGGTTGCTTGGTGCCATGGTTAGTGTTAGGTGGGTTGGATGGTTGGGGTTGGACGTGATGATCTTGAAGGTCTCTTTCAACTGGTGTATTGTATTGTTATTGAAAGAATCACAGCTGCGCAGAAGTGGCAACTTCCCCTTTGCTTGGCTTGAAGGAGCAGGAAGGAGCCTAACAGAGCAGTCTGGCTTTGGAGCACAGGGCATGAACGGTGCCTGGTTCCCCTGGGTTCACAGGGCACAGAGCCAGAAGCGGCGACTCTCTTCTCATCCCACAATGGCAGGGTCATGTGGGCAGTGCTGGTCCTGCTCTCTGAGCTGACACACACAGGTTGTGCAGCTCCTCAGTTGCTGCTTCAGGCTGAGGCAGACGTTGTCACGCTGGACTCGGCTAAGTCCATTCCCCAGCAACTGGGCAACTGGGGGTCCAGTCCTCTTGAAGGCATGTTAGGCTCTTCCGAACGGTGAGGCTGGCAACACAATGCTGCAGTCTCAGGCTCTCAGCATTGGTCTCTCCTCTGGAGATGCTCTCAGGGCTAAGGCTCAACAGGCCTGCCCGGCTGCTGGCTTCTCCACATTGTGGAAGGCCACTAGTTTGCTTGCATATGTGAGAGAGACTTAATAGCAATGAGCTCAATGGCAGAGGCTATGGCATGAGCTCAGTCTCCAGCAAGGAGAGAGAACACAGTGAAAGAGGGCAAATATTTACAAGCTGGGCACCTGATAGGTTCCTGGAGGCTGGATGTGGCCAATGGGCACTCTCATAAACAACGGCTGCAGCCTATGGAGGCGTGAAGCTGGAATTATGCCATGCTTGGCATCAGCACCAGCATCCCATGCCATGGGGGGTGCATGGGTCTGTGCCACCTGGGCCTTTTTGGACCCCTCATGAAAGGAGGGGGAACTTGTCCATGTGCTGGACAAGTTTCAGTATCTGGGCATAATGTGCCTTCACCACAGCAGACCAGTCTGTACTGGGAGAGCTCAGAGAGGTTCATTTTGTAGCTGGAGGGGGCCCAGCTGACCTGGGAGGGCATCGGGGGATCAGTTGGCAGGGATGGGTCTGGTCTGTGCTGGGATGGAATCAGGGTTCCAGGAGATGCACTTTGTCCTGGGATGAGACTCAGACTGTGCTGGGAGATGGCAATGGGATCCCATTTGGACCATGAGAAGTCCAGAGTCTAGATAGGTCCAGGAGGTGGACAGGAAAGTGCAATTTGTTGTTTCATTCCCATGAGCCCTGCATCTCTATCAAATGGACATTTCTTTGCTCTTCTCTTTTCCTCTCTCTGCTCCTGGGATGTTCACAGAGCTTCAATGGGGTTTGGTGCAGGGGATGAGGCCAGGCCGCTTGCCATGGCAATGCTGCCAGGTGGAGCCTGATGGTGGCCTGGCTGGCTCAGCCTGGAGCTGGCAAGCAGAATTTGGAGCTGCATCACTCAGCGATGGGGCAGGGCCAAAGAGACATGGTGCAGGAGGGGCATTTGCAGCCTGGGTGTTTGGCTCTGTTTGGAGGAAGGCTGTGGGAAGCTTTGGCCTGAGGAGGTGTTTGGAGAGCCTCTGCTGAGGTGGACTCTGGATTTTGTGTCTTTTCTATGCTCTGTACTGTAGGATGGAGCTATGAAGAGTACTTTCATTTACACTTCCATTCTCTCCAATCCTGTGGGAAGGCTTTCTTGAACAGCTTTAGAGAAGGTTGCAGAGCAGCTGTCCCTTCTTAAACCCAAGACAGCAGCCTAGGAAGGAGCTGGAGCTGCTTCAGAAGT
This sequence comes from Colaptes auratus, assembly GCA_015227895.2. Lineage (NCBI taxonomy): Eukaryota > Metazoa > Chordata > Aves > Piciformes > Picidae > Colaptes > Colaptes auratus. The sequence goes on from JAAWVA010000030.1 coordinate 22,316,760, forward strand.
AATGGGGACAGAAGCAGCTCTCCTCTCAGCACCCAGCTTGCCTGTGCTGCACTGGGTGTTCAGAGGGAACTTTCCCTCTCCACATCATGAGCCAGCATTACAGGCAGTGAGTGAGCAGCACTGATTATGCACTGAGTGGACTGGGGAAACCAAAGCAGCCAGGGATTCTGGGAGAGATTCTGGATGGCCAGAGGGCAGATTTTGGAGCATGGCCTGAGGAAGTGGTTGGTGCCCAGGAGGCAGCACCATACAAGGAGTTATCTGAAGATGAAAGGCCTCATGCTGTGGTTACTGATGGATCCTGTTGGGTGGTAGGAAACCATTGGAGTGGGAGCTGCTGTATGAAGTCCAACACAACAAGTTGCTGAGGCCACTGAAGGAGAAGGTGAATGGAGTCAATATGCATCAGCGAAAGCATCCAACTGGCTCTAGAGATTGCCGAGAGAGAGAAAACTGTTGAGGACTTTATCTTTACACAGATTCTTGGACGGTGGCAGTGGAAGAAGATCAATTGGCAAGGCAGGGGGAAAGTCCATCTGGGCTGCTTCATTGTGGTAGGACCTTGCTGTTCAGGTAGGAAACATGGCTCTGAAGGTAAGCCATGGGGATGCTCATGTGCCTAGGAGCTGCGCTCCTGAAGAACACCAAAACAATGAGCAGGTAGAGAAGGCTGCCAGAATGGTGATGCCCAAGTGGATCTGCTGGGAGCATAAAGGTGAACTGTTTGTAGCTTGATGGGCACATGAAACATCAGGACATCTAGGCAGATGAGCTATGCAGGGGTGGAGCCTACCATGGAAGCCATCTCACAGGTCACCATGACTGTGTGAGGCCTGGCAGACTGACTCTATGGGCCAGTGCCATGAACTCACCAGGGCAGTGTCACATCCTCACCATGGTACAGGCAAGAGACCAAAACCTTCAGAAAGTGCAGCTTAGAAGGTTCAGAGTGGAGATGAGGCAAAAGAAATATCCCTCAAAGGGCAGAGCTGCTGTGCATGAGGCCAACAGAGGTGTCAGGAAATGGCAGGGAGAGCTGAGACAGCTCAGGGAAGGGATGGAAATGGCAGGGGGGAGAGCTGGGGGGGAAGAAAAACTGGTGTCAGCAGCCTGAAGGGAAAGAGCTGCAGGCATGGGACAGTGTAGGAGAGGCTGCAGTAAGGGCTCTGGCAAGGATGAAAGGCCAACAGGACCAAGGTCATGGTGCCCTTGGCTCTGGCAGTTGCCTCTGCCACCAGGCCTGTGAGGAGAAATTTGGCTTTGAGGCTTTGAGGTTCTTCTATTGCAAGGGCAGTGGTCAGGGCTTGGCCTTTCTGCTTCACAGAACAAAGGCAAGTTTTTCTGCCCTGTACTTTGCCTTTGTCTCCCTGCAATCCTGGCCTCTAACAAGCTGCTCTAAGGAGTCCCTGGGGAGCCTTTGTCAGAACAAGCCTCAGGGAGGCCAATCAGTGCTTCAAGGCACTTTGCGAGTTTTCTTCTGCCTTGGACTTCTGGAGAGGCTTCTGGCAGTACCTTGGCAGAGTCTCCTGGCAGTACCTAAGGATGATGTAATCAGCCCCAAATACTCCATGGGGCTCATTAAATACTGCTGAAACTCTCATTATTGCCAAGGTTTCTGCAGCTAATTGGAGAGATTTTTATTGCACAAAGCATCTGACTTTTAAAGGCACCTTCATTCCTTTTCAGTAGGAGTTGTCTCTTTGCAAGCAAACCACAGCAAAACCTGACAAGGTCCTACCCTGGTCACTGCTCATCCTCACTCCCACTGCCCCCAGCAGAGCCCAGAGCCACAGGTGAGGGACAGGATCTGCCTTGCCAGGGGCTGGGGGCAGGGCTTGGCCCTTTGGATCAATGAAACCCTCCAGGTTTGCTCAGCAGCAGAGCCACCTTGAGCTGCTTGTCCTGACCTCTCAGCACTGCCTCAGTCTCTGCTCTCCCCACAGCTGGAGATGCTTCAGTGCCTCCAGTGATGCTTCCCTTGCATCCACTGTCTCCTTCTGCTCTAACCAGTCCCTGGGGACCTTTCCAGTATGCTTCACTGGGACCCATTAAGAGTAGAAAAAACTTCAGAGTTGGAATCTGACTTTGACTTCTGCAGAGGTTTCATCATCTTCCTCTCAGTCCCTGAGGTTTACAGGGCACCAAAAGCCTGCAGAAGGAGTCAATAAAACACCTTGGGCTGGTCCCTGCTGCTCTATTGGGCAGGACTCTGGGCTGGAAAGAGCTGCTGACAAGCAGGCAGCACTGAAGGAGACAGCTCTGGCCAGGAGCAGCTCCTCTGCACAGCACAGCAGGGCTGAGGACACTGCCAGAGGATCTCAGCGAGATGAGGAAGGCAGAGAGAGCTTCAAGGTGGCCAGGACTGGGAGGATGACTGAGAGCTCACTGGAGGAGAAGTCACTGCAGTCCCTGACACAGTGAGGCTGTGGGGGCAGGACACTGCAGCTGTAGCTCCTGGAGGCATCTCCATCTCGGCAGCTGACGCTCAGCTGAAGGCTCCTGGAGTGTGCACACAGAAGGAGGACCAAAGCCCTTCAGTTCCACCCTGTGAGCAGCAGTGAGCAGAGCTGGGGAAGGAGAAGGCTTCACCCCCAGCCCCTCTGCCTTTCTCTCTTCCCTTCACTGTCTCTGCAGCACTGCAGGCCTGCTCTCTGGTTCTTCACCTCTCCATGGGTGTGTGGTGGTTTTAGGCAATGCCTTAAAATTTAGTTGCAGATTTTGAGCAGAGAGAAAGAGAAACACAATAAATAGATCACTCTTGGGTGTGAAAAGGAAAAGAAAAGATTCTTCTAAACAATTCATTGGATAAATCTCTGGATCAGAGGAGCTGTACCATAACAATTCTCTCTCTTCTCTTCTGATCTCAGCTGGTTTGCTTTGCTGGGGAGAGATCACCTGCTTTGGCTGGGCTTGGCTAAGTCTAATCCACTGCTTTTTTCTCTCTCCACTCCTCCTTTCTCTCTTGGAACAAGGGGGTAGGGATTAGGGAACAGAGGGTCTCTGACTAGGGGCGGTTTTGTGTTGTTGTAATTGTAAATAGCTGTCTAATATTGTCACCTGTATGTTCTGTACCTGTTCATTGCATTCCATTGCAGAGTGAGAGTGTAGCTCTTGCTTGTCACACAGCTTCATTTGCTTCTAACTGAGCTGCTGGCAAAGCTAATGCTGGGGGAAATTTCAACCCACCAATGGGACTCGTTCCTGGGATGGGCTGTTGGTCACTTTCTGTTCTGACCCAGAGGAATCTTCATGGCAATTCTGGGTCCCTGAGCATTTGAAGCTGTGATGAACTCTGCCATGGGTTGGTAGTGAGGGACTGAGCTGATCCATTCCTCATGCAGCTCAGGGAGAGAGGTTATCAAAGACTGAGAGAAGTTTGCCTAACTTGTCACTGCCTTTCCTCCTTGCACAGGTCTCCATGGCCAGAAGCAGCAGATGCCAACAGCAGCTCCATCAGCCACTTCCTCCTCCTGCCATTCCCAGGCACAAGGCGCTGCAGCTCCTGCACTTCTGGCTCTTCCTGGCCATCTACCTGGCTGCCCTGCTGGGCAATGGCCTCATCATCACCACCATAGCCTGGCACCACCACCTCCACACCCATGTACTTCTTCCTCCTCAACCTCGCCCTCCTGGACCGGGTGCCATCTCCACCACTGTCCCCAAATCCATGGCAATTCCCTGAGGGACACCAGGGACATCTCCTATGCAGGATGTGTTCTCAGCTCTCTTTTTCATATCAAAAGATGCAGAGTATTTTCTCCTCACCACCATGTCCTACGATCGCTACGTTGCCATCTGCAGACCCCTGCACTATGACACCTCCTGGGCAGCAGAGTTTGTCTCCACCTGGCAGCAGCTGTCTGGGCCTGTGGCTTTCTCATGCTCTGCCGGCACACAGCCAATACATTTTCCTGCCCTCTGCCAGGGCAATGCTGTGGAGCAGTTCTTCTGTGAAATCCCCCAGATCCTCAAGCTCTCCTGCTTCACATCCTACCTCAGGGAACTTTGGCTTCTTGTGGCCAATGCCTGTTTAGCATTTGTCTGTTTTGTGTTGATTGTTGTGTCCTATGTGCAGATCTTCAGGGCAGTGCTGAGGATCCCCTCTCAGCAGGGACGCCACAAAGCCTTTGCCACCTGCCTCCCTCACCTGGCTGTGGTCTCACTCTTTCTCAGCACTGGCTTTTTGCCTACCTGAAGCCCTCCTTATCTCCTCCCCATCCCTGGACTGGTGGGGTCAGTTCTATACTCAGTGGTGCCTCCAACAGTCAACCCTCTCACTACAGCCTGAGGAACCAGGAGTTGAAGGCTGCCCTGAGCCAATGATCCGTGGATGCTTTCAGAAGCAATAAACTTTTTATCTTCTCTGCAGAGCAGTTCTGATGTCACTCAGTGCAGTCCCAGCCTGGCTGCTGGGTTTTGGCTGCTGTGGTGCTGTTCCCATTGTGAGAATGTTGTTCCCACACAAAGTCTTTATTCAGACCATTCTGGTTCAGTGGGCTGTCTGCTGTGAGCCAGAGGCTGCAGACATGAGGAGCTGTGCTCCTGGTGTTCAACCACAATAAGGGACCCTGCAGGCAGTTGTTTCTCTGAGTTGCTTCCTCCAAGGTTTCTGTAGAGCTGCAGGGCAGTGCTGTGTGCAGAGGTGGAGGGGCAGAGTCCCTCCAAATTCCCATTAGGCCTTGTCTCAGTTTAAAACTTTTATCCCATTATGCACTCCCACTACAGACTGGGCGCCCTGTCCCAATACAAACTGCATCTCCTGACTCCCTCCCAGCACAGACTAGGCCCTGTCCAGGTACAAACTGATGCCCTGATCCCATCACAGTATAGTCCAAGACCTCTCCCAGAGGAAATAGATCTAAAGGCATCACCCAGTACAGAGGGGGACCATCCCCTGCAAGATTAGAAGCTCTGGCACCTTCCAAGTACCAGCTGTTTGCATCCTCGTGCAAACCAGATACCAGGACACTCCCTTCCCAGTGTAGACTGTGCTGCTCCCAGGAAGCTGCATCACCTGAACCCCTCCTAGGACCAGACTGGGCCCCATCATAGTACAAGGGAGTCCCCATGCCACATCCCAGTACAGTCTGGGACTCATCCCAGGACTACTGGGTTCCTTTAAACCCTCCCCCACCACAGGCTGGGCCTGTCACTGTCACAACTCCATACCCTAAGCACACCAGAGTCTCCCATTCCAAAACTGGGTCCCATGACATCGCCAAGTACAGCCCAGGCCTTGTCCCAGGAAAAACTGATTCCACTCATCCCATCCTGTGCTGTTTCATATTTTTATCACTGCTATAGACAGAAGGATGGAGACACCATCAGCAAGTGTGCAGATGGCACCAAGCTGAGTGGTGCTGTTGAGATGCCAGAGGGACAGGATGCCATCCAGAGGGCCCTGGACAGGCTGGAGAGGTGGTGCCTAGGTGACCCTCATGAGGGTCAACAAGAGCAAGAGCAGAGTCCTGCAGCTGGGCTGGAACAATCCTCACTATCAATACAGGCTGGGGGAGGAGGAGATAGAAAGCAGCCCTGAGGAAAAGGACTTGGGGGTGCTGGTGGGGGAGAAGCTGGCCAGGAGCAGGCAGGCAGTGTGAGCTTGCAGCACAGAAGGCCAAGGGCAGCCTGGGCTGCATCCAAAGCAGCATGGCCAGAGATGGAGAGAGAGGATCCTGGCACTTTACTCTGCTCTGGTGAGACCTCCCCTGCAGTACTGCATCCAGCTCTGGTCTCAACACAGGAAGGACAAGGAGCTGATGGAGGACATCCTCAGGAGGTCCACAGTAATAATCAGGGGTTTGGAGTACCTCTGCTATGAGGACAGTCTAAGGGAGCTGGGATTGATCAGACAAACAGAAGAGAGGCTCTGGGAAGACTAATAGCTGTTTCTAGTGCCTGAAGGGCATAGAAACAAGAGGAATGGCCTCAAGCTTGGACTGGGTAGGTTAAGACTGGACAGGAGGAAAAAGTTTTTCTCAGCAAGAGTGGTCAGGGAGTGGAAATGTGCTGCCCAGGGAGGTGGTGGAGCCCAAACCTGCAGCTGTTTCAGGTTGGTTTGGATTGGTGCTTGGGGATATAGCTTAGGGGAGACCCTTGTAGAGTAGGGTTATTGGTTGGACTTGATGCTCTGAGAGTCTTCTCCAACCTGAATATTTGGTGATTCTGTGAAAGACTGAGAGCCCTGGGGCTGTAAGTGTGGAGAGGAGAAGCCTGAGAGGGGATGTGATCAATGGCCATCAGTATCAGAGGGAGTGTCGTAGTGTCAGATGAATTGTATTTAGCTGGGTCGGATTGGTTGATGGGTTGATGCGATGATCTTGAAGTTCTCTTCCAACCTGTGGGTATTGTATTGTATTGTATTGTATTGTATGAAGGTGCCAGGCTCTTGGCAGTGGGTGTCCAGTGATAGGAGAAGGAGCAAGGGTGCAAGATGGAACACAAAAGGTTCACACCTCACATGAGGACACTCTTCTGTGCGTGAGGGGTCTGGAAGAGGAGCAGGAGGTGGCCTGTGTCTGAGCAGCTGATGGACCAGGAGCAGATGCGTGGCAATGCTTGGTCAGCTCAGCTGTGCCTCAGCATCTCTGAACAGCAGCAGGCACAAGGCTGGGCAGGGGCTGGGAGGTCACTAGGCTCAGCAACAGAGAGGGCAAGCAGCAGGAAGAGGGCAGGAAAAGGGACTGGGGGTCACTTGTTGCTGCAGCAGCTGAGAGGGCAGCCCCTGACTCCTGACTGGGCTCTGGCTTTTCGCTCTGGTGGGGTGGAAAGTTCCCCCCCCCACATACACAGAAAGAAACAGTCAGAAAAAAGCAGATGAAAGCTATATTTACAGACATCAATGGAATGCAATGAATATGTACACAAATATACATATTACAATATATACAGAATACACAGCAATGAAAGTAAGCAGAAAAGCCTTTTCCCTCCAGCTGGACGGGGGTTCTGAACCCCCCTCTCTCCCTCCCTACCTCCCCTTTTTCCCAAAAAGGTTAGAGAGAGAGGAGAAAGGCAATTAAGGAAAAAATTCTGTTAGCTCAAAGCATTTGCAAGAATTAGGTTTTCTTATCTGGTTAGCTTGTTACCAAGGTCACTCCTGCTTCAGAGAGAGAGAGCCGTCCAGCCCACAGGACAGAGAGCACAGACTGCACCAGCCTGAACACAACAGACACCAGACTGAACTAACAGAACCCAAACTTAAAATTGTGTTCTTTCTACAACCTACAATGAAATTAGTTGACTATCTTGCTTTTGTTTAAATATCAAAAACATTCAGCCAGAGTGTTCAGCAACTGTCTCTTTCTTAAAGGCATAGCCTAAACTGGTTCACAGCCTCCCAGCTGCCAGAGTCCCAGCAGGCAGTAGAAGGCCTGTGGAGGGCAAGGGACTTGTGTGACTCCCTGTCCTGAGCACCGGTGGCCCCTGCAGGAAGAGCCTTGGAGCTGGGTTGTCACCTCCTGCCACACCTGAGGGCTGAGGGGACAGCAGCAGGGACAGGGCTTGGCTGTGGCTGCTGGAGAAGCTGAAAGGCAGCAGCAGCAGGGATCTGCACTGGAAGACCCTGTAGAGGTTTCTTGTGGCTGCTCAGCTGCCAGGCCATAAGCAGGCTGAGGCCTTGGGCCAGCATTGGGACATGAGGGATGGCTGAGAAGCTCCTAGGGGCGGAGGAGCCACATGGCCAGGAGGTGAGTGTGTGGTTATTGCAGACTCCAATCCCTTTGTGTCATTGGCCAGCAGTAGGCCCAGGACTGGTCTGGGGACTGTGTCATCCCTTGTGCCTGCCAAGCTGAGAGGCAGCAGCAGGGAGGTGCCTTGGCTGTTGCTTTGCAGCTGGAGGGTCTACTCTGTGCCCAGGCAGAAAGGCCTCTGGCAGGGACCACTGCCAATGGCCTGGGATAGAGCAGAGGCTGAGCAGAGTGCAGAAGGCCAAGTGCAGCTGGGCTGTGGTAGGAGGAGTGTGGCAACCCAGACACAGAGGTTGTCCTCCCCTACACTCAGCACTGCTGTGACCACATCTGGATTCTTAGTCTCTGGTTTGGGACCTCTTGCACTGAAGGAGTTTTGAAGAACCTGAGAAGCTTCAGAAGATATCTGCAAGGACTGGGGTGGAGAGCCTGAGGGACTGGGGCTTCTGTAACCTGCTGAAGTCCTAGTTCAGGGCATTACAGATGCAGTGTGCACCTGCTTGAAATCTGGTGATGATGCAGCTTCTGGTGGTGTGGGAGGGAAGAAAACCTCCCTAGAGTGCAAATTTTAGGGTTCAGAGTGGCAGTGATGACAAAGAAAAGTCACTCAAAGGGGATCCTTGTGGTCCAAGAGGTCCTGGCTCTGTGTTTCAAGAAATGGCCATGGAGAGTAGAGACAGAGCAGGGAGGGTACAGAAATGTCATGGTGAGAGCTGCTGGGAAAGCAAGATGGATATCAAGAGCATGAAGGGAAAGAGCTGCAGGCAGGGCGCAGTGTAGCACCACCTGCAAGGCTGAAAGCTCAACAGCACTGAGGAACTTTCTCTCCTGTCTATGGCACTTGCCTCTGCCAAAAGGCCAGGGAGAGGAAACTTCAGATGAGCCTCTCTGCATCTGACTGCCAGGCTCTGTGGTCAGGGCTTGGCATTTCTGCTGCAGAAACCAAAGCCATGTGGGGGACAGTGTAGGACAAACCTGTGGTGGGGATTGGCAATGGACACTGGCAAGGCTGGAAGTCATCAGGAGAACCAAGGCTTTGTCTTCTTGGCTGTGGCAATCATCCACCACCAAGGGCTGTGAAGAGACTTCCTAAGGCACTAGGGCATCCTCAATGCTTCCTTAAACACCCCCAGGAAGGCTGGGGACTCTCATCCCCTTGTCCTTCCCTCAGCATCACAAACCCCACACCCCACAGCACCTGAGGAGCCCTGACCCATACAGGAGGGACAGGATCTGCCTGCCCAGGACTGTGCTCAGGGTGCCTTTCTGCTCCATAAACCCAACCCAGAGTTTGCTCTCCTGCACTTTGCCTTTGTCTGCTGCAATCATGGCCTCCCCTGAGCTGCTCTGAGGAGCCCTTGGGAGGCTTTGTTGGTAATGCCCCTCAGTAGGGCCAATCAGTGCTTCAAGGTACTTTGTGTTTTCCTTCTGACTTCTGAAGAACTTTCTTCAGTCTTCCCTCAGTACCTGAGGTTCCTGCAATGAGTCCCAAGTGCCCTGAGGAGATGTTTGTGTCCCTGCAATCTTCTTCAGGATTTCAAAGTGCACCTCAAAGAGCTCAATTTTGTATATCATAGATAAAATATGTTACTCCATTTCAGTTTAGCTCAGAGATGAGAATTCCCCAAGTGACACTGGCCCAGGCTGTCTCAGCAGGACATCTGCACTTACAGGAACATCTGTCCTTCAGGGCTGACAGTGAATGGCCAACTTTGCTCCTCACCCTCCCCCACTTCCCCATTGCTGTCACTGCCCACCTGGGGCTTACAAGGTGATTCATCAGAATGTGTTCTGATCCAAGAGCCTTGAAGGACAGAGTGGATAGGACAAGGCTGACCCTGACTGCCTGGAAGGGATCCTGAAGTCAAATCTCTTTCTATGGCTGTGCCTGGAGAGAAGCACCAAGCACACAGACACAGGGACAGAGCTGGCTGCCTCCAGTGGAAAATAGAACCCCCAGCATGGTGACAGCAAAGGTGTCTGTCTAAAGACACAGAGAGGTGGAGAGGAGGCTTGCAGAGGGTGCCCTGGAGTTCAGTTCCCTTCTGCTGGAGCTCAGGGCAAACACCAAGCTTCAACAATCTCAGAGGATGAGAACTGAGCCTGGGAAAGTCTGACTTGGTGCTGGGCCCTTGGTGCAGGTTGTGCCTGAGAGATGTCTGAGTGGGGGAGATGCTGGACACAGCTGCTGTGATCCAGGAGAGCTCCAAGGCTCTGGCTTTAGGCTCACTGTTTTGAGAGGTGGAGATCATTGACTTTCATCAGGTGCTTCTCTGATCTGGAGAACTTTGCGTGCTGAATCATCCTGGGATCTTTTGCCACTTGCACAGACCCTGAAGGTTTTGACTTTCAGAGTTTTCTGTCACCTCCCTGTTGGCTGTGATCCAAGCACAGATGCACTGAGCTGGCAGGAGATGACAAAGCCCCAAGCCATAAGGAGAGCAGTGCAAGGCTGGGAGAGCGAGGGTGCAGTACACCAAGGACACCACTCAGGGCTCTATTTCTCTCTGTCCTGATCCATACCTGACTTACCCTGGGCTAGTTCATGGCCTTGGCAAGGGGGGAGGGGGAATCCCATCAGGTCTTGAGTAGGTTCCCAGTGACAGGGGGACTGAGCCAGCACAGCCTGGTCCATGACCTGAGTCCATTTCTCTCAGCCAGAGAGTGGCTGTGTGGTTGCCTCCTGTCTCTGTGCCTCTCAACAGAGAATGTCATCAGCCAATCAGAATGGGAAGGAAATTTGGTGGTTCCTTAGCCTCCAAAGTCTTCTTCAATGCCATTCAGTGACACAAAGCACACAGGAAACACTGATGATGGGAAATGTCTGCAGCAGTGAGACTTGCTTGGCCATCCTCCTAACTCTAACTGCAAACCAATGCTGAACAGCAAGCAGAGAGCAGAGCAGGCAGGAAAATCACAGTGGCTGTGCCACCAGGGGCTGTGTCCCAGCTGCTGCTGGACATCACCCAAACAGCACTTCCCACCAGCAGTATTCTTCATCCATCTTGATCCCTTTTGAGGACTCAATGGATCTCTTCAGTACCATTGTAGATTGTGAGAAGTCTTTTGTCCTGCTTCTCCTGGTTGCTGTAGCAGGCTGATGGAATCAGGGTGCTGGAGGAGGTGTTGGGTTGCAGTGAAATTCTTCCCAGTGGGTGTAGGTTGTAGCTAACCATACAACATGTGAGCAAAGACACATCCTGGTGAGCAGTTATTGGCACAGAGAATTTCCAATCACAGCCAATGATTCCAGAGACATCACACAGACAGAAACTGAACTGATTGCTGGGGTGGTACATCCTCACTGGTCCTGAAGGTCATTGCCATGAGGGCCAACCCTGTCCTGGGACCATCCCTGCCAGGCCAACCCCACAGGACTGCTCCCTGCTGTCTGGAGGGAGGCACCTGAGTCCTGCTAAGGGAGCCTGCCTACCGGCCAGCCTACATTCCATCCTCTCTGTCATGGCAGGGAGAAGGTTGTCTCCACCATTCCCATCCAGACCAGACCAGGAGCCAGCCCCGACGAGAGCAGCCTGCTGGAACCTAACCTTGCTGCAAACAAAGGACACAGTGAATCTTCCACCTGCTTCCCACTCACTGATGCTCAGTTCAAAGCACCTGTGCCTAGCAGAGTAACCTCTGATGCATTGTAAGATCTCTGTATACAGTTAAGCAGCTGTCAACGTCCCATCGAGTCTCCACCTGGTGGCCAAGCGGTGGAATTACAGCCTGAGTTATATGAATAGAAATTAATTCTGCAAATATTCGAATTGAGTCCAAATTGTAAATACTGAACCACTTCTGGGATGTATTTCACAGTCGTGCACTAGAATATGGATATAAAATAGTGACTCATTGGTTATTGATAAGTTTAATAATTAATACAAATTAATATTTATATAACTCATATTTCATATTCATAAATTAATAACCTCTTCATCACACCAAAAAATTTAATCTCTTGTCCTGGACCTTGACATTTGGAAGGTGGAATGTCCAACCCTTTTGGTGAGCTCATAGGAAGGGAAGTGTCTCCCTCTCTCCCAGCCCAGCCCCCTGCAGTGGGGGAGTCTTACTGGGGTCTGCATTGAAAATACCACACCTCACAATACAGACTGGGCCCCTCCCATCCTCTCTACTCAGTCCCCTGCTCTAACACAGTGGAGCTGAACCCCTCCTGCACCTCGCCCCATACAGCTCATCCCCTCCCAAACACACCCCTCACCCTGACTCTGCCCCCATTGTTCACCTTGGCCCCAGGCTTTACCCTTTGTTAAGCATTGGTCCTTTGACCTTAACCCCAGCCTCAACCTGGACCAAACACAACCCCTGCCCCTCAGAGCTGGCCCTCACCTGAGCCCTGCCCAGCACTCTCAGCAGGACAGCTGAAGGAAGGAGACTCATTAACTCCTCACTAACTGTTAGAAACTTTCCCACTCATTAGAGTAGCCTTCAGCCATCAATAAAGGAACCATGGAGCTTGGTAGAGTGAAGGGACATAAGGCAGCAGACCACAGCCCCAGACATCAAAGAGAGAGGTAAGGCTGAGTCTGGAAAACAGGATGGGGTCTCACACATCTGGGCCTCAGTAACAAGATGAGAACAGTCCTGAGGGATTGGCAGAAGACCAACAGGAAAAATACAAGAGGATGACACAATGACTACAATGTTGACAGAAGGACAGCAGATGGCAGCAAAGAGCAAGGAGTGGAAGGATTTTAGCTCTTCAAGGAAGATTTTATCATTTTAGTGCATCTGTATTACTAATACTATATGAGGCATATGGTTAACCTTGTTCAGCACTGTTATCAATTATTAATATTTATTCAAATATATTAATACAAATATATTAATTCTTCAATGATATAAAAATCATTTAAATCAATGCATTAATATCAAATCTCATCAATGTGTATAAATATCTGAGGGGTGGGTGTCAAGTGGAGGGGGCCAATCTAAGGTAAGAAGCAACAGGTTCAAGCTTGAACATAGAAGATTTCACCTCAACATGAGGAGCAACTTCTCTGCAGTGCAGGTGACAGAGCACTAGAACAGGCTGCCCAGAGAGCTGGTGGAGTTTCCTTCTCTGGAGACTTTCAAACCCACCTGGGTACACTCCTGTGTGGACTACCCTAAGTGATCCTGCTTTGGCAGGGGGGTCAGACCTGATGGTCTCTTGAGGTCCCTTCCAACCTCTAATGTGATACTGTGATACCGCCCACACAGGTACAGCTGTTTGGTTGTGGTTAATGTATTTCACAACATACACATTCAATACAACTTTAACAGTTGAATCAAGCTAGAATCTTTTAAACATTGATTCAGCTTAGGAAAGAGCTCATGCCTCAAGGGCAGTTTACCTGCAAGGGGAATCTATGGCTGCTACAGAGGCGGCTGGCACAGAGCTGCACAAAGAGACTTGATAGGAATCAGCCTTTGTGCTCAGGGCACTGCCACCTGGGACCTTTTTGGACACTGCAATTATGCTCCAAAGCACAGAGTGCAGCCTGCACAAGTGAAACAAAGCATGAAATATGGTGTTCAGAAAAGGAGCAGTGCAGAGTGTGTGTGTGGAGGGGAGAAGCAGTCTCCCCCTGGAGAGGAATTGTTGAGGCTGAGGTTGCGGCTTGTGGCTCATGGGCTCACAGGGCAGCTTGCCGGCCAGGCAAGCAGTTGACAGTTCTGCAGTGCTCAGGGTGGGATGAGAGGTTCTCATTTATCTCACCACAACTCCAGCAGCTTGCACCAGCACCTCAGGTGTCACAGGTGGAGCAAAGCAACTTTCTGGCTGCAGACTCGGGCAGCAGGCATGCAGAGGCTGCTCTCAAGTCCAGCAGCATTCACCAGCTGCAGCTACAGCGTGTTCCAGTTTCATGTGGACAAAATAGGCTTTGGGGAACCCCAGGGCTTCTTGGTAGAACAAGGGAGAGTTGTTTACCCTCCTGGCTTGGATTAATAAGGTGCTGAAGACAATAATGGCCAATGGCAGAAGAGAAAGAAAGAGAGGAACAAGAGAGTTCAGCCTAGAGAATAAAGTTTGCCCAACCCACGGGAAGCTGCACAGGGAGTCCATAAGCGTGGCAGCTGGCCAGGCACAGCTGCAAACTGTGTACTTTGTTTTCCTTGACCACAGGACCTGCCTAGACAAGCCTGGGCCTGTCCAGCTTTGCAGATTTACCAGCACCTTGCCTTTTGTCTAGTATTGTGCTGAGCACCTGTGAGAGACTAAAGCTTGTCTCTCCTGGTGTGAATCAACAAAGATAAAATCACTTGCTGCTTGCCCAGACAATAGCTGATGTGTGTTGGGCAGAGCCACTGGAAGGACTCTTGGAAGGTGCAAAGATAACATTGCTCACGGGACTGCAGCTGGCGTGCAACAATGGTCCAAGGGCCCAGCCATCACACCTTCAGGACAAGATCATTTCCAGCTATCAGATACTCCAGGGAGGGAGGATGGTGAGACAATGGAATCACCACCTGTTTCCTGATGTGTAATGAGTGTGTGGGTAGGTAGATGGAGAAGGAGGAGGTGGAGGCCTTCCCCTCTCCATCTAGACGGCTGCCCAAACTCACCTGAGTACACAGAAAGGTTTTCTGGGGAACAATACGTGGACACTTACCTAAAGATGATTTCCCAGAACGATATCCTGGGGAACAACACCTGGACACTTGCCTGAGGACTAAAAAACTGTATAAAAGACTGGAGCAACTACTGGCTTAGAAGAAGAAAACAGGAGAAGAAAACTGGAGAAGCAAAATGCAGCACCACCCGCTGGAAAGATCACGGACCAACACAACGGATCCTGGACTCTGAAAACCCTCTCTCCGTGCCCTAAGTTCCGCCTACTGCAACTCATGGAGCCGAAGAAGCTGCTCAGAGCACCACATCCCTTCTACAGCCAAAGCCTCAGCACCCTTCCTCTACAGACCCAACATCTCCTGCAGCACATTTCCTCCACAGACTCAAACTGTCTTGGGGGGTGAGGGGGTGTGGTAATATAATTCCTTTCCTCTTCTCTCTTCTCTATTTTTTCTCTCTCCCCTTCCGATCCATCCACTTTATGTCCATCCACTCTATTTATGTAATCAATAGTCTAGCTGTTGATATTTTGGCCTCGTTTGTGCCTCTAATTTCACAACACGGGAATATTCATTAAAAAACTGAATCTCTTTCCCTCTCCAGATCGAGACAGCACCCCAGCTCCACAGGGAGGGGGTGCAAGGGGGTTTTGTGTTTGGGCATGTTCAGACTTGTGCCTCCAGGACAAGCACGTGTAAGCTTTGGAGTGATCCATTCCATGTCCATGCAGGTTATTAAAGGATCCTGTTCAATGGCCAGGAGTTGTTTTGATTTCCTCACTTGACCTTCAAGACTCTCCCAGGACCCCTCAAGGACACCTCCCTGAACTGAGCACATGGCTCCAGCCCTGGCCCTGGGAAGAAATGCCCCCAAAAGTGGCCTTTTGGGAAAGAAATGTCCAAGGAAAACCAACCAAAAACAATACTTTATTAGGGTTGGGGTTTCCATTCTAATTAGGCATTATCCTTGGGATGAGGTTTTCCTTTTACCTCTAGGAAACCCAAAGTGTTGAGGAACAAAGAGCCAAATCCCAACCCAGCTGCAGTCTTGCTGCCAGATGTGCTGACTCAGCACTGTCATTCCTCTCCTCAGCACTGGCTGGTGCAGAGAAGGGCAGGGGCACATTTGCTTCTGAGGAAAGAAGGTGTAGAAGAGGAGATTGCAGTTCAAGCAGCTGGAGAAGGTTCCCCCCAGGGGTGTCAGGTTTGGCCTGGCAGTGCTGGGGTCGGTGTATTGCTGTGTCCCCTGGTGCATGCTGGTCACCGGTGTGGGGGTGACAATGCCAGGTGAGGGAGAAGCTGCGGATGAAGCCCTTGCTGCAGCCTGTGCAGGTAAAGCGCTGGCACCGCTGTGGGTGCAGCAGTACTGGCTGAGGGTGGCCATCTGAGTGCAGCTCTTGCCTCACGCAGCTCAGAGGTGCAGCTGCTTCTGGCTGTGGACACAGCAGTGCTGGCTGTGGTTGGAGCTGAGGGTGAAGCTGTTGCCGTAGTCCCCACAGAGGTCTGGGCACTGGGCTGGTGTCAGTGGGGCTTTACCAGCTCCAAGATGGGTGAGAAGCTTTGCCCACCCTCAGGGCACTGATGTGGCTGCTTGGATGGCACAGAGGGGCTGATAGGGGTTTCCAATCTTCCTACTTTGTATTCCCCCTCCTTCTCTTCATTCTTCTCCTATTCCATACCATCCTCCTCTTCATCCACATCATCCCCTTTGTCCTCCTCATAATTACTAGCATCCTCCTCCTCCTAATCCTCATATACTTCATCCTTGCTGTTCTCAGCCATGTCTTCATCAACTACTTTTCGTCTTCCTCAAGGCTAATCTTTGACTCCTCCAAATTATTCTCCAGGAAATTCTTCTCCCAGATCTTGTCCAGGTCCTTCTGGGAGGCCATGCTGCTGAGAGGAATGGTCACCCTGTGCTCTTGGGCAAATCCTTGGGGACCAAGTGACTGAGAAGTAAGGAGACTGTGTGTGACTCCTTGCAATGGAGGGATCAGAGCCCTAACTCCTGTGCTGAGTCCCCTGGTTGTAGTGCTGATGGGGCTGGCACCCCCAGGACTCTCAAGAGCTCTTGACTGGCTGAGAAATCACAGCCACCGCAGAACTTGTTGGCTTTGCCTCATCCTTGTGGACAGGCAAGCTGCTGAGAGACAGCTTGTGCTGAGCAGATGGGTCCAGAGGCCTTGGATTGCTGAGGGAGCCTTGGCTTTGCTCAGCTTCCAAACAGCAACAATTCTTCTGTGGGTGTGTGCAGGCAGTTGTCTAAGGAGAGCAGGGGGCAGCTGGTGCCATGGAGCTGTGAGCTCCAGCTGCAGAGAGCAGTGGCGAAGTCTGATGCAAGGAGCAGGGATAGATGGCCCAGGTGGGCAGGGACAGCAATGGGGAGGATGGGGAGGGTGAGGAGCAAAGTTGTCCACTCCATGTCAGCCCTCAAAGGACAGCTTCTCCTCCTAGTTCAGACCTCCTGAGCAGACAGCCTGCATCATTCTGGCTTGGTGGATGCTGCTGTCACCTCTGCCCTCATCTGAGAAAGAATCAAATATAGTTTACCATCAAAATCTGAGCTTTGTGAGGTGCACTTTGGAATCTGGAAGGAAACAACAAAGACACAAAGAGCTCCTCAGGGCACTTGGGGATCATTCTAGACTTTAGGCGTGCAGACTTTGATCGCTTCAGGAGTCTGCTAGCCAAAGTGTCATGGGACGAAGCCCTGGAGGGAAGAGGGACCCAGGACAGCTGGTCAGTATTCAAGGACCACCTCCACTGTGTCCAGGAGCTATGTATACCAACAAAGAGCAAAGCAGGGAAGAACGCTAGGAGGCCTGCCTGGATGAACAAGGAGCTCCTGGACACACTATTACTTAAAAAGAAACTCTACAGGCAGCGGAGGGAAGGACAGATAGAACAGGGGGAGATAAGGAAGCTGCCCGAGCAGCAAGAGGCCTGGTTAGGAAAGCCAAAGCAGAGTTGGAATTGAATCTAGCCAGGGAGGTTAAAGGGAGCACTAAGAACTTCTGCAGGTATATTAATGGTAAGAAGAAGAGTAGGGAAGGTGTGGGCCCCCTCAGAAAGGAAACTGGTGAATTGGTCACAAGTGATGTGGAAAAGGCTGAGGTACTCAATAACTTCTTTACCTCAGTCTTCACTGCAAGGCCTCCAGCCACACTCCTGGAGTCATGGCAGACGATGCCAGGACGGGGAGGAAGAACTGCCCTTCATAAGTGAAGCTCAGGTTGGTGATCACCTGAAGAACCTGAAAGTGTTCAAGTCCATAGGACCCGACGGGATACACCCACGGGTGCTGAGAGAACTGGCAGAGGAGGTTGCTAAGCCCCTCTCTATTCTATTCCAAAAGTCATGGCAGACTGGGAAGTCCCCACAGACTGGAAAAGGGGAAACATTGCTCCCATTTTCAAAAAAGGTAAGAAGGAGAACCAGGGAACTCCAGGCCAGTCAGTCTCACCTTTGTGCCCGGAAAGATCATGGAGCAGATCCTCCTGGAGGCACTACTGACTCAGAAGAGTAGTGAAGAGGTGATTGGGAGCAGTCAGCATGGCTTTGCCAAGGGCAAATCCTGCCTGACAAACCTGGTGGCCTTCTATGAACAGTGACAGCATTAATAGATGAGGGGCGAGCAACTGATGTCGTTTACCTGGACCTGAGCAAAGCCTTTGACACTGTCCCACACCACATCCTGGTCTCCAAGCTGGTGACACACGGGTTTGATGGGTGGACCACCAGATGGATACAGAACTGGCTTGATGGCTGCACCCAAAGAGTGGCTGTCAATGGGTCCATGTCCCAGTGGAGGCCAGTGACAAGCGGAGTCCCTCAGGGATCAGTCCTGGGACCAGTCTTGTTCAACATCTTTGTGGGTGCCATGGACAGTGGCATTGAGTGCACCCTCAGCAAGGTTGCTGATGACACCAAGCTGTGTGGTGCAGCAGACAGGCTGGAGGGAAGGGATGCCATCCAGAGGGACCTGGACAGGCTGGAGAGGTGGGCACAAGCCAACCTCATGAGCTTCAACAAGACCACGTGCAGGGTCCTGCCTCTGGGTCGAGGCAATGCCAGGCACAAATCCAGGCTGGGCAGTGACTGGCTGGGGAGCAGCCCAGAGGAGAGAGACTTGGGGGTGCTGGGGGAGGAGAAGCTCAACAGGAGCTCTCAATGTGCACTTGCAGCCCGGAAAGCCAATCAGATCCTGGGGCTGCATCAGGAGAAGTGTGGCCAGCAGGTCAAGGGAGGTGATTCTCCCCCTCTACTCAGCTCTGCTGAGACCCCACCTGGAGTACTGCGTCCAGTTCTGGAGCCCCTATTACAAGAGGGATCTGGAGGTGCTGGAGCGTGTCCAGAGAAGGGCCACGAGGATGATCAGAGGGCTGGAGCACCTCTCCTATGAGGACAGACCGAAGGAATTGGGGCTCTTCAGTTTGGAGAAGAGAAGGCTCTGAGGTGACCTCATTGTGGCCTTCCAGGATCTGAAGGGGGCCTACAAGAAGGCTGGGGGAGGAACTTCTCAGGCTATCAGGTAGTGATAGGACTAGGGGGAATGGAATGAAGCTGGAGGTGGGGAGATTCAGGCTGGATGTGAGGAGGAAGTTCTTCCCCATGAGAGTGGTGAAGCCCTGGAATGGGTTGTCCAGGGAGGTGGCTGAGGCCCCGTCCCTGGAGGTGTTTAAGACCAGGCTGGACGAGGCTCTGGCCAGCCTGATCTAGTGTGGGGTGTCCCTGCCCATGGCAGGGGGGTTGGAACTAGCTGATCCTTGTGCTCCCTTCCAACCCTGACTGGGTCCTATGTGGTCACTTGTAAGCAAGAACCAGGGGCAGAGCTGGAATGGATGTCAGCACAGACATTTCACTCACCATACACCCTGTCACAGTAACTCATCTCTTGTCATTCCAGTCTGTGAGCAATCCTTTGGCAAAAAAAGCCCCAGTATGACTCTGCAATTTACAGACCCCTCATTGGGAAGGCCCCTGGGATCTTGTGACCTGGGGCCATGGCTATGCTTGTATTTCCACAGGTGCCAGGGTCCGGTGGGTCTCTGCTTGTTGTGTTTGGCCTGCTCCAGAGCATGATCATTCTAAACATAGACAGAAGAGTATTACAAACTGGGTTGTGAATATTGCTGATTGGATCATTCCTGGTGTTGACAGTGCCCTGCAAAGGGCCCTGCAGAAGAGGAGGAATTGTAGATAAAGCAGGTGGCCATGGGCAGCTTGAACCTTGAACTAAGCAGAGCTCTGCCCTTGAGTCAGGAATGTAAACAACTCCAGGGAAGAAGATCTGTGAATAACAAAGGAAGAAACAGAGAGACCTCCCCAGGCTACCAAAAGGGGGAGAGAGGTGCCTGGACACCAAGCCTAAACCAATCACTTAAGTACAAAGGGCACAGGGACACAGAAAGGAAAATCTATAAGCCATGATGTGTATTAATCAAGTGGCCTCTGCTGCTGGCTGGTGCTTGAGCACATCTTGGGGTCATCCTTTTTCCTGGCTGCCAACACTGCACAGCCTTAGCTGTTGAGTTTTTCCAGTTCTCTGAGTCACTTCTTCCTGTTGTTTGTTTGGAGAACCCTGAGTTTTCCCTTCCATCAGCTAGCCAGGAGAAGTTCTCTTCACCTTTCACTGCCTGTTTTGGAACCTCTTGGTGTTGTCACAAGACATTGGTTTGGTCACCAGCTGTGTTCAGACTTTTCCCCTTCACCTTCTGTGGCAGTTCAGGCTGGGTGCCTTCTATTCCTGCCACATAAGCTACACCTCCTGTGTCCAGAGGGTCCAACCCACTAAGGTGGACACAGGAAACAGCCTATTTCATACCCATAATATCCTGCACCCTCTAAATACATCTGCAAAGTCCTTCTCTTCCTCCTTCCCTCTCTGCTCCCATGGGAGATGCTCCCTATTGGGTAATGGTGGGGGAGTATCTCATGGCCAAGGGCTCTGTCAAGGCTGAGAGGCCCAACAGGACCTTTGTCCCTTTGGCCCTGGCAGTTCCCTCTGCCACCAAGGCCTGTGAGGAGCAACTTGGCTTTGACACTTTGAGGTTCTTCTAGTCCAAGGGCAGTGGTCAGGGTTTGGCCTTTCTGCTTCCTACACCAAAGGCAAGTTTTTCTGCCATGCACTTTGCCTTTGTCTCCCTGCAATCCTGGCCTCTAACAAGCTGCTCTAAGGAGTCCCTGGGGAGCCTTTGTCAGGAACAAGCCTCAGGGAGGCCAATCAGTGCTTCAAGGGACTTTGGAGTTTTCTTCTGCCTTGGACTTCTGGAGAGGCTTCTTGGCAGTACCTTGGCAGAGTCTGCTGGCAGTACCTCAGGATGATGTAATCAGCCCCAAATACTCCATGGGGCTCATTAAATACTGCTGAACCTCTCATTCTTCCCAAGGTTTCTGCAGCAAATTGGAGAGGGTTTTAGTGCACAAAGCATCTGATTTTTAAAGGTACATTTCATTCCCTTTCAGCAGGAGTTGTCTCTTTGCAAGCAAACCACAGCAAAACCTGACAAGGTCCTACCCTGCTCACTGCTCATCCTCACTGCCCACTGCCACCAGCAGAGCCCACAGCCACAGGTGAGGGACAGGATCTGCCTTGCCAGGGGCTGGGGGTCAGGCCTTGGCCCTTGGGATCAATGAAACCCCTCCAGGTTTGCTCAGCAGCAGAGCCACCTTGAGCTGCTTGTCCTGACCTCTCAGCACTGACTCAGTTCTCTGCTCTCCCCACAACATGGAGATGCTTCAGTGCCTCCAGTGATGCTTCCCTTGCATCCACTGTCTCCTTCTGCTCTAAGCAGACCCTGGGGACCCTTTCCCACTATGCTTCACTGGGACCCATTAAGAGTAGAAGAAACTTCAGAGTTTGAATCCGACTTTGACTTCTGGAGTGGTTTCATCAGCTTCCTCTCAGTCCCTGAGGTTTACAGGGCACCAAAAGCCACCAGAGGAGTCATTAAAATGCCTTGGGCTGGTCCTCTGCTGCCCTATTGGGCCAGGCTCCTGGGCTGGAAGGAGCTGCTGGCAAGCAGGCAGCGCTGCAAGAGACAGCTCTGGCCAGGAGCAGCTCCTCTGCACAGCACAGCAGGGCTGAGGACACTGCCAGAGGATCTCAGAGACATAAGGAAGGCAGAGAGAGCTTCACAGTATCCAGGACTCGGAGGATGACTGAGAGCTCACTGGAGGAGAAGTCACTGCAGTCCCTGACACAGTGAGGCTGTGGGGGCAGGACACTGCAGCTGTAGCTCCTGGAGGCATCTCCATCTCGGCAGCTGATGCTCAGCTGAAGGCTCCTGGAGTGCACACAGAAGGAGGACCAAAGCCCTTCAGTTCCATCCTGTGAGCAGCAGTGAGCAGAGCTGGGTAAGCAGAAGGCTTCACCCCCAGCCCCTCTGCCTTTCTCTCTTCCCTTCACTGTCTCTGCAGCACTGCAGCCCTGCTCCCTGTTTCTCCACCTCTCCATGGGTGTGGTGGTTTTAGGCAATGCTTTTAAAATTTAGTTACAGATTTGAGCAGAAAAGGAGAAACACAATAAATAGATCACTCTTGGGTGTGAAAAGGAAAGAAAAAATTCTTCTAAGCAAATTCATTGGATAAATCTCTGGAATCAGAGGAGCTGTACCATAACAATTCTCTCTCTTCTCTTTGATCTCAGCGTTTTGCTTTGCGGGGAGAGATCACCTGCTTTGGCTCCTTGGCTAAGTCTAACCCACTGCTTTTTTCTCTCTCCACTCCTCCTTTCTCTATTGGTACAGGGGGTTGAGAGGTTAGGGGCAGTGAACAGCTTCCCTGGTCTCTGACCAAGGGGGTTTCATGTCATTTGCTAATTGTAAATAGTTGTCTAATATTGTCACTCCTGTATGTTCTGTACCTGTTCATTGCATTCCATTGTAAAGTGTAGCTCTTGCTTGTCAATACAGCTTCATTTGCTTCTAACTGAGCTGCTCTGAAAAGGTAATGCTGGGGGGAAATTTCAACCCAACAATGGGACTATTGTTCTCTTGGATTAGGCTCTTGGTCACTTTCTGTTCTGACACCAGAGGAATCATTATAGCAATTCTGGTTCCCTGCTGCATTTGAAGCTGTGAGGAACTCTGCCATGGGTTGGTAGTGATGGGGACTGAGCTAATTCATTCCTCATGCTGCTCAGGGAAGGTTATAATGAGCCTCAGAGAAGTGTGCCCTAACTTGCCACTGCCTTTCCCTCCTTGCACAGGTCTCCACAGCCAGAGGCAGTAGATGGCCAACAGCAGCTCCATCAGCCACTTCCTCCTCCTGCCATTCCCAGGCACAAGGCAGCTGCAGCTCCTGCACTTCTGCCTCTTCCTGGCCATCTACCTGGCTGCCCTGCTGGGCAATGGCCTCATCATCAGCACCATAGCCTGGGACCACAACCTCCACACCCCCATGTACTTCTTCCTCCTCAACCTTGCCCTCCTTGACCTGGGTGCCATCTCCACCACTGTGCCAAAATCCATGGCCAATTCCCTGTGGGACACCAGGGACATCTCCTATGCAGGATGTGTTGCTCAGGTCTTTCTCTTTCCCTTTTTCATGACGGCAGAGTATTTTCTCCTCACCACCATGTCCTACGATCGCTACGTTGCCATCTGCAGACCCCTGCACTATGAGACCCTCCTGGGCAGCAGAGTTTGTCTCCACATGGCAGCAGCTGCCTGGGGCTGTGGGGCTCTCAATGCTCTGCTGCACACAGCCAATACATTTTCCCTGCCCCTCTGCCAGGGCAATGCTGTGGAGCAGTTGTTCTGTGAAATCCCCCAGATCCTCAAGCTCTCCTGCTCCACATCCTACCTCAGGGAACTTTGGCTTCTTGTGGTCACTGCCTCTTTTTCATTTGTCTGTTTTGTGTTGATTGTGGTGTCCTATGTGCAGATGTTCAGGGCAGTGCTGAGGATCCCCTCTCAGCAGGGACGCCACAAAGCCTTTGCCACCTGCCTCCCTCACCTGGCTGTGGTCTCCCTGTTTACTGGTACCTCTTTTTTTGCCTACCTGAAGCCCTCCTCCATCTCCTCCCCATCCCTGGACCTGGTGGTGTCAGTTCTGTACTCTGTGGTGCCTCCAGCAGTCAACCCTCTCATCTACAGCCTGAGGAACCAGGAGCTGAAGGCTGCCCTGAGCCAACTGATCCCTGGATGCTCTCACAAGCAATAAACTCTTTGTCTTCTCCTGCAGAGCAGTTCTGATGTCACTCAGTGCAGGCCCAGCCTGGCTGCTGGAGTTCTGGCTGCTGCTGGGGCTGTTCCCCTTGGGAGAATGTTGTTCCCACACAAATTACTTTTTTCAGACCATTTCTGGTTCAGTGTTGTTCTGCCTGGTGTGACCCAGAGACTGCAGACATGATGAGCTGTGCCCGTGTGCAGAGGTGGAGGGGCAGAGTCCCAGCACAGCAGCAGTGCCAGGCAGCCCCAGAGCTTGGGCTGTCCTCAGCTGCTCCTTCTTCCTTTCCACCCTCTCCTGCTGAGCCTCTGTGCTGGGGCAAGGCCTGAGTGCTCTGGCAGCTTGGGCACTGTGCTGCTGGGTGGCAGTGCTGGGACTGCAGGCAGGGAGAGTCCAGGGCTGCTTGTGGGACAGAGCTGTGCTCCAGAGCAGCACTGCCATCAGAACAGGAGGTCTCCTCATGCCTTCACACCCCAACCCCCTCCCATTACAGACTGCACCTACTCAGAGTCCAAACTGGATACCCTGACCCCCTTCCAGTATAGACTCAGTCTAGACATAGTTCCTCTAACCCCTCCCAGTACAGATGTGGCCTCATCCCAGTACAAACTGTATCATACTGTCTTCTAGCACTGCAGTCTGGATCCCATCCCAGCACAGAATGTATCCCCTGGCTCCCTTCCCAGTACTGAATGCATCCATCCCAGTACAAACTGCACACCCTCATGCCCTTCCAGTAGAGCCTGGGCCCTGTCCCAGCACAAGCTGCATTCCCTGACCACATTCTCGGACATTTTGGGCCCTGCACAGCACAATTTGGATCCTTTTAGCCCCTCCCAGTACAGACCTGGTCACATCTCAGGACAAACTGCATCTCCTCAACCCCTCCCAGCTCAGATGTGGTCTTATCCCAGGACAAACTGCATCCCTTTGCCATCTCCCATACAGGTTCCTGTGCCAGTCCAAAGTGCATCCCTTGGACCCCTTCCCAGCCACAGCTGCACCCAGCACAGCACAAAGTGGATATCCTGATCCCAGGGCAGCTGTGGCCTGATCCTGGTACCAATGGGATCCCATTGCCATCTCCCAGCACAGTCTGAGTCTCCTCCCAGTACAAAGTGCATCTCCTGACTCCCTCCAATATACAGTAGGCCCTGTCCAAATACCAACTGTTGCCCTGATCCCATCCCAGTAAAGTCCAGCACCTGGCCCAGAGGAAATGGATACAATGGCATCAGCCAGTACAGACTGGGGACCATCCCAGTGCAAACTGCATCTCCTGATCTCCTCCCAGTACAGACAGGGTCTCATCCCAGAGCAAAGTTGAAGCCCTGTCCCCCTCCCAGTTCCAGCTGCTTCCCTCCCAGTGCAGACCAGAGATCAGGACTCCTTCCCAGTACAGACTGTGCCTGATCCCAGGAAAAACTGCAATACCTGAACCCTTCCAGGACCAGATTGGAACCAATCCCAGTACAAACTCTATCCCTTTACCCTCCCAGGGAGACTGGGCCCATCCCAGTACAACCTGAGTCCCTGGACACATTCCAATACAGTCTGGGTCTATCCCAGTACATACTGGGTTCCTTTAACCCTCCCACCACAGGCTGGGCCCTGTCACAGTCACAACTCCATACCCTAAGCACAGCAGAGTCCAGTCTGGGCCATGTTCCATTTCAAAATGGCTCCCATTACATCTCCAAGTACAGCCCAGGCCTTGTCCAGGAAAAACTGATTCCACTCATCCCATCCTGTGCTGTTTCATATTTTGATCAGTGCTATAGACAGAGGGATGGAGACACCATCAGCAAGGGTGCAGATGGCACCAAGCGGAGTGGTGCGTTGAGATGCCAGAGGGACAGGATGGCATCCAGAGGGCCCTGGACAAGCTGGAGAGGTGGTGCCCAGGTGACCCTCATGAAGTTCAGCAGCAGCAAGAGCAGGGTCCTGCAGCTGGGCTGGAACAATCCTCACTATCAATACAGGCTGGGGGAGGAGGAGATAGAAAGCAGCCCTGAGGAAAAGGACTTGGGGGTGGTGGTGGGGGAGAAGCTGGCCAGGAGCAGGCAGTGTGAGCTTGTAGCTCTGAAGGCCAATGGCAGCCTGGGCTGCATCCAAAGCAGCATGGCCAGAGAGGGAGAGAGAGGATCCTGGCACCAGGAGAAACTTCAAGAAGGCCAAGTGCCAGGTCCTGCCCTTGGGGCACAACAACCCCAAGCAATGCTCCAGGCTTGGGGCAGTGTGGCTGGAAAGCTGTCTGGCAGAGAGGGATCTGGGGGTGCTGATGCACAAGCAGCTGAATAGGAGGCAGCAGTGTGCCCAGGTGGCCAAGAAAGCTAACGGCATCCTGGCTGGGATCAGCAATGCTGTGTCCAGCAGGAGCAGGGAGGTGACTGTGCCCAGGGACTCAGCTCTGAGGAGGCCACAGCTTGAGTGTTGTGTCCAGTTTTGGGCACCTCCCTGCAAGAGAGATGTGGAGGAGCTGGAGCCAGGGCAGAGGAGGACAAGGAGTGGGGAAGGGCTGGAGAAGAAATCTGATGAAGAGCAACTGCAGGAGATGGGGCTGGTTAGTTTGGAGAAGAGGAGGCTGAGGGGAGACCTCCTGGCTCTCTACAGCTACCTGAAAGGAGATTGTGGAGAGGCTGCTGCTGGTCTCTTCTCACAGGTCATTAGAGACAGAACAAGAGGGAATGGCCTCAAGCTAGGACTGGATAGGTTCAGACTGGACAGCAGGAAAAAAATTCTCCCATCCAGAGTGTTCAGGGAGTGGAATGTGCTGCCCAGGGAGGTGGTGGAGTCTCCAAGCCTGGAGGTGTTTCAAGGTGCTTTGGATGTGGTGCCTGGGGATATGGTTTAGGGGTGACCCTTGTGGAGTAGGGTTATTGGTTGGACTTGGTGCTCCTGAGGGTCTTTGCCAACCTGAATGTTTCTGTGATTCTGTGACAGACTGAGAGCCCTGGGCTGTTTAGTATGGAGAGGAGAAGCCTGAGAGGGGATATGATCAAGGGCTATCAATATCAGAGGGGGGGTCAGATGAAAGTGCCAGGCCCTTGGCAGTGGTTCCCAGTGATAGGACAAGGATCAGTGGGTGCAAGAGGGAACACAGCAATTTCCACCTCATCATGAAGAGACTCTTCTGTGCTGTGAGGGTGCTGGATCCCTGGAGCAGGCTGCCAGAGAGGTTGTGGAGTCTCCTTCTCTGGAGACTTCAAACCTGCCTGGATGTGTTCCTGTGTGACCTGCTCGGGGTGATCCTGCTCTGGCAGTGGGGGTGGACTGGATGGTCTCTGGAGGTCCCTTCCAACCCCTCATATTCTGTGATTCTGTGATTAAGCCCTCCCAGAGCCTCTCCTCAGCCTGGCCTGAGCCCCAGCCTCAAAGTTATCTCTGAGCCTTCAGCCTTCTCCTAGACACTTCACGCCCAAACCTCCTTCCTGTGCTCTGACCCCCTCTGTTTATCCCCTCCTACCCTTGAGGGACTCTGCTTGGCCCCTAGCACAGGGCAGGTTCTGGGAGCTCCCAGAGCAGCCTTATGGCCTTGGAAGAGGAGCAGGAGGTGACCTATGCCTGAGCAACTGATGGACACCAGGAGCAGATGGGTAGCAATGCCATGGGCAGCTCAACTGTGCCTCAGGGTCTCCTGCACAGCAGCAGCCACAAGGCTGGGCAGGGGCTGGGAGGTCACTGCTGGCTCAGCAGCTGATAGGGCAGCAGCAGGAAGAGGGTAGGAAAGGGACTGGGAGGTCACTTCTTGCTGCAGCAGCTGAGAGGGCAGCCCCTGACTCCTGGCTGGGCTCTGTGCATTTGGCCTCCCAGCTGCCAGAGTCCCCAGCAGGCAGCAGAAGGCCCGTGGTGGGCAAGGGACATGTGTGACTCCCTGTCCCTGAGCACCTGGCAGCCCCTGCAGGAAGAGCCTTGGAGCTGGGTTGTCACCTCCCTGCCACCTGAGGGCCTGAGGGGACAGCAGCAGGGTCAGGTCTTGTCTGTGGCTGCTGGAGAAGCTGAGAGGCAGCAGCAGGGACCTGCCTTGGAATGCCCTGCAGAGGTTTCTTGTGGCTGCTCAGCTGCCAGGCCACAAGCAGGCTGAGACCTTGGGCCAGCATCGGGACATGAGGGATGGGCTGAGAAGCTCCTAGGACTCCCACATGGTCAGGAGGTGATTGTGAGGTCAAGGCAAATTCCAATCCCATTGAGTCATTGGCCAGCAGCAGGTCCGGGGCGGGGGAGGGAGGGGCGCTGCTGAGAACTGCTGCTGGGCTGGGGACTGATAAGCTGAGAGGCAGCAGCAGGGAGGTGCCTTGACTGTTTCTTTGGAGTTGGAGGTTCTGCTCTGTGCCCATGCAGAAAGGCCTCTGGCTGGGACCATTCCCAATGCCCTGGGCTAGAGCACAGGCTGAACAGAATGAAGAAGGCCAAGTGCAGCTGGGCTGTGGCAGGCAGAGTGTGGCCACCCAGACACAGAGGTTGTCCTCCCCTGCACTCAGCACTGCTGTGGCCACATCTGGATTTTTAGTGTCTGGTTTCTGACCTCCTGCTCTGAAGGAGTTTTGAAGAGCCTGAGAAGCTTCAGAGGATATCTGTAAGGACTGGGGTGGAGAGCCTGAGGGACTGGGACGCCTGTAACCAGGGCACTACAGATGTAGTGTGGTCCTGCTTGAAATCTGGGGATGCTGCAGCTTCTGATGGTTGTGGGACAGGAAGACAACCTCCATAGAGTGCAAATTTTAGGGTTCAGAGTGGAGATGTCCTGGTTTGAGGCCAGGCAGATCCTCTCTTGCCCCTGAGAGTGACAGGACTTGAGGGCAAAGAAAAGTCACTCAGAGGGGATCCTTGTGGTCCAAGAGGCCCTGACTTTGTGTTTCAAGAAATGGCCATGGAGAGTAGAGACAGAGCAGGGAGAGTACAGAAATGTCACAGTGAGAGCTGCTAGGAAAGCAAGATGGGTGTCAAGAGCAGGAAGGGAAAGAGCTGCAGGCAGGGGGCAGTGTAGCACCACCTGCAAGGCTGAAAGCTCAACAGCACTGAAGTCTTTCTCCTCCTGTCTATGGCAGTTGCCTCTCCACCAAGGCCAGGGAGATGAAACAGAGCTTGAGCCTCTCTGCATCTGACTGCCCAGGCTCTGTGGTCAGGGCTTGGCCTTTCTGCTGCAGAAACCAAAGCCAGTGTGGGGGACAGTGTAGGACAACCTGTGGTGGGGATGGCAATGGGCACTGGCAAGGCTGGAAGTCATCAGGAGAACCCAAGGCTTTGCCTTCTTGGCTGTGCCAATCATCCACCACCAAGGGCTGTGAGGAGACTTTTTAAGGCACCAGGGGGTCCTCAGTGCTTCCTTAAACACCCCCAGGAAGGCTGGGGACTCTCATCCCCTTGTCCTTCTCTCAGCATCACAAACCCCACAGCCCACAGCACCTGAGGAGCTCTGACCCATACAGGAGGGACAGGATCTGCCTGCCCAGGCACTGTGCTCAGGGTTTGGCCTTTCTGCTCCATAAACCCAACCCAGAGTTTGCTCTCCTGCACTTTGCCTTTGTCTGCTGCAATCATGGCCTCCACTGAGCTGCTCTAAGGAGCCCTTGGGAGGCTTTTTGGTGATGCCCTCAGTGGGGCCAATCAGTGCTTCAAGGTACTTTGTGTTTTCCTTCTGACTTCTGAAGAAGTTTCTTCAGTCTTCCCTCAGTACCTGAGGTTCCTGCAACGAGTCCCAAGTGCCCTAAGGAGATGTTTGTGTCCCTGCAATCTTCTTCAGGATTTCAAAGTGCACCTCACAAAGTTCATTTTTTTTATATCATAGATAAAATATTTTACTCCATTTCAGTTTAGCTCAGAGATGAGAATTCCCAAGTGACACTGGCCCAGGCTGTCACAGCAGGACATCTGCACTTGCAGGAACATCTGTCCTTCAGGGCTGACATTGAATAAACAATTTGCTCCTCACCCTCCCCCACCTCCCATTTTCTGTCACTGCCCACCTGGGGCTTACAAGGTGATTCAGCAGAATGTGTTCTAATCCAAGAGCCTCTGAAGGACAGAGTGGATAAGGACAAGGCTGACCCTGACTGACCGCAAGGGATCCTGAAGTCAAATCTCTTTCTATGGCTGTGCCTGGAGAGAAGCACCAAGCACAAAGATACAGGGACAGAGCTGGCTGCCTCCAGTGCAAGATAGAAACCTTGACCCTGGTGACAGCAGGAAGACACAGAGAGGTGGAGAGGAGGCTGGCAGAGGGTGCCCTGGAGTTCAGTTCCCTTCTGCTGGAGCTCAGGGCAAACACTCACAAAGCTTTGGCATTCTTAGGGCACAAGACCTGAGCCTGGAGAAGTCTGACTTGGTGCTGGCCCTTGGTGCAGGTTGTGCCTGAGAGATGTCTGACTGGGGGAGATGCTGGACACAGCTGCTGTGACCCAGGAGAGCTCCAAGGCTCTGGCTTTAGGGTCACTGTTTTGAGAGGTGGAGAGCATTGACTTCCATCAGGTGTTTCTCTGATCTGGAGACCCTTGGATGCTGAATCATCCTGGGATCTTTTGCCACTTGCACAGACCCTAAAGCTTTTGACCTCCAAAGATTTCTATCAGTCCCTGTTGGCTGTGATCCAAGCACAGATGCACTGAGCTGCAGGAGGTGACAAACCCCCAAGCCATAGGGAGGGAAATGCAAGGCTGGGAGAGCCCTGGTCAGGGCTGAGCCATTCCTTGCAGCTCAGTCCTCTCCTCTGAACCCTTTACTTCTCTCTGCCTGGGCTCATATCCTTCTCTTCTCTCCATCAGCACTACTCCTTTGTGCTGGGGAGGAGCAAAGTTTGCAGATCTGCTCCTTGGAATAGGCCAGAAGGTAAAGAACCCAACTTTGGCACAGCAGCAAGATCCCAGGCTCCATCTGACCCCTGAGCACCTCTCAGCCCTGTCCAGACCCTCCTCCCAAACCACACTTCACCACTTGTGGAGCTTTGAGGGTCATTGGCTGTGATGAGAATGTAGGAGTTCATCTCCCTGAGCCCCAGGTGTTCAGGTCTCAGTTGCATGGCCAGAGGGGGATGCTTGGGATGGCTACATCCTGGGGTGTCCCCCCCATCAGCACTACAACCAGGGGACTCAGCACAGGAGTTAGGGCTCTGATGCCTCCATTGCAAGAAGTCACACACAGTGTCCTTACTTCTCAGTCACTCGGTCCCCAAGGATTTGCCCAAGAGCAGAGGGGTGACCATTCCTCTCAGCAGCATGGCCTCCCAGAAGGCCCTGGACAAGATCTTGGACAAGTAGAATTTCCTGAAGAATAATTTGAGGAGCCAAAGCTCTGCCTTGAGGAATGGCAGAAGTGGTTGATGGAGACACGAATGAGGACAGCAAGGATGAAGTGTATGAGGATTAGGAGGAGGGGGATGACAGTAATTATGTGGAGGACAAAGGGGATGATGTGGAAGAGGAGGACGATGATATGGAGTAGTAGAAGAATAAAGAGAAGGAGGAAGAAGATGAACGGGAGGAAGA
The DNA here is from genome assembly GCA_015227895.2 of Colaptes auratus. Lineage (NCBI taxonomy): Eukaryota > Metazoa > Chordata > Aves > Piciformes > Picidae > Colaptes > Colaptes auratus. The sequence goes on from JAAWVA010000030.1 coordinate 22,347,679, forward strand.
GGGCAAACCCATATCAGCCCCTCTGTGCCACCCAAGCAGCCACATTGGTGCCCTGAGGGTGGGCAGAGCTTCCTTCTCACACAGCTTGGAGCTGGTAAAGCCCCACTGCCCCCAGCCCAGTGCCCAGCCCTCTGTCAGTGGTGACTACAGCGACAGGTTCACTGCTCACCTCCAACCTCATCTGGCACTGCTGCGTCCACAGCCAGAAGCAGCTGCACCTCTGAGCTGCCTGAGGCAAGAGCTGCACTCAGATGGCCACCCACAGCCAGCACTGCTGCACCCACACCGGTGCCAGTGCTTTACATGCACAGGCTGCAGCAAGAGCTTCATCCGCAGCTTCTCCCTCACCTGGTGGAGGAGTCAGGTGCACAAATAATTTTTTTGTCTGTACCCTTAGATGCAGGAGGGAATACAAGAAGGAACAGGACAGCAGCTGTAGTCAACAAATGGCTCAGAGGCTGGTGCAGTCAGAAGAATTTTGGGTTTTTCGATCTTGAAAAACTTTCTACTGCAGCAGGTCAGCTGGCAAGAGATGGAGTACATCTGTCCCAGAGGTGGGGGAAGGTCACAGTACATGAGAATGGCCTGTCCCCCAAAGGTAAAAAATTCTGGGAAGGGAATTAGCAGGCCCTCATTGACAGGGCTTTAAACTAGCTTTGAAGGGGGAAGGGGCTGAAACCAGTCCCCCCAGACAGGAGTCTGAGGGTGGCAAGCTGGAGTCAGGGACGAAACCAGCAGCCTGGCGGAAGTGCATGTACACTAATGCACGAAGTATGGGCAACCAACATGAGGAGCTGGAAGCCTTGTTGCAGCAGGAAAGTTATGATGTAGTTGCCATCACAGAGACGTGGTGGGACGACTCACATGACTGTAGCTTGATGGCTACAGGCTGTTCAGGAGGGACAGGCAAGGAAGAAGGGGTGGAGGGGTGGCCCTGTACATCAGAGAGGCACTAGATGCCGTTGAGATGGAGATCAGGGACAATCGGGTTGAGTGCTTGTGGGGGAGAATTAGAGGGAAGAGCAGCAGGGCAGACATCCTGGTTGGAGTCTGTTACACACCACCCAACCAGGAGGAAGATGGTGATGAAGCATTCTATAGGCAGCTTAAGGCTGTCTCAAGATCACCTGACCTTGTTCTCATGGGTGACTTCAACCTGCCTGATATCTGCTGGATCACAATGTAGCAGAAAGGCGGCAATCTAAGAGGTTCTTAGAGTGCATGGAGGACAGCTTCTTATCCCAGGTGCTGCGTGAGCCTACCAGGGTAAGGCTCTGCTTGACCTCCTCTTCACCAACAGGGAAGGGCTGGTGGGTGATTTGGTGGTCAGAGGGTGTTTTAGGCACCAGTGACCACGGATAATTTGAATTTTCTGTATTCAGCCAAGCTAAGAGGGACAGCAAGAAGACCTCCACTCTGGACTTCCGGAGGGCAGACTTCAGGCTACTCAAGGAACTAACTCAGAAGGTTCCTTGGGATACAGTCCTTAAAAATAAAGGGGTCCAGGAGAGCTGGACCTATTCAAGGAAGAGCTCTTGAAGGTTCAGGAACAGGCTGTGCCAACGTGCCGGAAGATGAGCTGCCGGGGCAACGGCCAGCCTGGATGGTCATGAACTTCTAAAGAAACTAAGGGAAAAAAAGAGGGTACATCTTTGGAAGGAAGGGAGGCAACCTATGAAATGTTTAGGGAAGTTGTTAGGTCTTGTAGGAAAAAATTAGGGATGCAAAAGCACATTTGGAGCTCAGACTGGCCTCTGCTTCTGTGAAGCACAACAAAAGTCCTTCTATAAATATATTAATAGCAGAGGAAGGGCAAGGACAACCTCCACCCTTGGTGGACACGGAGGGGAATGTTTGTAACAAAGGATGAAGAAAGGGCAGAGGTACTTAACCCTTCTTTGCCTCATTTTTTGTTAGCAGGACAGAATGTCTTCCAGACAGCTGCCTGCAGAGCTGGCAGAAGGAGCCAGGGAGCAGCATAGTTCTCCTCTGGTTCCAGGATGGACAATTAGCGATCTTCTCAGCCGCTTGAACCCCCACAAGTCCATGGGACTGGATGGGATCCATCCTAGGGTGCTGAGAGAGCTGGCAGATGAGCTGGCCAAGCCGCTCTCCATCATTTTTCAGCAGTCCTGGCTCACTGGAGAGGTCCCAGAAACTGGAAGTGCCAACGTGGTGCCCATCCACAAGAAGGGCCAGTTGATGAGCCAGGGAATTATAGGCCTGTCAGCCTGACCTCAGTGCCAGGCAGATTATGGAGCAGGTCATCTTGAGTGTGATCCACAGCACTTACAGGATGGCCAGGGGCTCAGGTCTAGCCAGCATGGATTTAGGAAGGGCAGGTCCTGCCTGACCACCTGATCTCCTTCTCTGATCAGGTGACCCGCCTGGTGGATGTGGGGAGGCCTGAGGATGTGGTCTACCTGGCCTCGCAGGCCTTTGACACTGTCCCCCACAGCAAATTCCTGGCCAAGCTATCAGCCCATGGCTTGGACAGGAGCACCTGCGTTGGGTTAGGAATGGCTGGAGGGCCGAGCCCAAGAGTGGTGGTGAATGGTGCCACAGCCAGCTGGCAGCCAGTCACTAGTGGTGTGCCCCAGGATCATCAGGGCTGGGCCCCATGCTCTTCAACATCTTTATTGATGATCTGGATGAGGGCATCGAGTCCTCATCAGTAATTTTGCAACGACAGCGCGGGGGGCAGATTTGATCTGCTGGAGGGCAGAGAGATCTTTGCAGAGGGACCTCGACAGGCTGGACAGATGGGCAGAGTCAAGGGCATGATATTGAACACATCCAAGTGCCGGGTTCTGCACTTGGCCACAACAACCCCATGCAGTGCTACAGGCTGGGGTCAGAGTGGCTGGAGAGCGGCCAGCAGAGAGGGACCTGGGGTGCTGGTTGATGGTAGGCTGAAAATGAGCCTGCGTGTGTGCCCAGGCAGCCAGAGGGCCAATGGCATCCTGGCCTGCATCAGGAACAGTGTGGCCAGCAGGAGCAGGGAGGCTTCTTCCCCTGTACATGCACTGGTTAGGCCACACCTCGAGTCCTGTGTCCGTTCTGGGCCCCTCAGTTTAGAAGATGTTTCTTGCTGGAGGTGTCCAGAGAAGGGCAACAAAGTTGGTGAGGGTTTGGAAGACAAGCCCTATGAGGAGAGCTGAGGGAGCTGGGGTTGCTTAGCCTGGAGAAGAGGAGACTGAGGGGTGACCTTATTGCTCTCTACAACTCCCTGAGGGACTTGTAACAGGCAGAGGTTGCCTCTTCTCCCAGGCAACCATCACAGAACAGAGGACACAGTCTCAAGCTGTGCCAGGGAGGTTTAGAGGGATGTTAGGACAAGTTCTATACAGAGAGAGTGATTGCCCATTGGAATGGTCTGCCCAGGGAGGTGGTAGAGTCACCATCATTGGAGGTATTCAGGAGGAGACTTGATAGGTTGTTTGGTGCCACGATCTAGTTGTTTGGGTGGGTTGGATTGGTTGATAAGTTGGACACGATGATCTTGAAGGTCTCTTCCAACCTGGTTTATTGCATTGTAGTGTATTGTATTGTATTGTTGCAGACATTTCCCATCATCAATGTTTCCTGTGTGCTTTCTGTCACTGAATGACATTGAAGAAGACTTTGGAGGCCAAGGAACCACCAAATTTCCTTCCCATTCTGATTGGATGATGGCATTCTCTGTTGAGAGGCACAGAGACAGGAGGCAACCACACAGCCACTCTGGCTGAGAGAAACGGACTCAAGTCACAGAGCAGATTGTGGTGGCACAGTCCCCCTGTCACTGGGAGCCTACTCAAGACCTGATTTGATTCCCCCTCCTCCCTTTACTAGGCCATGAACTATCCCAGGGTAAGCCAAGTAAGGATCAGGACAGAGAGAAATAGAGCCCTGAGAGGTGTCCTTGGTGTGCTGCACCCTCCTGCAAGTGCAGATGTCCTGCTGAGACAGCCTGGGTCAGTGTCACTTGGGGAATTATCATCTCTGCTCTGAGCTGAAAGCTAACAGAGTATTCTCCCTTTGATATGAAAGAAATACTAAAGGAGCTTTGTGAGGAGCACTTTGAAACCTTGAAGAAAACTACAGAGACACAAAGAGCTCTTAGGGCACTTGGGGATCATTGCCTGAGCCTCACACACTGAGAGGAGACTGAAGGAATCTGCTCAAGATGTCAGAAGCAGAACAAAAATTCCTTCAAGTCTTACTTGGCCTCACTGAGGGCCATTAGCAACAAAGCCTCCCGGGGTGGTTAGAGAAGCTCCATGGAGGCCATGATTGAAGGCAGACTGGAAGTCTTCAAAATCAGGAGTTTCAGCACCCAAGCTAGTGGGAGATGTCCCTGGCCATGGTCAGGGTGTGCACTCGATGCTCTCTTCCATCTCTCCAGTCCAAACCATCCAGGATTCTTTGATTCCAATATCCCAACCCCTTCTCCACAGGGCTGCAGCTACCTCCCTACACCATGGGGTGTTTGCATCTCCCCTAGGCCCCGCACCCCCATACAAAGGAAATGTTGCCATTCCTGGCCATGAGTGGCAATGGCTTGGGCAAATCCAATCCAGAGGCACTCCCTCAGAAGAGGAAAGCAGCAATGAGTTCTGCTGAGGCAGGAGGAGAATCTGAGACATTGGAATGAATTGGATGGAATTCAGCAAGGGAACGGAGATGTCAACAGTTGCAGTTTGGTGCCAAGGGTCACTCTCTCACCTTCACCATGGGAGAATCCTGCAGAGGAAAATGAGTTTGGGGGAGGATTAGAAAGATTGTGAAAGGAAAATCTCCTTGGGGCTGGAAGGATTTTTCATGGAGCCTGGGAAGAAAGGCCTCAAGGAAGCCCTTCTGTTGCCTCACAAGGCTCTGAATGGACTCATCCCTTCCAACCCTGACTGAGACTATGATATTATGATACTATGACTCCCTCACTCTCTCAACAACTTGAGAGAGAAGCCTGTCTGGGGTTAAATCCAATCCTAGTGCCAGACTTGGTCCCTGGGTTATGACTCAGAGTTTGGGTGCAGGGATTTCAGGGGCAGTGCTTCCCCAAGGCACTGTGGCTCCTGTAGAACTTGAAGGCAGCAGCAGCAGTTTGAAATCCCTTCATCAGTTCTGGTGAATCATGAGCTCAGGCTGTGGGATTTCACAGCAGCACTTAACAAGTCAAACCCCAACAGCTGGTTACAATCAATGCAGGGATTTAGATCAGGATTCCACAGGCTTTGACCCACAGTCCCCATCTTGAGGTCCAACAGCTGAGGAGATGTGAGGAGAGAAGCTGCCAGGGAAGACTGAAGCAAAATGTGTTTGTGTAGCTCATCCTTCTCCTCAACCATTGTTACCAGCTGTCCAGTGTTGCTCATCACAGAGGACATCCTTCCGTTGACTTCCCTTCTCTGGCTGGCAGTCCTGCAGAAGCTGCTTCTTGTTCTTTGCATGCCTAGAAAGGTTCAGCTCCAGCCATAGCTTGGCCTTCCTGACCCCATCCCTACACCACAGGGCAGTGTCCCTGTGCTCTTCCCAGCATCCCTCTCCCTGCTTCCACTGCCTGTGCAGTTCCTTCTTGCCCTTCACTTTCACCAGCAGGTCTTGACCAGGCCACCCAGGGGAGCAGTGGAATCCTCATCCCTAGAGGTGTTCCAAACTGTGCAGCCATGGCACTGCAGGACAGGGCTTCATGGCCATGGTGGTGTCAGTTCTCAGAGGTCTGTTGCAGCAGAAAGGATTCTATCATTCTATGCTTCCATGACTCAGCCATGCCAGTCTCTTGCCTGCCTTGCCTGATCTCTTTCCGCCAGCTGTTAATGTTTGTGTGCAGCTGGCTCCCCCTGGCTGTGCTGAGCCATCAACACAAGGCCACAAGCTGAGAAACTGCAGGGCACTACAGCTAATGAAAGGAGTCCCTGGTTCTGTGCTGACCAGAGCAGGAATCAGCATGACAAGCCTCTTGGAAACACCAAGTGGACACAAAGCCAGCAAAGCCAGGGGCAGTGAGGAGAGAGCAGAGCTGGGCTATTGGGAGAGGAATGTTTGAGGAAGATCAAAGAGAAGAACTTGGAGGCAAAAGAAGGAAAAGAAAATCTAAAGCATAACCATTTGGCCTCTTTGGATTCCAGCTCCTGCTGAAGTTCCATCCTGTCTGGCACTGCTGCACTCACAGGTGGAGTTACTTGTGGTGAAGGCACATTATGCCCAGAATTATGTCCAAATACTGAAACCTGTCCCAGCACATGGACAAGTTCCCCTCCTTTCATGAGGGAAACAAAGGCCAAGGTGGCACAGACCCCTGCACACCCCCATGGCATGGGATGCTGGTGCTGATGCCAAGCATGGCATAATTCCAGCTTCACGCTCCCATAGGCTGCAGCCGGTTGTTTACGAGAGTGCCCATTGGCCACATCCAGCCTCCAGGAACCTATCAGTATTAGCCCAGCTTGTAAATACGTTGTCCTCTTTCTCTTAGTATAGGATGGGATAGGATAGGATAGGATAGAATAGAATAGAATAGAATAGAATAGAATAGAATAGAATAGAATAGAATAGAATAGAATAAAATAGAATTAACCAGGTTGGAAAAGACCTTTGAGATAATCGAGTCCAACCTACCACCCAACACCATCTAATCAACTAAACCATGGCACCAAGTGCCACATCCAGTCTCTTCCTAAACACCTCCAGTGATGGTGACTCCACTACCTCCCTGGGCTGCACATTCCAAGGGCAAATCCCTCTTTCTGTGAAGAACTTCTTCCTAACATCCATCTTCATCCTCTCTCCTTGCCAGAGCTGCTAAGCTCCTGCCATAGCCTTTGCCATTAAGCTCATTGCTATTAAGTCTTCTCTCTCCTGGATGCAAGCAAATGAGTGGCCTCTGCAAGGTAAGGAGAAGCCAGCATCTGAGCAGGCCTGTTGAGCCTCAGCCCTGAGAGTATCTCCAGAGCAGAGACCAACGCTGAGAGCCTGAGAAGCTGCAGCAGGGACTTAGCCGAGGCAGGCAGTGCAAACATCTGCCTCAGCCTGAAGCAGCAGACTGAGGAGCTGCACAGCCCTGTGTGTGTCAGCTCAGAAAGCAGGACCAGCACTGCCCACATGACCCTGCCATTGCGGGAGAGAAGAGGAGTCGCCGCTTCTGCCGCTCTGTGCCCTGTGAACCCCAGGGGAATCCAGAGCACCGTTCATGCCCTGTGCTCCAAAGCCAGGACTACTCCAAGAGGCTCCTGCCTGCTCCTTCAAGCCAACAAAGGGGAAGTTGCTACTCTGTGCAGCTGCACCTCTTCCCCAGGGTCATCCTCACCAGCCCCAAAGATCATTGTCACAAGGGCCAACCCCATCCCAGGAACAGCCCTACCGGCCCTGCTTGGCTGACACCGTAGGTCCACTCCCTGCCATCCGGAGGGAGCCACCTGGGTCCTGCAAAGGGAGCCTGCCTACAGGCTAGCCTACGTTCCATCCTCTCTCCACTGCCATGGGAGGGAGAAGGTTGCCTCCACTGTCACTGTCCAGACCAGCCCAGGAGCCAGCCCCGGGGACAGCAGCCTGCTGGAACCTAACCTTGCTACAAACAAAGGACACAGTGAATCTTTCACCTGCTTCCCACTCACCGATGTTCAGTTCAAAGTACCTGTGCCTAGCAGCACATTTCTACTTCCAGCCTCTGATGCATTGTAATACCTCTGTATAGAGTTAAGCACCTGCCAGCGTCTCATCGAGTCACCACCTGGTGGACAAGCGGTGGAATTGCAGCCTGTTATATGAATAGAAATTAATTCTGCAAATATTCGAATTGAGTCCAAATTATCAATACTGAACCACTTCTGGGATGTATTTCACAGTCGTGCACTAGAATATGGATATAAAATAGTGACTCATCAGTTATTGATAATTTTCACAATTAATAAAATTAATATTTATATACTTCATATTGCATATTCCTACATTAATAACCTTTTCATCACATCAAGAAATTTAATCACTTGTCCTGGACCTTGACATTTGGAAGGTGGAATGTCTAACCCACTCTTGGTGGGTTCATAGGAAGGGAATTCTCTCCCTCTCTCCCTGCCCAGCCCCCTGCAGTGGGGGAGTCTTACTGGGGTCTGCATTGAAAATACCACACCTCACAATACAGACTGGGCCCCTCCCATCCTCTCTACTCAGTCCCCTGCTCTAACACAGTGGAGATGAACCCCTCCTGCACCTCGCCCCATACAGCTCATCCTCTCCCAAACCCACCCCTCACCCTGACTCTGCCCCCATTGCTCATCTTGGCCCCAGCCTTTACCCTTGGCATTGATCCTTTGACCTTAACCCCAGGCCTCAACCTAGCCCCAGCACACCCCCTGCCTCTCAGAGCTGGCCCTCACCTGAGCCCTGCCCAGCACTCTCAGCAGGACAGCTGAAGGAAGGAGATTCATTAACTTCTCACTAACTGTTAGAAACTTTCCCACTCATTAGAGTAGTTCTCAGCCATAAATAAAGGAATCATTGAGCTTGGTAGAGCTGGAAAAGGCCACCCAGGGTGGGTCACGTTTGGCCTGACAGTGCTGGAGTTGCTGTCCTCTGGTGCCCACTGGTCGCCGGTGTGGGGGTGAATATGCCAGGTGAGGGAGGAGCTGTGGCTGAAGCCCTTGCTGCAGCCGGTGCAGGCGAAGGGCTGGCACTGGTGTGGGTACGGCGGTGCTGGCTGAGGGTGGACATCCGGGTGAAGCTCTTGCTTCAGGCAGCTCAGAGGTGCAGCTGCTTCTCAGTGACAGAGATGTAAGGAGACTGTGTGTGACTTCTTGCAACGGAGGGATCAGCCCTCTAACTCCTGTGCTGAGTCCCCTGGTTGTAATGCTGATGGGGATGACACACCCTGGTACCTAACCACACCCCTCTGGCCATGCAACTGACCCTTGACCACCTAGAGCTCAGGGGGTTGACCCCCTAAATTCCTGGCACAATAACCCTCAAAACCTTACAAGAGGTGAGATGTGGTGGGGAGGAGAGTCTGGGGGGCATTGAGAGGTGCTCCGAGGTCAGCAGGAGACTGGGGTCTTGCTGCTGTCCCAAAGTTGGGTTCCTTACTCTCTGGGCTGCTCCAGGGGGGACAGATCTGCAAACTCTGCTCTTGCCTAGCCCAGAGATTCAGGGCTGATAAAGAGAAGGTATGGCCCCAGTCAGAGAGAAGCAAAGGGCTCAGAGGAGAGGACTGAACTGCAAGGGATGGCTCAATGTTGACCACGGTTCTACAGCAGAGCAGGCAGGGCTCCTGAAGATAGGAGGTGTTCTGTGGAGACTCATCTCCTTGCCCAGCAGACAACCAAGAGCACAAATCTGCAAGGCAGGAGCACAAGTGAGAGGCCTGCAGGCAGCCTCTCCCAGGCCTTGGCTGCTGATTCCTCCCACTGCCTGCAGGTTTCTCCCATTTGCTGCTCAGGGCTCTGCTGCCTGCAACTCTATTGGCAACTCTATTGCTCTGGCCCCTGGTGTCCTCGCTCACCCTGCTCACAGAGCCCACCCCACCCACTGAGTGCTCAGCTCTGCCCTGCAAGCATCTCCTACCCACAGGACTCTGCCCAAGTGCACATCCCATTGACACACATGAAGGCCAAAGAGCCTCATTTGAAGGGCTGTTGTTTCCTTCTCTCCCTGCTCAAGTCTCTGAGATTATATTTTGGAGGAATTCTGACCCAGCTCCAGAACCAGTGCCTGGGAGACCACTGACTCCAGCTGAAGATACAGATGAGGAGCATGCTGTTAAGGGTGCTGTGGTTTGGATTTGTTACCCAGCCAGTGCTGAGAGCAGACTCTGTCCTCACTGCATGGATCAGTTGGGGAGACACCAGTGACAACTCCGTGTACGATGTACACCACTTGCCCACTCCTCTCTTCCTCCTCCTTGCAGTAAGGACACTCACCATGGCCCAAGCACAAGCTCCTTGGGACCATCTGCTGCTGAGATCCACTGGAAGTGCTGAAACCCCACAGAGCAAGGCAGGCTAAGATCTCTCTTGGTTTCCATGGAAATGAAAGGTGCAGCAAACCTGCCTTGGGCTGGGGCAGCTCCATGGCAGAAGAGCAAATGCAGACTGGATGCAGGCAGTCAATGGATCTACTCACCAGGAACCAAATGAAAAGAGAATCTTCTACAACCCATTCTACCAACCCGAGCACAAGACTGTAACACAACAGCCCATCCAGACTCAGGTTGTTGGTGTAACTTCCCCATGACCAAACCCATAACTGGGTTTTGTATTTGGGGTTCTGTGGACAGTCCCTGAAACCATCCCATGCACCCACAGGACACTGTGCACAGAGACCATGTGCTGGGCTGGGCAGGGACTGGCTTGAAAGCAGCCATGAAGAAAAGGCCATGGGGGTGCTCGTGGAGGAGAAGCTCAACAGGAGGCAGCAGTGAGCACTTGCAGCCCAGAGAGACAACCAGAGCCTGGGCTGCAGCCTGTAGATCCATGGTGATCAATGACTTCGTTTGAAATAGAATCAATCTATATAAGAACCCAAAAAGGGAGTGGTAATGAAAAGTTGAGATGGTCTTCATGTCTGTGTGAGGCCCTGGAGGGGATGAGATGTGCAACCAAACCATGTGAGAAAGGATGGGAAGGAAAAAGAACCAAGTGCTGCATCCTTGAAGCAGATGGGAAAGACAAGTGGGGAGAAGAGCCCCTGTTCAGATCCAGATGCAACAGTGAGCTGAGTGGGGATAGGCTGAGGGAAAGGGGAGTTGTAACATTCCCCTCTGCCTGAAGAAGGAGCCACAGGCTCTGCAGGTCTGGGCCCCTTGGCTCCCCTTGCAGCCCTGGTCCTGCTCTCAACTGCTCTGTTAGTTTGTGCCTCAGCTCATGGTGCTGGAACCAGCTGGGCCTGCACCACAATATTTGTCACAGCTCGGGAACACCACTGTCGGGGAGCGGCGAGGGAAGACAGCAGCAATCAATGTGATTGATAAGCACGCTTCAACGTTATTGCCCGGATACACAGCTTATATAGCATCTCAGCTAAATATGCACAAGCGTCACTATTCTATTGGTCTCTGACTGAAGGCAACATTATAATATCCAGCCCACCTGTAATTAGGTCTGTGTACAATATCAAAGGCTCTGTGTACATTCCAAGAAAACTCCCTTCTCACTAGCTCTTCCTTTCCCATCCAATTATCTTACCTAGCTGTTCCTTTCCCATCCAGTTATCTTGCAAACACACAGCTGCGAGAACAGCTACGAGGCCATAGTGACCTTGCTGCTTCAGCAAGGCAGCTAACTATGAGCGGTAAACAACAAGATGGAGCAAGGCCTACATATTCTGCTCAAGCAGCTGTTCCACAGAGACATGTCCCTTAGATTTAAGCCATTCTACAACAATTCCCCCCTTTTTCTTTTGTACAAGGAAGCTCAAGATGTTACCTCATTTACATTTCTCATAATACATCCATATGCAATATGCAAAACAAGCAATATCAACAGGACAATACCAATCCAGCGTAAAACTTCTTTAAGCAGACCTAATAACCAAGGAGACATATTTCCAAACCAAGATTGAAACCATTGATCTAAAGGATTTACATTTTTAACAATTGAGTATGATTTTCCAACCAAGCAATCCTTTTATGAATTGATTGACTATGATCAGACAAATTAAAACAACACATGCCTTCAAAATCCTCACAGCCATGACCATTAGCTAAAAGCAAAAAATCAACAGCAGCTCTATTCTGTAAATATGCATGCCTTAAACTATTTTGATCTAAAAGCAACTGATCTAAAATTACAGTAGTAACATTAGCCTGTTTAGCTGACCAACAAGATAACTTGCTGTGTTTGTAGCTACCAGTGCCCTGCTTTAGTTACACAGTGCAGGCACAGCGCTGTTTTGCCACACTGATAGCAACTTTTGCACTTGTGCTGAGCATGGCCTACCACCATGTCAGGCTCTCTAGGCCTACACTGCCAGATTACTCACACTGCTCGTCACCGGCATTGCCACAAATTCCCCTTTTTGTTTTTGTGAGCACTCTGCTCATGGGAGTTGTTCTCATCCCGTACAAGATACTCTTTGCATACACAGAAGCAAGCGAGTTAAAGCTAAGCTATATAACAAAAGCAAAAGTTTTATAACACAGCATGTCTAACAGACTGATGAAACCCATACAAGGCACAATGCTTAAGTTCATCTAGTTAGAATGTTCTAACAGAGTTGGCATAAAATGTGGTCAAAGACAGCAAACATTGTAAAGAAGAACTCAGGTCGTAATAGTTCTGATCTTCACATTTCACTCTTCTTATTGACAGAGAAGACCTGATTATGCCTAAACACAATACACACAGAGATTAAGACACAAATGCAATTCTTAGCACTGTCTTTTACAGTATGCTTTAGTGGTTTGTTGCATCTTTATTTTATCTAGGATGGTCAAAAATCATGAATTGTTTAATGGTAGCAAGATTTCTTTAATCTGTAAAGGTAGATCTGGCCAGGCTCTAGCTTCACAGACAGAAAACTTGCAGGCAAACAGCAAGAGCAAAATGGCTTCATTGCTTTACCCAATAGAAAACTACACATAATAATGTGTTTTTTGCTCATCCTAGTAATACTGATCTCTTAATGTTCACACAACAGTTAAGCAGTCATGACACTCAGTTATAAGTTAGATACTTTCCGTTGACATCTTGGATTATTGTGACAGGCGTTGCGGTCAGTGCTAGGCAGCCCTGCTGACCGTCACCTTCATGACAGCCGTGCCACGCTCGCGCTGCCTTGTGGTGAGAGGGTTGCAGCACTTTGCAAAGTTTATGTTTCTAGGTGTTGACATGAACTAACTATTTCTTGTTGGTACCATTAAAAAACTTCTTTGCTATGGGGTGTTCTCTCTTTCCCCCTTTTTTCCCTTTTTTTTTTTTCTTTTTTTTTTTTTTTCCCCTTTTTGGCATGCATGTTTTTGTTGCAGTCTCCAACCTAAAATGAAAATGCATGTTGCGTTATAATGAATTTTGATTTTCCCTGTAAGTGCGTAATATTATAACAAACTGGTGAGATAACATATAAGTTCATATGAATATTTTCTCTAATCACACAACAATCAACCAACCATAATATTCCATCCAAATTCCCATGGTGCTGTGATACATTCTTCTGATCGATGCTTTTGATCCCAGATTATCATAACAGTTATTGTGATCGATGTTCAGCTTCATGGGAAATGCTGTTTCCTCATAGTCTTGATGGTTCTACACATTAGCTAAGGAATACTTTTAAAAATTAATGGCTATTTACTACAAACCTTAACTATATTACTATTTACTACAAAGCTTAACTATATTACATGGAGCTCCTTTGAAATGCCTAGGCACACAACTAAGAAAGTTCGAACCATAACAAATCTTACAATGTGAACTCATTACTAAGTCCTTATACCTTGCTACAATTACTATGTACTAAGTACCTATAAATACCAAATGCTTACTATTCATTATGCTTACTAGGAAAACTTAACAAAACTCTAAATAACCAAACTCTGAAAGACATTACAATCAGAAATTATGAAAAGAGACGGGTGGGTGGGGGTGGCTAGCAAGGTGTGCAGTAGTTGCAATTGTTTGTGCGGTAGGGTCTTAACAACTTGCAGCCTATCATGCCTGAGCGACCACTGCTCCACCCATACTGCATTAGCTGTTTTCCATTTTAATTTGAGGGTTGGTTGCTGACCAGTAGCCGCCACAGAAAAGGAACAGAAACAAGTTTTGCTCCTAGCTAACTTAAGGTGTCTCAACCCAATAGAGTAACTGGAAGGGTTAACACGTACGGTCTTACAGTGATTGATTTGCCGTCATAAAAAGCTAATTGCACTGGCTCTTTGCTGACCCAGGTTGTTTGGATACATTTAAAACCCTTTAAACCTTTTAAACTCAAGACCATTCCATTTATGATGAGATACAATAGTGATATCAGCTCCTGATAGTCACAGTCTGTTCTAATTTTCCCTTCTATTACTGCATTTCTCACAATACCTTTCCAGCGGCGCAGCAGGACAGTTCCCCGTCCCTCCCACCTCCCGATCCCTTACACTATCGTCCCTTTGGAATTCGAGTGTAGCCTCCGTCGTAGTGATGTTTTCTGCTGACAATGTGTGGGGCGTAGGAGGCGGGGGGATGGTGAGGTGATCGCTGGTGCTGGCCGCTGCCGGGCCGCTGCCGGGCCCGCCTCCACGGGGACGGCCGCTGGGGCCGCTGCCGTGGGGGCCACCGTGGGGGCCGCTACAGTCCGCGCTGCCGGTGTCAGTGGTGCGTCGGTCGGTGCCGCCTCGGTCGGAGCCATCGGTGCCCGTGGGGGCCGTCGGGGCTCGCGGAAGGGGTGCGGTTGTAAGAATGCCGTAACCGCGAGCCTCCAAGCGCTCCATTTTTCTAAGAGGGACTGTGAAACAAAGTTGGCACTGTTTGATTTCTCAGCGTCGGTGTTGTCTCTTCCGAATCCGAGCTGTCGTTGGCGATATTAGGAGATGTTGATGAATGGGATCAAACACGCTAAACCACAAGTTTCGCTGCCTTTTTATCGCTTCCTCCCTGCTGGGATGGTGTCTGGTGTTTAGCACCTCATCCCACAGCTAGGCTCTGGTTTTGTCCCGTGCTTCGGGTAGTAAAAGCTTCAGTTGCTCTGGGGATAAAATCATGATTCCGGGCCCAGGCTAATAGCCCTTTCAAAATCCCAATAATCTCAGTAACACCTCTCACGGAGAGGATAGTTAGTCCGTTCAAAATGCCAGAATTGTCAGTAATACCTCTCTCGGAGAGGACAGTTTGGAGGGCGTTTAGCACAGCTCTTCTGTTTCGCGGAGTGCTTCACCGTGCCCCTCCCCGGCTGCTTTTGCAGCTTTACGGCACTTTTGTCACCATCTATGACCAAGTCCCACAGTTTGTTTCCATATTCTCTCCAACACATCAACACTAAACACATCTTCTGACGACTTGAAAAAAACATTCTCCCTACCAAACTGTAATAAATGTTCAGGATGCTTCTTTAAATCCACATCCTCTACACTGCGTTTCTCAAGGAAACTTAAAAATAAGTTAAGGGCTACTTTGCTTTCCATCCCTTAGTGCAGCCTTCAAAAACCCGTGGAAGTCGAGTAGCAGCCCTTACCCGGACGGCGAGCTTAATTCCAATTCAGGAAACCCAGCTCAGGCACGGTACGAACTCCCTACGCCAGCGTTGAGTCGCACTTTGCCCCTCGATTCGCTGCTAATCGATGCTTTTCCGGCTCGCCACCACCCCGACCGCAAGAAGGTCTCCGCAGGCCTCCTATCCCGCGTCGGGGGTTCTCTCCCTTACCCCACTGGATCGTCCGTCCCTGTTCTAGGCGCCAGATGTCGGGGAGCGGCGAGGGAAGACAGCAGCAATCAATGTGATTGATAAGCACGCTTCACCTTTATTGCCCGGATACACAGCTTATAGAGCATCTCAGCTAAATATGCACAAGCGTCACTATTCTATTGGTCTCTGACTGAAGGCAACATTAGAATATCCAGCCCACCTGCAATTATGTCTGTGTACAATATCAAAGGCTCTGTGTACATTCCAAGAAAACTCCCTTCTTACTAGCTCTTCCTTTCCCATCCAATTATCTTACCTAGCTGTCCCTTTCCCATCCAGTTATCTTACAAACACACAGCTGCGAGAACAGCTACGAGGCCATAGTGACCTTGCTGCTTCAGCAAGTCAGCTAACTATGAGCAGTAAACAACAAGATGGAGTAAGGCCTACACATTCTGCTCCAGTAGCTGTTCCACAGAGACATGTCCCTTAGATTTAAGCCATTCTACAACACTCAGGGCCCTGGGAGATCTGGTTGAGGGGTCAGGTCCACAAATAATTTTTTCGTCTATACCTTTAGTTGCAGGAGGGAATACAAGAAGGAGCAGGTCAGCAGCTGGCTTAGAGGCTGGTGCAGTCGAAAGAATTTTGGGTTTTTTGATCTTGGAGAACTTTCTATTGCACCAGGTCGGCTGGCAACAGATGGAGTACATCTGTCCCAGAGGAGGGGAAAGGTCACAGTAGACGAGAATGGCCTGTCCCCCAAAGGGAAAAAGATTCTGGGAAGGGAATTGGCAGGTCTCATTGACAGGGCTTTTAACTAGATTTGAAGGGGGAAGGGGCTGGAACCAGTGATCCCAGACAGGAGTCTGAGGGTGGTAAGCTGGAGTCAGGGGCAAAACCAGCAGCCTAGCTGCAGTGCATGTACACTAATGCACGAAGCATGGGCAACAAACAAGAGGAGCTGGAAGCCTTGTTGCAGCAGGAAAGTTATGATGTAGTTGCCATCACAGAGACATGGTGGGACAACTCGCATGACTGGAGCGCTGCAATTGACGGCTACAGGCTGTTAAGGAGGGACAGGCAAGGAAGAAGGGGTGGAGGGGTGGCCCTGTACATCAGGGAGGCACTAGATGCCGTTGAGATGGAGATCAGGGATGATCGGGTTGAGTGCTTGTGGGTGAGAATTAGAGGGAAGATCGGGAGGGCAGACATCCTGGTTGGAGTCTGTTATAGACCACCCAACCAGGAAGAAGATGTTGATGAAGCATTCTATAGGCAGCTTAAGGCTGTCTCAAGATCACTTGACCTCATTCTCATGGGTGACTTCAACCTGCCTGATATCTGCTGGGATCTCAGCACAGCAGAGAGGAGGCAGTCTAGGAGGTTCCTTGAGTGCATGGAGAACAGCTTCTTATCCCAGGTGCTGCGCGAACCTACCAGGGGTAAGGCTATGCTTGACTTCCTCTTCACCACTAGGCAAGGGCTGGTGGGTGATGTGGTGGTCAGAGGGTCTTTAGGCACCAGTGACTGTCGGGGAGCGGCGAGGGAAGACAGCAGCAATCAATGTGATTGATAAGCACGCTTCAACTTTATTGCCCGGATACACGGCTTATATAGCATCTCAGCTAAATATGCACAAGCATCACTATTCTATTGGTCTCTGACTGAAGGCAACATTAGAATATCCAGCCCACCTGTAATTAGGTCTGTGTACAATATCAAAGGCTCTGTGTACATTCCAAGAAAACTCCCTTCTCACTAGCTCTTCCTTTCCCATCCAATTATCTTACCTAGCTGTCCCTTTCCCATCCAGTTATCTTACAAACACACAGCTGCAAGAACAGCCACGAGGCCATAGTGACCTTGCTGCTTCAGCAAGGCAGCTAACTATGAGCGGTAAACAACAAGATGGAGCAAGGCCTACATATTCTTCTCCAGCAGCTGTTCCACAGAGACATGTCCCTTAGATTTAAGCCATTCTACAACAATTCCCCCCTTTTTCTTTTGTACAAGAAAAGCTCAAGATGTTACCTCATTTACACTTCTCATAATACATCCATATGCAATATGCAAAGCAAGCAATATCAACAGAACAATACCAATCCAGCGTAAACCTTCTTTAAGCAGACCTAATAACCAAGGAGACAGATTTCCAAACCAAGATTGAAACCATTGATCAAAAGGATTTACATTTTTAACAATTGATTGAGCATGATTTTCCAACCAAGCAATGCTTTTATGAATTGATTGACTACCATCAGACAAATTAAAACAACACATGCCTTCGAAATCCTCACAGCCATGACCATTAGATAAAAGCAAAAAATCAACAGCAGCTCTGTTCTGTAAATATGCATGCCTTAAACTATTTTGATCTAAAAGCAGTTGATCTAAAATTACAGTAGTAACATTAGCCTGTTTAGCTGACCAACAAGATAACTTGCTGTCTTTGTAGCTACCAGTGTCCTGCTTTAGTTACACGGTGCAGGCACAGCGCTGTTTTGCTACACTGATAGCAACTTTTGCACTTATGCTGAGCATGGCCTTCCACCATGTCAGGCTCTAGCCTACACTGCCAGATTGCTCACACTGCTCGTCACCGGCATTGCCACAAATTCCCCTTTTTGTTTTTGTGAGCACTCTGCTCATGGGAGTTGTTCCCATCCCATACAAGATACTCTTGCATACACAGAAGCAAGTTAAAGCTAAGCTATATAACAAAAGCAAAAGTTTTATAACACAGCATGTCTAACAGACTGATGAAACCCATACAAGGCACAATGCTTAAGTTCAGCTAGTTAGAATGTTCTAACAGAGCTGGCATAATACGTGGTCAAAGACAGCAAACATTGTAAAGAAGAACTCAGGTCGTAATAGTTCTGATCTTCACATTTCACTCTTCTTATTGACAGAGAAGACTTGATTATGCCTGAACGCAATACACACAGAGATTAAAACACAAATGCAATCCTTACCACTGTCTTTTACAATATGCTTTAGTGGTTTGTTGCATCTTTATTTTCTCTAGGATGGTCAAAAATCATGAATTGTTTAATGGTAGCAAGATTTCTTTCATCTGTAAAGGTAGATCTGGCCAGGCTCTAGCTTCACAGACAGAAAACTTGCAGGCAAACAGCAAGAGCAAAATGGCTTCATTGCTTTGCCCAATAGAAAATTACACATAATAATGTGGTTTTGCTCATCCTAGTAATACTGATCTCTTAATGTTCACACAACAGTTAAGCAGTCATGACACTCAGTTATAAATTAGATACTTTCTGTTGACATCTTGGATTATTGTGACAGGCGTTGAGGTCAGCGCTAGGCAGCCCTGCTGACCGTCACTTCATGACAGCCGTGCCACGTTCGTGCTGTCTTGTGGTGAGAGGGTTGCAGCACTTTGCAAAGTTGATGTTTCTAGGTGTTGACATGAACTAACTATTTCTTGTTGGTACCATTAAAAAACTTCTTTGCTATGGGGTGTTCTCTCTTCCCCCCCTTTTTCCCTTTTTTTTTTTTTTCTTTTTTTTTTTCCTTTTTTTTCCCTTTTTTTTTCCTTTTTTTTCCCTTTTTTTTTCCTTTTTTTTTTTTTTTTTTTTTTTTTCCTTTTTTTCCTTTTTTTTTTTTTCCTTTTTGGCATGCATGTGTTTGTTGCAGTCTCCAACCTAAAATGAAAATGCATGTTGCGTTATAATGAAGTTTGATTTTCCCTGTAAGTGCGTAATATTATAACAAACTGGTGAGATAACATTTAAGTCCATATGAACATTTTCTCTGATCACACAACAATCAACCAACCATAATATTCCGTCCAAATTCACAGGGTGCTGTGGTACATTCTTCTGATCGATGCTTTTGATGCCAGATTATCATAACAGTTATTGGGATCAACGTTCAACTTCATGGGAAATGCTGTTTCCTCATAGTCTTGATTGTTCTACACATTAGCTAAGGAATACTTTAAAAATTAATAGCTATTTACTACAAACCTTAACTATATTACTATTTACTACAAACCTTAACTATATTACATGGAGCTCCTTTGAAATGCCTAGGCACACAACTAAGAAGGTTCAAACCATAAGAAATCTTACAATGTGAACTCATTACTAAGTCCTTATACCTTGCTACAATTACTATGTACTAAGTACCTATAAATACCAAATGCTTACTATTCATTATGCTTACTAGGAAAACTAAACAAAACTCTAAATAACCGAACTCTAAAAGACATTACAATCAGAAATTATGAAATTAGCACTGTTGCTTTAAATCAGAACAGAGCTTTGGTAGACTAGAGTCGTACCAGAAAAGAGACGAGCGGGGCAAGGTGTGCAATAGTTGCAATTGTTTCTGCGGTAAGGGTCCTAACAACTTGCAGCCTATCATGCCTGAGCGACCACTGCTCCACCCATACTGCATTAGCTGTTTTCCATTTTAATTTGAGGGCTGGTTGCTGACCAGTAGCCGCCACAGAAAAGGAACAGAAACAAGTTTTGCTCCTAGCTAACTTAAGGTGTCTCAACCCAATAGAGTAACTGGAAGGGTTAACACGTACGGTCTTACAGTGATTGATTTGCCGTCGTAAAAGCTAATTGCACTGGCTCTTTGCTGACCCAGGTTGTTTGGATGCATTTAAAACCCTTTAAACCTTTTAAACTCAAGACCATTCCATTTATGACGAGATACAATAGTGACATCAGCTCCTGATAGTCACAGTCTGTTCTAATTTTCCCTTAGCCTTCTTATCCTCAAATCCTGTTAAAAGTTTTAGGCACTCAGGACTCAGATGGTATTAGCTGAACAATCTCTGTCCCAACAAGAGTGCTACAGAGCATAACTTTCTTAGCCCAATCATAATCAGAATCTACTGAACCAGGAATTATAAGGATGCCCTGTCTAGAGGTAGACGATCTGCCAACTAACAGAGCACAGGGTTGGTGACCCAGAGGACCGTGTTGATGGGACTCGACAACAACATTTTGTGGACTCAAGAATGACCTATTGGTAAAATGCTGAGAACCTGTTTAGCTTTTTCGTTAGCATTGTCAAATGCCAGAATAATACCACAGGAGATGCATGTACAGGAAAATCTACAGATTCCCTTCTATTACTGCATTTCTCACAATACCTTTCCAGCGGCGCAGCGGGACAGTTCCCCGTCCCTCCCACCTCCCGATCCCTTACACTATCATCCCATCGGAATTCGATTGTAGCCTCCGTCATAGTGATGTTTTCTGCTGACAATGTCTGGGGCGTAGGAGGCGGGGGGATGGTGAGGTGACCGCTGGTGCTGGCCGCTGCCGGGCCGCTGCCATGCCGCCGCCATGGGGACGGCCGCTGGGGCCACTGCCGTGGCTGCTGCCGTGGGGGCCACTGTGGGGGCCGCTACAGTCCATGCTGCTGGTGTCGGTGGTGCGTCGGTTGGTGCCGCCTCGGTCAGAGCCGTCAGTGCCCGTGGGGGCCGTCGGGGCTCGCGGAAGGGGTGCGGTCGTAAGAATGCCGTAACTGCGAGCCTCCAAGCGCTCCATTTTTCTAAGAGGGACTGTGAAACAAAGTTGGCACTGTTTGATTTCTCAGCGTCGGTGTTGTCTCTTCCGAATCCGAGCTGTCGTTGGCGATATTAGAAGGAGATGTTGATGAATGGGATCAAACACGCTGAACCACAAGGTTCGCTGCCTTTTTATCGTTTCCTCCCTGCTGGGATGGTGGCTGGTGTTTAGCACCTCATCCCACAGCTGGGCTCCAGCTTTGTCCCGTGCTTCGGTAGTAAAAGCTTCGGTTGCTGTGGGGATAAAATCATGATTCCGGGCCCATGCTAATAGCCCTTTCAAAATCCCAGTAATCTCAGTAACACCTCTCACGGAGAGGATAGTTAGTCCGTTCAAAATGCCAGAATTGTCAGTAATACCTCTCTCAGAGAGGACAGTTTGGAGGGCGTTTAGCACAGCCTCTTCTGTTTCGTGGAGTGCTTCACTGTGCCTCTCCCCGGCCGCTTTTGCAGCTTTATGACAGTTTTGTCACCATCTATGATCAAGTCCCACAGTTTGTTGCCATATTCTCTCCAATACATCAACACTAAACACATCTGATGACTTGAAAAAACATTCTCTCTACCCAACTGTAATAAACGTTCAGGATACTTCTTTAAATCCACATCCTCTACACTGCGTCTCTCAAGGGAACTTAAAAATAAGTCAAGAGCTACTTCGCTTTTCTAAAAAGCTCATCATTATAGGTGGCCTGCCTATCCATTTGCTCAGCCTTAGTACCTGTGCGCACAGTCCCAATAGCAGTCTGGCTCACCACGTCTTCGCCTCCTCAGGTCGTCCTTATCCTGCGACCTCCGGTACTGCTATCCCGGGCCGGCTTCTTGCCCACGTCACCGAACGAACCTCTTCGTCCCCGCGGAACGCTGCTACGGACATTTTCCAAAGCTTTTATCCTGTTCGGGCACCACTTGTTGCAAGAAGGGGCTGGTACATAATCAATATGATTAACCAAGTCCAACTATTAAGGTAACACTTCAGCTTATATACAGTTGCTGTTAATTATGCCTACTAGTCAAAATGCTATTGGTCGTTTGCTATACATCAACCCCTCCCCTAACAGGTTATCAGTTCCACATTCTTTAGCCACATTCCTTAACCACAAAGTCCTGTTATTCAGCACCCGGGGACTTTCCACTCCACTGCTCTTCAAGGACATAAACAACTCCAGGGCTATTCATCTGCTCCTTACGCTCAGCTCTCTTCTTTTGCAGGTCCTTGGTTGTAATCTGAGTGAGCATGTCCAGACCCCGTTTTATAGCCCAGTCATCCACAACAGAACTGTTGTGGTTGGGAAAGATCTTCAAGGTCACCCAGGGCAGCCATTACCTAAGCCTACCAAGTCTGCTGGCAAAGCATGGCCAGGGGCTCTGGCAAGGCTGAAAGCCCAACAGGACCAAGGTCTTGGTCCCTGGGCTCTGGCACTTGTCTCTGCCACCCAGGCCTGGGAGCAGATCCTTTATTTTGAGGCTTTCAGGCTCTACTGTCCCCAGGGACTGTGCTCAGGGCTTGACCTTCCTGCTCCATAACCCAAACCCAGGGGTTTTCAGCATCACAGACTCCTGCACTTTACCGTTTTTGGTCTAGAAATCACAGCCTCCAATTACCTGCTCTAAGGAGCCCCTGGGGAGGCTTTGTCAGTAACAAGCCCCAATGGGGCCAATCAGTGCTTCAAGCTGCTTTGGCATTTGCTGCTGACTTCTAGAGCAGTTTCTTCAATCTTCTCTCAGTCCCTGATACCTGGAGGCAGCCCCAAATCCTCCATGGGGCTCATTAGAACACAGAATTCCCGCAGGAGCTGTGGCACTGCCTGGGATTTCCTTCAGGTACTGAAGACTTGTCCAGCTCCTTGGAGCTTTTTCACAGCTAATTGAAGCTGTTTCAGAGTGCAGATAATGAGGAAGATTTCCCACTGGGCCTCATAAACTCCTGGATTGTTTTTAAAGGATGTTTTTAATTAGCTGCATTTGAGAGAAGGGAGCTGACAGCAGCACTCTCCATGTCACCTTGATCCACAGAGTCTCCTCAAGAGGCCTGGACTCAAAGGAAACACTCTTCCCCAAGATCTGACACTATATGAACAACTTTGCTCCTCACCCCCTCCACAACCTCCCCATTGCTGTCATTGCCCACCTGGGGCTTACATCACTGTCCCATCAGACTCCTCCACTGCTCTCTGCAGCTGTAGGTCACAGCTCCATGGCACCAGCTCCCCCCTGCTCTCCATAGAGATCTGTCTGCATACAGCCACAGGAGAATCGTTCCGGTTTAGAAGTAAAGAAAAACAAAGTCTAAGAAAGTTGCATCAGTAATCCAACCCCTCTGGAACCAGCTGCTCAGCACAAGATGTCTCTCAGTAGGTTGCCTCTCTCCAAGGCATGATCTGAGAAGCAAAGTTTTAGGCAAGTAGATACAAGAGGTGGAGAGGAAAAACAATCACAGAGGTGGCCCAGGGGACAACTGCAGCTTTGCCTCCCGAAAGGTCAAAGCAGCATAGGAGAGAGGAACCGGAATGAACAAAGAATAAGTGCAGAAGCAAATTGGAGAATGATGGAAAGGGCCTTGGGCTGTGCAGTCTGCCCCGGGAAAGGTGACTCCAGAGATGGTCACTGTGTCCTGGAGAGGACAGTACATGACATCTTAATGAAGCAGATGGTCTAAGAGGTAGTCACCCCTACCCCCACTCTCTTTTCTGGTACGACTCTAGTCTACCAAAGCTCTGCTCTGATTTAAAGCAACAGTGCTAATTTCTTCATTTCTGATTGTAATGTCTCTCAGAGATTTGTTATTTAGAGTTTTGCTAAGTCTTCCTAGTAAGCATAAGGAATAGTAAGCATTTGGTATTTACAAGTACTTAGTACAGAGTAATTGCAGTAAGGCATAAGCACTTAGTAAGATTTTCTTTTGGTTTGAACCTTCTTCGTTGTGTGCCTCGGCATTGCAAAGGAGCTCCGTGTAATATAGTTAAGGTTTGTAGTAAATAGGTATTCATTCTTAAAAGTATTCCTTAGCTAATGTAACATCTTTCTAGTTCCTTCTTAGACATTGACTAGAAAACATACAAATAATACAAAAAATAGTAAAAAAGAAAACAATTTAAAAAAAATTTAAAATACAAATATATATTACAAAACAAAACCAAAATACTACAACTTAGATACAAAAAGAAGAATAAAACATAACAAAATAATGACAAAAAATAATGATAGAGAACAAATGAAAAACAAACAACAAAAAGTTTAAAATAAAAATAAATTAACAAAGTAATAATAGAAAAAGAAGAGCAACAATAAAAACAAAACAATAAAACCAAAATATAACCATCTAAAAAATAGCTATTAACAAAAACCATAAGGTTTATCAGCAAAAAATACAAATAAGGACTATCAAGACTACAAGATTTAGAAAAAAAACAAACAAAAAATATTAATTTTTAAAAAATGACTATTAAAAATTATAATAAAAAAGAATTAATAGAAAAGAAGGTTAAAAATAATAAAAAAGCAAAAATCAAAATTAAAATAGAAAACAGATTAAATAAAACAAACATGCAAAAGAGAAAAAATAATTAAAATAAACAATATAAGATCAAGAAATTAAAAATTGAAACCTAGATTTAAAAAAATTTAAATTATTTTAAAATTTATAACAAAAAATTTAAAAATTACAATAACAAAATAAAACCAATATTTTATAAAAAATATTAAATTAAAAAATTAGAAAAACCTAAATTGAAAATAATTTCAAAATAATTAAAATAAAATTAAAAATAACAAAAAATAGTTTAAAATATTAAACTTATATTAAAATTAACAGACAAAAATAATTTAAAATTATAGACAAAAAAATAAATACAAAGAAAATACATTAAAACAGTATAAAAATAATTGAAAACTAAAAATAAAAAATAAATAAAAAATTAAACAAAATAAAATTAAACAAGATTTAAAAACAAAAATAGAAAATGCAAAAAGTTTAAAATAAAAATTTAATTAAACATATATATTTTAAAATTAATTAAAAAATAAAATTTAAAAATATGAAAAAAAGATTGCAAAAAAAAAATAACAAAAAAGATAAAAAATAAAGACATTAGAGACAAAAAATTAAAATAAAAAAGAAATTAAAAATAAAAAAGACAAAAATTAAAATTTAATTTATAAAAATAATAAAAAGTCAAAACAAAACAAATTTATTAAAATACATTGCCAAAAATTTGATTAAAATTTTAATTAAATTTAAATTAAAACAAATTACATTTTAAAAAAATCAAAATTAATTAAAAATTATATGGAATCATAGACTCATAGAATCAGTCAGGGTTGGAAGGGACCACGAGGGTCAGCTAGTTCCAATCCCACTGCCATGGGCAGGGACACCCCACACTAGATCAGGCTGGCCAGAGCCTCATCCAGCCTGGGCTTAAACACCTTCAGGGACAGGGCCTCAACCACCTCCCTGCACAGCCCATTCCAGGCCTTCACCACTCTCATGGGGAAGAACTTCCTCCTCACGTCCAGTCTGAATCTCCCCACCCACAGCTTCATTCCATTCTACTTAGTCCTTTCACTTCCTGACACCCTAGGAATTCCCTCCCCAGCATTCTTGTAGGCTGTCTTCAGATACTGGATGGCCACCATAAGGTCACCTCGAGCTTCGCTTCTGTCACCTGCAATCATTGCAATGAACAACGGCAGAAGGATCAAGACTATGAGGAAACAGCATTTCCCATGGAGTCCAACATCGATCACAATAACTGTTATGATAATCTGAGATCAAAAGCATCAATCAGAAGAATGTACCACAGCACCATGTGAATTAGGACTGAATATTATGGTTGGCTGATTGTTGTGTGAGTAGAGAAAATGTTCATATGGGCTTAAATGTTATCTCACCAGTTTGCCATAATTTTACACACTTAGAGAGAAAATCACAATTCATTCTAACACCACATGCATTTTCATTGTAGGCTGGAAACAAAAACAAATAAATACCTGGAAAAAAAGGGGGGGGAAAGAGAGAATACCCCATAGCAAAAATAGTTTTTAATGGTACCAACAAGAGATAGTTAGCTCATGTCAACACCTAGAAACATCAACTTTGCAAAGTGCTGCAACCCTCTCACCACAAGACAGCACGAACACGGCACAACTGTCATGAAGATGACAGTCAGCAAACCTGCCTAGCACTGACCTCAGCGACTGTCACTGTAATCCAAGAGGTCAACAGAAAGCATCTAACTTATAACTGAGTGTCATGACTGCTTAACTGTTGTGTGAACATTAAGAGATCAGTATCACTAGGATGAGCAAAAACACATGATTATGGGTAATTTTTATATTGGGCCAAGCAATGAAGCTCCTTTGTTCTTGCTGTTTGCCTGCAAGTTTTCTCTCTGTGAAGCGAGAGCCTGGCCAGATCTACCTTTACAGATGAAAGAAATTTTGCTGCCATTAAACAATTCGTGATTTTTGACCATCCCAGAGAAAAATAAAGATGCAACATACCCCTAAAGCAGATTGTAAAAGACAGTGCAGAGGATTGGATTTGTGTCTTAATCTTTGTGTGCAATGAGTTCAGGCATAATCAAGTCTTCTCTGTCCATAAGAAGAGTGAAATGTAAAGATTGGAACTGTTAAGATCTAAGTTCTTCTTTACAAGGTTTGCTATCTTTGACCATGTATTATGCCAGTTCTGTTAGAACATTCTAACTAGCTCAGCTTAAGCATTGTGCCTTGTATTTGAAGGTCTCTTCCAACCTGGTGTGTTGTATTGTATTGTATTGTATTGTATGGGTTACATCAGTCTGTCAATCATGCTGCACTACAGGACTTTTGCTTTTGCTATCCAGCTTAGCTTTAACTTGCTTATTCTGTGTATGCAAAGAGTATCTTGTATGGGATGGGAAAAACTCCCATGAGCAGATTGCTCACAGAAACAAAAAAGGGGGATTTGTGGCAATGCCAGGGACAAGCAGTGTGAGCAATCTGGCAGTGTAGGCCTAGAGCCTGGCATGGTGGTAGGCCATGCTCAGCATAAGTGTAGAAGTGGCTAGCAGTGTAGCAAAGCAGTGCTGTGCCTGCAGCATGTAACTAAAGCAGGGCACTGGTACCTATGAACACAGAGAGTTATCTGGGAATAACAGGACACACAGCTGCATCAACAACCTGGCACGGTGTTAGTAGTGTGACCAATAATCTATAACAGTGCGATGTGTGGTCACTGGTGGGGAGCCAATGAAGCTGAGCCAACGATGCTCCCCGAGTCTGTATAAGCTGTAGAGGTTCCCTTAATAAACAAACAACACTGGGTCACATTGGTCATCCATACTGACTCCAATCTCTGTCGCCAACAGCCAGCTATTAAATATTAATAACAGCCATAACAGGACTCCTTCCCAGGACAGATTGTGCCCACTCCCAGGAAAGGCTACACTACCTGAAGCCTTCCAAACACTCATCTGTGTTTTTCCGGTACAACCTACATCCCCTTTCCCACTCCCTGACAGACAGGGCCCCACCACAGTACGAACTCTCTGCCTGTTCTTTGGAGCTGGATGCTCTGGTGTGTCCCATCCCCAGTCAGAAAGGCCTCACAGCATCTGGAAGGAACCATTCCAAATAGCCTGGGATGGAGCAAACCCTGCACACAGAACACCAACTGCAGCTGGCTGTGGCAGGAGAGTGGCCACCCAGACACAGGAGTTCTTATCCCTCAGACTCAGCACTGCTGTGGCCACATCTGGATGATTGTTGTCTGGATGAAGCATTCCGCAGTCTAGAAGTGTAGGAAGGAACTGGGGAGGCTGCAGAAGAGATCTGCTAGGATGGGACTTGACATCTCTGTAGAGAGGCTGAGGGACCTGGGCTGCTTCAGCCTGCTGAATGGAGGCTCAGAGCACTGCCACAGCAGTGCGAACACGGCTGAAAGGGTGGTTTCGGAGAGGATGGAGCTCTTCAGGGGAGTGGGAAGAGACCAAAACCTCCACAAGTGCATCTTGGAAGGTTCAGAGTGGAGAGGAGGCCAAAGAAATGTCCCTCAAAGGGCAGAGCTGCTATGCATGAGGCCATCCAGAGGGGTCAGGAAACAGCAGGGAGAACTGAGACAGCTCAGGGAAGGGATGGAAATGGCAGGGGGTGAGCTGGGTGGGGAAGCAAGATTGGTGTAAGCAGCCTGAAGGGAAAGAGCTGCAGGCATGGGAGAGTGTAGGAGAGGCTGCAGTAGGGATGGCCAAGGGCTCTGGCAAGGATGAGAGGCACAAAGTCTTTGTCCCCTTGGCTCTGGCAGTTGCCTCTGCCACCAAGGCCTGGGAGGAGAAACTTTGCTTGGAGGCTTTGAGGCTCTACTATTGCAAGGGCAGTGCTCAGGGCTTGGCCTTTCTGCTTCATACACCAAAGGCAAGTTTTTCTGCCCTGTTCTTTGCCTTTGTCTCCCTGCAATCCTGGCCTCTAACAAGCTGCTCTAAGGAGTCCCTGGGGAGCCTTTGTCAGTAACAAGCCTCAGGGAGGCCAATCAGTGCTTCAAGGGACTTTGGAGTTTTCTTCTGACTTGGACTTGTTGAGAGGCTTCTTGGCAGTACCTTGGCAGAGTCTGCTGGCAGTACCTAAGGATGATGAAATCAGCCCCAAATACTCCATGGGGCTCATTAAATCCTGCTGAACCTCTCATTATTGCCAAGGTTTCTGCAGCTAATTGGAGAGGTTTTTATTGTACAAAGCATCTGATTTTTAAAGGTACATTTCATTCCTTTTCAGCAGGAGTTGTCTCTTTGCAAGCAAACCACAGCAACACCTGACAAGGTCCTTTCCTGCTCACTGCTCATCCTCACTCCCCACTGCCCCCAGCAGAGCCCAGAGCCACAGGTGAGGGACAGGATCTGCCTTGCAAAGGGCCAAGGCTGGGGGTCAGGCCTTGGCCCTTTGGATCAATGAAACCCCTCCAGGTTTGCTCAGCAGCAGAGCCACCTTGAGCTGCTTGTCCTGACCTGTCAGCACTGCCTCAAATCTCTGCTCTCCCCACAGCCTGGAGATGCTTCAGTGCCTCCAGTGATGCTTCCCTTGAATTCACTGTCCCGCTCTGCTCTAAGCAGACCCTGGGGAGCTTTTCCCAGTATGCTTCACTGGGACCCATTAAGAGTAGAAGAAACTTCAGAGTTGGAATCTGACTTTGACTTCTGGAGAGGTTTCATCAGCTTCCTCTCAGTCCCTGAGGTTTACAGGGCAATAAAAACCAGCAGAGGAGTTATTAAAACACCTTGGGTTTGGTCCTCTGCTACCCTATTGGGCCAGGCTCCTGGGCTGGAAGGAGCTGCTGACAAGCAGGCAGCGCTGCAGGAGACAACTCTGGCCAGGAGCAGCTCCTCTGCACAGCACAGCAGGGCTGAGGACACTGCCAGGGTCTCAGGGAGCTGAAGAAGGCAGAGAGAGCTTCAAGGTGGCCAGGACTGGGAAGATGACTGAGAGCTCACTGGAGGAGAAGTCACTGCAGTCACTGACACAGTGAGGCGGAGAGTGTAGGACACTGCAGCTGTAGCTCCTGGAGGCATCTCCATCTCGGCTGCTGACGCTCAGCTGAAGGCTCCTGGAGTGTGCACACAGAAGGAGGACCAAAGCCCTTCAGTTCCATCCTGTGAGCAGCAGTGAGCAGAGCTGGGGAAGGTTTTAGGCAATACCTTTAAAATTCAGATGCAGGTTTTGAGCAGAAAAGTAGAAACAACAATAAATAGATCACTCTTGGGTGTGAAAAGGAAAAGAAAAGATTCTTCTAAACAAATTCATTGGATAAATATCTGGAATCAGAGGAGCTGTACCATAACAATTCTCTCTCTTCTCTTCTCTTCTCTTCTCTTCTCTCTTCTCTTCTTCTTTCTCTTCTCTCCTCTTCTCTTCTCTTCTCTTCCTCTCTCTTCCTCTTCTCTTCTCTTCCCTCTTCTCTCTCTTCCTCTTCTCTTCTCTTCTCTTCTCTTCTCTCTTCTCTTCTCTTCTCGCTGTTTTGCTTTGCTGGGAGGATCACCTGCTTTGGCTGCCCTTGTCTAATCAACCCACTGCCTTTGTTTTTCTCTCTCCCTCCTCCCTTTTCTCTTGGAACAGGGTGGGTAGGGATAAAGGCAGAGGAACAGCCTCCCTGGTCTCTGACCAGGGGTTTTCATGTCATTTGCTAATGTAAATAGCTGTCTAATTTGTCACTCCTGTATGTTCTGTACCTGTTCATTGCATTCCATTGCAGAGTGTAGCTCTTGCTTGTCATACAGCTTCATTTGCTTCTAACTGAGCTGCTCTGCAAAGCTAATGCTGGGGGAAATTTCAACCCACCACAATGGACTCTTGTTCCCTGGGATTGGGCTGTTGGTCACTTTCTGTTCTGACACCAGAGGAATCTTCATGGCAATTCTGGTCCCTGCTGCATTTGAAGCTGTGATGAACTCTGCCATGGGTTGGTAGTGATGGGACTGAGCTGATCCATTCCTCATGCAGCTCAGGGAGGGAGGTTACAATGAGCCTCAGAGAAGTGTGCCCTAATTTTCACTGCCTTTCCCTCCTTGCACAGGTCTCCATGGCCAGAGGCAGCAGATGGCCAACAGCAGCTCCATTCCCCCTCCTCCTCCTCCTGCCATTGCCAGGCACAAGGCAGCTGCAGCTGCTGCACTTCTGCCTCTTCCTGGCCATCTACCTGGCTGCCCTGCTGGGCAATGGCCTCATCATCACCACCATAGCCTGGGACCACCACCTCCACACCCCCATGTACTTCTTCCTCCTCAACCTCGCCCTCCTTGACCTGGGTGCCATCTCCACCACTGTCCCCAAGTCCATGGCCAATTCCCTGAGGGACACCAGGGACATCTCCTATGCAGGATGTGCTGCACAAGTCTTTTTTATCCTCTTTTTGCTTGGTGCAGAGCTTTATCTCCTCACCACCATGTCCTACGATCGCTACGTTGCCATCTGCAAACCCCTGCACTATGAGACCCTCCTGGGCAGCAGAGTTTGTCTCCACCTGGCAGCAGCTGTCTGGGCTGTGGGCTCTCAATGCTCTGCTGCACACAGCCAATACATTTCCCTGCCCCTCTGCCAGGGCAATGCTGTGGAGCAATTCTTCTGTGAAATCCCCCAGATCCTCAAGCTCTCCTGCTCCACATCCTACCTCAGGGAACTTTGGCTCCTTGTGGTCACTTTATGTTTATTCTTTGTGTGCTTTGTGTTTATTGTGGTGTCCTATGTGCAGATCTTCAGGGCAGTGCTGAGGATCCCCTCTCAGCAGGGACGCCACAAAGCCTTTGCCACCTGCCTCCCTCACCTGGCTGTGGTCTCCCTGTTTACCAGCACTGGCTTCTTTGCCTACCTGAAGCCCTCCTCCATTTCCTCCCCATCCCTGGATCTGGTGGTGGCAGTTCTGTACTCAGTGGTGCCTCCAGCAGTCAACCCTCTCATCTACAGCCTGAGGAACCAGGAGCTGAAAGCTGCCCTGAGCCAACTGATCCCTGGATGCTTTCAGAAGCAATAAATTCTCTGTCTTCACCTACAGAACAGTTCTGATGTCACTCACTGCAGGCCCAGCCTGGCTGCTGGAGTTCTGGCTGCTGCTGGGCTGTTCCCCTTGGAGAATGTTGTTCCCACACTAATGTCTTTCTTCAGACCATTGCTGGTTCAGTGTTGTCCTGTCTGCTGTGATCCAGAGGCTGCAGACATGAGGAGCTGTGCTCCCTGGGTGTTCAACACAATAATGAGCCTGCAGGCAGTTGTTTCTCTGAGTTTCTTCCAAGGCTTCTGTGGAGCTGCAGGGCAGTGCCTGTGTGCAGAGGTGGAGGGGCAGAGTCCCAGCACAGCAGCAGTGCCAGGCAGCCCCACAGCTTGGGCTGTCCTCAGCTGCTCTTTCTGCCCTTCCACCCTCTCTTGCTGAGCCTCTGTGCTGGGGCAAGGCCTGAGTGCTCTGGCAGCTTGGGCACTGTGCTGCTGGGTGGCAGTGCTGGGACTGCAGGCAGGGAGAGTCCAGGCTGCTTGTGGACAGAGCTGTGCTGCAGAGCAGCACTGCCATCAGAACAGGAGGTCTCCTCATCCCTTCCCCCAACCCCCTCCCATTACAGACTGCACCTACTCTGAGTCCAACTGGATCCCCTGACCCCCTTCCAGTATTGACTCAGTCCAAACATGGCTCCTGTATCCCCTCCCAGTACAGATGTGGCCTCATGCCAGGACAAACTGGATCATACTGTCCTCTAGCACTGCAGCCTTGGTCCCATCCCAGCACAGAGTCTATCCCCTGGCTCCCTTCCCAGTACCATCTGCATCCATCCCAGTACAAACTGCACACCCTCATGCCCTCCCAGGACTGTCTGGGCCCTGTCCCAGTCCAAACAGGATCCCTTTCATCCCTCCAGGTACCCATTAGCCTTTTCTCAGTAAAAAGTGAATCACCTTATGCCCTTCCAGTGCAGCCTGGACCCTGTTCCAGTACAAGCTCTGTTCCCTGGGCACATTCCAGTACAGTCTGGTCTCCACATAGTACAATTGGGAACCATTTATCCCCTCCCAGTACAGACCTGGTCACATCTCAGTACAAACTGCATCTCCTGAGCCCATCCCAGCTCAGATGTGGTCTTATCCGTACAAACTGCATCACTTTGCCATCTCCCATACAGGGTCCTGTGTCAGTACAAAGTGCATCCCTTGGACCCCTTCCCTGTTCCTACTGCATCCCTCCACATGTTAACTGTGTACTCTGGTTCCAATCTAGTACAGACTGGGCCCACTCCCAGTACAAACTGCATCTCCTGACTCCCTCCCAGTACAGACTAGGCCCTGTCCAAGGACAAACTGGTGCCCTGATCCCATGCCAGTAAAGGGCAGATCCTGTCCCGGAGGAAATGGATCCAATGGCATCAGCCAGTACAGACTGGGGACCTTCCCAGTGCAAACTGCATCTCCTGATCTCCTCCCAGTACAGACAGGGTCTCATCCCACAGCAAGGTTGAAGCCCTGGTCCTGTCCAAGTACCAAGTGCTTCCCTCCCACTGCAAATCAGAGATCAGGACTCCTTCCCAGTACAGACTGTGCCTGCTCCCAGGAATAGCTGCATCACCTGAACCCTTCCCAGGACCAGACTGGGACCAATCCCAGCACAAACCGTATCCATTTACTCCCTCCCAGGCAGACTGGGCCCCATCCCAGTACAACCTGAGTCCCCTGGACACATCCCAGTACAGTCTGGGTTTCATTCCTGTATACACTGGGTTCCTTTAAACCCTCCCACCACAGGTTGGGCCTTGTCACAGTCACAACTCCATAACCTAATCATCCCAGAGTCCAGTCTGGGCCACCTCCCATTTCAAACTGGGTCCCATTAACATCTCCAAGTGCAGCCCAGGCCTTGTCCCAGGAAAAACTGATTCCACTTATTCCATCCTGTGCTGTTTCATATTTTCCTCAATGCTATAGGCAGAGGGATGGAGACAACTTCAGCAAGTGTGCAGATGGCACCAAGCTGAGTGATGCTGTTGAGATGCCAGAGGGACAGGATGGCATCCAGAGGGCCCTAGACAACCTGGAGAGGTAATGCCCAGGTGACCCTCATGAGGTTCAACAGCAGCAAGAGCAGGGTCCTGCAGCTGGGCTGGAACAATCCTCACTAGCAATACAGGCTGGGGCAGGAGGTGTTAGAAAGCAGCCCTGAGCAAAAGGACTTGGGGGTGCTGGTGGGGGAGAAGCTGGCCAGGAGCAGGCAGTGTGAGCTTGCAGCACTGAAGGCCAAGGACAGCCTGGGCTGCATCCAAAGCAGCATGGCCAGAGATGGAGAAAGAGGATCCTGCCACTACTCTGCTCTGGTGAGACCTTCCCTGGAGTCCTACATCCAGCTCTGAAGTCTCAACACAGGAAGGACATGGAGGCGATGGAGCACATCCACAGGAGCGCCACAGAATGATCAGAGGGTTGGAGCAGCTCTGCTATGAGGACAGGCTGAGGGAGATGGGGGTGTGCAGCCTGCAGAAGGCTCTGGGGAGACCTTATAACAACTTTCCTGTGTCTGAAGTATACTGGATGGGGACAGACTGTTTGGAAAGGCCTGCAGTGACAGGACAAGCTAGAGCAGAGCAGATTTAGATCAGTGTGCACCTGTTTGAAGGCTGCTGCTGCTGAAGCTTTTGGTGTTGGTGGGAAGGGAAGAGAAGACCTCCATAATGTGCAACTTGTAAGGTTCTGACTGGAGGTGAGAAGAAGAAAGTCACCCAAAGGGATCCTTGTGGTCCAAGAGGTCTTGGCTCTGGATTTCAAGAAGTGGCCGTGGAGAGTAGAGAGAGAGAAGAGAGGGAACAGAAATGTCATGGAGAGAGCTGGTAGGAAAGCAAGATGGGTGTCAGGAACTGGAACAGAAAGAGCTGCAGTAGGGAAGGCCAAGGGCTCTGGCAAGGCTGAAAATCCAAACTCTCTGTCCATTTTTCTCTGGCACTTGCCTCTGCCACCAAGGACAGGGAGAGGAAACTTCAGCTTGAGCCTCTCTGCATCTGACTCCCCAGGCTCTGTGGTCAGGGCCTGGCCTTTCTGCTGCAGAAACCAAAGCCAGTGTGGGGGAGAGTGTAGGACAACCTGTGGTGGGGATGGCAATGGGCACTGGCAAGGCTGGAAGTCATCAGGAGAACCCAAGGCTTTGCCTTCTTGGCTATGGCAATCATCCACCACCAAGGCTGTGAGGAGACTTCCTAAGGCACCAGGGGTCCTCAGTGCTTCCTTAAACACCCCCAGGAAGGCTGGGGACTCTCATCCCCTTGTCCTTCCCTCAGCATCACAAACCCCACACCCCACAGCACCTGAGCAGCCCTGACCCATAGATGAGGGACAGGATCTGCCTGCCCAGGCACTGTGCTCAGGGTTTGGCCTTTCTGATCCATAAACCCAACCCAGAGTTTGCTCTCCTGCACTTTGCCTTTGTCTGCTTCAATCATGGCCTCCCTGAGCTGCTCTGCAGAGCCCTTGGGAGGCTTTGTTGGTAATGCCCCTCAGTGGGGCCAATCATGCTTCAAGGTACTTTGTGTTTTCCTTCTGACTTCTGACGAAGTTTCTTCAGCCTTCTCTCAGTACCTGAGGTTCCTGCAATGAGTCCCAAGTGCCCTAAGGAGATGTTTGTGTCTCTGCAATCTTCTTCAGGATTTCAAAGTGCACCTCACAAAGCTCAAGTTTGTATGCCAAATATAAAATATTTTACTCCATTTCAGTTTAGCTCAGAGATGAGAATTCCCCAAGTGACACTGACCCAGGCTGTCTCAGCAGGACATCTGCACTTGCAGGAACATCTGTCCTTCAGGGCTGACAGTGAATGGACAACTTTGCTCCTCACCCTCCCCAACCTCCCCATTGCTGTCACTGCCCACCTGGGGCTTACAAGGTGATTCAGCAGAATGTGTTCTAATCCAAGAGCCTCTGAAGGACAGAGTGGATAAGGACAAGGCTGACCCTGACTGACTGCAAGGGGTCCTGAAGTCAAATCTCTTTCATAGTTTCATAGTTTCAGTCAGGTTGGAAGGGACCAAAGGATCAGCTAGTTCCAACCCCCCTGCCATGGGCAGGGATACTCTACCCTAGATCAGGCTGGCCAGAGCCTCATCCAGCCTGGGCTTAAACACCTCCAGGGACAGGGCCTCAACCACCTCCCTGGACAACCCATTCCAGGGCCTCACCACCCTCACAGTGAAGAACTTCCTCCTCATGTCCAGCCTGAATCTCCCCACCTCCAGCTTCATTCCATTCCCCCTAGTCCTATCACTCCCTGATAGCCTGAAAAGTCCCTCCCCAGCCTTCTTGTAGCCCCCTTCAGATACTGGAAGGCCACAATGAGGTCACCTCGGAGCCTTCTCTTCTCCAGGCTGAACAGCCCCAACTCCTTCAGTCTGTCCTCACAGGAGAGGTGCTCCAGCCCTCTGATCATCCTCGTGGCCCTTCTCTGGACACCTTCCAGCACCTCCAGATCCCTCTTGGAATAGGGGCTCCAGAACTGGAGGCAATACTCCAGGTGGGGTCTCAGCAGAGCTGAGTAGAGGGGGAGAATCACCTCCCTTGCCCTGCTGGCCACACTTCTCCTGATGCAGCCCAGGATCTGATTGGCTTTCCGGGCTGCAAGTGCACATTGAGAGCTCCTGTTGAGCTTCTCGTCCACCAGCACCCCCCAAGTCTCTCTCCTCTGGGCTGCTCCCCAGCCAGTCACTGCCCAGCCTGGATTTGTGCCTGGCATTGCCTCGACCCAGATGCAGGACCCTGCACTTGGTCTTGTTGAAGCTCATGAGGTTGGCCTGTGCCCACCTCTCCAGCCTGTCAAGGTCCCTCTGGATGGCATCCCTTCCCTCCAGCGTGGCTGCTGCACCACACAGCTTGGTGTCATCAGCAAACTTGCTGAGGCTGCACTCGATGCCACTGTCCATGGCACCCACAAAGATGTTGAACAAGACTGGTCCCAGGACTGATCCCTGAGGGACTCCACTTGTCCCTGGCCTCCACTGGGACATGGACCCATTGACAGCCACTCTTTGGGTGCGGCCATCAAGCCAGTTCCTTATCCATCTAGTGGTCACCCATCAAATCCGTGTGTCACCAGCTTGGAGACCAGGATGTGGTGTGGGACAGTGTCAAAGGCTTTGCTCAGGTCCAGGTAAACGACATCAGTTGCTCGCCCCTCATCTATTAATGCTGTCACTTGTTCATAGAAGGCCACCAGGTTTGTCAGGCAGGATTTGCCCTTGGCAAAGCCATGCTGACTGCTCCCAATCACCTCTTCACCACTCTTCTGAGTCAGTAGTGCCTCCAGGAGGATCTGCTCCATGATCTTTCCGGGCACAGAGGTGAGACTGACTGGCCTGTAGTTCCCTGGTTCCTCCTTCTTACCCTTTGTGAAAATGGGAGCAATATTTGCCCTTTTCCAGTCTGTGGGGACTGCCCCAGGCTGCCATGGCTTTTGGAATGGAATAGAGAGGGGCTTAGCAACCTCCTCTGCCAGTTCTCTCAGCACCCGTGGGTGTATGCCGTCGGGTCCCATGGCTGTGCCTGGAGAGAAGCACCAAGCACACAGACACAGGGACAGAGCTGGCTGCCTCCAGTGGAAAATAGAGCCCCCAACATGGTGACAGCAAAGGGTGTCTGTCCAAAGACACAGAGAGGTGGAGAGGAGGCTGGCAGAGGGTGCCCTGGAGTTCAGTTTCCTTCTGCTGGAGCTCAGGGCAAACACAAAGCTTCAACAATCTCAGAGGATGAGACCTGATCCTGGAGAAGTCTGACTTGGTGCTGGCTCTTGGTGCAGGTTGTGCCTGAGAGACATCTGAGTGGGGGAGATGCTGGACACAGCTGCTGTGATCCAGGAGAGCTCCAAGGCTCTGGCTTGAGGGTCACTGTTTTGAGAGGTGGAGATCATTGACTTCCATCAGGTGCTTCTCTGATCTGGAGAACTTTGGTTGCTGAATCATCCTGGGATCTTTTGCCACTTGCACAGACCCTGAAGGTTTTGACCTCCAGAGTTTTCTATCAGCTCCCTGTTGGCTGTGATCCAAGCACAGATGCACTGAGCTGGCAGGAGGTGACAAACCCCCAAGCCATAGAGAGAGCAGTGCAAGGCTGGGAGAGCGAGGGTGCAGCACACCAAGGACACCTCACAGGGCTCTATTTCTCTCTGTCCTGATCCATACCTGCCTTAACCCTGGGCTAGTTTATGGCCTAAGCAAGGGCGGAGGGGGAATCCCATCAGGTCTTGAGAAGGTTTCCCAGTGACAGGGGGACTGAGCCAGCACAGCCTGGTCCATGACCTGAGTCCATTTGGCTCAGCCAGAGTGGCTGTGTGGTTGCCTCCTGTCTCTGTGCCTCTCAACAGAGAATGTCATCAGCCAATCAGAATGGGAAGGAAATTTGGTGGTTCCTTAGCCTCCAAAGTCTTCTTCAATGCCATTCAGTGACACAAAGCACACAGGAAACACTGATGATGGGGAAATGTCTGCAGCAGTGAGACTTGCTTGGCCATCCTCCTAACTCTAACTGCAAACCAACGTGGAACAGCAAGCAGAGAGCAGAGCAGGCAGGCAAATCACAGTGGCTGTGCCACCAGGGGCAGTGTCCCAGCTGCTGCTGGACACCACCCAAACAGCACTTCCCACCAGCAGTGTTCTTCATCCCTCTTGATCCCTTTTGAGGACTCAATGGATCTCTTCAGTACCATTGTAGACTGTGAGAAGTCTTTTGTCCTGCTTCTCCTGATTGCTGTAGCAGGCTGATGGAATCAGGGTGCTGGAGGAGCTGTTGGGTTGCAGTGAAATTCTTCCCAGTGGGTGTAGGTTGTAGCTAACCATACAACATGTGAGCAAAGACACATCCTGGTGAGCAGTGATTGGCACAGAGAATTTCCAATCACAGCCAATGATTACAGAGACATCACACAGACAGAAACTGAACTGATTGCTGTGGTGGTACATCCTCACTGGTCCTGAAGGTCATTGCCATGAGGGCCAACCCTGTCTTGGGATCATCCCTGCCAGGCCAACCCCACAGGACTGCTCCCTGCTGTCTGGAGGGAGGCACCTGAGTCCTGCTAAGGGAGCCTGCCTACCGGCTAGCCTACGTTCCATCCCCTCTCAGCTGTCATGGCAGGGAGAAGGTTGTCTCCACCATTCCCATCCAGACCAGACCAGGAGCCAGCCCCGGTGACAGCAGCCTGCTGGAACCTAACCTTGCTACAAACAAAGGACACAGTGAATCTTCCACCTGCTTCCCACTCACTGATGTTCAGTTCAAAGCACCTGTGCCTAGCAGCACATTACTAGTCCAAGCCTCTGATGTATTGTAATACCTCTGTATAGAGTTAAGCAGCTGCCAGCGTCTTGTCGAGTCGCCACCTGGTGGACAAGCAGTGGAATTGCAGTCTGAGTTATAGGAATAGAAATTAATTCTGCAAATATTCTAATTGAGTGCAAATTATCAATACTGAACCACTTCTGGGATGTATTTCACAGTCATGCACTAGAATATGGATATAAAATAGTAACTCATTGGTTAGTGATATATTTAATAATTAATACAAATTAATATTTATATAACTCATATTTCATATTCATAAATTAATAACCTCTTCATCACATCAAGAAATTTAATCTCTTGTCCTGGACTTTGACATTTGGAAGGTGGAATGACCAACCCACTCTTGGTGGGCTCACAGGAAGGGAAGTGTCTCCCTCTCTCCCTGCACAGCCCCCTGCAGTGGGGGAGTCTTACTGGGGTCTGCATTGAAAATACCACACCTCACAATACAGACTGGGCCCCTCTCATCCTCTCTACTCAGTCCCCTGCTCTAACACAGTGGAGATGAACCCCTCCTGCACCTCACCCCATACAGATCATCCCCTCCCAAACCCACCCCTCACCCTGACTCTGCCCCCATTGTTCATCATAGCCCCAGGCTTTACCCTTTGTTAAGCATTGGTCCTTTGACCTTAACCCTGGCCTCAACCTAGACCAAATGCAACCCCTACCCCTCAGAGCTGGCCCTCACTTGAGCCCTGCCCAGCACTCTCAGCAGGACAGCTGAAGGAAGGACACTCATTAACTCCTCACTAACTGTTAGAAACTTTCCCACTCATTAGAGTAGCCTTCAGCCATCAATAAAGGAACCATTGAGCTTGGTAGGGTGAAGGGACATAAGGCAGCAGACCACAGCCCCAGACATCAAAGAGAGAGGTAAGGCTGAGTCTGGAAAACAGGATGGGGTCTCACACCCCTGGGCCTCAGTAACAAGATGAGAACAGTCCTGTGGGATTGGCAGAAGACCAACAGGAAAAATACAAGAGGATGACACAGTGACTACAATGTTGACACAAGGACAGCAGATGGCAGCAAAGAGCAAGGAATGGAAGGATTTTTGCTCTTCAAAGACGTTTTTATCATTCCAATGCATCTGTATTACTAATAGTATATGAGGCATATGGTTAACCTTGTTCAGCACTGTTATCAATTATTAATATTTATTCAAATATATTAATACAAATATATTAATTCTTTAATAATATAAAATAATTTAAATCAATGTATTAATATCAAATCTCATCAATGTGTATAAATATCTGAGGGGTGGGTGTCAAGTGGAGGGGGCCAATCTAAGGTAAGAAGCAACAGGTTCAAGCTTGAACAGAGAAGATTTCACCTCAACATGAGGAGCAACTTCTCTGCAGTGCAGGTGACAGAGCACTAGAACAGGCTGCCCAGAGAGCTTGTGGAGTTTCCTTCTCTGGAGACTTTCAAACCCACCTGGGTACACTCCTGTGTGGACTACCCTAAGTGATCCTGCTTTGGCAGGGGGGTCAGACCTGATGGTCTCTTGAGGTCCCTTCCAACCTCTAATGTGATACTGTGATACCACCCACACAGGTACAGCTGTTTGGTTGTGGTTAATGTATTTCACAACATGCACATTCAATACAACTTTAACAGTTGAATCAAGCTAGGATCTTTTAAACATTGATTCAGCTTAGGAAAGAGATAATGCCTCAAGGGCAGTTTACCTGCAAGGGGAATCTCTGGCTGCTACAGAGGGGGCTGGCACAGAGCTGTACAAAGAGACTTGATAGGAATCAGTCTTTGTGCTCAGGACACTGTTGCCTGGGGTCTTTTGGGACACTGCAATTATGCTGCAAAGCACAGAGTGCAGCCTGCACAAGTGAAACAAAGCAAGAAATATGGTGTTCAGAAAAGGAGTTGTGCAGAGTGTTTGTGTGGAGGGGAGAAGCAGTCTCCCCCTGGAGAGGAACTGTTGGGGCTGAAGGACGGCTTGTGGCTCATGGGCTCGCAGGGCAGCTTGCCGGCCAGGCAAGCAGTTGACAGTTCTCCAGTGCTCAGGGTGGGATGAGCAGCTCTCATTTATCTCACCACAACTCCAGCAGCTTGCACCAGCACCTCAGGTGTCACAGGTGGAGCAAAGCAACTTTCTGGCTGCAGACTCAGGCAGCAGGCATGCAGGGGCTTCTTTCCAGTCCAGCAGCATTCACCAGCTGCAGCTACAGCGTGTTCCAGTTTCATGTGGACAAAATAGGCTTTGGGGAACCCCAGGCTCCTTGGTACAACAAGGGAGAGTTGTTTACCATCTTGGCTTGGATTAATAAGGTGCTGAAGACAATAATGGCCAATGGCAGAAGAGAAAGAAAGAGAGGAACAAGAGAGTTCAACCTAGAGAATAAAGTTTGCCCAACCCATGGGAAGCTGCACAGGGAGTCCATAAGGGTGGCAGCTGGCCAGGCACAGCTGCAAACAGTGCACTTTGTTTCCCTTGACCACAGGACCTGCCTAGACAAGCCTAGGCCTGTCCAGCTTTGCAGATTTACCAGCACCTTGCCTTCTGTCTAGTGTTGTACTGAACACCCCAGCTCCACGGGGAGGGGGTGCAAGGGGGTTTGTGTTTGGGCATGTTCAGACTTGTGCCTCCAGGACAAGCACGTGTAAGCTTTGGAGTGATCATTCCATGTCCATGTAGGTTATTAAAGGATCCTGTTCAGTGGCCACGAGTTGTTTTGATTTCCTCACTTGACCTTCAAGACTCTCCCATGTGTCAAGGACACCTCCCTGAACTGAGCACATGGCTCCAGCCCTGGCCCTGGGAAGAAATGCCCCCAAAAGTGATCTTTTGGGAAAGAAATGTCCAAGGAAAACCAACCAAAGACAATACTTTATTAGGGTTGGGGTTTCCATTCCAATTAGGCATTATCCTTGGGATGAGGTTTTCCTTTTACCTCTAGGAAACCCAAAGTGTTGTGGAACAAAGAGCCAAATCCCAACCCAGCTGCAGTCCTGCTGCCAGCTGTGCTGACTCAGCACTGTCATTCCTCTCCTCAGCACTGGCTGGTGCAGGGAGGGGCAGGGGCACATTTGCTTCTGAGGAAAGAAGGTGTAAAAGAGGAGATTGCAGTTCAAGCTGCTGGAGAAGGTCCCCCCCCAGGGGGGTCACGTTTGGCCTGGCAATGCCGGGGTCGTGCATTGCTGTGTCCCCTGGGGCACGCTGGTCGCCGGCATGGGGGTGACTATGCCAGGTGAGGGAGGAGCTGCGGATGAAGCCCTTGCTGCAGCCTGTGTAGGTAAAGCGCTGGCACCGGTGTGGGTGCAGCGGTGCTGGCTGAGGGTGACCGTCTGAGTGCAGCTCTTGCCTCAGGCAGCTCAGAGGTGCAGCTGCTTCTGGCTGTGGACGCAGCAGTGCCAGATGAGGTTGGAGCTGAGGGTGAACCTGCTGCCGTAGTCACCACTGACAGAGGGCTGGACACTGGGCTGGGGGCAGTGGGGCTTCAGCAGCTCCAAGCTGGGTGGGAAGTTCTGCCCACCCTCAGGGCACTAATGTGGCTGCTTGGGTGGCACAGAGAGGCTGATATGGGTTTCCCGCCTTCCTCCTCTTCATATTCCTGTTCCTTCTCTTCTTTGTCCTATTCCATATCATCCTCCTCTTCTTCCACATCATCCCTTTTGTCCTCATAATTATGGTCATCCTCCTAAACCTCATACACTTCATCCTTGCTGTCCTCAGCCATGTCTCCATCAACCTCATCTACTATTCCTCAAGGCTGAGATTTGGCTCCTCCAAA
Source organism: Colaptes auratus (assembly GCA_015227895.2). NCBI lineage: Eukaryota > Metazoa > Chordata > Aves > Piciformes > Picidae > Colaptes > Colaptes auratus. Next base: position 22,390,102 of record JAAWVA010000030.1, read on the forward strand.
CTATTCTATATCTATTCTTCTCCTCCCAGATCTTGTCCAGGGCCTTCTGGGAAGCCATGCTGCTGAGAGGAATGGTCACCCCTGTGCTCTTGGGCAAATCCTTGGGGACCAAGTGACTGAGAAGTAAGGACACTGTGTGTGACTCCTTGCAGTGGAGGGATCAGAGCCCTGACTCCTCTGCTGAGTGCCCTGGTTGTAGTGCTGATGGAGCTGACCCCCCAGGACGTAGCCATCCCAACCATCCCCCTCTGGCCATGCAATTGAGACCTGACCACCTGGGGCTCAGGCAGGTGAACTCCTACATTCCCATCACAGCCAATGACCCTCAAAGCTCCACAAGTGGTGAAGTGTGGTTTGGGAGGAGGGTCTGGAGAGGGTTGGGAGGTGCTCAGGGGCCAGCAGGAGCCTGGGATCTTGCTGCTGTGCCAAAGTTGGGTTCTTTACCTTCTGGCCTGTTCCAAGGAGCAGATCTGCAAACTCTGCTCCTCCCCAGCACAGAGGAGCAGGGCTGATGGAGAGAAGAGAAGGATATGACCCCAGGCAGAGAGAAGCAAAGGTTTCAGAGGAGAAGACTGACCTGCAAGGAATGGCTCAGCCCTGACCAGGGCTCTCCCAGCCTTGCACTTCTCTCCTTATGGCTTGGGGATTGGTCACCTCCTCAGTGCATCTGTGTTTGGATCACAGCCAACAGGGAGCTGACAGAAAACTCTGGAGGTCAAAACCTTCAGGGTCTGTGCAAGTGGTAAAAGATCCCAGGATGATTCAGCATCCAAGGTTCTCCAGATCAGTGAAATACCTCATGGAAGTCAATGCTCTCCACCTCTCAAAACAGTGACAGAGCCTTGGAGCTCTCCTGGATCACAGCAGCTGTGTCCAGCATCTCCCCCACTCAGACATCTCTCAGGCACAACCTGCACCAAGGGCCAGCACCAAGTCAGACTTCTCCAGGCTCAGGTCTCATCCTCTGAGAATGTTGAAGCTTTGTGCTTGCCCTGACCTGCAGCAGAAGAAAACTGAACTCCAGGGCAGCCTCTCTGCCAGCCACCTCTCCACCTCTCTGTGTCTTTGGACAGACACCTTTGCTGTCAGCATGTTGGGGGCTCTATGTTGCACTGGAGGCAGCCAGCTCTGTCCCTGTGTCTGTGTGCTTGGTGCTTCTCTCCAGGCACAGCCATAGAAAGAGATTTGAATTCAGGATTGGTTCCTGAGGAAGGGCTGCTAGGATCCAACCTTTTCATCTGCTTCTCACTCTCAAGAGCTCTTGACTGGCTGAGAAATCACAGCCATGGCAGAACTTATTGGCCTTGCCTCATCCTTGTGGACAGGCAAGCTGCTGAGAGACAGCTTGTGCTGAGCAGATGGTTCCAGAGAGCTTGGATTGCTGAGGCAACTTTCTCAGACTTGACTTTGCTTCCAAAGAGCAACAATTCTTCTGTGGCTGTGTGCAGGCAGTTGTCTAAGGAGAGCAGGGGGCAGTTGGTGCCATGGAGCTGTGAGCTCCAGCTGCAGAGAGCAGTGGAGAAGTCTGATGCAAGGAGCAGGGATGGAAGACCCAAGTGGGCAGTGACAGCAATGGGGAGGTTGTGGAGGGTGAGGAGCAAAGTTGTCCACTCAGTGTCAGCCCTCAGAGGACAGCTTCTCCTCCCAGTCCAGACCTCCTGAGCAGACAGCCTGCAGCATTCTGGCTTGGTGGATGCTGCTGTCACCTCTGCCCTCATCTGAGAAAGAATCCAATAGTTTACCCTCAAAATCTGAGCTTTGTAAGGTGCACTTTGAAATCTGGAAGTGAACAACAAAGACACAAAGAGGTCCTCAGGGCACTTGGGGATCATTCCATGAACCTCAGGTACTGAGAGAAGAGTGAAGAAACTGTGCAAGAAGCAAGAAGCAAAAGATAGAGTACCTTGAAGCATTGATTGGCCCCACTGAGGTTTGTTACTGCCAAAGCCTCCCCAGGGACTGGTTAGAGCAGCTCAGGAGAGGCTGTGATTGCAGCAGGCAAAGGCAAAGTGCAGGAGAGCAAACTCTGGCTCTGGGTTCTGCAGCACAAAGGCCACGGCTTGAGCACAGCCCCTGGGCAGGCAGCTCCTGCCCCTCATGTGTGGGTCAAGGCTCTTCAGGTGCAGTGGGGGTGGGGGGTGGGTTTCATAGCAGCATAGCAGGGCCTAGGCTGGAAGGGACCTCAGAGCTCATCTGCTCCAACCTCCCTGCCATAGGCAAGGATGCCTCTCCTATAGACTCAGCTGCTCAAGGCCTCATCCAGCCTGGCCTTCAACACCCTCAGGAGAGGGCATCCTACCTGGGCAGCCTATACCAGAGTACCACAACCCTCATGCTGAAGAAATTTCTTCCTAAGGCCCAGGCTAAACCTCCTTTTCCTCACCTTCAAACCTTTCCCTCCTGCTCTGTCACCAGACACCCTCATGAAAAGTCCCTCTCCAGCCTTCCTTTAGCATCCCTGTAGGGTTTGTGATGCTGAGTGGAGGACAAGGGCCTGACAGTCCCCAGCCTTCCTGGGGCTGTGGAAAGAGGCAGTGAGGCCCTCCCAGTGCCTTAGGACAACAGCTCCTCACAGGCCTCCAGGGCAGAGAATTGCCATAGTCAAGAGGGCACAGCCTTGGCTTCTCTTCATCACTCCCACCACTGCCATTGCTCTTTGCCAGCTCTTTCACAGCTTTGTCCTGCACTGTCTCACAGCTGCTTCTCCTGCCCTGCAGGCTGCAGACACTCCTCTCACTTCCCCACCTTGGCCTTCCCATGCCTTCACTGACACCTGCCCACACTCACCCTCTGCTCCTGGGGACACAAAGAGAAGGGCTGATCCCAGACTCCTTCTGCAGAACTTCTCAGGCCACAGCACTACCCTTTGAGAGAGGTTTCTTGCTCCTCATGGCCAGGCTGCACCTGCCAGGCTGCACCATCTGGCAGTGTTCCTCTCTCCTGCTCTTGCCTACCTCAGCAGGAGCTCCCAAGGCTGCTGGCCTTGCAGTTTCTTGGCTGGACAGCACCAAGCCCTGTGCCTGCTGCTGTCCCATCCTGTACTCAGGCAGCAGAGACACAGCAACCAACCCATCAGCCCCTTCCTGCAGTCAGCCTTTGGCAGAGGCCATCTGACAGATCACTCTGCCCATCTGCCAGCCATGAGCCCAGGGCTGCCCTAGCAGCTCCTGCAGACACCACTGACCTCACGGTCCCTTTCCCAGCTGTGTTCCTGCTGTTGGCCAATCCTCTCAGGAGGCAGAAGTGGCCTCACCTCCCCCTTCCCTGTCCTTGGCTTCCTACTGAATGGTGAGTTCCTGAGACACAACAGCACAGGATTGCACCCTCAGCCCTCAGCTTCCTTGTGGCCAGAGCCTGAGCAGATCCAAGTTTCACCAGATCCATCTGGCAGATTTCCTACCAAGGCTTTGAGTGGAGGAGCTGCTGGCTCTGTCCTGCTGCAGTTGTGGAGGAGACTCCTGCACATCCTCTTCTCCAATGATCCTGCTCAGGGCAGGGGTAAGCAGATGAGGTCCCTCAAGGGCTCTGCCCACTTTGGCTTCATCTCCAGAGGAGCTGCAAAGGCCCTGGCTCAGATGGTGCAGGGAGTTCATGAAGACATTGCACACTGCTGGCCCAAGGGCTTGCCCTGAGGGATGCCACTGGGAAGTGTCTGACAGAAGGACTCTCCACTGGTGACATTTGGGCTTCCTCCACCATCCAGCCACCACCTCATCCATTTCTGCACTCCAGCTCTCAGCACTCTGGCTATAAAGAGACTATGGGGGACCATGGCAAAGCCCTGCCTAAGGTCCAGGCACAAAACATCCCCTTCTTGCCCCTACCCATATGGCTTCAGCACTACCTCTCTTGTCCTGCAAGGGCCTGCAAATGGCTGCAGAGGTGTTTGAGCCTTCACCTTCCCAGGGACTGTGCTGAGGGTGACCAGCCTGCAATGTTCCCCACCCTCCTTTTTGGTGTTCTTGAAGAGGCCTTTTCCAAGGAGCCCAGAACCTCTGGGATGGCTCTGTGCACATCTCAGGGCACAGTCCAGCAAGGCTGATGTGAGCAGACTGGAGCCTGCCCAAGCCATCTGAGATGAATCTGCCTGGGCCAGTAGGGTTTGTTCTGGAGTGACACACAGCAATGTCCCAGCTCTGCCAGGTGTCCACATCTGATCTGGCCTCACAGACCCTAATGGATTGTGGGATGTTCAGAGACAGAGTCTTTCTCTGCCTGGCAGCAGTCAGAGAGTCTCCCTGGCCTCCTGCAGCCCCTGCCAGAGGCTGGGAGTCTCCTCACACCTCCAGTGCCCTGGTACCTCCAGCAATAGCTGATGGTGTTTGCTCACTCAGATTCACCTCAGCTCACCTGCTGACATCTCATCTACACAATGCAAACAGGCTCTGCTGACTTCCTGAGGCCATGTCCTCCTGTGGAGGGACAAAGAGTCTCTCCAAGCTGAGATGTGAGGCTGCTGCTGGAAACCGTGGTTGTGAAGGCTAGTCTGGGGTGACTGCCCTGGGACAGCTTCCCCAGGGTGTCCAGTGAACACAGACACAGTCCAGAGCCTTCTCTGCTGATCCTTCAGGTCACTTGCAGGAGGCCTGGCTGTGTGAGGACACTGCTGTGTGCCCCAGCCCTGCACACTCACACACTTTAGCTGTTCTCTGCTCTTTGCATCTGTTGGACAATTTCTTGGGCCTGCTCTTGAAGGAAACTTTGGAAGGAGACCTAAGGCTTCAGACACTGCCCCAAGTAGATCACCTGTCTGTGTGGAACTGCTCTTGTGGAGGCCATCTGAGCCAAAGAGGTTCCCACGGCCTGTGTCTGCCTGTGGTCATGGGACTGCCACACAACAGGATGGTGCCCAAGCTGCCAGAGCACTCAGGCCTTGCCCCAACAAAGGGGCTCAGCAGGAGAGTGTGGAAGTGAAAAGAGAGCAGCCCTGGAAACACAAGTGTGGGCAGGACTCTATCAGAGGGGTCCTGGCTTTGGAGCACAGGGCACAAGCGGTGCTCTGGATTCCCCTGGGGTTCACAGGGCACGGAGCAGCGGAAGCAGTGGCTCATCTTCTCATCCTGCAGTGGCAGGGTCACACAGGCATGCAGCTAAATGCTGCTCCTGCTCTGTGTGAGCTCTGTGTGAGCAGGCACACACCTTGGTGACTCCTCAGTCTGCTGCTTCAGGCTAAGGCAGATGTTTGCACTGCCGGACTCGGCTAAGTCCCTTCCCCAGCAGCTGGGCAGATCTTACCCTTGGGGGTCCAGTCCTCTTGAAGGCATGTTGGGCACTTCTGACCGGTGAGGCTGCTGTAGCTTCACAGGCTCTCAGCGTTGTCCCTCCTCTAGAGATACTCTCAGGGCTGCGGCTCAATGGGCCTGCCTGGATTCTGGCTTTTCCTCGCCTTGCAGAGGCCACTCATTTGCTTGCATCTAGGAGAGAGAAGACTTAATGGAAATGAGCTTAATGGCAAAGGCTATGGCAGGAGCTTAGAAGCTTGGGCAAGGAGAGAGGATGAAGATGGATGTTAGGAAGAAGTTCTTCAGAGAAAGAGAGACTGACCATTGGAATGTGCAGCCCAGGAAGGTGGAGGAGTCACCATCACTGGAGGTGTTTAGGAAGTGACTGGATGGGGCACTTGGTGTCATAGTTTAGTTAATTAGATGGATGATAAGTTGGACTCAATGATCTATTCTATTCTATTCTATTCTATTCTATTCTATTCTATTCTATTCTATCCTATCCTATCCTATCCTATCCTATCCTATCCTATCCTATCCTATGCTAAGAGAAAGAGCACAACATATTTACAAGCTGGGGTAATACTGATAGGTTCCTTGAGGCTGGATGTGGCCAATGGGCACTCTCGTAAACAACCGGCTGCAGCCTATGGGAGGCGTGAAGCTGGAATTATGCCATGCTTGGCATCAGCACCAGCATCCCATGCCATGGGGGTGTGCAGGGGTCTGTGCTGCCTCAGCCTTTGTTTCCCTCATGAAAGGAGGGGGAACTCGTCCATGTGCTGGGACAGGTTTCAACATCTGGGCATAATTCTGGGCATAATGTGCCTTCACCACAAGTAACTCCACCTGTGAGTGCAGCAGTGCCAGACAGGATGGAACTCCAGCAGGAGCTGGAATCCAAAGAGGCCAAATGGTTATGCTTTAACTTTTCTTTTCCCTCTTTCCCCTCCAAGTTACAATACAATACAATACACCACCAGGTTGGAAGAGACCTTCAAGATCATCGCGTCCAACCCATCAACCAATCCAACCCACCTAAATACAATACAATACAATACAATACAATACAACCCACCTAAACAACTAAACCGTGGCACCAAGCACCCCATCAAGCCTCTTCCTGAACACCTCCAATGAAGGTGACTCCACCACCTCCACAGGCAGCCGATTCCAATGGGCAATCACTCTGTATAGAACTTCTTCCTAAGATCCAGTTCTTCTCTTTGATCTTCCTCAAACATTCCTCTCCCAGCAACCCAGCTCTGCTCTCTCCCCACTGCCCCTGGCTTTGCTGCCTTTGTGTCCACTTGGTGTTTCCAAGAGGCTTGTCATGCTGACTCCTCCTCTGGGCAGCACAGAACCAGGGACTCCTTTCATTAGCTGTAGTGCCCTGCAGTTTCTCAGCTTGTGGCCTTGTGTTGATGGCTCAGCACAGTCAGGGGCAGCCAGCTGCACACAAACATTAACAGCTGGCTGAAAGAGATCAGGCAAGGCAGGCAAGAGACTGGCATGGCTGAGTCATGGAAGCATAGAATGATAGAATCCTTTCTGTTGCAACAGACCTCTGAGAACTGACACCACCATGGCCATGAACCCCTGTCCTGCAGTGCCAGGGCTGCACAGCTTGGAACACCTCTAGGGATGAGGATTCCACTGCTCCCCTGGGCGGCCGGCTCAAGACCTGCTGGTGAAAGGGAAGGGCAAGAAGGAGCTGCACAGGCAGTGGAAGCAGGGAGAGGGATGCTGGGAAGAGCCCAGGGACACTGCCCTGTGGTGTAGGGATGGGGTCAGGAAGGCCAAGCTATGGCTGGAGCTGAACCTTTCTAGGCATGCAAAGAAGAAGCAGCAGCTTCTGCAGGCCTGCCAGCCAGAGAAGGGAAGTCAAAGGAAGGATGTCCTCTGTGATGAGCAAGGCTGGACAGCTGGTAACAATGATCAGATTTAAAAAATTTAAAAAATCTAAAACAAACTTTAAAAATTAAATAATTAATTAAAATTTAAAAATTGAAAAAATATAAGATCAAAAATAAAAAATGTCTAAAAAATTAAATTAAAATTTGATTAAATAGTAATTAAATTAAATTAAAAACCATTATTAAGGAAATAATAGAAATTTAAAAATACCAAAAATATTTTTTAATTAATTAAAATAAAAATTAAAATAAAAATTTAAAAAAAGAAAAATAATAAAAATTTTAAAGATAGTTAAAAAATATATCAAGAAAAAATAAACCAAAAAAGAAAAAAGACTGTATATCTTATAGCTAAGAGGTTTTAGTGATACCAGCAAGAAATAACTAACCCATGTCAACTGCAATCATCTCAATAAACACCAGCAGAAGAATCAAGAATATGAAGGTACAGCATTTCCCATGGAGTCAAACATTGATCACAATAATTGTTATGATAACCTGAGATCAAAAGCATCAATCAGAAGAATGTACCACAGCACCATGTGAATTAGGACTGAATGTTATGGTGGTTTGATTGTTGTGTGATTCGAGAAAATGTTCATATGGACTCAAATGTTATCTCACCAGTTTGCTGTAATTTTACACACTTAGAGGGAAAATCACAATTCATTCTAACACCACATGCATTGTCATTGTAGGCTGGAAACAACAACAAACAAATAAATACCTGAAAAAAACAAAGGGGGAGAAGAGAGAATAGCCCATAGCAAAAAAAAGGTTTAATGGTACCAACAAGAGATAGTTAGCTCATGTCAACACCTAGAAACATCAACCTTGCAAAGTGCTGCAACCCTCTCACCACAAGAGAGCACGAACACGGCACAACTGTCATGAAGATGACAGTCAGCTAACCTGCCTAGCACTGACCTCACCGACTGTCACGATAATCCAAGATGTCAACAGAAAGCTTCTAACTTGTAACTGAGTGTCTTGACCGCTTAACTGTTGTGTGAACATTAAGGGATCAGTATTACTAGGATGAGCAAAAACACATTATTATGGGTAATTTTCTATTGGGCAAAGCAATGAAGCTCCTTTGCTCTTGCTGTTTGCCTGCAAGTTTTCTGTCTGTGAAGCGAGAGCCTGGACAGATCTACCTTTACAGATGAAAGAAATCTTGCTGCCATTAAACAATTTATGATTTTTGACCATCCTAGAGAAAATAAAGATGCAACATACCCCTAAAGCAGATTGTAAAAGACAGTGCAGAGGATTGGATTTGTGTCTGAATCTCTGTGTGCAATGTGTTCAGGCATAATCAAGTCTTCTCTGTCCATAAGAGGAGTAAAATGTAAAGGTTAAAACTAGTAAGATCTAAGTTCTTCTTTACAAGGTTTGCTATCTTTGACCATGTATTATGCCAGCTCTGCTAGAACATTCTAACTGGCTCAACCTAAGCATTGTGCCTTGTATGGGTTACATCAGTCTGTCAGACATGCTGCGCTACAGGACTTTTGCTTTTGCTATCCAGCTTAGCTTTAACTCACTTGCTTCTGTGTATGCAAAGAGTATCTTGTATGGGATGGGAACAACTCCCATGAGCTCCCATGGCCAACAGCAGATTGCTCCCAAAAACAAAAAGGGGAATTTGTGGATATGGTAGCAATAAGCAGTGTGAGCAATCTGGCAGTGTAGGCTTAGAGCCTGACATGGTGGTAGGCCATGCTCAGCATAAGTGCAGAAGTGGCTAGCAGTGTAGCAAAGCAGTGCTGTGCCTGCAGCATGTAACTAAAGCAGGGCACTGGCAGCTATAAACACAGAGAGTTATCTGGGGGTAACAGGACACACACCTGCACCAACAACCTTGCGTGGTGTTAGTAGTGTGACCAATAATCTATAACATTATGATGTGTGGTCACTGGTGGGGAGCCAATGAAGCTGTGCCAACAATGCTCCCCGAGTCTATATAAGCTGTGGAGGTTCCCTTAACAAACGAACAACACTGGATCACATTGGTCATCCATATTGACTCCATTCTGCATCGCCAACAGCCAGCTATTAAATATTAATAACAGCCATAACAGCACTCCTTCCTGGTACAGATTGTGCCCACTCCCAGGAAAGGCTACACCACCTGAAGCCTTCCAACCACTCATCTGTGTCTCTTTCCCATACAACCTACATCCCCTTTCCCACCCCCTGACAGACTGGGCCCCACCACAGTACGAACTCTCTGCCTGTTCTTTGGAGCTGGAGGTTCTGGCGTCTCCCATCCCCAGTCAGAAAGACACCACAGCATCTGGGAGGAACCATTCCAAATACCCTGGGATGGAGCAAACCCTGCACACAGAACACCAACTGCAGCTGGCTGTGGCAGGAGTGTGGCCACCCAGACACAGGAGTTCTCATCCCTCAGACTCAGCACTGCTGTGGCCACATCTGGATGATTGTTGTCTGGATGAAGCATTCCCCAGTCTAGAAGAGTAGGGAGGAACTGGGGAGGCTTCAGAGGAGATCTGCCAGGATGGGGATTGACATCTCTGTGGAGAGGCTGAGGGACCTGGGCTGCTGCAGCCTGATGAATGGAGACTCAGGGCACTGCCAGAGCAGTGTGCACATGGCTGAAGGGTGGTTTCAGAGAGGATGGAGCTCTTCTGGGGAGTGGGAAGAGAACAAAACCTCCACAAAATGCAGCTTGGAAGGTTCAGAGTAGAGAGGAGGCCAAAGAAATGTCCCTCAAAGAGCAGAGCTCCTATGCATGAGGCCATCCAGAGGTGTCAGGAAATGGCAGGGAGAGCTGAGACAGCTCAGGGAAGGGATGGAAATGGCAGGGGGAGAGCTGGGAGGGGAAGGAAGATTGGTGTCAGTAGCCTGAAGGATAATTGCTGCAGGCATGGCACAGTGTAGGAGAGGCTGCAGTAGGGACGGCCAAGGGCTCTGGCAAGGCTGAGAGGGCCAACAGGACCAAGGTCTCTGTCCCCTTGGCTCTGGCAGTTGCCTCTGCCACCAAGGCCTGGGAGGAGAAACTTGGCTTTGAGGTTCTTCTATTGCAAGGGCAGTGGTCAGGGCTTGGCCTTTTGGCTTCCTACACCAAAGGCAAGTTTTTCTGCCTTGTACTTTGCCTTTGTCTCCCTGCAATCCTGGCCTCTAACAAGCTGCTCTAAGGAGTCCCAGGGGAGCCTTTGTCAGGAACAAGTCTCAGGGAGGCCAATCAGTGCTTCAAGGGACTTTGGAGTTTTCTTCTGCCTTGGACTTCTGGAGAGGCTTCTTGGCAGTCCCTTGGCAGAGTCTGCTGGCAGTACCTCAGGATGATGGAATCAGCCCCAAATACTCCATGGGGCTCATTAAATACTGCTGAATCTCTCATTATTGCCAACCTTTCTGCAGCTAATTGGAGAGGATTTAATTACACAAAGCATCTGATAAAAAGTATTTTTAAAGGTACATTTCATTCCTTTTCAGCAGGAGTTGTCTCTTTGCAAACAAAACACAGCAAAACCTGACAAGGTCCTTTCCTGCTCACTGCTCACCCTGACTCCGCACTGCCTCCAGCAGAGCCCTGAGCCCTGTGAGGGACAGGATCTGCCTTGCCAGGGGCTGGGGGTCAGGCCTTGGCTCTTTGCATCAATGAAACCCCTCCAGGTTTGCTCAGCAGCAGAGCCACCTTGAGCTGCTTGTCCTGACCTCTCAGCACTGCCTCAGCTCTCTGCTCTCACCATTGCCTGGAGATGCTTCAGTGCCTCCAGTGAAGCTTCCCTTGCATCCACTGTCTCCTTCTGCTCTAACCAGACCCTGGGGACCCTTTCCCAGTATGCTTCAGTGGGACCCATTAAGAGTAGAAGAAACTTCAGAGTTTGAATCTGACTTTGACTTCTGGAGACGTTTCATCAGCTTCCTCTCAGTCCCTGAGGTTACAGGGCACCAAAAGCCACCAGAGGTGTCATAAAACACCTTCGGCTTGTCCTCTGCTGCCCGATTGGGCCGGACTCCTGGCCTGGAAGGAGCTGCCAGCAAGCAGGCAGCACTGCAGGAGACAGCTCTGGGCAGGAGCAGCTCCTCTGCACAGCACAGCAGGGCTGAGGACACGGCCAGACGATCTCAAGAACATAAGGAAGGCAGAGAGAGCTTCAAGGTATCCAGGATCAGGAGGGTGACTGAGAGCTCACTGGAGGAGAAGTCACTGCAGTCCCTGACACAGTGAGGCAGTGGGTGCAGGACACTGCAGCTGTAGCTCCTGGAGGCATCTCCATCTCGGCTGCTGATGCTCCGCTGAAGGCTCCTGGAGTGTGCACACAGAAGGAGGACCAAAGCCCTTCAGTTCCATCCTGTCAGCAGCAGTGAGCAGAGCTGGGGAAGGAGAAGGCTTCAGCCCCAGCCCCTCTGCCTTTCTCTCTTCCCTTCTCTCTCTCTGCAGCACTGCAGGCCTGCTCCCTGGTTCTCCACCTCTCCATGGGTGTGGTGGGTTTAGGCAATGCCTTTAAAGTTTAGTTACAGATTTTGAGCAGAAAAGGAGAAACAAAATCAATAGATCACTCTTGGGTGTAAAAAGGAAAAGAAAAGATTCTTCTAAACAAATTAATTGGATAAATATCTGGAATCAGAGGAGCTGTACCATAACAATTCTCTCTCTTCTCTTCTGATCTCAGCTGTTTTGCTTGACTGGGGAGAGCTCACCTGCTTTGGCTGGCCTTGGCTAAGTCTAACCCACTACTTTTTTTCTCTCTCCACTCCTCCTTTCTCTCTTGGAACAGGTCGGTAGGGGTTAGAGGCAGAGGAACAGCTTCCCTGGTCTCTGACCAAGGGGGTTTCACGTCATGTGCTAATTGTAAATACCTGTCTAATATTGTCACTCCTGGATGTTCTGTACCTGTTCATTGCATTCCATTGCAGAGTGCAGCTCTTGCTTGTCACTACAGCTTCATTTGCTTCTGACTGAGCTGCTCTGGCAAAGCTAATGCTGGGTGAAATTTCAACCCAACAATGGGACTCTTGTTCCCTGGGATTGGGCTGTTGGTCACTTTCTGACACCAGAAGAATCTTCATGGCAATTCTGAGTCCCTGCCTCATTTGAAGCTGTGAGGAACCATCCCTGGTTGGTAGTGATGGGACTGAGCTAAATCATTCCTCATGCAGGTCAGGGACAGGGGTTACAATGAGCCTCAGACAAGTGTGCCCTAACTTGTCACTGCCTTTCCCTCCTTGCATAGGTCTCCATGGCCAGAGGCAGCAGATGGCCAACAGCAGCTCCAGCACCCACTTCCTCCTCCTGCCAATCTCAGGCACAAGGCAGCTGCAGCTGCTGCACTTCTGCCTCTTCCTGGCCATCTACCTGGCTGCCCTGCTGGGCAATGGCCTCATCATCAGCACCATAGCCTGGCACCACCACCTCCACACCCCCATGTACTTCTTCCTCCTCAACCTCGCCCTCCTTGACCTGGGTACCATCTCCACCACTGTCCCCACATCCATGGCCAATTCCCTGAGGGACACCAGGGACATCTCCTATGCAGGATGTGTTCTCCAGGTCTTCTTTTTATTATTCCTAATTTCAGCAGAGTATTTTCTCCTCACCACCATGTGCTACGATCGCTACATTGCCATCTGCAGACCCCTGCACTATGAGACCCTCCTGGGCAGCAGAGTTTGTCTCCACCTGGCAGCAGCTGCCTGGGCCTGTGGCTTTCTCTATGCTCTGCTGCACACAGCCAATACATTTTCCCTGCCCCTCTGTCAGGGCAATGCTCTGGATCAGTTCTTCTGTGAAGTGCCCGAGATCCTCAAGCTCTCCTGCTCCACATCCTACCTCAGGGAACTTTGGCTTCTTGTGCTCAGTGCCTGTTTATTACTTCTCTGTTTTGTGTGGATTGTGGTGTCCTATGTGCAGATCTTCAGGGCAGTGCTGAGGATCCCCTCTCAGCAGGGACAGCACAAAGCCTTTGCCACCTGCCTCCCTCACCTGGCTGTGTTCTCCCTGTCTCTCAGCACTGCTATCTTTGCCTACCTGAAGCCCCCCTCCACCTCCTCTACATCCTGGAACCTGGTGGTGTCAGTTGTGTACTCAGTGGTGCCTCCAGCACTGAACCCTCTGATCTACAGCCTGAGGAACCAGGAGCTGAAGGCTGCCCTGAGTCAACTGATCCCTGGATGCTTTCAGAAGCAATAAATTCTTTGTCTTCTCTTGCAGAGCAGTTCTGATATCACTCAGTGCAGGCCCAGCCTGGCTTCTGTATTTTGGGGTGTGGTGGTGGTGGATTTCCTCTTTGTCATCACATTTCTAATTCACTGTCTGCTTTGCTTTTCTCTTTGAGAATTCATGTAACAGGAGCTCTGCTCCTTCTTTGGTTACACAAAATAAAGGACCTTTCCCAGAGCTTCAGGGACAAATCCTGCTTGCAGAGTTTGCAGAGAAGAGAGTCCCAGCACAGCCTCACTGCCAGGGAGCACCAGCACTCCCTGGACCCCCTGGTCCCCTCCTAATACAGGCTGGCACCTTCCTTTGCCAATTTCATCTCCACCTTGTCTTGCAGTGACATTTCTTTCTCCTCATCTCCAGTCTGGACCTTCCCAGATGCACTTTGTGGCTTTGTTTCTCTCTCTTGCATGTTGTCACTGTGCAGAAAAGCTTCTCCATGCCTCAAACCACTCCCCAAGCACTCTCAGGCTACTCTGCTCCTGTCCTCACTTTTCACACCACTGAGCCCATGGCCTTCAGCCTCAGTTTGGTGCCAAGGGTCACTCTCTCACCTTCACCATGGGAGAATCCTGCAGAGGAAAATCAGTTTGGGGGAAGATTAGAAAGATTGTGAAAGGAAAATCTCCTTGGGGCTGGAAGGATTTGACATGGAGCCTGGGAAGAAAGGCCTAAAGGAAGCCCTTCTGTTGCCTCACAAGGTTCTGCTATGGGATACACTGATCGTCCCCAGTTTCTAACATGACCCAGGAGGTGTGACCAGGCCCCTCAGCAGAGACCACCCCTGGGGTTGGTTTGCCCCCATCAGCAGCAGGGGAAAGCCACACCGACTTCCCCAGCAGGTATTTCTCAGCAACCACAGGAAATCCATCTCCATCCTCTGTTGGCAGCAGGTGGGACTGGGCAGGACCAGCTGTGTTCACAGCTCCTCTGCTGGTCACTAACCAAGTGGCTTGAGCTAGGTGTCTTTCCCAGTTCCTAAAGTTTCCACCCCCCATGGCTTTTAGGGTGGTCTTTAGCAAGCCAGTGTAGTGCTCCACCTTCCCGGCAGCTGGTGCATGGTATGGGATGTGGTAAATCCACTCAATGCCATGGTCCTTTGCGCAGTCCCTTAGGAGATGGTTCTTGAAGAGGCTTCCATTGCCCCATTCAATCCTCCCGGGGGTGCTGTGTCTCCACAGGATATGTCTCTCCAGGCCCAGGATGGTGTTGTGAGCAGTGGCATGAGGTGCTGGGTAGGTTTCCAGACAGCCTGTACTTGCCTCCACCATGGTCAGTAGGTGCTGTTTGCTGCTGTGAGACCGAGGAAGGGTGATGGAGTCGATCTGCCAGGCCTCTCCGTACTTCTATTTCCACCATCTCCCCCCATACCACAGAGGCCTCATGCGCTTGGCCTGCTTGATGGCAGCACAGATGTCACACTCATGGATGACCTGTGAGATGGCCTCCAGAGAGATGTCCACGGATCTGTCCCCTGTCAGAGAGCGGCGAGGGAAGACAGCAGCAATCAATGTGATTGATAAGCACGCTTCAACTTTATTGCCCGGATACACAGCTTATATAGCATCTCAGCTAAATATGCACAAGTGTCACTATTCTATTGGTCTCTGACTGAAGGCAACATTAGAATATCCAGCCCACCTGCAATTAGGTCTGTGTACAATATCAAAGGCTCTGTGTACATTCCCAGAAAACTCCCTTCTCACTACCTCTTCATTTCCCATCCAATTATCTTACCTAGCTGTCCCTTTCCCATCCAGTTATCTTACAAACACACAGCTGCGAGAACAACTACGAGGCCATAGTGACCTTGCTGCTTCAGCAAGGCAGCTAACTATGAGCAGTAAACAACAAGATGGAGTAAGGCCTACACATTCTGCTCAAGTAGCTGTTCCACAGAGTCATGTCCCTTAGATTTAAGCCATTCTCCAACAATTCCCCCCTTTTTCTTTTGTACAAGAAAAGCTCGAGATGTTACCTCATTTACACTTCTCATAATACATCCATATGCAATACGCAAAACAAAACAATACCAATCCAGCATAAACCTTCCTTAAGCAGACCTAATAACCAAGGAGACAGATTTCCAAACCAAGATTGAAACCATTGATCTAAAGGATTTACATTTTTAACAATTGATTGTGTATGATTTTCCAACCAAGCAATCCTTTTATAAATTGATTGACTGTGATCAGACAAATTCAAACAACACATGTCTTCGAAATCCTCACAGCCATGACCATTAGCTAAAAGCAAAAAATCAACAGCAGCTCTATTCTGTAAATATGCATGCCTTAAACTATTTTGATCTAAAAGCAGTTGATCTAAAATTACAGTAGTAACATTAGCCTGTTTAGCTGACCAACAAGATAACTTACTGTGTTTGTAGCTACCAGCGTCCTGCTTTAGTTACACAGTGCAGGCACAGCGCTGTTTTGCTACACTGATAGCAACTTTTGCACTTATGCTGAGCATGGCCTCCCACCATGTCAGGCTCAAAGCCTACACTGCCAGATTGCTCACACTGCTCGTCACCAGCATTGCCACAAATTCCCCTTTTTGTTTTTGTGAGCAATCTGCTCATGGGAGTTGTTCTCATCCCATACAAGATACTCTTGCATACACAGAAGCAAGTTAAAGCTAAGCTATATAACAAAAACACAAGTTTTATAACACAGCATGTCTAACAGACTGATGAAACCCATACAAGGCACAATGCTTAAGTTCAGCTAGTTAGAATATTCTAACAGAGTTGGCATAATACGTGGTCAAAGACAGCAAACATTGTAAAGAAGAACTCAGGTCGTAATAGTTCCGATCTCCACATTTCACTCTTCTTATGGACAGAGAAGACTTGATTATGCCTGAACACAATACACACAGAGATTAAGACACAAATGCAATCCTTAGCACTGTCTTTTACAATCTGCTTTAGTGGTATGTTGCATCTTTATTTTATCTAGGATGGTCAAAAATCATGAATTGTTTAATGGTAGCAAGATTTCTTTAATCTGTAAAGGTAGATCTGGCCAGGCTCTAGCTTCACAGACAGAAAACTTGCGGGCAACCAGCAAGAGCAAAATGGCTTCATTGCTTTACCCAATAGAAAATTACACATAATAATGTGTTTTTGCTTATCCTAGTAATACTGATCTCTTAATGTTCACACAACAGTTAAACAGTCATGACAGTTATAAATTAGATACTTTCTGTTGACATCTTGGATTATTGTGACAGGTGTTGAGGTCAGCGCTAGGCAGCCCTGCTGACCATCACTTCATGACAGCCGTGCCACGTTCGTGCTGCCTTGTGGTGAGAGGGTTGCAGCACTTTGCAAAGTTTATGTTTCTAGGTGTTGACATGAACTAACTATTTCTTGTTGGTACCATTAAAAAACTTCTTTGCTATGGGGCGTTCTCTCTTTCCCCCTTTATCCCTTTTTTTTTTTTTTTTTTTTTTTTTCCCTTTTGCCTTTTTCCTTTATCTTTTTCCCTTTAGCCTTTTTCCTTTATCTTTTTTCCTTTATCCTTTAATAATTTTTTTTCTCCTTTTATCCTTTTATTCGTATTTTTTTCTTTTATCCTCTTTTCCTTTTAAACTCTTTCCAGGGTCTACTATGTTTCTTGGCTGCCTTATCATCATCTATAGCGTTTAGCCACAAATCTTGACCAAACTTCTTCCACTCGCCCCGTTCAAAAATCTCATTAAGATCTTTAAAATATCCTAACGATTCAGCATAGTCAAACAACGGTCTCAACACCTTCTTAACATCTAGCTTACAACCTCGCTTTTCTAAAAAGCATGTCATTAAATCATACGTGGCCTGCCTATCCATTTCCTCAGCGTTAGTACCTGTGCGCACAGTCCCAATAGCAGTCTGGCTCGCCACGTCTTCGGCTCCTCAGGTCGTCCTTATCCTGCGACCTCCGGTACTGCTATCCCGGGCCGGCTTCTTACCCACATCACCGAACGAATCCCTGCGTCCCCGCGGAACGCTGCTACGGACGTTTTCCAAAGCTTTATCCTGTTCGGGCTCCACTTGTTGCAAGAAGGGGCTGGTACATAATCAATATGATAAACCAAGTCCTTATACCTTGCTACAATTACTACGTACTAAATACCTGTAAATACCAAATGCTTACTATTCATTATGCTTACTAGGAAAACTTAACAAAACTCTAAATAACCAAACTCTGAAAGACATTACAATCAGAAATTATGAAATTAGCACTGTTGCTTTAAATCAGAACAGACCTTTGGTAGACTAGTCGTACCAGAAAAGAGACGAGGGGGGGCAAGGTGTGCAGTAGTTGCAATTGTTTCTGCGGTAAGGGTCCTAACAACTTGCAGCCTCTCATGCCTGAGCGACCACTGCTCCACCCATACTGCATTAGCTGTTTTCCATTTTAATTTGAGGGTTGGTTGCTGACCAGTAGCCGCCACAGAAAAGGAACAGAAACAAGTTTTGCTCCTAGCTAACTTAAGGTGTCTCAACCCAATAGAGTAACTGGAAGGGTTAACACCTACGGTCTTACAGTGATTGATTTGCCGTCGTAACAGCTAATTACACTGGCTCTTTGCTGACCAGGTTGTTTGGATACATTTAAAACCCTTTAAACCTTTTAAACTCAAGACCATTCCATTTATGATGAGATACAATAGTGATATCAGCTCCTGATAGTCACAATCTGTTCTAATTTTCCCTTAGCCTTCTTATCCTCAAATCCTGTTAAAAGTTTTAGGCACTCAGGACTCAGATGGTATTAGCTGAACAATTTCTGTCCCAACAAGAGTACTGACAGGAGGGGTAATGCTACAGAGCATAACTTTTTTAGCCCAATCATAATCAGAGTCTATTGAACCAGGAATTATAAGGACGCCCTGTCTAGAGGTAGACGATCTGCCAACTAACAGAGCACAGGGTTGGTGACCCAGAGGACCGTGTTGATGGGACTCGACAACAACATTTTGTAGACTCAAGAATGACCTATTGGTAAAATGCTGAGAACCTGTTTAGTTTTTCCGTTAGCATTGTCAAATGCCAGAATAATACCACAGGAGATGCATGTACAGGAAAATCTACAGATTCCCTTCTATTACTGCATTTCTCACAATACCTTTCCAGCGGCGCAGCAGGACAGTTCCCCGTCCCTCCCACCTCCCGATCCCTTACACTATCGTCCCATCGGAATTCGAGTGTAGCCTCCGTCGTAGTGATGTTTTCTGCTGACAATGTCTGGGGCATAGGAGGCGGGGGGATGGTGAGGTGATCGCTGGTGCTGGCCGCTGCCGGGCCGCCGCCGTGCCGCCTCCACGGGGACGGCCGCTGGGGCCGCTGCCGTGGCTGCTGCCGTGGGGGCCACCGCGGGGGCCGCTACAGTCCGTGCTGCCGGTGTCGGTGGTGCGTCGGTCGGTGCCGCCTCGGTCGGAGCCATCGGTGCCCGTGGGGGCCGTCGGGGCTCGCGGAAGGGGTGCGGTTGGAAGAATGCCGTAACCGCGAGCCTCCAAGTGCTCCATTTTTTCTAAGAGGGACTGTGAAACAAAGTTGGCACTGTTTGATTTCTCAGCGTCGGTGTTGTCTCTTCCGAATCCGAGCTGTCGTTGGCGATATTAGGAGATGTTGATGAATGGGATCAAACACGCTGAACCACAAGTTTCGCTGCCTTTTTATCGCTTCCTCCCTGCTGGGATGGTGGCTGGTGTTTAGCACCTCATCCCACAGCTGGGCTCTAGTTTGTCCCGTGCTTCGGTAGTAAAAGCTTCGGTTGCTCTGGGGATAAAATCATGATTCCGGGCCCATGCTAATAGCCCTTTCAAAATCCCAGTAATCTCAGTAATACCTCTCACGGAGAGGATAGTTAGTCCGTTCAAAATGCCAGAATTGTCAGGAATACCTCTCTCGGAGAGGACAGCTTGGAGGGCGTTTAGCACAGCTCTTCTGTTTCGCGGAGTGCTTCACCGTGCCTCTCCCCGGCCGCTTTTGCAGCTTTACGGCACTTTTGTCACCATCTATGATCAAGTCCCACAGTTTGTTTCCAAATTCTCTCCAACACATCAACACTAAACACATCTTCTGACGACTTGAAAAAAAAACCATTCTCCCTACCAAACTGCAATAAACGTTCAGGATGCTTCTTTAAATCCACATCCTCTACACTGCGTTTCTCAAGGAAACTTAAAAATAAGTTAAGGGCTACTTCGCTTTCCATCCCTTAGTGCAGCCTTCAAAAACCCGTGGAAGTCGAGTAGCAGCCCTTACCCGGACGGCGAGCTTAATTCCAATTCAGGAAACCCAGCTCAGGCACGGTACGAACTCCCTACGCCAGCGTTGAGTCGCACTTTTGCCCCTCGATTCGCTGCTAATCGATGCTTTTCCGGGCTCGCCACCACCCCGACCGCAAGAAGGTCTCCGCAGGCCTCCTATCCCGCGTCGGGGGTTCTCTCCCTTACCCCACTGGATCGTCCGCTGTTCGAGCGCCAGATGTCGGGGAGCGGCGAGGGAAGACAGCAGCAATCAATGTGATTGATAAGCACGCTTCAACTTTATTGCCCGGATACACAGCTTATATAGCATTTCAGCTAAATATGCACAAGCGTCACTATTCTATTGGTCTCTGACTGAAGGCAACATTATAATATCCAGCCCACCTGCAATTAGGTCTGTGTACAATATCAAAGGCTCTGTGTACATTCCAAGAAAACTCCCTTCTCACTAGCTCTTCCTTCCCATCCAATTATCTTACCTAGCTGTTCCTTTCCCATCCAGTTATCTTACAAACACACAGCTGCGAGAACAGCTACGAGGCCATAGTGACCTTGCTGCTTCAGCAAGGCAGCTAACTATGAGCGGTAAACAACAAGATGGAGTAAGGCCTACACATCCTGCTCAAGCAGCTGTTCCACAGAGACATGTCCCTTAGATTTAAGCCATTCTACAACATCTCAGTCTTCTCCTCTCCAGAACAAACAGCCCCAGGGCTCTCAGCCTCTCCTCTCCAGGCAGTGCTGCAGCCCCTTCAGCATCCTGGAAGCCCTCCCCTGGACTCTCTTCAGCAGATCCCTGTCCCTGTTGAACTGGGGAGCCCAGAACTGGATGCAATATTCTAGTTGGGGCCTCACCAGGGCAGAGTAGAGGGGGAGGAGAACCTCCCTGGATCTGCTGGACACACTCCTAATGCACCCCAGGACCCCATTGGCCTTCTTAGCCCCCAGGGCACGTTGCTGTCCCATGCAGAACTTGCTGCCCACCAGCACTCCCAGCTCCTTCTCCACAGGGCTGCTCTCCAGCAGATCACCTCCCAGCCTGTCCTGCTGCAGTTTATTCTTCCTCCCCAGGAGCAGGACTCTGCTCTCATCCTTGTTGAACCTCCTTAGGTTCCTCTCTGCCCAGCTCTCAGTCTGTCCAAGTCTGTGAATGGTTGCACAGCCTTCAGGGGTCTCAGCCAAGCCTCCCAGTTTGGTATTGTAAGCAAAATTGTTGAGCAGACTCTGTTTGTCTGTGCCCTCATCAATGTCATAGATGCAGATGTTGAACAGGACAGGACCCAGCACTGATCCCCGAGAGACTCCACTGGTTACAGCTCTCCAGCTGGACCTGGCCCCATTGACCACCACTCTTTGGACTCTATTGTGTAACCAGTTCCTGATCCATCTCACTCTCTGCTCTTCCATCCCACACTTCCTGAGCTTACTCACAAGGATGTTATGGGAGATAGTGTCAAAAGCATTACTAAGGTCAAGGAAATCTACATCCAGTTTCAGGGCTCTACCAGGCATCGTGAACTCCTCCTGTACTTCAGGATGTTCATACAGAGTCTTTACCTACCACTTACATAGGCTCTGCACTGCAGCAGGCAGAGTGTCCCTGGCCTCCTGCCTCCCCTGCCAGAGGCTGGGAGGCTCCTCACACCTCCAGTGCCTTGGTACCCCCAGCAACAGCTGATGGTGTTTGTGCTCACTCAGGTTCTTCTTACCCCACACACCATGGCCATGCTTGCATCTCATCTGTGCAATGCCAGAAGCCACTGCTGACCTCCTGATCCTGTGACCTGCAACTGGGGGACAAAGAACTTTGCAAGTTGTGGTGAGAGATCAGTGGTGGAAATGGTGGTGGTGAGAGGCTCATCCAGGATGATTGCCCTGGACAGCTTCCCCAGGGTGTGCAATGAACACAGGCAGAGATCAGAGCCTGCTCTGCTGCTCCCTCAGGCTCTTGCAGGAGGCCTGTCTGTGTCAGGACACTTCTGTGTGCCCCAGCCCTGCACACTCACCCTGAGCTGTTCCCTGCTGTTTGCATCCCTGGGACACTTTCTTGGGCCTGCTCTGGAGAGAAACTTTGGATGAAGCCCTAAACATTCAGACTCTGCCCTAAGCAGATCATCATTGTGGAACTGCTCTTGGGGGCCAACTCAGTCAGAGTAGTTCCCATGGCCTGTCCCTGCCTGTGGTCACAGGATTGGCATGCAGCAGAACAATGACCAAGCTGCCACAGCACTCAGGCCTTGCACTGACCCAGGAGAGGCTGGAAGTGGAAAGAGAACAGCCCTGGAAGTGCAGGGCTGGTGCTCCCTGGCACTGCTGCTGCTGTGCTGGGACTCTTTTCTCCCCCAGATCTGCACAGGACCTGTCCCTGAAGCTCTGGAGAAGTCCTGGAAGAAGGATCTCAGGAAGGAAAATGTAAATGAAATGTTCTTTATTTTTAAGAAAACAAAAAGCAGAGGTCCTGCTGCACAAACTCTTGGTCAGCAGAGCAGAGAATGTGTTAGAAAAGGGATGAGAGATTTATAAAGAGTAAAACACCACAACCACCAAGTGAAGAAGCCAGACTGGGCCTGCACTGAGTGACATCAGAACTGCTCTGCAGAAGAGTTTATTGCCTCTGAAAACATCCAGTGATCAGTTTGGTCAGGGCAGCCTTGAGCTCCTGGTTCCTCAGGCTGTAGATGAGAGGGTTCACTGCTGGAGGCACCACAGAATACAGAACTGACACCACCAGATTCAGGGATGGGGAAGAGACAGAGGGAGGCTTCAGGTTGGCAAAGAAGCCAGTGCTGATAAACAGAGAGACCACAGCCAGGTGAGGGAGGCAGGTGGAAAAGGCTTTGTGGCGTCCCTGCTGAGAGGGGATCCTCAGCACTGCCCTGAAGATCTGCACATAGGACACCACAATGAACACAAAACAGACAAATGAAAAAGAGGCAGTGACCACAAGAAGCCAAAATTCCCTGAGGTAGGATGTGGAGCAGGAGAGCTTGAGGATCTGGGGCACTTCACAGAAGAACTGCTCCACAGCATTGCCCTGGCAGAGGGGCAGGGAAAATGTATTGGCTGTATGCAGCAGAGCATTGAGAACCCCAGAGCCCCAGGCAGCTGCTGCCAGGTGGAGACAAACTCTGCTGCCCAGGAGGGTCTCATAGTGCAGGGGTCTGCAGATGGCAACGTAGCGATCGTAGGACATGGTGGTGAGGAGGTAATACTCTGATGACATCATAAAGAAAAAGGTAAATACTTGAGCAGCACATCCTGCATAGGAGATGTCCCTGGTGTCCCTCAGGGAATTGGCCATGGATTTTGGGACAGTGGTGGAGATGCAGCCTATGTCAGTGAGGGCGAGGTTGAGGAGGAAGAAGTACATGGGGGTGTGGAGGTGGTGGTGCCAGGCTATGGTGGTGATGATGAGGCCATTGCCCAATAGGGCAGCCAGGGAGATGGCCAGGAAGAGGCAGAAGTGCAGGAGCTGCAGCTGCCTTGTGCCTGGGAAGGGCAGGAGGAGGAAGTGGGTGATGGAGCTGCTGTTGGACATCTGCTGCCTCTGGCCATGAGGCACTGTCAGAAGAAAAGGAGACAAGGACAAGTCAGAGGAGACTTCTCTCAGCACAGCCAAAATCACTCCCCACAGACTCTCCCCTGTCACACAGACTCCTGCTGCTGCTTCTTCTCAGGGACCTTCCTTCAGCTCCAAGGCTGGAGTACTGCTCGGTCCAGGCTTATGGTAAAAGGCAAAAGTGGGAGAGCTCCCCATGGACTCTAAGTCACCCTGCTCTGTACCTCAGCTGGAGGGTGACCATGCTCCCATGGTACCCTGAGAAGCCACCAGACACTGCTGAGTGCAGAGGCATCCACCACACACCACTCAGTGTCTCAGTGTCTCAGCATCCCACTTCTAGTCCAGGAGACACTTGGCTCAGTGTCCCCTGGAAGGCAGCACAGCCTGGGTGGACACCTCAAGGACACAGCCAAGGCATGACCATGGCAGCTCCTGCAGTCAGCTCATTGCCAGCCTCACAGCCTGCACTGCCCAGAGCTTCCCAGGCTGGAGGACAGCTGGGACACCTCATTGCTGTGGCTCCACCTGCACAGAAGATCTCACAGTGTCTGTGCCTGACTCTGCAGCTGAAGCTTTCATGCCCAGGGAGCCATAAGCAACAGAAAGAACATCTGAGACAGGCAAGGAGGGGGACAGACAGACACTCATGAAGGGCCTCAGGTGAGGAGTGTAGGCACTTGGTGAGGTTCCTAGTAAAGCTCTGAGTGATGGTTTAAGAGGCTCAGCCCCTGCTCTAAAGGCACAGCTGAGTTTTCAGGCCAGAGACTCAGGAGAGCAGAGCCTGGGTCAGGAAGCCCTGACCTGAACATAGTCATGAAAAATGCCCCTGGAAATGATCTGGGCATGAGCTGGAGCTGAGAGCAGACCTGACCTACCCAGCAGCCTCTCCACAGCAGAAGGACCCTGCACTGCCCTGCCTTGCGCTGCCAAGAGTGACTCCTTCCAACCACAGCTTCTCCCCAAAGCAGCAGGAAGAACTCCCTGGGCTGCCTGAGAGCTGAGCCTGGCAGGCAGCAGAGTCCCTGCCCCAGTACACAGCCCCAGCTTTAGGAGATGCCTCCAGGAACTGCAGCTGCACTGCCCTGCAACCACAGACTCACCATGTCAGCAACTGCAGTGACTTCTCCTCCAGTGAGCTCTCAGCATCCTCCCAGTCCTGGCCACCTTGAAGCCCTCTCTGCCTTCCTCATTTCCTGAGATGCCCTGGCAGTGCCTTCAGCCCTGCTGTGCTGTGCAGAGGAGCTGCTCCTGGCCAGAGCTCCATCATGCCAGGGAGCCTGGTCCAGCTCAGCAGCAGCAGACCAGCCCAAAGCATTTAAAGGAGCCCTCTGGTGGCTTTGGTGGCAAGTCCATGAACCTCAGAGACTGAGAAGCTGATGAAACCTCTCCAGAAGTCAAAGTCATATTCAAACTCTGAAGTTTCTTCTACTCATAATGAGTCCCAGTGAAGCATACTGGGAAAGGGTCCCCAGGGTCTGGTTAGAGCAGAAAGAGACAGTGGATGCAAGGGAAGCATCACTGGAGGCACTGAAGCATCTCCAGGCTGTGGGGAGAGCAGAGAGCTGAGGCAGTGCTGAGAGGTCAGGACAAGCAGCTCAAGGTGGCTCTGCTGCTGAGCAAACCTGGAGGGGTTTCATTGATCCAAGGGCCAAGCCCTGACCCCCAGCCCCTGGCAAGGCAGATCCTGTCCCTCACTTGTGGCTCAGGGATCTACTGGGGGCAGTGGGGAGTGAGGGTGAGCAGTGCCAAGGGTAGGACCTTGACAGGATTGCTATGGTTTGCTTGCAAAGAGACAACTCCTGCTGAAAAGGAATGAAAGGTACCTTTAAAAATCAGATGCTCTGTGCACTAAAAACCTCTCCAATTAGCTGCAGAATCCTTGGCAATAATGAGAGGTTCAGCAGTATTTAAGGAGCCCATGGAGTATTTGGGGCTGATTACATCATCCTTAGGTACTGCCAGGAGACTCTGCCAAGGGACTGCCAAGAAGCCTCTCAACAAGTCCAAGTCAGAAGAAAACTCCAAAGTCCCTTGAAGCACTAATTGGCCTCCCTGAGGCTTGTTCCTGACAAAGGCTCCCCAGGGACTCCTTAGAGCAGCTTGTTAGAGGCCAGGATTGCAGGGAGACAAAGGCAAAGTGCAGGGCAGAAAAACTTGCCTTTGGTCTGTGAAGCAGAGAGGCCAAGCCCTGACCACTGCCCTTGCAATAGAAGAACCTCAAAGCCTCAAAGCCAAGTTTCTCCTCCCACGCCTTAGTGGCAGAGGCAAGTGCCAGAGCCAAGGGGACAAAGGCCTTGATCCTGTTGGGCCTCTCAGCCTTGCCAGAGCCCTTGGCCATGAGATACTCCCCCACCATTACCCAATAGGGATCATCTCCCATGGGAGCAGAGAGGGAAGAAAGAGGAAGAGAAGGACTTTGCAGATGGATTTAGAGGGCACAGGATATTATGGGTATGAAATAGGCTGTTTCCTGTGTCCACCTTAGTGGGTTGCACTCTCTGGACACAGGAGGTGTAGCTTATGTGGCAGGAATATAAGGCACCCAGCCTGAACTGCCACAGAAGGTGAAGGGGAAAGTCTGAACACAGCTGGTGACCAAACCAATGTCTGGTGACAACACCAAGAGATTCCAAAACAGGCAGTCAAAGGTGAGGAGAACTTCTCCTGGCTAGCTGATGGAAGGGAATACTCAAGGTTCTCCAAACAAACAACAGGAAGAAGTGACTCAGGGAACTGGAAAAACTCAACAGCTAAGGCTGTGCAGTGTTGGTAGCCAGGAAAAAGGATGACCCCAAGATGTGCTCAAGCACCAGCCAGCAGCAGAGGCCACTTGATTAATGCACATCATGGCTTAGATCTTTTTCTTTCTGTGTCCATGTGCCCTTTGTACTTGAGTGATTGGTTTAGGCTTGGTGTCCAGGCACCTCTCTCCCCTTTTGGTAGCCTGGGGAGGTCTCTCTCTTTCTTCCTTTGCTATTCACAGATCTTCTTTCCTGGAGTTGTTTGCATTCCTGATTCAAGGGCAGAGCTCTGCTTAGTTCAAGGTTAAAGCTGCCCATGGCCACCTGCTTTAGCTACAATTCCTCCTTTTTGCCCAGGGCTCATTCTCTTCTGCAGGGCCCTTTGCAGACATGAGAATGAACAGGGCACTGCCAACACCAGGAGTGATCCAATCAGCAATATTCACAACCCAGTTTGTAATACTCTTCTGTCCATGTTTAGAATGATCACTTCAGTGTGTACAGCACAGACCATCACATTCTGTCCAGCCCTGACCGGGAGCTGATAACAAAGAACCAACAGCAGCTGGATTTTGCAGGCTGCCATGGCTGACACTCTCCACATCAGTGGCTAATTCAAGCAACACTTTTGATGTTTCCTTGTCTTGTTTTGCAACCCAAGATGCCAGTTCCCTTAGCTGAGCTGCTGCTTTGCTGCAGCAATTTGAAGCGAGATTATCCTGGCTGCTATGTGTTCAGCTTTGTTCTATAAACCTCCATGATCATCTCCTTCAGCTGTTAGGCTAAGTCTGCATGGCTTTAAGGCAAAGGGAGTGTGATTAAAGATCATAGTACTGTATCAGCTCCAGCTCTATGCTGCAGGTACACACAGCTTTCTGCTTGTAAGGTCCCTGAAATATCTAATTCTTGCGGCTCGAATGGGGCAAAGAGCAAATTATCATCCCACATGTCCTGGTGCTCAAAACTCCTTACTGGTATGCTACAATTTAGTTTTGACAGGCATTTAAATCCCAGGTTTGATTTCATGCATGCAGCAGTGCTGCCCAAATGGTTTGCTATCCCATGGATTTAGTTGATACAGGCTGAGGGCCTTGTTTCCATTGATCATGCTCTGGAGTAGGCCAAGAACAACAAGCAGAGACCCACTGGACCCTGGCACCTGTGGAAACACAAGCATAGCCATGGCCCCAGATTACAAGATCCCAGGGGCCTTCCCAATCAAGGGTCTGTAAATTGCAGAGCCACACTGGGGTCTTTTTTTGCCAAAGGATTGCTCACAGACTGCGATGACAAGAGATGAGTTGCTATGGCAGGGTTCACACCACTCTGAGAGATGTTAAATGATTCATCCATTACGGTGAGTGAAATGTCTGTGCTGACATCCACTCCAGCTCTGCCGCTGGTTCTTGCTGGCAAGTGACCCCATAGGCCTGAGAGGTGCTGTGGGGAGGCACTTGTGTCTGTGTGCACACTCCCATGGCCCTCTGCTTCCTGAATTACTTCTTGGGGGAGGAGGTTGTCTTGGGTTATTAAACCCGAAGCAGCCATCTTTAGGGAGGTTTCATTCTTACCATACCATGCACAGGGGCCAGAGAGGAACAGGCTCCCATACCCATTATTGCTGCTGCCTTTTTGTGGACAAGTTTTCTTCTAATGTCCCAGCTGCCCACATCTGAAACAAGTTTCTCATACATGAACAGTAGTGGAAAATTTTTTCACCAAAGCCTCTACCTGATAAGCAGTGGTGGCTACGTGTAGGAGAAGGGTTGTTTTCAGATAGCTTTGGGACAGCTATGTTTGGTCTTGAGTCCAGGGATGTACACCTTCTCAGGAACTGAAAGGAAAGACCAGGCAGGACTGGGCTGGATCTGTTCAGAAACTTGTTTGCTAGCAATAACCTAGTGTGTGCTTTGCTTAAGGGCATGGCAGTAGAAATGTAACCAGTCAGAGTGTGGCAACACTGCATTAGAAATATATATGTCAACTCTGTGATGTAATAAAGGTCTTGGTCTAGAAACATCTTTCTTAATTACAAGACCAGTGTATTCCACAGGCTCTGAGATGGTTCTAAATGGGCTTGTTGCAGCAGTTCCTTTAGCAGTTCTTTGATGGCTCGGTGATTTCCATTGGGTAGGGTCCACTGATCCATCCACACAAAGGTCAATGTTAGCCACTGTAATGGGATAGTAGGCCTACATGTGTCCTCAATTAGTGACCCCTACTAAAAATCCTGGGCATTGGCAGTGATATTCACCCCCCACATACTTCAGATGTCTCGGCCTCATGGATTCAGAGGCACCACAGCTATGTGAGGATGAACAGCAGCCACTTGCCCCTCAGGGCTGACTACCTGGACAGGGAGCCCACTTTGGTGACTGGTTGTTGTGCCACCAACTCCTGCCACAGCAGCTGATGTGGACATTGTCAACCAGGACAAAGGCCAATGCGTGGAGGATATGATTGCAACATCCACACCTGTATCACTCATCCCCTTAACTGTCACCTCTTTAGACTGTTCACTCTCTGCTCTGAGGATACACGTCATCGTTGGCTGAGCAGTCAAAATAGTCTGTGCCCAAAAGCCTTCAGGCTTCCCCAAGGAACTGAAACCTCAGATTCCCCTTTCCTGGGCTTCAGCTGCCAGGACCTGTGCGGTAAAAGGCACTAACTGTGCGATTCGACTCCCTGCAGGGATAGTTACTGGAGGGGACAGCGTCCACAGCATGGCAGAGATTTGTCCTTGGCAATCAGAATCTATCACCCCTGGAGCACAAAACGTCCTTGTAAGGTAGTGATAGATCTTCCTAACAGTAAGGCACTTAGCCCATGTCCTGTGTCCAGAGAAGGGCAACAAAGTTGGTGGCGGGTTTGGAACACAAGCCCTGTGAGGAGAGGCTGAGGGAGCTGGGGTTGCTTAGCCTGGAGAAGAGGAGGCTCAGGGGAGACCTTATTGCAGTCTACAACTACCTGAAAGGAGGTTGTAGACAGGTGGGGGCTGGGCTCTTCTCCCAGAACAAGAGGACACAGTCTCAAGCTGCACCAGGGAGGTTTAGACTGGATGTTAGGGAGAAATTCTTCACAGAGAGAGTGATTGCCCATTGGAATGTGCTGCCCAGGGAGGTAGTAGAGGCACTTGCATGCTCCCATGGCGCTCTGCTTCCTGTTTCCCAAATTATTTCTCAGGGGAGGAGGTTGTCTTGGGTTATTAAACCTGAAGCAGACATGTTTAGAGAGGTTTCATTCTTACCATACTGTGAACAGGGGCCAGAGAGGAACAGGTTCCCATATCCATTATTGCTGCTGCCTTTTTGTGAACAAGTTTTCTTCTAATGTCCCAGCTGCCCACATCTGAAACAAGTTTCTCATACATGAACAGCAGCAGCAAACATTTTCACCAAAGCCTCCACTTGGCAAGCAGTGGTGGTGTAGGAGAAGGGTTGTTTTCAGATAGCTTTGAGACAGCTATGTTTGGTCTTGAGTCCAGGGATGTACACCTTATCAGGAATTGAAAAGAAAGACCAGGCAGGACTGGGCTGGATCTGTTCAGAAGCTTGTTTGCTAGCATTAACCTGGTGTGTGCTTTGCTTAAGCTCATGGCAGTAGAAATGCAACCAATCAGAGCCTGGCTGCTGTACTTTCTGGTGGGGGAGTCTAGTTTTTCATAGTTTCATAGTTTCAGTTAGGGTTGGAAGGGACCACAAGGATCATCTAGTTCCAACCCCCCTGCCATGGGCAGGGACACTCTACCCTAGATCAGGCTGGACAGAGCCTCGTCCAGCCTGGTCTTAAACACCTCAAGGGACAGGGCCTCAACCACCTCCCTGGACAACCCATTCCAGGCCTTCACCACCCTCACGGTGAAGAACTTCCTCCTCATGTCCAGCCTGAATCTCCCCACCTCCAGCTTCATCCCATTCCCCCTAGTCCTATCACTCCCTGATAGCCTGAAAAGTCCCTCCCCAGCCTTCTTGTAGGCCCCCTTCAGATACTGGAAGGCCACAATGAGCTCACCTCGGAGCCTTCTCTTCTCCAGACTGAACAGCCCCAACTCCTTCAGTCTGTCCTCATAGGAGAGGTGCTCCAGCCATCTGATCATCCTCGTGGCCCTTCTCTGGACATGCTCCAGCACCTCCAGATCCCTCTTGGAGTAGGGGCTCCAGAACTGGATGCAGTACTCCAGGTGGGTCTCACCAGAGCTGAGTAGAGGGGGAGAATCACCTCCCTTGACCTGCTGGCCACACTTCTCCTGATGCAGCCCAGGATCTGATTGGCTTTCCGGGCTGCAAGTGCACACTGAGAGCTCCTGGTGAGCTTCTCGTCCACCAGCACCCCCAAGTCTCTCTCCTCTGGGCTGCTCCCCAGCCAGTCACTGCCCAGCCTGGATTTGTGCCTGGGATTGCCTCGACCCAGATGCAGGACCCTGCACTTGGTCTTGTTGAAGCTCATGAGGTTGCCTTGTGCCCACCTCTCCAGCCTGTCCAGGTCCCTCTGGATGGCATCCCTTCCCTCCAGCGTGTCTGCTGCACCACACAGCTTGGTGTCATCAGCAAACTTGCTGAGGGTGCACTCGATGCCACTGTCCATGGCACCCACAAAGATGTTGAACAAGCCTGGTCCCAGGACTGATCCCTGAGGGACTCCGCTTGTCCCTGGCCTCCACTGGGACATTTTTTGCTATTTATATCTTCTTCCTACACTTTCTAATTCATTTTCTGTTTTTCTGACCAGAAGTTTGTGTAAGTGGACCTCTGCTCCTTGTTTGTTTCAACACAATAAAGGGCCTTGCAGTAGTATCTTTTTTCCTTCCTCCAAGACCTTTCTGGAGCTTTAGGGGCAGCTCCTGTGTGCAGAGCTGGAGAAGAACAGCATCCCAGCACAGCAGCAGCTCCAGGGAACATCAGCACTTGTTTGTCCTGGGCTGTTCACTTTCCACTTCCACCCTCTCCTGCTGAGCCCCTGTGTTGGGGCAAGGCCTGAGTGCTGCTGTGTGGCAGTCCCATGACCACAGGCAGACACAGGCCGTGGGAACCTCTTTGGCTCAGATGGCCTCCACAAGAGCAGTTCCACCCAGACAGGTGATCTGCTTGGGGCAGTGTCTGAAGGCTTAGGTCTCCTTCCAAAGTTTCCTTCAAGAGCAGGCCCAAGAAATTGTCCAACAGATGCAAAGAGCAGAGAACAGCTAAAGTGTGTGAGTGTGCAGGGCTGGGGCACACAGCAGTGTCCTCACACAGCCAGGCCTCCTGCAGGTGACCTGAAGGATCAGCAGAGAAGGCTCTGGACTGTGTCTGTGTTCACTGGACACCCTGGGGAAGCTGTCCCAGGGCAGTCATCCCAGACTAGCCTTCACAACCACCCTTTCCAGCAGCAGCCTCACACCTCAGCTTGGAGAGACTCTTTGTCCCTCCACAGGAGGACATGGCCTCAGGAGGTCAGCAGTGCCTGATTGCATTGTGCAGATGAGATGTCAGCAGATGAGCTGAGGTGAACCTGAGTGAGCAAACACCATCAGCTATTGCTGAGGTACCAGGGCACTGGAGGTGTGAGGAGCCTCCCAGCCTCTGGCAGGGGCTGCAGGAGGCCAGGGAGACTCTCTGACTGCTGCCAGGCAGAGAAAGACTCTGTCTTTGAACATCCCACAATCCATTAGGGTCTGTGAGGCCAGCTCAGATGTGGACACCTGGCAGAGCTGGGACATTGCTGGTGTCACTCCAGAACAAACCCTACTGGCCCAGGCAGATTCATCTCAGACGGCTTGGGCAGACTCCTGTCTGCTCTCATCAGCCTTGCTGGACTGTGCCCTGAGATGTGCACAGAGCCATCCCAGAGGTTCTGGGCTCCTTGGAAAAGGCCTCTTCAAGAACACCAAACTGGAGGGTGGGGAACATTGCAGGCTGGTCACCCTCAGCACAGTCCCTGGGAAGGTGAAGGCTCAAACACCTCTGCAGCCATTTGCAGGCCCTTGCAGGACAAGAGAGGTAGTGCTGAAGCCATATGGGTAGGGGCAAGAAGGGGATGTTTTGTGCCTGGACCTTAGCCAGGGCTTTGCCATGGTCCCCCACAGTCTCTTTAGAGCCAGAGTGCTGAGAGCTGGAGTGCAGAAATGGATGAGGTGGTGGCTGGGGGTAGAGGAAGCCCAAATATCACCAGTGGAGAGTCCTCCTGGCAGACACTTGCCAGTGGCATCCCTCAGGGCAAGCCCTTGGGCCAGCACTCTGCAATCTCTTCATGAACTCCCTGCACCATCTGACCCAGGGCCTTTGCAGCTCCTCTGGAGATGATGCCAAAGTGGGCAGAGCCCTTGAGGGACCTCATCTGCTTACCCCTGCCCTGAGCAGGATCATTGGACAAGAGGATGTGCAGGAGTCTCCTCCACAACTGCAGCAGGACAGAGCCAGCAGCTTCTCCACTCAAAGCCTTGGTAGGAAATCTGCCAGATGGATCTGGTGAAACTTTGATCTGCTCAGGCTCTGGCCACAAGGAGGCTGAGGGCTGAGTGTGCAATCCTGTGCTCAGGTGTGTCTCAGGAACTCACCACTCAGTAGGAAGCCAAGGACTGGGAAGGGGGAGGTGAGGCCACTTCTGACTCCTGAGAGGATTGGCCAACAGCAGGAACACAGCTGGGAAAGGGACTGTGAGGTCAGGTGTGTCTGCAGGAGCTGCTAGAGCAGTCCTGGGCTCATGGCTGGCAGATGGGTAGAGTGATTTGTCAGATGGCCTCTGCCAAAGGGCCTGGGCTGACTGCAGGAAGGGGCTGGTGGTTTGGTTGCTGTGTCTCTGCTGCCTGAGGACCTGATGGGGCAAAACAGGCACAGAGCTTGGTGCTGTCTATGCAAGAAACTGCAAGGCCAGCAGCCTTGGGAGCTCCTGCTGAGGTAGGAAAGAGCAGGAGAGAGGAACAGTGCCAGATGGTGCAGCCTGGCAGGTGCAGCTCGGCCATGAGGAGCAAGAAACCTCTCTCAAAGGGTAGTGCTGTGGCCTGGGAAGTTCTGCCGGAGGAGTCTGGGATCAGCCCTTCTCTTTGTGTCCCCAGGAGCAGAGGGTGAGTGTGGGCAGGTGTCAGTGAAGGCATGGGAAGGCCAAGGTGGGGAAGTGAGAGGAGTGTCTGCAGCCTGCAGGGCAGGAGAAGCAGCTGTGAGACAGTGCAGGACAAAGCTGTGGGAGAGCTGGCAAAGGGCAATGGCAGTGGTGGGAGTGATGAAGAGAAGCCAAGGCTGTGCCCTCTTGGCTATGGCAATTCTCTGCCCCCGAGGCCTGTGAGGAGATGTTGTCCTAAGGCACTGGGAGGGCCTCACTGCCTCTGTCCACAGCCCCAGGAAGGTTGGGGACTGTCAGGCCCTTGTCCTCCACTCAGCATCACAAACCCTACAGGGTTGCTAAAGGAAGGCTGGAGAGGGACTTTTCATGAGGGTGTCTGGTGACAGGGCAGGAGGGAAAGGTTTGAAGGTGAGGAAAAGGAGGTTTAGACTGGGCCTTAGGAAGAAGTTCTTCAGTATGAGGGTTGTGGGACTCTGGAATAGGCTGCCCAGGTAGGATGCCCTCTCCTGAGGGTGTTGAAGGCCAGGCTGGATGAGGCCTTGAGCAGCTGAGTCTATAGGAGAGGCATCCTTGCCTATGGCAGGGAGGTTGGAGCAGATGAGCTCTGAGGTCCCTTCCAGCCTAGGCCCTGCTATGCTGCTATGAAACCCACCCCCCACCCCCACTGCACCTGAAGAGCCTTGACCCACACATGAGGGAGAGGATCTGCTTGCCCAGGGGCTGTGCTCAGGCCTTGGCCTTTGTGCTGCAGAACCCAGAGCCAGAGTTTGCTCTCCTGCACTTTGCCTTTGCCTGCTGCAATCACAGCCTCTCCTGAGCTGCTCTAACGAGTCCCTGGGGAGGCTTTGGCAGTAACAAGCCTCAGTGGGGCCAATCAGTGCTTCAAGGTACTTTGTGTTTTGCTTCTAACTTCTTGCACAGTTTTTCACTCTTCTCTCAGTACCTGAGGTTCATGGAATGATCCCCAAGTGCCCTGAGGAGCTCTTTGTGTCTTTGTTGTTCACTTCCAGATTTCAAAGTGCACCTCACAAAGCTCAGGTTTGAGGGTAAACTATTTGATTCTTTCTCAGATGAGGGCAGAGGTGACAGCAGCCTCCACCAAGCCAGAATGATGCAGGCTGTCTGCTCAAGAGGTCTGGACTGGGAGGGGAAGCTGTCCTTTGAGGGCTAACAATGAGTGGACAACTTTGCTCCTCACCCTCCCCTACCTCCCCATTGCTGTCACTGCCCACCTGTGTCTTCCATCCCTGCTCCTTGCATCAGACTTCTCCACTGCTCTCTGCAGCTGGAGCTCACAGCTCTATGGCACCAGCTGCCCCCTGCTCTCCTTAGACAACTGCCTGCACACAGACACAGAACTGTTGCTCTTTGGAAACAAAGCAAAGCCAAGGCTGAGAAAGTTCCCTCAGCAGCAGTCCAAGGCCTCTGGACCCATCTGCTCAGCACAAGCTGTCTCTCAGCAGCTTGCCTGTCCACAACGGTGAGGCAAAGCCAACAAGTTGTGCCATGGCTGTGATTTCTCAGCCAGTCAAGAGTTCTTGAGAGTGAGAAGCAGAGGAAAAGGTTGGATCCTAGCAGCCCTTCCTCAGGAACCAATCCTGAATTCAAATCTCTTTCTATGGCTGTGCCTGGATGGAACACACAAGCACACAGACACAGGGACAGAGCTGGCTGCCTCCAGTGGAACGTAGAGCCCCCCAACATGGTGACAGCAAAGGTGCCTGTCCAAACACACACAGAGAGATGGAGAGGTGGCTGGCAGAGAGGCTGCCCTGGAGTTCAGTTTCCTGCTGCTGGAGCTCAGGGCAATCACTCACAAAGCTTCAACATTCTCAGAAGATGAGACCAGAGCCTGGAGAAGTCTGACCTGGTGCTGGCCCTTGGTGCAGGTTGTGCCTGAGTGTGGTGGGGTAGAGAAAGTTCCCTCCCCACACACAAGAAAGAAACCACAGCTAGCTCAGTCGGAAAAGCAGATGAAAGCTATATTTACAGACAGAAATGGAATGCAATGAATATGTACACAAATATACAATATTTACAATAGATACAGAAATACACAGCAATGAACACAATGCAGAAAAACCTTTTCCCTCCAGCCAGCCAGGGGGGTTCCCTGAACCCCCCTCTCTCCCTCCCTACCTCCCCTTTTACCCAAAAAGGGTTAGAGAGAGAGAGAAAGGCAATTAAGGAGAAAAATTCTGTTAGCTCAAAAGCACATGCAAGAATTAGTTTTCTTATCTGGTTAGCTGTTAACTCAAGGCCGTTCCTGATTCAGAAAGAGAGAAGCCGTCCAGCCCACAGGACAGAGAAGCACAGACTGCACCCAGCCTGAACCCAGACCAGACACAGACTGAACCAACAGAACCCAAACTTAAAATTGCATTCTACAATCTACCAATGAAATTAGTTTAGACTATCTTGTTTTTGTTCAAATATCAAAAACATTCAGCCAGAGTGTTCAGCAGCTGTCTCTTTCTTAAAGACACAGCCTCAACCGGTCACAATCCACCTCTTCTAAACAATTTCATTGGCTGTTCATACTGTCCATCCAATCTAAAGCAATATCTACAATTTGCAAGTAAAGATCATAGTCCATTCCGGCTATCCTCAGGTGTAGATGATTCAGAAGTCAAGAAACAAGAAAAATGGAAAACAGTTTGTCTCTTCGCAGATGAAGCGAAGAAAGGGGGAAAAGGGAAACAGGGAAGCAGGGACTCTCAGTTGACTCAGGGCTCTCAGGGTTCTCAGGGTTCGTGCACCGTGGATTCCTCATGGATTCTTCCTTTGGGCGCAATGTAGATGTACGACACTCTGAAATTAAACTCTTTCAGCTAAAGTTAAATTTCTTTGTGGAATACACTGAATTTCACCATTCTCTTGCATTACCCAATAAGTGTGACCCAGACCTTCAGCTGAAACCACCCCTCGGACAGGTTTAGCCTCTCCTGAGGGAGAAAATACCCAAACAGTTTGACCTAGCAGATTCTTTCTCTCTAACAACAGGAACTCTATCACCTTCTACTTTCTGTAGCAGATCTGAGTGTGCCGGTCCAGCTCGGTTCACTGAACCTCTACTATTTACCAGCCAGGTTGCTTGTGCTAAATGCTTTTCCCAGTTTTTCAGATCCACCCCCCATGGCTTAAGAGTGGTCTTCAGCAAACCGTTGTAGCGTTCAATCTTCCCTGCAGCTGGTGCATAGTAGGGGATGTGGAATATCCACTCAATGCTGTGCTCTTTGGCCCAGCTCTTTACAAGGTTGTTTTTGAAAAGAGTTCCGTTGTCAGACTCAATCCTCTCTGGAGTTCCGTGTCTCCACAGGATTTGTCTCTCCAGACCAAGAATGGTGTTGTGTGCAGTTGCATGTGGAACTGGATAAGTTTCCAACCATCCAGTGTTTGCCTCTACCATAGTGAGCACATACTGCTTACCAGAACGAGAACGTGGTAGAGTGATGTAGTCAATCTGCCAAGCTTCACCATACTTGTACTTGGACCATCTGTCACCATACCATAAGGCTTAAGTCGCTTTGCCTGCTTAATAGCAGCACAAATGTCACAGTCATGGATGACTTGTGTGATAGCATCCATGGAAATGTCTATGGATCTGTCACGAGCCCACTGGTAGGTTGCATCTCTGCCTTGATGTCCTGACGAATCATGAGCCCACCGAGCTAAGACATCTCACCTCGGTGTTTCCAGTCGAGATCAAGATCAGAGTCCATGTCTACTTGAGAAACTCTTGCAGCTAGATCTGCCTGATGGTTGTGTTGCTGTTCCTCAGTAGCTTTGCTCTTAGGGATGTGAGCATCAATGTGTCTCACCTTCACTGGAATTCTCTCGATTCGATCAGCAATTATCCTGCCACAGGTCACCTGCCCAAATAGGCTTTCCTTTTCTCTGCCAACCTTTCCTTCTCCAGTTCTTTAGCCAACCCACAGAGCATTGGCTACCATCCATGAGTCGTGTGTAGATAAAGCTTTGGCCACCTCTCACGTTCAGCTACATCGAGAGCTAGCTGGACAGCTTTTACCTCTGCAAACTGACTGGATTCTCCTTCTCCATCCTTTGCCTCTGCAACTCGGCGTGTTGGACTCCACACTGCAGACTTCCACCTTCGCTTGTCCCGACCAGCCGACAGGAACCGTCTGTGAACAAAGCATATTTCTTTTCCTCATCGAAAGGTCATTGTAAGGAGGAGCTTCCTCAGCACGAGTTCCTCTCTCCTCTGGAGGTTTAGTGCAGTTGGTACCTTCAGGCCAACTTGAGATCACCTCCCCCAGACCAGGTCTTTCAAGATTTCCCATTCGAGCTCTCTGTGTTATCAGAGCCATCCACTTAGACCAGGTAGAGTCTGTTGCATGATGTGGTGTGTGAACCTTTGCCTTTGAACATCCAATTCAAAACTGGTAATCTGGGAGCTAAGAGAAGTTGTGATTCAGTTCCAATCACTTCGGAAGCTGCTTTACTCCTTCATAGGCAGCTAGAATCTCTTCTCTGTTGGAGTATAATTAGCCTCTGAACCTCTGTAACCTCGACTCCAAAACCAAAAGGTCGTCCACGTGTCTCACCTGGAGCTCTCTGCCACAAGCACCAGTTTGGACCATTGTCACTTGCAGCTGTGTACAAAATGTTCTTCATGTCTGGACCATCTCGGACAGGTCCCAGACCCATTGCTTGAACCACCTCTTGCTTTATCTGGTCAAAAGCTGCTTGTTGTTCAGGTCCCCAGTGGAAATTGTTTCTCTTTCGAGTCACATCATACAGAGGTTTCACGATCTGACTGTATCCAGGAATGTGCAGTCTCCACAATCCCACTATTCCCAAGACGTAGAGTTTCTTGCTTGCTCATGGGATTGCCCATGGTAGAGACTATTTACCACATCCACTGGAATGTGTCGGCGTCCATCCTGCCACCGCACTCCCAGAAACTGGATCTCTCTGGTAGGTCCTTTCACCTTGTCTCGCTTGATGGCAAAACCTGCATTCAGAAGAATGTCAATGACTTTGTTACCTTTCTCGAAGACTTCCTCAGCAGTTTTACCCCAGACAATGATATCATCGATGAACTGGATGTGTCTGGAGCACCACCTTTCTCCAGAGCATCATGGATCACCGCATGACAGATGCTGGGCTGTGATCCAGCCCATTGGCAATCTGTTGAAAGTGTACTGGATTCCTCTCCAGGTGAAAGCAAACTGAGGCCTGCATTCCTCTGCTATGGGAATAGAGAAGAAGGCATTAGCAATGTCTATGGTAGCATACCATTTGGCCTCTTTGGATTCCAGCTCATCCTGGAGTTCCATCATGTCTGGTACTGCTGCACTCATAGGTGGAGTTACTTCATTCAGAGCTCGGTCGTCGACTGTCAGACGCCAGTCTCCATTCTGCTTTCGCACAGGCCACACTGGACTGTGAAAGGGGAATGAGTTTTGCTGATGACTTTCTGACTCTCCAACTGACGAATCAGATTCTGAATGGGCAACAAAGAGTCAGGGTGGTTCTGTATTGTCTGTGATGCACAGTCTGAGAAGCAACCGGCAATTAATGTCCTCAATCTTGTGTTGTCCACAACTGCAGATTCATCAGAAAGATCAGGTCTAATAGACAGCCTCGGTTTTTGTCCATCAATTTCTACAGATGCTACTCCAAAGCCCATTTGTAACCTTTAGGGTCATTGAAACGCCCTTCTCTCAGAAAATCAATTCCCAGATACAAGGTGCGTCAGGTCGGTCACAACTGTATGCTTCCTCCACTGTTTACCAGTTAAACTTATATCAACCTCCACCTTAGTTAACTCTTGAGATCCACCAGTGACTCCCAGAATAGTTATAGCCTCTGATCCTGATAATTTGATGGCATTATGGTGCACTGAGCCCCTGTGTCAACCAAGGCCCTGTACTTCTGAACTTGTGAAGTGCCAGGCCACTGGATGGACACATCCCAATAGATTCTGTAATCTCTGTTACCCCTCTCCTCCCCCTGGCGGGAGGCAGGGCACCCCTAGTTATGGGGAACATGCCCACATGTGCAATGAGCACAGTGTGCAGTGTTAGAACTGGAGCCACTGTTGGAGCTATTAGAGTTGTCCTGCGGAACTGTGGAAGTAACAGCTACCCTTCTGGTATTGCTACCTCGGGTTCTGCCACTTTGCAGTTCCCTCAGTCTCCTGAAAAGATTAGCAGTTGGTTGACCATCCCATCTGTTCATGTTCTCACCAAACTGATCACGCAGCAGAGTATCCAAATACTTCCACGTGATTGCCTTGGTGGTCTTTTTGGTTGGATCTGTTTTGGACTGACCTGTTTTGGAATGACATCCTTGGAGGATGCCTATTCCTCACAGAGGAAACCCTGTATCCATCTGGAGGAAGAATTGGAATTATCTCTCTGTGTCAATTGGGAGATGGAATTTACAATTTCATCCTTCAGCTCTTTCATGCAATTCTTTATCTCACCAGACAGAGTTTCAATGGCTGAAACAAAGAAACACGTGTCATGCTATCCTCCAATTGTCTCATCTGATCAGTGAATTGGCCAACCGTAGGAGAAGCTCCGCCATAATTTCTTTGCCACAATTCTGCTTGCCAGAATATTTGCATAGTTAGGAGGAGCAAGTTTGATGAGCTTTTTAGCAAGACCAGTTCCTACAGGAATTTCATCAGGATTCAGAGTCTCATGGCCACCATAGAGTACCTCTCTGACAGCAAATTCTCTCAGACACTTATTCCTTCCTCTATGGTAGTCCAGGGCTTAGGATTCCATGGGAGATCATCTCGGAAGGATATCTCATGAGGGTTGCCATTAAAAGTCCTCGGTATCACAGAGTAACCTACCGAGAGTCCGGCCTAGATGTTATCTATCCAGCTCCTTTAGAGAGTTCCTAGTTGGGCTGCTGACTTGTCTCCACCATTAGAGCTGGAGCACCTGTATCGTAGCATCTCCAATGCCAAGCTAGGATTGGCCTCCTTATCTGCTCTGATGTAATCTTTACGCCATTTCTATCTTTCCTTGGTGCAAGAACAGTCCAAAATATCATTCTGACTCCTCCTCTTCCTCCTCTTCCTGAACTTGTTGCCCCCATTAATGATTGCACTCTCTAAGACTTCTTTAGGTCAGGGTGACCACCTTTGTTGTCTGCTATCAGCAATTGCCTGCAGTTTCACATCCAGTGATGTTTCAATAAACTCACTATATCTTTAAGACAAATCTCTCCTCCTCCTCAGCAGAGGTCTCTTAAAGCAGAAGTTCCTTGACCAGATCAGCATCTGATCAGCTTTGGTCTTTC
>JAAWVA010000030.1:22430815-22489247 GCA_015227895.2 Colaptes auratus
TCAGGTTGTACTGGGATGGTTTCCAGTCTGCCTGGGAGGTGGCTAAGGAATACAGCTTGTACTGGGAGTGGTTCCCGTCTTGTCCTGGGAAGGGTTCAGGTGATGCAGCTTTTCCTGGAGCAGGCACAGTCTGTACTGGGAAGGAGTCCTGATCTCTGGTTTGCACTGAGAGCAAAGCACTGGTACTTGGAGGGGGCCAGGGCTTCAACCTTGTGTGGGTGAGACCCTGTCTGTACTGGGAGGAGATCAGGAGATGCAGTTTGCACTGGGAAGGTCCCCAGTCTGTACTGGCTGATGCCATTGGATCCATTTCCTCGGGACAGGACCTGCCACTTCACTGGGATGGGATCAGGGCAGCAGTTTGTCTTGGACAGGCCTAGTCTGTACTGGGAGGGAGTCAGGAGATGCAGTTTGTACTGGGAGTGGGCCCAGTCTGTACTGGATTGGAACCAGAGTACAGAGTTAATATGTGGAGGGATGCAGTAGGAACAGGGAAGGGGTCCAAGGGATGCACTTTGTACTGACCCAGGAACCTGTATGGGAGATGGCAAAGTGATGCAGTTTTTACTGGGATAAGAGCACATCTGAGCTGGGATGGGCTCAGGAGATGCAGTTTGTCCTGAGATGTGACCAGGTCTGTACTGGGAGGGGATAAATGTTCCCAATTCTATTATGTGGAGACCAGACTGTACTGGAATGTGCCCAGGAACAGAGCTGTACTGAAACAGGGTCCAGGCTGCACTGGAAGGGATAAGATGATTCACTTTTTACTGGAAAAGGCCTAATGGGTACCTGGAGGGATGAAAGGGATCCTGTTTGGACTGGGACAGGGCCCAGACTGGACTGGGAGGGCATGAGGTGTTCAGTTTGTAGTGGGATGGATGCAGATGGTACTGGGAAGGGAGCCAGGGGATAGATTCTGTGCTGGGATGGCCCAGGCCGCAGTGCTAGAGGACAGTATGTCCAGTTTGTGCTGGGATGAGGCCACATCTGTACTGGGAGGGGTTAGAGGAACCATGTTTGGACTGAGTCTATACTGGAAGGGGGTCAGGGGATCCAGTTTGGACTCTGAGTAGGTGCAGTCTGTAATGGAAGGGGGTTGGGGTATACAGGCATGAGGAGACCTCCTGTTCTGATGGCAGTGCTGCTCTGGAGCACAGCTCTGTCCCACAAGCAGCCCTGGACTCTCCCTGCCTGCAGGCCCAGCACTGCCACCCAGCAGCACAGTGCCCAAGCTGCCAGAGCACTCAGGCCTTGCCCCAGCACAGAGGCTCAGCAAGAGAGGGTGGAAGGGCAGAAAGAGCAGCTGAGGACAGCCCAAGCTCTGGGGCTGCCTGGCACTGCTGCTGTGCTGGGACTCTGCCCCTCCACCTCTGCACACAGCACACAGGCACTGCCCTGCAGCTCCACAGAAGCCTTGGAAGAAACTCAGAGAAAAAACTCCTGCAGGGTTCTTTCTTGTGTTGAACACCCAGGGAGCACAGCTCCTCATGTCTGCAGCCTCTGGGTCACAGCAGACAGGACAACACTGAACCAGAAATGGTCTGAAGAAAGACATTAGTGTGGGAACAACATTCTCACAAGGGAACAGCCCCAGCAGCAGCCAGAACTCAAGCAGCCAGGCTGGGCCTGCACTGAGTGACATCAGAACTGCTCTGCAGGAGAAGACAAAGAAGTTTATTGCTTGTGACAGCATCCAGTGATCAGTTTGCTCAGGGCATCCTTGAGCTCCTGGTTCCTCAGGCTGTAGATGAGGGGTTGACTGCTGGAGGCACCACTGAGTACAGAACTGCCACCACCAGATTCAGGGTGGGGAGGAGATGGAAGGGGGCTTCAGGTAGGCAAACATGACAGTGATCAAAAACAGAGAGAAAACAGCCAGGTGAGGGAGGCAGGTGGCAAAGGCTTTGTGGCGTCCCTGCTGAGAGGGGATCCTCAGCACTGCCCTGAAGATCTGCACATAGGACACCACAATGAACATGAAGGAGATAAAAGAGAAACTGGCACTAAACACAATAAGGCCAACCTCCCTTAGGTAGGATCTGGAGGAG
This sequence comes from Colaptes auratus, assembly GCA_015227895.2. Lineage (NCBI taxonomy): Eukaryota > Metazoa > Chordata > Aves > Piciformes > Picidae > Colaptes > Colaptes auratus. The sequence continues at coordinate 22,432,867 of JAAWVA010000030.1, forward strand.
GAGAGCTTGAGGATGGGGGATTTCACAAAAGAACTGGTCCACAGCATTGCCCTGGCAGAGGGGCAGGGAAAATGTATTGGCTGTGTGCAGCAGAGCACTGAGGAATCCAATGGCCCAGGCAGCTGCTGCGCTAGGTGGAGACAAACTCTGCTGCCCAGGAGGGTCTCATAGTGCAGGGGTCTGCAGATGGCAACGTAGCGATCGTAGGCCATGACGGTGAGGAGAAATATTCACCTACAATCAAGAGGAGAAGAGAAAGAAAAAAGACCTGCACAGCACATCCTGCATAGGAGATGTCCCTGGTGTCCCAAAGGGAATTTGCAATGGATTTAGGCACCGTGGTGGAGATGCAGCCAGGTCAAGGATGGAGAGGTTGAGAAGGAAGAAGTACATGGGGGTGTGGAGGTGGTGGTCCCAGGCTATGGTGGTGATGATGAGGCCATTGCCCAGCAGGGCAGCCAGGTAGATGGCCAGGAAGAGGCAGAAAGCAGGAGCAGTGCAGCTGCCTTGTGCCTGGGAATGGCAGGAGGAGGAAGTGGGTGATGGAGCTGCTGTTGACCATCTGCTGCCTCTGGCCATGGAGACCTGTGCAAGGAGGGAGAGACAGTGACAAGTTAGGGCACACTTTATAGATGATGGAGAGGAGAATCAATACCGATGATCAGCATGATCTAGTATTGTTCCTCTATTGTTCCAGCGTTGTACGAATGTAGTGCAAGCATAGTACAGTTCTAAATAGCGCAAATAGAAAGTGTGTAGAAGGAGGGTAGAAGAAGTGCAAAAGAAGTGCCTATTAAGGGAACCTTTAAAACTTATATAAACTCGGGGAGCGTCGTTGGCACATCTTCTGGTTCCTCACAGTGAACACACACATATCACTATTGGTTATTGGTTAAACCAGTAATACCACGCGAGGTTGTGATGCAGGTGTGCCTCCTGTTATTCCAGATAGTTCTCTATGTTTATAGCTACCAGGCCCTGCTCTAGTTACATGCTGCAGGCACAGCACTATTCTGCCAACTGTCAGCTATTTCTGCACCCATGCTGGACATGGCCTACCACCATGTCAGGCTCTAGGCCTACACTGCCAGATTGCTCACACTGCTTGTTCCACATTACCACAACACTTCTCTCAGCCTCATTGTAACCCCTGTCCTCAGCTGCATGAGGAATGGATCAGCTCAGTCCCATCACTACCAACCCATGGCAGAATTCATCACAGCTTCAAATGCAGCAGGGTCCCAGAACTGCCATGGAGATTCTCTGGTGTCAGAATAGAATGTGACCAACAGCCCAGTCCCAGAGAACAGAGTCCCATGGGTCCTGGTTTGAGGCCAGGTAGATCGACTCCTACCCCCTGAAAGGGGCAAAAGAATGACACTCTTCACACAATGGATTGCAGAAGTGATGGAAAGTTTGACTGGAAAGCAGGAAGTGTTGTACAGAGGCTACAAAGCAGACTGACAAAAGAGTCCAAGGCACAGAGAGTCCCTAGAGCACACCCAAAAGCCTCCCACACTTCCCTTCTCCCCACCTGAGGGTGTGCCCAAAACCCCGGGCTCTTCTTTCCCCCGCACTACTGTTAGGCTAGTCTCGGGCTGGCCAGGTCTGAGACTGCCCCCCCTTCCCACCCTTCTCCACCTGGCATTAGCCCTAGCCAGGCCTAAGAGGCCTTGCAATACTCCCTAGCATTACTGACAGAGAGCATATCCCACAGAGAGCAGAGAGGGAAGAAAGAGAAAGAGAAGGACTTTGCAGATGGATTTATAGGGTGCAGGATATTATGGCTATGAAATACACTGTTTCCTATGTCCACCTACTGGGTTAGACCCTCTGGATTAAACAGCCTCACATGGAAAGGTGAAGAAGCAGTGCTGCAGAGACAGTGAAGGGAAGAGAGAAAGGCAGAGGGGCTGGGGGTGAAGCCTTCTCCTTCCCCAGCTCTGCTCACTGCTGCTCACAGGATGGAACTGAAGGGCTTTGCTCATCCTTCTGTGTGCACACTCCAAGAGCCTTCAGCTGAGTGTCAGCAGCCGAGATGGAGATGCCTCCAGGAGCTACAGCTGCAGTGTCCTGCACCCACAGCCTCACTATGTCAGTGACTGCAGTGACTTCTCCTCCAGTGAGCTCTCAGCATCCTTCCAGTCCTGGACACCTTGAAGCTCGCTCTGCCTTCCTCATCTCCCTGAGATCCTCTGGCAGTGTCCTCAGCCCTGCTGTGCTGTGCAGAGGAGCTGCTCCTGGCCAGAGCTGTCTCCTGCAGTGCTGCCTGCTTGCCAGCAGCTCCTTCCAGCTCAGGAGCCTGGCCGGGCTCAGCACAGCAGAACCAGTCCAAGGCATTTAAAGAAGCCCTCTGGTGGCTTTTGTGCCCTGTAAACCTCAGGGACTGAGAGGAAGCTGATGAAACCTCTCCAGAAGTCAAAGTCGGATTCAAACCCTGAAGTTTCATCTACTCTTAATGGGTCCCAGTGAAGCATACTGGGAAAGGGTCCCCAGGGGCTGGTTAGAGCAGAAGGAGACAGTGGATGCAAGGGAAGCATCACTGGAGGCACTGAAGCATCTGCAGGCTCTGGTGAGAGCAGAGACCTGAGGCAGTGCTGACAGGTCAGGACAAGCAGCTCAAGGTGGCTCTGCTGCTGAACAAAGCTGGAGGGGTTTCATTGATGCAAAGGGCCAAGCCCTGACCCCCAGCGCCTGGCAGGCAGAGCCTGTCCCTCGCCTGTGGCTCTGGGCTCTGCTGGGGGCAGTGGGGAGTGTGGGTGAGCAGTGAGCAGGGTAGGACCTTGTCAGGTTTTGCTGTGGTTTGCTTGCAAAGAGACAACTCCTGCTGAAAAGGAATGAAAGGTACCTTTAAAAATACTTTTATCAGATGCTTTGTGCAATAAAAACCTCTCCAATTAGCTGCAGAAACCTTGGCAATAATGAGAGGTTCAGCAGTATTTAATGAGCCCCATGGAGTATTTGAGGCTGATTACATCATCCTTAGGTACTGCCAGGAGACTCTGCCAAGGTACTGCCAAGAAGCCTCTCAACAAGTCCAAGTCAGAAGAAAACTCCAAAGTCCCTTGAAGCACTGATTGGCCTCCCTGAGGCTTGTTCCTGACAAAGGCTCCCCAGGGACTCCTTAGAGCAGCTTGTTAGAGGCCAGGATTGCAGGGAGACAAAGGCAAAGAGCAGGGCAGAAAAACTTGCCTTTGGTCTGTGAAGTAGAAAGGCCAAGCCCTGACCACTGCCCTTTCTGCAGAAGAATTTCAAATGCTCAAGGCAAAGTTTCTCCTCTCAGGCCTTGGTGGCAGAGGCAACTGCCAGAGCCAAGGGCACAAAGGCCTTGGTCCTGTTGGGCCTCTCAGCCTTGCCAGAGTCCTTGGCCATCCCGACTGCAGCCTCTCCTACACTCTCCCATGCCTGCAGCTCTTTCCCTTCAGGTTGCTGACACCAATCTTACTTCCCCACCCAGCTCTCCCCCTGCCATTTCCATCCCTTCCCTGAGCTGTCTCAGCTCTCCCTGCCATTTCCTGACCCCTCTGGATGGCCTCATGCATAGCAGCTCTGCCCTTTGGGGGACATTTCTTTGGCCTCCTCTCCACACTGAACCTTCCAAGCTGCACTTTGTGGAGGTTTTGTTCTCTCCCCACTCCCCAGAATAGCTCCATCCTCTCTGAAACCACCTTTCAGCCATGTGCACACTGCTCTGGCAGTGCCCTGAGCCTCCATTCAGCAGGCTGAAGCCGCCCGGGTCCCTCTGTGCAGGGTTTGCTTCATCCCAGGACATTGGGAATGGTTCCTCCCAGACTCCGTGGTGCCTTTTGGACTGGGCCTGTGTGGTGGTTGGCCCTGGCTGGGGGCTTAATGCCCACCAAAACCACTCTATCACTGTGCTTCTTAGATGGACAGGGGAGAGGGGAAAGATGACAAAAGGAGTGTAAGATAGAAGCAATTTAACACTCAGGATAGGCACAAGCAATAGACCACACAGGGTGAAGCAGAGAGAGAAGTGAATCTCTACTGCCCAGCAGCACAGGGGGGTCAGTCTCAGGCAGCAGGGCTCTGTGCAGAGTGGTTCCTCTGCAGGACAAACTCCATGGACCAATCTCCTTCCCACTTTGCTCTTATAGCTGAGCTGACCACACATGGCATGGAGCACTCCTTTGGCCACTTCAGGTCAGCTGGCCTGGCTGTGTCCCCTCCCAAGATCTTGCCCCCCCTCAGCATACCTTGGGGCAGGGAAATGTTGGAAAAGCACAGCCTGAGTGCTCAGCTGAGCAGCAGCCAAAACACTGCTGTGTTACCAACACCCAGCCACAGCCCTGCAGCACTAGCAGGATGCTCAGAGGAGAATTAACTCCAGCTCAACCCAAACCAAATACAATCTCCACTCCTTATTCCTACTCCAAAACCCCAGTGGCTGACCTCGGCTTTCACCTGATGTCTTCTGCCAGAGACTCCAAGTGCTCCATGCTCCCTGGCTGCACTGTGGAGGATATTTTGCACCACTGGTGCCATTCAGATAGGCCCAAGTGCCACTGCACAGCTCCCTCCTGTTTGATCTGCTCAAAGCCTTGTTGCTCACTGCCCCACTCACAATGATTCTGCTTTCAGGTCACTCGATAGAGAGGGCTCACAAGCTGACTGCAGCCTGGGACATGCACTCTGCAGAGCCCCACAAGGCCTAGGACAGACTGTGTCTCCTTCTTGTTGGATGGTGGAGACATGGTTGCTATCCTGCTGACCATGTCCATAGGTGCATGACAGCATCCAGCCTGCCACTTTCTTGCCCAGAACTGAATTTCCTGTGCAGGTCCTTTGACCTTGCTTTTCCTCATGGCAAATTCAGCCTTCAGAAGTATCTGAATAATTTTTTTTCTCCCTTCTCCAACACTTCTTCTGCCTTGTGGCCCCACACAATGATGTCATGGATGTATTGGAGATGTTCAGGAGCATCAGCCTTCCCAGTGCAGTCTGGATTAGTCCATGACAAATGGTGGAGCTCTGCTTCCACCTCTGGGAGAGTTGATTCCAGGTGTCTTGCACAGCCCTCCAGGTGACAGCAAATTGTGGCCTGCACTCTGCTGCCAATGGAATTGGGAAGGCAGCATTGGCGATGTTGATCACAGAGAACCTCTTGGCTGCCTTTGACTCCAGCTCATCCTGGAGCTCCAGCATGTCTGGCACTCAGCACTCAGAGGTGGTGACACCTCATTCAGGCCTCAATAGTCCACTGTTAATCTCCACCCTCTGTCAGGTTTCTGCACTGCCCAGCTGGGACTGTTGAAAGGCAGCTGGATCTGCAGCTGGTGAATCAGTTCATGAATGGGAGCCAGGGAGTCTTGGTTTGTGTGATATTGCTGCCTGTGCGCAGTCCTGGTAGCAGCTGGCAGCTGTTGTTCTTCAACCTGCAGCAGTCCCACAAGGAAGGGATTCTCTGCCAGGCCAGGCAGGGCAGGCAGCTCTCTGATCTTCTCTGTATTCACCATGGCCACACCAGAAGCCCATTGAGAGCCCTTTGGGTCCTTGAAGTAGCCTCGCTTGAGGTAATCTGTGCCAAGAATGCAAGGGGCCTCTGGGCCAGGCACAATGGGATGTTTTTCCCACTTATTCCCTCTTAGGCTCATGTCAGCTTCTAGTACAGACAGCTGCTGGCAGCCTCCTGTCACTCCAGAAATCCAGATGGATCCAGTGTCTTTGTGCCCTGATGGCATCAATGTGCACTGTGCCCCTGTGTCTGCCAACACCTCCTGTTCCTGTGGCTTTGATGTGCCAGGCCATCAAACCAGCACACTGCTATCCCTTTCCTCCTCCTGGCCAAAGGCAGGGACCTTCTATTCCTGGTCTGCATCAGAGTATTCACTGTCTGATCCTGGTCTATCCAAAGGACTCCAAACTCATCTGGATTACACAAGGAAAGAGGGTGAGCCAACACTGAGCTGGGCCCTGAGATGCTGGGACGAGGGGGTGGACACAGTGGACCTAGATAAGAGGGAGGTGAAGCTTTTAGGCTCCATGACTCGTGATGCTGGTCTGGACAAAGAGTTAGCCAAACTGGATGGAACACACACTCTCTGGGCCCGGATCCTCAATGCCATCAAGAGCCAGTACCGCTCAAAAGACGACCTGCCCTGGGCCCCAGCTAGAGCTGAACGGCTCAGCAAAGCCAGAGCAGCCACAGAGCCAGGGGAAAGGTGGGGGGGTAAGGAAAGGGGAGGTGGTGGTGGGAGAACTCCGCTGAATTCACAGCAGCTGCCTTTTTTTAACAGCTTCCAGCTGAAGTGTAGTTTTCCTCAAAGGCAGGAACATTTCAGTGGGTGGTGACATCAGTGATTTGAGCTTAATTGTTGCTGGTTTTGAGCTGAAATTTGAGCTGCTTAGAGTGGATGCCATTGTTTCTTCTCGGGTCCATACCGCTGGATGTTGGCGTGTAAGGCTGTTGGCACATCGCTCGGAGCAGCATTTCCTAGAGCACACAGAAGCACCTGGCAGTCAGCAGTTCTCATTTTCTTCCCTAAGTTAGGCATTGCCTTAATTTTTCTCATCTTACTTTCTTTCTTAGCCAGAGTCCCAAAACTTAGGATGTCCCTTCTGTCCAGAATCAAAACACGTTGGGGAGCTTTTGAGAGTTGCAGCAGGGGGGTCCAGGGACGGGCTGCTGTCTTTGTTGGGGAGACGCCATCGACTGCAGCCCCAGGGGTGCAGGTGGGCTTAGCGGCCACGGTGGGGGAGGGGGAGGGAGCCTGTAGATGTCAAGAAGAGTTCTGTTCTGGAGAAGTGCCATTAATCACTGCTGAAGTTGCCTTAGGGTCTTCTGCTAGCTGTTCTAAGGAATCTTTAACTAATTTCCAGGCTGTAAAGGAAGATGTAGCAATTTTGCTTACCTTTGTTGCCCGGAGCATAGCCATCTCTCCCTGCTCCCCTCTCCTTTCATCAGACATTGTTGCTCTTTTGTCAAGCTGTGCATAATGACTCCCAGTATTGATTGCTCCTTTTAGTTATTTGATTACCCATTATGTGTTCGTCAAAAGGAGGCACCAACCCCCGGGGAGGCTCCAACCACCCAATTTCCCTGACTGCTCAGCTCTGTCACTGCAGAGCTGCTTCTCTTCTAGGGCACCAACCCTTTTTTCTTCTGTTTCTTCAGCTCCTCTTGCACCTTTTTCTCTGGCATACCTCACCTTATCTTAGACATATAGCGTGTCTATAATCTCCAATAGAATTAACTACTCGTTATCAGGTGTACCTCACCTTATGGTAGTATCATAAGTAGTCAGGGTTGGAAGGGACCTCAAGGATCATCCAGTTCCAACCCCCCTGCCATGGGCTGGGACATCCCACACTAGATCAGGCTGGCCAGAACCTCATCCAGCCTGGTCTTAAACGCTTCCAGGGACAGGGCCTCAACCACCTTCCTGGATAACCCATTCCAGGGCTTGACCACTCTCATGGTGAAGAACTTCCTTCTCACATCTAGCCTGAATCTCCCCACCTCCAGCTTCATTCCATTCCCCCTAGTCCTATCACTCCCTGAGAGCCTGAAAAGTCCCTCCCCAGCCTTCTTGTAGGCCCCTTCAGATACTGGAAGGCCACAATGAGGTCACCTCGGAGCCTTCTCTTCTCCAGACTGAACAGCCCCAACTCCTTCAGTCTGTCCTCACAGGAGAGGTGCTCCAGCCCTCTGCTCATCCTCATGGCCCTTCTCTGGACACCCTCCAGCATCTCCAGATCCCTCTTGGAATAGGGGCTCCAGACCTGGACACAGGTGGGGCCTCACCAGAGCTGAGTAGAGGGGGAGAATCCCCTCCCTTGACCTGCTGGCCACACTTCTCCTGATGCAGCCCAGGATCTGATTGGCTTTCCGGGCTGCAAGTGCACATTGAGAGCTCCTGTTGAGCTTCTCGTCCACCAGCACCCCCAAGTCTCTCTCCTCAGGGCTGCTCTCCAGCCAGTCCCTGCCCAGCCTGGATTTGTGCCTGGGATTGCCTCGACCCAGATGCAGGACCCTGCCCTTGGTCCTGTTGAAGCTCATGAGGTTGGCTTGTGCCCACCTCTCCAGCCTGTCAAGGTCCCTCTGGATGGCATCCCTTCCTTCCAGCGTGTCTGCTGCACCACACAGCTTGGTGTCATCAGCAAACTTGCTGAGGGTGCACTCGATGCCACTGTCCATGGCACCCACAAAGATGTTGAACAAGCCTGGTCCCAGGACTGATCCCTGAGGGACTCCCTGGCCTCCACTGGGACATGGACTCATTGACAGCCACTCTTTGGGTGCAGCCATCAAGCCAGTTCCTTATCCATCTAGTGGTCACCCATCAAACCCATGTGTCACCAGCTTGGAGACCAGGATGTGGTGTGGGACAGTGTCAAAGGCTTTGCTCAGGTCCAGGTATCTTAGACATATAGCACGTCTATCATCTCCGATATAATTAACTCCTCGGTATCAGGTGTACCTCACATCCATAATGTCCGGCGAATCAGGAAACGTCACCGGCATAGAGGCAGGCAGATTAATCTCTCAGAGACTGATCCAAAAGCCACCATTAGTGACACTGATGAACATGAGCATCTCCACAGTCCTTAAAAGCCAAATTTCTTCTGCAAGTGAGAGTTGCAATGAGTAGTTGGCTGAGGCAAACGTTTGGGGTCACCATTTGTAATAGTGTAGATGTTTTAATCACCTCGAGCAATGCTTCCAGGACAGGATGTAAGCAGGTGAAGACGTTTATTACGTTACACAGCAAGGTTCTCTAGTCCATCAGCAGGCACATGTGTCACATCTCAACTGGTCATTCTCTACTGGCATGAGTGTCATTAAGGCATTGTGGTGGTTTGGGCCTTAACTGGGGCTTAAAAGCTCAGATGGGGGCAAGGCTGAGAATCCCCTTCCCCAACAGAGAGAGAGAAGGGAGGGAGGGGAGCAAATCCACCAAGAAATAATTTGGGTTCAGCTTGGAAGTAGAGAGGCAAAGAACTTTTCTTTAAACAGTATATATATATATATATGTATTTATGTAACAATGAAAGGCAGGGTTCCCAAGGGTAAGGAACAAGGATGGATGGGAGAAGGAGAGGAAAAGGAAAAACAGATTATGAGATACAGAACCAGTCCTTTGCAAAGTGTGGAAGCAGCAGGAGAGAGAGCAATGTCTGCAATTCTCCTCCCTCTTATACCCCTGCTGGACAAGGAGGGGGGAAGTGGAACAGACCAAGTCAGTTTCCCAGGGGAGGAAACACAAGCCCCAGGGAGGGAAGAAAAACTCTCACGAGCCCTCCCCCCTGTCTTTTTCCCAGGATGGGCGTAGCCCACCACAGGCAGACAGTAGGTCAGAATAACAAAACAATATTTGAACACATCCAAGCAAATGCTGCCCAGCTGCTCTCAGAGTCAGAGACAAAACATAGCTCCCTCTAATTCCAGCAAAGGCAAATCTGCCCTATAGTCTTCTCAAGCTATCCAAACCAAATCCTCTTCCCACAACCAAAGGTTTTTTCCCCTGCACTTCTTCTTTCTCAGGCACCAACCCATTTTTCCTATGTGCTTTGTTCTCTCAGGCATCAACCCTTTTTTTCCCCTGCAAGTCTTTTCCCTCAGGCACCAACCCTTTTGTTCTCTGCTCTTGTTATCTTTCGAGCACCAACACATTTTTCTGTGTACTTCATTTTTCTTGGCCACCAACCATTTTTCCCTCTGCACTTCTTTTCTCTCGGGCACCAACCCTTTTGTTCTCTGCGCTCCCTTTTTCTCGTTCCCCAACCCTTTTATTCCCTGTGCTTCTATTTTCTCGGGCACCGACCGTTTGGTTCTCTGCACTTCTTTTTTCTCACGCACCCAACATTTTTTCCTCTACTATCTTTTTTCTCAGGCATCAGCCCTTTTCTCTCTGTGCTTCCTTTTCCTCTGGCACCAACCCCTTTATTCCCTGCACTTCTTTTTTCTCGGGCACCCATTGTTTTTATTCTTTCTCTTTCTTTTTGCTCAGCCACCAACCCTTTTTTCCTCTGCGCTTCTTTTTTCTGGGCACCTACCCTTTTATTCCCTGCACTTCTTTTTCTCAGGCACCAACACTTTTTTCTCTATGCTTCTTTTTCTTGGTGTGACCAGTTGAGGCTATGCCTTTAAGAAAGAGACAGTTGCTGAACACTTTGGCTGAATGTTTTTGATATTTGAACAAAACCAAGATAGTCTAAACTAATTTCATTGGTGGATTGTAGAATGCAATTTTAAGTTTGGGTTCTGTTAGTTCAGTCTGCTCTGGGTTCAGGCTGGGTGCAGTCTGTGCTTCTCTGTCCTGTGGGCTGGATGGCTTCTCTCCTTCTGAAGCAGGAACGGCCTTGAGTTAACAGCTAACCAGATAAGAAAACTAATTCTTGCATGTGCTTTTGAGCTAACAGAATTTTTCTTCCTTAATTGCCTTTCTCTCTCTCTCTAACCCTTTTTGGGAAAAAAGGGAGGTAGGGAGGGAGAGAGGGGGGTTCAGGGAACCCCCTGGCTGGCTGGAGGGAAAAGGCTTTTCTGCATTGTGTTCATTGCTGTGTGTTTCTGTATATATTGTAAATATTGTATATTTGTGTACATATTCATTGCATCCCATTTATGCCTGTAAATATAGCTTTCATCTGCTTTTCCGACTGAGCTAGCTGTGGTTTCTTTCTTTGTGTGTGGGGAGGGAACTTTCTCACCCCACCACACTTGGGCACCAACCCTTCTTTCCTCTGGCCTTCTTTTTCCTCGGGCACCAGCCCTTTGTTTCTCTGATCTTGTTTTTTTTGGGAACCACTCTGTTTCTACACTGTGCTTCTTTTCTTCTGGGTACCAACCTTTATTTTCTGTGCTGCTTTGTTCTCGGGCACCAACCTTTTGTTTCTCTGATCTTTGTTATCTGGCACCAACCTTTTTTCCCCCTACACTTCTTTTCCCTTGGGCACCAGCCTTTTCTTCTCTGTGCTTCTTTTTTCTGGGCCACCAATCATTTTTTTCTCTATGCTTCTTTTCTCTGGGGCACCAACCCTTTTTTTCCCTTTGCTTTTTGTTTCCTCTGGCACCATCACTTATTTCCTCAGCACTTCTTTTCTCTCGGGTGCCAACCCTTTTCTTCTCTGCGCTCTTTTTTCTTGGGCACAGACCCTTTTCTACTCTGCTCCTCTTTTCTTTGGGCACCAACACTTTTTTCTCTAAGCTTCCTTTTTATTTGTGCACCAACCATTTTTTTCCCCTGTACTTCTTTTTTCTCAGGCACCAACCATTTTTTGCTCTGCCCTTCTTTTTCCTCAGGCACCAATCCTTTTTCCCTCTGCACTTCTCACTCGGGCACCAACCCTTTTTTTCTCGTCGCTTTTTATCTCTTGGGCACAAACACATTTTTTCTCAGCACTTCTTTTTTCTTGGACACCAACAGTTTTATTCCCTGCACTTCATATTTCTTGGGCACCAACAATTTTGTTCTCCACTCTTGTTTTCTTTCAGGGACCATCACATTTTTTTCTGCACTTCTGATCTCTCAGGCACCAAGCCTATTTTTCCTTGCACTTCTTTTTTCTCAGCCACCAACTGTTTTTTTCTCTGAGCTTCTTATTTGTCGGGCACAAACTATTTTATTCTCTGCTCCTTTATTCTTGGGCACCAATCATTTTTTTCCTCTGTGCTTTTTTCTTCTCATGCAGCAACTCTTTTTCCCCTGCACTTCTCTTTTCTTGGGCACTGACCCTATAATTCTCTGCACTTCTTTTTTCTTGGACACCAGCCCTTTTTTTCTCTGCAGCTGATCCTGCAAAGGACCAGGAAGGATCAGGTTCCCCATGGGAACAAGAGAAAGACCAGGGCTGCTGGCTTGGTTCTTATCTCTGGCTTTGGAAGATGGCCAAGGACAAACAGTGGATGAAACAAGCAGCAGGCCCCAGCAAGGCAAAGGAAATCTCTGCTCCCCTGTCCAGGCCTGTGTTTCAGCTATGAAGGAACTGTCCCAGGAGTTCCATCAGCTCCAGAAGAAGTTTTTATTCCCCACCTGTACAGTCCTGTGTACTGCAGCAGCTGCTCCCCTGTCCAAGGGAGAGAATCTGGGAGGCACACACCACAGCACACCCTCTGCTTTATTTGTGTGACCATGGGGAGGATGTGAGGAAATAGAAGGGAAAACCCAATCCAGTCCTGGCTGCAGGAGTCTGTGACTTACAGGAGAATTGTCCCCCCAGAGATGCTGCCTCAGTTTCCAGTAGGAAATGGCCTAAGAGGAGCAGGGAAGCTAAAACTGCTTCTGGTCCTCCTCAAGAGACTCCCAAAGCATCTTCACAAGATGCAAGGAACCCAAGGCAGAATTAGAGCGACTCTGCCTCCAACCAGATGAAGGGGAGAGACAAATTGGTTTGTTGGACCACACAGAACCAATGGCCTGGCAAGTTGAACCCATGAGAGGATAAAGCTTTAGCAGCTGCAGGTGCTCAGAGTGCTCTGACACCATCAAACCATGAGGGGTGGAACCCATCTGTGTTTCTGGTGTGACAGGAGGATCCCCACACCTGGATGTGTTGGAAGCTGAGTACTGGGATGCAAGCCACAGTTTGCTTTCACTTGGAGGCGTGGAAGGAGTCACTGGACTCGATTGCCCCAGAGGTGGAAACACAGCCCCAGCATTTGCAGCATTTGGCCTGGGCATGGCCTGATCCAGACTGTGCTGGAACAGAGTGGAGCTGCAGAGCACCTGCAGTGAGCAGCCCTCTGGGTCCTGCAAAGCCACCTCCTGTGGAGTGAGAATGGACAGTGCCTGAGGTGTGCTGCTGATTGCTGCTGGGCATGGTGCAGGTGGCCCAGAATGAGGGCTGGGGAATATCAAAGGCTAAGATGAAAATTTGCTGCCATTACTCCACACCACCCTGCCTCATGCCACCTTCACAGGGACAGTGCTGGCTGGAGCAAAGCACTACAGGGCTTGACGTTCAGATGGCAACATGTTCCGGTTGCTGCTGTTGGGTTCTGGCTCTCAGGTGCTGGCTCTTTGCTGAGGGGGAGGGCTGTAGGGGTTGAACTCCTGGCTGCTGCTCGCTGCTGTCCTTTCTGCAAACAGCCTCAGGTCAGTGTGCATGATGGGATCTCCTTTGGATTCAACTCTTTTGAGCTTATCTCAAGTCCTTATCTCATCCCAGAGGGTTTTTTGAGTCGTTTGTATGTTATTTTCCCCTCACTTCTGTTTTGGGGGGGAACAGGCAGCTTAACCTCTTCTCAGCTCTTCAACCTGTTCCAGCCCCAGAGTGGAAAGCCAACAGAAGCTTTCTGAGTTCTTCCAAAGATCTCCATGAGCTTCCCTCTACACACTCCAAAGATCCCAAAAGTCAATCCTAGGACCATCCAAATCCCAAACAGCTAAGATCACCTGAAAGCCCCTGAAGAATGCCTCTGAGATGCCCCTCAAGACTCCTCTGAGAACCTCACTTTCCCCTCCCTGAACTGGGCACACAGCTCCACCCCATCCCTTGGGAGCAAATGCCCCCCAAATTTGGGCATTGTGCCAGGGATATCTGAAATAAAAGCAAACAGACAGGATCTGGGTAACTTTTCGGTTTTATTGACACTATTGGTCAATGGACAGAGAGGTTCTTACCCCAGGGAGACACAAAGCTTTGGGGAAGAACCAGACTGACCCTGGCAAAGCCCTGCCCAGCTCCACTGAGAGCTCCAGCTGTGCTGACTCAGCACTATAATTGTTCTCATTAGCAATAATTGGTGTTCAGAAGGGCAGGAGGTGTTTGTTGCTGCTGGTACCCCCCAATCCCTGAGATCTGGAAAGGCAAAAGAGATGATTTAGGTGCTGGAAAGGCCCACTCGGAGGGGTCACGATTACCCAATAGATTCTAGGTGGATTTATGCTTCTCCTCCAGTGCAGGCTGCTCTCTGGTGTGGGTGCAGTGGTGCTTGCTGAGGTTTCCCGTTTGGGTGAAGTTCTTCTCGCAGCCATCAGAGGTGACAGCCTTCTCACCAGCGTGGGTGCGGCGGTGAGCAATGAGAGTGCCCCTGAGGCTGAAGCGCTTTCCACAGGCATCACAGGCGAAAGCCTTCTCACCAGTGTGGGTGCGGCGGTGACAAGTGAGATGGTACCTCCGGCGGAAGCTCTTCCCACAGTCATCGCAGGTGAAAGGTTTCTCACCAGTGTGCACACGACGGTGCTCTGTGAGGCTTCCCTTAAGGGTGAAGCTCTTGCCGCAGTCAGCACAGCTGTACGGCCTTTCACCGCTGTGGATGAGTTGATGCTGGATGAATCTGGTGCTCGTGGTGAAGCTCTTGCCGCACTCAGCGCAGGGGAACAGATGCTCTCCGGTGTGGATGCGGCGGTGGATGGTGAGGCTGGAGCTACATTTGAATTTCTTCCCACAGTCCCTGCAGGTGAAGGACTTCTCAGTGCTGTGCACACTGCGGTGCTGCCAGAGGGCAGATTTCTGAGAGAAGCTCTTGCCACAGACAGCACAGCTGTACGGCCTCTCACCCGTGTGAGTTCGGCGGTGGATGGTGAGGATCCAGCTGTAGGCGAAGCTGCTGCCACAGTCGGCACAAGTGAAAGCCTTCTCCCCAGTGTGCACATGACGGTGCTGGGTAAGCGTAGACCTGCTGCTGAAGCTCTTGCCACAGTCGCCACAGGGGAACCTCTCTCCGGTGTGGATGCGGCGGCGGTGGATGGTGAGATCGGAGTTGTATTTGAATTTCTTGCCACAGTCCCTGCAGGTGAAGGGCTTCTCAGTGCTGTGCACACTGCGGTGCTTGGGGAGGGAAGACTTGTGAGTGAAGGTCTTGCCGCACTCAGCACAGCCGCACGGCCTCTCACCGGTGTGGGTGTGGCAATGCCGGATATGCTCAGAGCTCCTGCAGAAGCTCTTGCCACAGACACTACAGATGAAGAGCCAGGGGCCAGGCTGGGGGCAGTGGTGCTTCATCTGCTCAGAGCCCGGTGGGAAGCTCTGCCCTCGCTCAGGGCACTGATTCAGCTGCTTGCGTGGCACAGAGGGACCTGCTCTGGCTTCATCCTCCTCCATACATTCCTTCTCCCCATCCTGGTCACCTTCATCCTCATCATTATCCTCCTCTTCATACTCATCCTCCTCATAGTCATCATTCTCCTCAGCATCATCATCCTCCATCCTGTCCTCTTCTTCCTTCTCCTCTCCTCCTCTCCCTTGGGGCTGCATGTTGGCTGCTCCAACTTGATCTCTGGGTGCTGTTTCTCCTCCCAGCTCTTGGCTGGGTCCTTCTGTGAGGCCATTCTGTGGGAGGAAGGGGTCACAGCTCTACAACAAGGAAGATGGAAGCACCTGAGCCCAGGGCCTCAAACACTGAGATCCTGCCTGGCTCATGACAGTCCCTGACTCCCAATACCTCCCAACACCCAGCTGGAGGAAAGAATGCAGCGGGGACCTCAAACCTTCAGTTTTGACCTCTAATACCTGTGCTGAATTCCAGGTTCCTGTGATCAGAGCCCTGAGGTACCCTGGGGCTTACAAGTGGTCTTGTCCCACTCTCCTCGAGGCTGGCGGCACTGGCAGGCTGGTTCTGGCCCAGGCCCAGTCCTTTCACAGAATCACAGAATTGCCAAGGTTGGAAGAGACCTCAAAGATCATCAGGTCCAACCCATCACCACAGACACCGTGACTAAACCATGGCACCAAGTGCCACGTCCAATCCCCTCTTGAACACCTCCAGGGACGGTGACTCCACCACCTCCCCGGGCAGCCCATTCCAATGGCGAATGACTCTCTCAGTGAAGAACTTTCTCCTCACCTCCAGCCTAAACTTCCCCTGGGGCAGCTTGAGACTGTGGCCCATTGTTCTGATGCTGGTTGCATGAGTGAAGAGAACAGCTCCCTCCTGGCTACAACCACCCTTCAGGTAGTTGTAGACAGCAATAAGGTCTCCCCTGAGCCTCCTCTTCTCCAGGCTAAACAACCCCAGCTCCCTCAGCCTCTCCTCACAGGGCTGTGCTCAAGGCCTCTCCCCAGCCTTGTTGCCCTTCTCTGGACACCTTCAAGTGTCTCGATGTCCTTCTTAAACTGAGGGGCCCAGAACTGGACACAGGACTCAAGGTGTGGCCTAACCAATGCAGAGTACAGGGGCACAATGACCTCCCTGCTCCTGCTGGCCACACTAATGCAGGCCAGGATGCCCTTGGCCTTCTTGGCCACCTGGGCACACTGCTGGCTCATGTTCAGGCAGCTGTCAATCAGCACCCCCAGGTCCCTCTCTGTTTGGCAGCTCTCAGCCACTCTGACCCCAGCCTGTAGCTCTGCCTGGGGTTGTTGTGGCCAAAGTGCAGCACCTGGCCCTTGGATTTGTTGAATGCCATCCTGTTGGACTCTGCCCATCTGTCCAGTCGGTCGAGGTCCCTCTGCAGAGCCCTTCTGCCCTCTAACTGACCAACATCTGCTCCCAACTTGGTGTCATCTGCAAATTTGCTGATGACTGTCTCAATCCCCTCATCCAGATCATCAATGAAGATATTAAAGAGGATCTCTTTGATCTCTTCTGGCTCAATGGAGGCAGCAGCACTGACCAAGGAACACCAAACCACCTCCAACCTTCTCTCACCACCCTCCACATCAAAACCCCAAACTTCACCTCCTGCCACACAACTGACCCCCACCAGCCTGGAGAGTTCCCAGACTCCAATGACACCTGATGTGCCTCAGAGCTCCTGGAGATGTGAAATGTGCTGGGCAGGAGGAGCTGGATGAGGTTGAGGTGCCCTGGGGCTGCCAAACTCTGGGTTCATTACCTGCTGGCCTGCTCCAAGGGGCAGATCTGCAAACTCTGCTCTTCCCCAGCACACAGGGGCAGGGATGATGGACAGAGGACACAGCTCCTGACAGAGAGAAGCAAAGGGCTCAGAGGAGAGCACTGACCTGCAAGGGATGGCTCAGCACTGCCCAGCACCAGGCAACACAGCTCAGCCTTGCTGGGGGCAGCTCCCAAGCACAGCAGCACAGCCACAGCACACAGCCAGGGCTGATCAAGATGGGAGGCCTCAACAACTGCACACTCAGCTCCTTGCCCAGCACACAGCCCCCAGCACACAGCTGCAGGCCAGCACCACAACACAGCTGCCTCCACACAGCCTCTCCCAGGCCTTGCCTAAAGCTTCCTCCCACTGCCTGCCCAGGGCTCTGCTGCCCACTGCTGCATTTGACAGCACATCTTGCTCTGGACCCACCTCTCCTCCCTGGCCCTGCCCCCACCACACCCACTCTGTGCTCACCTCTGCCCTGCACACACCTCTCTGCTGCCCACTCCCCAAGAGAAGATCAGAGCAGCCCTCAGGACACACACAAAGGGAGCTTCATGATCTCTGCAGATGCAGCAAAGGGGGAAGGGACTTGGGCAGCTTCTTGCTAAGCCTCTTCAGCCCTCACTGGGATGCTGCAGGAGTCTCTGGCTCCTGCTCAAACCTCACACCTCCAGCACCCTTCACACACCTGCAGCCCAAAGAGACTCACTGGAAAGGGTTTTGCCTCCTTCTCTCCCTGACCATTTCTCTCAGCTTTCTTTTCTGCAGTTCTCCTGGAGCTGCCACTCCACATCCCCAAGAGAAAAGGAGGTTGGATGGGAGGGCACAGTGCCCAGGGGCTGCTGTTCTCCCAGCTGACACATGCAGAGCTGCAGCACAATTCACTCCTTTCAGCCCCTGACATGCTGCCAGATTCTGCCATTTCCTGCACACACATTTGCCACCTGGGCCCTGGATCCTCTCCCCATTTTGGGGGGACAAGGCCTAATTCCTGCCTGGCCATTCCTAGGCCCTTCCCTCAGTCCCAGCCCATCCATGGCCCTGCTGCCTTGGCTCTCCCATGGCCCTGGGTCCCCCACCTCCACTGCCATTGCAGCTGGAAGGGGGGAGTGGGAAATGCTGTGGCTGAGGAAGCCTCTAAGGAGCTGGGCTGGAAGCAGCAGCACAAGAATGGAAGGGGCCTGAGACTAAGGCTGGGATCAGCTGGAGGGCTGAAAGAACAGCACCAAGCCAAGGGGGGGGTTACAGATGAGGGCTGGGGAGGGACCCTGCAGACACCTCAGGCAGCAACTGAGGAGAGGAAGGGGGACAGAGAGGGAGTGAGACCTCAGGTGACTCCTGCCATGGGGTAAGGCTGGGCTGTGTGGCTAGGAGCCCTAAGTGCCTGCTTGGGCTGTGCTGCATGTCAGGAGGGGTCAGGGGACTGTCCTGAGCCAGGCAGGGTTTGGGGCTTTGAGCTTCTGGGGTCAGCTGCTGCCAGCACCATTGTAGCTAGGAGCCAGGCAGAGCCACACAGCTGCTGAACTAAGCCCTCCCACCCCCTGCAGCCTTCACCCTCCATCTCTCCATCCATTGCTCCAGCTCCACTCACTTGTTGCCCTCTCAGAGTCCCCAGCGCCCCAGCAAAGCCCCAGCGCTGATCTACACAGCCAGCAGGGCCCAACACAAGCCCCAGGATGAGAGCATGGAGGAGAATCCCTGTGGTGGGTGGAAGGCACTGGGATGTCATACACCAGAGAGTAGAGACCTCCAGAATGGACAACAGAGTCCAGAGGTACACCACAAAGTGTCATCAACTCCTGTGACAAGGCTCAAAGAGAGCCTCTCTGCCTCCTGAAACCTAAGGCAATACCCTGCAGAACAAGTTGGAGGAGCTCAAGGGGACAAGCTGCAGAGGGGGCCCAGGGCAACCTCCTGAGCTTCTACAAGAGCAAGGGCAGGGTCCTGCCCCTGGCCTGGCACAAGCCTCACAATCAGGACAGGCTGGGGGAGGAGGGGATAGGAAGCAGCCCTGCACAAAAGGACTGGGGGGTGCTGCTGGACAGGAAGCTGGACAGGAACAGACAGGGGGAGCCTGCAGCCCAGAAGGCCAAGGGCAGCCTGGGCTGCACCAAAAGCAGCATGGCCAGAGATGGACAGAGGCCAGCCTGGCACTTGGCTCTGCTCTGCTCAGACTTCACCTGCAGCACTGCAGCCAGCTCTGGAGCCCTCAGCACAGGAAGGACATGGACCTGATGGAGAGGGCCCAGAGGAGGGACACAAAAATGATCAGGGGCTTGGAGCAGCTCTGCTACCAGGACAGGCTGAGGGAGCTGGGGGGGTTCAGCCTGGAGAGCAGAAGAGAAGACTCTGGGGAGACCCAAGAGTGACCTTCTGGTACCTGAAGGGGACTACAAGAAGGCTGCAGAGGGACTCTTTGCAAAGCCTGCAGGCACAGCACCAGAGGCAATGGCTTCCAACTGGAGCAGAGCAGATTGAGATTGGAGGTGAGGAACAAGTTCTGCACCAGGAGGCTGCTGCAACACTGCAACAGGTTGCCCAGCGAGGGGCTTGAGGTCCCAGCCCTGCAGATGTTCAAGGTCAGGCTGGACAGGGCTCTGGGCAACCTGATCTAGTGCAGGATGTCTGCAGAGGGGCTTGGACTGCATCACCTTTGCAGCTCCCTGCCAACCCAAACCACTCTAGGAGTCTAGGAGTCTAAGTGCAGCTTCCAGGGAGAGCAGGAAAAAGAGGAGGCAGAGGAGGACAATGAAGAGGACAAGGAGGAGGAGAACCAAAATCCTTCCAAACTCCTCCAAGACTCTGCCAAATTCCTTGAGAGCTCTTCCAGCTCTGCAGAGTTCATTCTGGAGAGAGCTAAGGGAGTTTCTAGGCTCAGGGATGTGTTGCACTGTAGCTAGCTGAGCTAGCTGGTAGCTAGGGTCCGGCGGCCGGAAGATATCGTGCTGTATGGGAAAATAAGGATGACCAATAGTGTTTAGGCCATAGGCGTAAGCAGACGGAAATGAGGTGGTAAACCAACCCTATATAACGGTGTGTCGCATTCTAACAAATCGCCATTTGCCATTTGCCGTCCACCACATTGGTGTCAGCGTGCTAATGTGCCAATTGGCCAGCGTTCGATTACTTTACTGCTCCTGAACCAGGTCGTCTCACAAGTCACAGACAACAAGTGGTGCCGAAACCCGGGATCGAACCAGGGACCTTTAGATGCAAAAGGACTGCAAAAAAGGACTCTGGACACTAAGAGACGCTCGTCAGCTACACGAGTCTCTCCACATTGGAGCCAAAGCACTAGCAAAGAGATGTGGGATTTCAGCTGCTGATGCGAAACACGTAGTAGCAACGTGTCCCCATTCGAGCCATCCATTCGAGGCTTTGAGAGGGGCCACTGCTCTACCCACACCGGGTCGGACGATTTCCACGTCAGCTTGATTGGTGGGAGTGGGAATCACAAGCTCCTATGTAACCCCTCCTCAAATGAAAATCCATTGGGACATCAAAACACTCCATGATGTGCAGCAATTAGTGGGGTCCTTGCAATGGCTTCGCAACATTGTTCTGATACCTCCTGAAACCATGACCCCCCTGTATGATCTTCTGAAAGGAAAGAACCCATGGGAACCAAAATCCCTGACGACGGAAGCAATGCACTCCCTCGACTTTATCGAGCAACAGGTATCATCATGCACACTTGCCAGGCGGAACCCTGCCCTACCGCTTGATCTGTATGTACATTTTACAGAGGGTGGGGGAGTGGGGGCACTAGCCCAAGGCCCCCCTGACAAAGCCCAGCCAATACTATGGATAGTCCTGGGAAAACCATCACGCGCATTTTCCCCAGGAGTTGAGTGCCTTGGCAACCTCATCATGAAAGGCAGGAAGCTCGCCTTAAGACACCTAGGCACTGAACCTGCCAGGATATTCCTACCCTTCCGCAAACAGCTCCCAACACAATCAGTGGCGATGTCAGAGTACCTAGCCATAGCCCTTGTCGGATTTGGTGGGGAAGTCCGGTATGCCACAAAGCCCCCTTGGACTCAGATGCTAGCAATCGTCAACATCGATCTCCCACAGAAAATCATGGACCGGCCCCAACCAGGACCAACGGTCTTCACAGATGCATCCTCAGTGACCTCAACAGCGGCAGCAGTGTGGCAGTCAGGAGAAGAATGGCACTGCATCAAGATGACTGACAATGCTCTTTCAGTCCAGCAGCTGGAAGCGACAGCCGTAGTACTAGCGTGCGGACTGTTCCCAACAGAACACCTCAACATAGTAACTGATTCAATGTTTGTAGCCAAACTCTGCTTGGCCATGTCAGGACCAGGTGTGTCAACATCCACAGCTGCTCTAATGCTAGAAGAAGCACTTTTTTCACGAAAAGGTACCATATCAGTCATCCACGTCAATAGCCATGATCCAATTAAAGGATTCTTTCAAACAGGCAATGACAAAGCAGATGCTGCTGCAAAAGGACTCTGGACACTAAGAGACGCTCGTCAGCTACACGAGTCTCTCCACATTGGAGCCAAAGCACTAGCAAAGAGATGTGGGATTTCAGCTGCTGATGCGAAACACGTAGTAGCAACGTGTCCCCATTGCCAGAAACACCGTTGTGGTCCAGTGGGGTAAACCCCAGAGGTCTCAAAGCCTCCGAGCTGTGGCAGACGGACTTTACCCTCTGTCAACTGTTGAAACCTCGAGCATGGCTAGCGGTAACTGTAGACACATATAGCGGGGTGATCGTAGCCACACAACACCTTAAAACTGACTCTAAAGCAACCATTCAACATTGGCTGACAGCTATGGCATGGCTTGGTGTTCCTAATCAGATCAAAACAGACAACGGCCCAAATTTTGTGTCTAAAACAGTGCAGGCATTTGTTTTAAAATGGGGTATCACCCTAACACACGGCATTCCATATAATAGCACAGGCCAGGCCATAGTCGAGCGAGCAAATCAAACTCTGAAATCTAAATTGGAGGTACTAGCACAATCAGAAGGGTTTACTAACACCATTCCCTCAGGAGACCAAGCACGTTTGCTGGCGACTGCCTTGCTAGCACTAAATCAGTTCCCCAGAGGAGAGGAGGTAAACAGCCCGGCCCAAAAACACTGGGCCACCCGAGCATTAGAAGAAGGCCCATCAGTCATAGTTAGAAACGAACTGGGAGAATGGGAACAGGGGTGGAGACTGGTTCTGACAGGACGAGGCTATGCCGCAGTCAAAAAAGACGGTAAAATCAAGTGGTGTCCGCTTAAGTCTATTAAACCAGACCTTCGGGATAAAACTAATGAAAACTGTGAGTTTTTGTCCGCAGGACCGGATCATTGGACGCCCCCGTAACCCGTACACCCCAGTGGCAAGTGAAGTTGAGAACTTGGAAGTCGTCCCACCTGAGCCTGAGGCTGAGAAACCTGCACCGGCAGAATCTGGACAACAGCGAAATGGCCTCCGCAAAAAGGAGCTGCGGTGCCTTTGTATGATCTTGATTTTTGGGATCACTGCTATAGAGCAGACAGGGTCAGACTATCGCGGCCACCAGGCACATCAACCATTTAAATGGATACTGTCCCGAGGGGAACAATCCACGGTTGTGAAAACCATAACAACAGTGGGGGCTCCCACTTTCAAAGTCACAATGTGTGAGGTGGTGGATGCAAAAGGGACATGTGACAAAGTAGAACCATCATTTTACCTGTGTCCTAGCTCCAACCCGGAAAGTCATATTGTAATCTACCCGAGCACTATTTTTGTGTGTATTGGGGTTGTGAAACGATTGCTCACCCGTGGATTGAAGAACCTGGGATAGACCCTTACTTGAAGGTGTCCTGGAATCCCCACGAATGGAAACCTATCGTGGGGCGTGCCCTTGATAGACAAGGTACTCTTCATGAGGTACTCTGGAATTGTACTATGTGGAATTTCAATGTTGCTCAATATCATGATCCTGGTTGGCTCATAGGGAGGACCTGGGGACTTAGGTTTTATGAGGTAGGGAGAGACAGAGGTGGAATAATTACTATTAAGAAAGAGCCAGTCTTGAACGACCCAGAGCCTGTGGGTCCTAACCAAGCTTTGATGGTAGAATCTGAAGATAGCACTACTAGTTCATGCCCAGCTACTAACGCTTCAGTTTATAATGCTAATTTAGGTTTAGGCATGCAACCCACGAACCGTTATGGCCTCAGATGAGAGTCTTGGAGAAGAATCCCTGTGGAAGGTTAGTCACTCAGCATTGAACCAGACAAGCCCTAACATGACTGCACATTGTTGGCTGTGTTATGGGATAAGACCACCCTTTTATGAAGCAGTGGGAATAGCAACACCGGTTCGATATACCAACGACATCAATCCAGCACAATGCAAATGGAAGGCTGAGAGGCAAGGAATCACACTGACGCACGTGACAGGTAAAGGAATATGTGTAGGTAATGTTCCTGAAAAGTCAGTGAGATCATTGTCAGAGGTAGTTTTGCAAAATCGTAGAGGATTGGATCTCTTGCTTCTACAGCGAGGCGGACTGTGTGTTGCATTGGGGGAGGAGTGCTGTGTGTACGCGGATCGCACTGGAGTTGCCAGGGATTCCATGACCAAACTCAGAGAAGGTTTAGAAAAGAGGAAGAAAGAGAGAGAGGCTCAACAAGGGTGGTTTAACTCGTGGTTTAACCACTCACCATGGCTAACCGCTTTGTTATCTACCCTGATAGGGCCGATCGCAATGATTGTGGTGACACTAATCTTTGGACCCTGCATATTGAACAGGCTCGCGTCTTGTGTCAAGAGCCGGCTGGAAAAGGTTAACATCATGTTCGTAGAAGACCGGCAACTGCTTTAGAAATGTCTCCGATCGACACTTCTCCAGCCATCTCTGATCATTTTTAAATTTGCACGTGTTTAGTCTGCCTTAATATAGTATTGTAGCATATAGTTTATATTTTTATATAGTTTTATAGTTTTGTAGCCATATATTTTATATGTTTAACTTTTGTAGGTGAATATGGTATTTTTAAGGCTTTTATAAGATGTAGAAGGATAGAATTTTCTATATATATTGGTATATTTTTAGATAATTTAGTTATTCATAAGGAGGGGGGAATTGTAGCTAGCTGAGCTAGCTGGTAGCTAGGGTCCGGCGGCCGGAAGATATCGTGCTGTACGGAAAGATAAGGATGACCAATAGTGTCTAGGCCATAGGCGTAAGCAGACGGAAATGAGGTGGTAAACCAACCCTATATAACGGTGTGTCGCATTCTAACAAATCGCCATTTGCCATTTGCCGTCCACCACATTGGTGTCAGCGTGCTAATGTGCCAATTGGCCAGCGTTCGATTACTTTACTGCTCCTGAACCAGGTCGTCTCACAAGTCACAGACAACATTGCACCCTCTGCACAAATGCTCCAGAAGCTTTCCAAGTGCCCTCAAAACCAGCAGCACAGCTCTGCTGGCACACAATGCCAGGCTGCAAGGGACCCCAAGGCTCAGCTGCTCCAACCTTGCCAGCTGACACTGCACTTGAAAGGAGCTGGCCCAGCCCCCTGCCAAGCTGAGCCTCCCAACTCTGCCCTGCAGGGGAACCCACCACTGCCCTGGGGAGATGATTCCAAAGGCTGACTGGGAGGGAAAAGCTTTTGCCTCTGCAGGGCACTCTTCCACTTCAGCTCAGCTCTTGCAGCAGCTCTTGGAGATCTGCCTTTGGAGCATCACAAACTCTGAAGCACTGCAGTGCAAAGCAGCTCAGCTTCAACTTCCAACTGGCTGAACTCTCTCATTTTAAATTCAAGGCAGGGGCCAGGCTCACACCCAGCTCAGAAGCTCACACCCTGCTCCTATATTCACAACCAGCTCCCATGCTCAGAACAGCTTCCCAAGCTCAGACACAGCCCCCAAGCTCAGGCCAAGATCCAAGTGCAGAACCAGCTCCCAAGCTCAGACTCAGATCAAATGTGCAGAGCCAGCCCCGAGCTCAGACTCAGATCAAAAGTGCAGAACCAGATCCCAAGCTCAGATGCGGCTACCAAGCTCAAGAACCAGCAACTAAGCTCAGAATCATTTCCCAAGTTCAGACCCAGCTCCCATGTTCAGAAGCAGCTCCAAAGCTTAGAACAAACCCTCAAGCTCAGACCCAGATCAGAAGTGCAGAAGCAGCTCCCAAGCTCAGACACAGCCCCCAGGCTCAGAACAACATCCCAAGCTTAGAATCAGCCCTCAAGATCCGAGCCAGCCCCCAAGCTCAGTGTGGTGGGGTGAGAAAGTTCCCTCCCCACACACAAGGAAAGAAACCACAGCTAGCTCAGTCGGAAAAGCAGATGAAGCTATATTTACAGGCAGAAATGGAATGCAATGAATATGTACACAAATATACAATATTTACAATATATACAGAAACACACAGCAATGAACACAATGCAGAAAAGCCTTTTCCCTCCAGCCGGCCAGGGGAGGGAAAAGGCAAGCACTGGCCTTTTCTCCCTCCCTACCTCCCTTTTTTCCCAAAAAGGGTTAGAGAGAGAGAGAAAGGCAATTAAGGGAGAAAAATTCTGTTAGCTCAAAAGCACATGCAAGAATTAGTTTCTTATCTGGTTAGCTGTTAACTCAAGGCCGTTCCTGCTTCAGAAAGAGAGAAGCCGTCCAGCCCACAGGACAGAGAAGCACAGACTGCACCCAGCCTGAACCCAGACCAGACTGAACTAACAGAACCCAAACTTAAAATTGCATTCTACAATCTACCAATGAAATTAGACTATCTTGTTTTTGTTCAAATATCAAAACATTCAGCCAGAGTGTTCAGCAACTGTCTCTTTCTTAAAGGCATAGCCTCAACTGGTCACACTCAGACTCGAATCAAAATACAGACCCAGATCCCAAGCTCAGACACAGCTACCAACCTCAATAAGCTCAGAAGCAGCCCCCAAGCACACAGCCAACCCCCAAGCTCAGAAGCAGATCAAAAGTGCAGAACCAGATCCAAAGCTCAGATGCAGATAGCAAGCTCAAGAATCAGCCACTAAGCTCAGAGCCAGCCCCCAGGCCCACAGCCAGATCCCAATGCAGACCCAGATCCCAACCTCAGACCCAGCTCCCAAGCTAAGAAGCAGCAAACAAGCTCACACCCAGCCCCCAGGCTCAGAGCCAGCTTCACAACTTTGCTTATTTCAAGTTCCCTTCATTGCAGTTCTGCTGAGTGTCCAAATTCAAGCATTCAGAGAATGCTTTGGCCTGGAAGGGACCCCAAAGATCAGACAGCTCCAAGCCCCTGCCATGCCCACAAACACCTTCCACCACACCAGCCTGCTCAAGCCCTCATCCAACCTGACCCTCAGCACCTCCAGGGAGGGGGCAGCCAGCACCTCCCTGGCCAACCTGCTCCAGGCTCTCACCACCCCCACTCCAAACAATTTCCTCCCTAGCTCCACTCCAAATCTGCCCTCCTCAACCTTCAACCCAGTCCCCCTCAGCCCATCACTCCCAGCCCCTCACTAAAGTCCCTCCCCAGCTCTCCTGCAGCTGCCAGCTGCTACCACAAGGCTACTCCAAGCCCTCCCTACAGCCTTCTCCTCTCCATCCTCAACAGCCCCAACTCTTACAGCCAACCCCCACAGGGGAGCTGCCACAGCCCTCCCACCACCCCCATGGCCTCCTCTGCACCCCCTCCAACAGCTCAACCTCCTGCCCCCTTGGGACACCAGAGCTGACCACAGCACTCCAGCTGGCAGCACAGAATGCTGCCAGCACAAAAACCATTGCAGCAAAAGCCTCAAGCTGTGCTCAGCTGCCAAAACCAAAGGGACCTCAACTTGGCCACAAGAGAAAGGACCAAACTGAGCCAAGACACTGATCCAACCCCCAAGGCTGCACAAAACAACCATCATAGTTCATAGTTTCATAGTTTTATAGTTCAGGGTTGGAAGGGACCACAAGGATCATTTAGTTCCAACCCCCCTGCCAGGGCAGGGACCTCTAGAGACTAGAGCACCAGGCCTCATTAAACACCTCCAGCACAGGGCAAAACACCTCCAGGGACACCAGCCCAGGGCTCCCACCCTCAGGTGAGAACTTCACCCACGCCTGAACCCCCACCTCCAGCTTCATTCCTTCCCACAGTCCCCCCCGATCCTGCCCTCAGCCCAGCCCCCCTAGTCCTATCACCACCTGATAGCCTGAAAAGCCCCTCCCCAGCCTTCTTGTAGGCCCCCTCAGATCTGGAAGGCCACAATGAGCCACCTCGGAGCCTTCTCAGCCAAGACTGAACAGCCCCAACTCCTTCAGTCTGTCCTCATAGGAGAGCCGCACAGCCCCTCCCCGATCAGCACAAAGCTCCTCACTGCCCTGAGCCTCTGTGCTCAGCAGGCCTGGAGAGAAACTGAACATCAGTCTGCAGCCCCCAGGGAATTTTTGCCTCAAGACATTGCAGAGCACAGAGGCCTTGGATGCCACCACCCCAGCACTCAAATGAATTAACAGCTGACACAGCCCCAGGCGCTCCAAAGAAGCTCAGGCTCAGCACAGCACCCACGCCTGACAGTGACGGCACCCAGCACACAGCCTGCCCACAGCTCCCCCCGCGCCTGGCCCTCAGCCCAGCCGCTGCCCTGAGCACAGCAGCGCCCTGGAGAGCTGACAAGGACTTGCAATGGAGTGGGAGGGCAACCCCCCCCTTAAGCAGCCTCTGCTGCAAGCCACACCCCACGCTCACCACCACCTCTCCCACACAGCAGCCCCCACAGCGCCGCCCACAGCTCAGCTCTGCTGCCAGCCCAGCCCCCAGGGCCCACCGCAGGGCAGGGCAGCCCTGCAGCCAAACAACTGGCTCTGCCTGCAACCAGGCAGCAGCCAAAGGGCTGGGCTGCAGCCAAAGGGGGCCCCCAGCAGGGGAGAGTCAGCAGCAAAAGGAACCCCACAGACACCCACCCCGACCC
Source organism: Colaptes auratus (assembly GCA_015227895.2). Taxonomy (NCBI): domain Eukaryota; kingdom Metazoa; phylum Chordata; class Aves; order Piciformes; family Picidae; genus Colaptes; species Colaptes auratus. The sequence continues at coordinate 22,460,538 of JAAWVA010000030.1, forward strand.
CACAACCCACACACCCCTCCCACAACCCACAGACGACGCCCACCGACCCTGCACACCTCTGCTCTACCCCCCAACTCCCCGACCAACCACCAACACCACACACCCAACAGCCCCACACAGCCACACACCACAGCTCCCCAAAAGCACCCACCCCCCCAGCACCCCACACCCCCACCACCCAATTTGCAGAGCTCCCCCGACCTCACAGCCCCCCTCCCCGCATATCCCCGAAGCCCCCAACCAAACCCCACCGATTCCCCCTAGATCCCCGCAGAGGCTCCCCCTCCCCCCACCCACCGACCCCTACCCACAACCCTTCCCACCCAAGCGACTCTCCCCAGCCGCCCACAGAGCAACCCACCCCCAAGGTGCCACCAGCCTCCCCCCCACAGAGCCCCTCTACGTCCACGAGGACCACCCTAGGACCACCCGAGCTCACCAGCCCACCTCCAGAACCCCTCTAGGTCCACCCGGACACACCCCAGGACCCCCCAGCAGCACAAGGAACCCCCCCAAACACACCCACACCCACCCCAACCCCGCCCCACCGCACAGACCCTACCCAAACAGCACAGACGACGCCCACCGACCCTGCACACCTCGGCCTACCCCACAGCCTCCCCCCCGACCACCCCACACCGCCGACCCCCACAGCCGCACAGAGGTCCCCACAACCACAACGACCCCCCCCCCCCCACCGCACAGACCCCAAGCGCCAAGCTTGCAGAGCTCCCCCAGATCCCCCAGACCCCCCCAGCACCCCCTCCCAACCTCCCCCGATTCCCCTAGATCCCGCAGAGAGCTCCCCCCAGCCCCACCGACCCCTGCCCCACAAACCCTTCCCCAACCCAAGCGACCCTCCCGACGCCTCGCAGCCCCCCAGATAGCATTCCCTGATCCCCACCCCACGACCCCCAACTCAGCCCCAGAGACTCCCTCATCCCACCTGGACCGTGGGACAAGGGGGAAGCAGAGCAGGAGAAGAAGGAGGAGGAGGAGGAGAAGGAGGAGGAAGAGAAGAAAGAGCTCAGCGCACAGGGAGCTGCCGGCCCCGGCAGGCTACTGGCGAGCAGAGAGCGCCGGGAGGGAGAGCCCGGCCCGGCCCGGCCCCACCAGCTGCTGCGGCCACGTGTGACGGGGAGCGGAAGCAGCTCGCAGTGCGGAGAGGAAGTCCCGCCCACGCCCTGGCAGCCGCAGCCAATGAGAGGCGCCGGAGCACGTCAGCTCCTCCCCCTGGCCGCCGCCGAGGCACAGCGAGGCCTGCCGCTGCCGGCCGCGGCCGCCAGGCTGCTGCCCACGCCCGGCAGTCGCAGCGCATCACGGCGCCCAGAGCGCGGCAGCTCCTCCCCCTGGCCGCTGCCGAGGCACAGCGAGGCGCTGCCGCTGCCGGCCGCGGCCGCCATTTTGGCTGCCGTGAGCGGCAGCGGGCCGGAGCGCGGGAGCAGTGCCGGAGGTGCTGGCGGGCGAGCGGCAGCTGCCGGCTGCTGAGCTGCGGCGGGGCGGGAGGGGCTGAGGGGGCTGGGGAGCGCTGAGGGCGGCGGCAGCGGAGCGGGGAAGGGTCTGGCTGCGTGGGGCTGCCGGGGGCGTGTGCAGAGTTGGGGGTCGGGAGGGGCGTGGGGGGGCGGTGGGCTCCGTGGGGCTGTGGCAGGGTTCGGGGGTTGGGGTGGGTGGGGCTGGGGGCAGCTTCTGGAGGGCAGAGGGAGGAGCTGTGGGGGTTGGTGTGGGGAGGCTGTGGGGAGGGCATCTGTGGGGTCTGGCAGGCCTGGTGTTTGGGGCAGGGGGCAGCGGGAGGGCTTGGGGTTGGCATCCCTTGGGGCTGAGGGCTGTGATCTGAATCCTTTGGGAGTCTCGGGGGGAAGCTGTGGCTGGGATCAGGAACCCCTGGGGCTGAGGGGGATCTCGGGGCCGGGCTTGGGCTCCTGTGGGGAGCCAGTGCTTGGCCTTATTAAACTTTCTGTAGCTGACCTTAGCCCATCAGCCCAACCTGTCCAGACCTCTCTGCAGAGTCTTCCTACCCTGCAGCAGATCAACACTCCCACTTCACCTTGTCTGCACGGTGCTCACTCTTTATTTACTGCTGTTTCTGTGGCAGAAGATGCAGTCAGAAATCACCTGAAGTGCCACCACCATCATGGTTTTAACAGTGAACATTAAAAGGCCAGGGGGGAAAAATCCCAAACCCAACAAGAAACATATAACAAACACTAAGATGAGCATTAAAACTCCATTTGAGTTACAGCCCCCTGGGTTTCAGCTGCTTCCATGAGCAATCATAGAATCAGTTCTGGTAGCTCTGTGCTTTGCCTTGGCAGGCAGCTGAGGGAGACAAATATCTGCTCCTCAGCGCTGACTAGGTCCAGCCCATGGCTGTGGTCATTGCACCATAGAATGCTGGGATGGTAGGGGCTGGAAAGGACCTCTGGAGAGGAGGTTCAATCCCCCTGCCAGAGCAGGATCCCCTAGGGCAGGCCCCACAGGATCGCATCCCGATGGCTCTGGAAGCTCTCCAGCAAGGGGCACTGCAGGGCCCCCCACGGGCAGCCTGCTGCAGGGCTCCAGCACCCTTCCAGCCAAGAAGGTTCTTCTCATGGTGAGGTGGAGCTTGCTGTGTCCCAGTCTGTATCCATTGCCCCTTGTCCTGTCCCAGGACACCATTACAGAGAGCCTGGCACCACCTTCTTGACAGCCACCTGGATTGTTTTTCCAGGCCTGGCCCTTCTCAGCCTAAAGGAGTAAGAATCACAGAGTGCCTGTGGCTGGAGAAGACCTTTCAGGTCCAGGTCAGCCATGCCCTGACCCTGGCACTGTGCCAGAGCTGAAGAGCTCCTTTGGTCAATAGTATTTTGCTGTGGGCTGAGGACCATAGAGATGATTCCTCCAGCAGTGCCCAGAGGGTGGGCACAGGGCATCGTGAATAGTTCTGCCATCCCATAATCCCTGCAGCTGCCCTGGAAGCAGAATGCACAGCCAGCTCCTCCCCTCTGCTCCTTCATCTCTCCCCGGGGCGGGTGGCAGCTGTTGGCTCTCTTGGTTTGTAGGGGAGGGATGGGGTAGGATAGGATAGGATAGGATAGGATAGGATAGGATAGGATAGGATAGGATAGGATAGGATAGGAAAACCAGGTTGGAAGAGACCTTTGAGATCATCAAGTCCAACCTATCGCCCAACCCTGTCTGATCAACTAAACCATGGCACCAAGTGCCTCATCCAGGCTCTTCCTAAACACCTCCAGTGATGCTGACTCCACCACCGCCCTGGGCAGCACATTCCAATGGCCAGTCTCTGTGAAGAACTTCTTCCTAACATCCAGCCTAAACCTCCCCTGGCACAGCTTGAGACTGTGTCCTCTTATTCTGGTGCTGGTTGCCTGGAGAAGAGACCAACCCCCACCTGGCTACAACCTCCCTTCAGGGAGTTGTAGAGAGCAAGAAGGTCTCCCCTGAGCCTCCTCTTCTCCAGGCGAAGCAACCCCAGCTCCCTCAGCCTCTCCTCACTGGGCTGTGCTCCCACACCCCCCAGTCCCAGCCCCGCCTGGTGCTGAGTGCGGGCAGCAGGGCTGGGATGAGAGTTGCACTCTGGACCCCGTCCCTCCCGGCCGCTCTCTGACACCTCACCGCCCCCCCCCCATTGCTGTCCCAATGCACATCCTGCACAGCACAGACTGCAAACAGCCAAGAGCTTCATGACCGAACCCCGCGGCCCCCAGCAACGCCGGCCCCCAGCTGCCCCTGGCGAGAGCCCAACAGAAAAATTCCTCACACTCACGAACCCTCCCCCAGCCCCACGGAGCCCCCTGCCCCCCACGCCCCTCCCGACCCCCAACTGCACACGCCCCCGGCAGCCCCACGCAGCCAGACCCTTCCCCGCTCCGCTGCCGCCGCCCTCAGCGCTCCCCGGCCCCCTCAGCCCCTCCCGCCCCGCCGCAGCTCAGCAGCCAGCAGCTGCCGCTCGCCCGCCAGCACCTCCGGCACTGCTCCCGCGCTCCGGCCCCGCTGCCGCTCCCCACGGGGCAGCAACAATGGCGGCCGCGGCCGGCAGCGGCAGCTCCTCGCTGTGCCTCGGCAGCGGCCAGGGGGAGGAGCTGCAGCGCTCTGGGCGTCTCTCATTGGCTGCGGCTGCCCGGGCGTGGGCGGGACTTCCTCTGCGGCCCCAGACCCCGCCTCCGCCGGGCTGAAACGTGGTCGGTTCGGGGCCTCCATTGCATCGCTCTTTGCTCGCCCAGGCTGCCAGGAGGCTGCAGGGGACGGCAGTCGGCAGCTGCTTCTGCTGCGAGCTCTTCCTCCTTCGTCTTCCTCCTGCTCTGCGCCCCTTTGGCCTCGGCTGTGGGGTAGGTATGGGCACCCGCGGGCCAGAGGGGGGGCTGCCTTGGGGCTGCCTTGGGGCTGCCTTGGGGCTGCCTTGGGGCTTGGGGGAGCGGCTCCTGGGGTTGGTATTGGGCTGTCCTGGGGCTGAGGGCTGTGTCCTGGAGCTGGGATTGAGGAGGGATCCGTGAGGTGTGGGGCTGGTGTCTGTAGGGGGCTGTTCGTGGCGGCTGTGCATTTGTGGGGGTGGCTGTGGGGTTCCCTGCGGGCTACGGGGCCGAGAAAGGCGTCTGAGGGGCTGGGGAGGAGCCGTGGGCTGTGTGGGTTTGGTGGTCGGAGTTATTGGTGCTGGGGGAGGCTGTGTGTGTTTGTGGTGTGGGTCGGGGTGGTGAGGCTTGGAGTGGGGAGCGCTGGGGTGCTGCGAGGGGATGGGTGCGGTTGTGGGGAACTCTGTGTGTGGGCAGTGTGTGGGGAGCTGTGGGGGTGTGTAGTGTTGGGGGTGGTGGGGGAGTTGTGGGGGTATGTGTGTCTGTGGGGGTGTCTGTGGGGTAGGGCAGAGGTGTTGGGGGTGTGTGGGTGTCGTGTGTGGGGTTGTGGGTGCGTGGGTGGGTCGGGGTGGGTGTGTTTGGGGGTTCCTTGTGGTGCTGACTCCCCCTGCTGGGGGCAGCTGCAGGCCCCCTTTGGCTGCTGCTGTGTTGCAGGCAGAGCCATTGTGGGCTGCAGGGCTGGCCTGGCCCTGTGTCCCTGTGCTGGGGGCTGGGCTGGCAGCAGAGCTGAGCTGTGGGCGGCGCTGTGGGGGCTGCTGTGTGCAGGAGAGGTGGTGGTGAGCGTGGGGTGTGGCTTGCAGCAGAGGCTGCTGTGGGGGGTGTGGGGGAGCCCTGGGGGTTGGAGGCTTTGTGCTGGCAGCTGCCGGGCGGCTGCTGTGCTGCAGGGCAGCGGCTGGGCTGAGGGCCAGGCGCGGGGGGGAGCTGTGGGCAGGCTGTGTGCTGGGTGCCGTGGGGGTGTCAGGCGTGGGTGCTGTGCTGAGCCTGAGCTTCGGAGCGCCTGGGGCTGGTGTCAGCTGTGGGGGGGTTTGGCTGTGCTGGGGGTGGTGGCATCCAAGGCCTCTGTGCTCTGCAATGTCTTGAGGCACAAATGTTCCCTGGGGGGCTGCAGACTGATGTTCAGTTTCTCTCTAGGCCTGCTGAGCACAGAAAGGCTCAGGGCAGGAGGAGCTTTTGCTGTGTGGCTGCAGGCTGAGAGCTGTGCAGAGCTGTTGTCAGTTGTGCTGGCAGGAAGCATGGTCAGAAGCAGACTGCTCTGCTGTTTCCCAGCCCAAAGCTGATGGCATGTCATGCTTTGTCCCCTAGGGGGCGACTCAACAAGACACCTGGCAGCTGAATACAGCTGGTGAGGCTGGCTGTCAGGCACAAACAAAGAACCTTTCAATGAGGCTTGAACCAATTTTCCCTCACCAGTTATGGCTCAGTGCATTACCTGGGGTGCTGCTTTACAACCCACAGGTGACGATGCCTCGTGGGCTGAAGGGCAGGGACTTTAAACAGAACCCAAATAGATGTTAAATGTGTGAGCCCTGAAAAGAGAGACAGAATCATAGAATCAGTCAGGGTTGGAAGGGACCACAAGGATCATCTAGTTCCAACCCCACTGCCATGGGCAGGGACACCCCACACTAGATCAGGCTGGCCAGAGCCTCCTCCAGCCTGGGCTTTAACTCCTTCAGGGACAGGGCCTTGACCATCTCCCTGGACAACCCATTCCAGGGCTTCACCACTCTCATGGTGAAGAACTTCCTCCCCATGTCCTGAATCTCCCCACCTCCAGCTTCATTCCGTTCCCCCTAGCCCTATCACTCCCTGAGATCCTAAGAAGTCCCTCCCCAGCCTTCTTGTAGCCCCCTTCAGATACTGGAAGGCCACAATAAGGTCACCTTGGAGCCGCCTTTTTTCCAGACTGAACAGCCCCAACTCTTTCAGTCTGTCCTCACAGGAGAGGTGCTCCAGCCCTCTACTCATCCTCCTGGCCCTTCTCTGGACACCTTCCAGCACCTCTAGATCCCTCTTGTAATAGGGGCTCCAGAACTGGAGGCAGTACTCCAGGTGGGGTCTCACTAGAGCTGTGTAGAACAGGAGAATCACCTCCCTCGACCTGCTGGCCACACTTCTCTTGATGCAGCCCAGGATCTGATTGGATTTCCGGGCCGTAGGTGCACATTGACAGCTCATGTTGAGCTTCTTGTGCGCTGGTGGCTGGGCTGGTCGATGCTGGGGGGAGCTGGGTGGGTGCTGTGCTGGCTTTTGGGGGTGCTCTATTCTGGGTGCAATAGATGCAGCTCTCTCCCTCTGCTGTGGGGGTGTGCCATGGGCTCCTCAGGGGTGTGCTGGAGGCTGGTTCACCTGGAGCAGGCTCTCAGGCAGTTCCCTTGGTGCTGCAGCGCTTGCAGGATGCTGTGGGGGAGCAGCTCCCCTGTTTCCACCGGACACAATGTCCGATTGCAGGGTGTGGTGAGCTTCCCATGGCATGCGAGCCTACGAGGCTGTCCAGGACACTCCCAGGCGGTCCCGGCAGGGCAGGGATGGTGCTGTGGGTCACCCTGGTGCTTGGCTCTCAGGCATGGAGAGATGGGCAGCTCCTTCTCCTGTGACTCAGCAGCCAGCACAGGAGCAGCTGGGCATGGCTCTGGCTTTGTGAGCAGCAGGCGCAGGGACCAGCTTTGGCTCACAGGGCTGCAGCTTTGTGCCTGCAGCAGACATGCTTAGAGCTGCTGAAAGGGCTTCAGGGAAGTGCTTCCTGGCTTGGCTTCCCAGGTCTCTGTCCCTTCAAGAGCAGTTAGGCAGCTTCTTCCTGCTGGCGGGACTGTGGGTGCAATGCTGAGCTGGCTGCAGTTTCAGTGCAGCTGATGTGAGGACTCTCTGCTGGTTCCCAGGGAAACTGAGGCACGGCAGCGCTTCCTGGGTAGCCAGGCTTCTGTCTGCACTGCAGAGAAGGGCAGAGCACCTGCACAAGGGCAGAGCATGTGCAAGGGGCAAGAGAGCACAAAAGAGCAAAACAGTGTAAAGAGCAGAAAGAAAGAATAGAATTAACCAGGTTGGAAAAGACCTTTGAGATCTTTGAGTCCAACCTATCACCCAACACCATCTAACCAACTAAACCATAGCACCAAGTGCCCCATCCAGTCTCTTCCTAAACACCTCCAGTGGTGGTGACTCCACCACCTCCCTGGGCAGCACATTCCAATGGCAAATCTCTCTTTCTATGAGGAACTTCTTCCTAACATCCAGCCTAAACCTCCCCTGGCATAGCTTGAGACTGTGTCCTCTTGTTCTGGTGCTGGTTGCCTGGGAGAAGAGACCAACCCCCACCTGGCTACAACCTCCCTTCAGGTAGTTGTAGACAGCAATAAGGTCTCCCATGAGCCTCCTCTTCTCCTGGCTAAACAACCCAAGCTCCCTCAGCCTCTCCTCATAGGGTTTGTGCTCGAGGCCTTCCCCCAGCCTCATTGCCCTTCTCTGGACACGTTCAAGAGTCTCAATGTCCTAATGCAGCCTTTGCCACATTCCACCCTCTTGACTTTGGGCAAAGAAAGACCTCAGGCATAAATTGCCCCTGTTAAGGTTTATCCCATGTGGGTTAGGCTGTCTCACACAAGCACAGTGAGTTCCATGTACCACATGCACCGTGTGAACAGCACACAAGCATATAAGCATACAACCAGACTCTTACCAGTGTCCTGCAAAAGTGGTGTGGGGCAGTGTTTGCTCTGAGCCCAGGATTGGTACTTTCACTTTCCAGCCCCTGACCAGTGATGGATCTGTCTGCAGTGTGACACTGAAGCAATTAAAGTGTCCCTGGAACTTTGTCATTTCCTGTCCCCTTGCTGGAGACAGGATCTGTGGCTGTGACATGATTCCCTCAGTAGGGAGGTGAGGGAGGAGCCACTCCCTTGCTGAGTGGAGCTGGTTAAGCTGGAGCTGAAGCTGGAGAAGCTGAAGCAGTGAGGGGAGCAGGAACTGAAGCAGCTGTGAGGGCTGGAGCTGGGCTGCTGTCTCAGCTCTGGCTTCTGTTGAGGCTGCTTTTGTGGAGTTGCTTTTTCCTGTTTCCAGCTGCCAACACATTCAATATATTCCTATCCCTGCTTAGATTATAAGCAGAGGAACCTGGAGGTGCATGTTATTCCTTACTCTTATCCTGCAGCTGGGAGCTTCTAAACAAACACCAGTTATTCCCAGGCAGCCCCAGGCAGCTGTGTACTTCTAATCCAACTTCAGTTAACCCTTTCCTGCTGCAGCCCCTCAGTTCAAGAAGGACCTCAGGGAACTGCTTGAAAGAGTTCAGTGCAGAGCCACAAAAATGGTTAAGGGAGTGGAAGATCTTCCTTACAAGGAGAGACTGAGGCAGCTGAGGCTCTTTAGCTTGGAGAGGAGGAGACAAAGGGGTGAGCTCATTGATGTTTCTAAATATGTAAAGGGTGAGTGCCCAGAGGCTGGAGCCAGGCTCTGCTGGGTGATGCCCAAGGGCAGCACAAGGGGCAATGAGTGGCAGTTGAGGCAGAGGAAGTTCCATGGAAACAGGAGGAAACAAGAATTCACTGTGAGGGTGACAGAACCCTGGAACAGGCTGCCCAGGAGGGGTGTGGAGTCTCCCTCTCTGGAGATATTGGGGACCTGCCTGGATGAGTTCCTGTGTGATCTGCTCTAGGTGATCCTGCTCTGCAGGGGGGTTGAACTGGACAATTTTTGAGGTCCCTTCCAGCCCCTAACATTCTGTGACTCTGCATAGGAAGCAGTAACAAAGTCAGGCAGTCATTTCTTCACTCCTGACTTTGCATATGAAGGTAGAAATTTGCCATTCCCTTATCTCCATGCTCCTGCTGCCTTTTGGCAACACCCACTGCTTACCCAAGTGTGATACCACCTCCCACTCCCCACCCCTGGCTGTGAAATCTGGAAGCTTTGTTAACCCTTTTCCTTTTGACAAAACCTTGGGTGTGTCCTTTTAAGCTTCCCATTCTTACCCTTGAAAGTTTCATCTTGTAAAGCATCTTTCAATCTTCCAGCAGGATGAAGCTGCAGCCAAGGCCTGGGAGAGGCTGCCTGGAGTCCCCTCTTTTATGGCCCTGCCCTGCAGATATCTACTGGAGGTTATCTGCTTGACAAGGAGCTGCATCTCCACTGAAGGCATCCATCCCAACTTCAGGAGCACTGCCTGTCTGCTGTGCCTGTGCTGCTGGTCTTTGGAGCTGCCTGCAACACCCCTTGTAGATCAGTCCTTTTGTCTGAGCCTTTTGCTTCTGTCTGGGTAGGGCCCTGCCATTCCTTCTCCATCACCCCTACCCCTTTGGGATGGGCAAGGGAAGAGTTTGCAGATCTGCCCAGTTGAACAGATCTCCCCTGCTCTCATCAGTAGAGTTGGGTTGGTGGGAGGGGGTTGGGAGGGTTGGGCTTCTGGGTCAGCACCACCACCTCCTTTATCTGAGGTGGGAGAGATCAGAAGGCAGGTACTGGGCCAGGAACTGGCCTGCCACTGCTGCTGGGCTCAGGAACAAGGTAGATGACCCCCACTAAATAAGTACCGGGGTTTGAGCATAGGAATGAGGTGTCTGACCCCCACACACACCCAGGCAAGTGTTGGGTGTCAAAGGCTATTTGTCTGTCCACACACACAGAGAGTCCATCTGTCTGTTCATCTCTCATCACTTTGTCCCCGGGGCCTTGCTCGAGGGCACAGGGGTGCCCCTTCCCCTTCACCATGGCCACCCAGAAAGACCTGGATGAGAGCCTGAAGGAGAAGAATCACTTGGCAAAGTTCGAGGACCTAAAGTGTTGCCCTGAAGAAGAAAAGTTGGAAGACAAAACTGATGAAGACAAAGAGGAGGAGGAAGAAGAGGAGGAGGAGGAAGAAGAAGAGGAGGAAGAAGAGGAGGAGGAGGAGGGGGAAGATGAGAATGATGACAAGTACAAGAAGGAGCATGATGAGGAAGAGCAGGGGAAGGAGAAAGACAAAGCCACATCAGCCCCGTGTGTGGCATCAAAGCAGCCAAATCGGTGCCCTGAATGTGGACACAGTTCTCCACCAAGCTCAGAGCCGATGAAGCACTGCTGCCCTCACCATGGTTCCCAGCCCTTTGTCTGTGGTGACTGTGGGAAGAGCTTCAGGCTCAGCTCCAAGCTCACCCAGCACCACTGTGTCCAGCCCGGGAAGAAGCCCTACATCTGTGCCGGCTGCGGCAAGAGCTTCCCTCACAGCCTGGCACTCATCGCCCACTGGCATGGCCACGCCGGGAAGAAGCCCTTTGCCTGCCCTGACTGTGGCAAGAGCTTCCACCGTGGCTCCCACTCCCTCCAGCACCGCTGAGTCCACACCAGCGAGAGCCCACACATCTGTGGTGCCTGCGGAACGAGATTCCAGGAGAGCTCGATGCTCCTGGCTCACTGGGACGTCAAAACCAGGCAGAAAGCCTTCATCTGCACTGACTGCGGCAAGAGCTTCAACATGAGCTGCCAGCTCAACCGACACCGCCGCATCCACACCGGTGAGAAGGCCTACTGCTGTGCTGGCTGTGGCAAGAGCTTCTGCTGGAGCATGACCCTCATTGCCCACTGGCATGCCCATAGTGGCAAGAAGCCTTTCGCCTGTACTGACTGTGCTAAGACCTTCAGCCATGTCTCCCAAGTCTCACAGCACCGCTGTGGCCACACCAGCAAGAGGCCGTCCGATCCAGGCACCTCCAGTGAGAGTTGGAGCTGCAGGTCAGACTACAACCTCAGCAACCACCTCTCCAAGGGTCACAAACTGCACAGCAGAGAGAAGCCAGCAGCCCCTGAAGTCATCACCAACCCCTGCAGCAAGTGTCAGCAGAGCTTCGCCAGGCGCTCAGACCTGGTGAGGCACATGCGGATCCACACGGGGGACCGTATGTCTGTGCCATCTGTGACAAGAGCTTCAGCCAGGCCTCCAACCTCACCCGACACCGCCGCATGCACACAGGGGAGAGACCGTACCGCTGTGCTGACTGCGGCCAGAGCTTCAGCTCCAGCCATGCCCTCACGCAGCACCACCACACCCACAGCGGCAGGAAGCCATACCACTGTGCTGACTGTGGCAAGAGCTTCTCTACGCGCTCCACCCTCCTCCAGCACCACCTCATCCACACTGGGGAGAAGCCCTACCGCTGCACTGCCTGTGGCAAGAGCTTCAGACATAGTGGCACCCTCAGAGGGCACCTCCATGTCCACACTGGCAAGAAGGCTTTCACTTGTGCCGACTGCGGCAAGAGCTTCAGCCAGCGCTCCCAGCTGCTCTCTCATCGCCGCATCCACGCCGGCCAGAAGCCCTACGTCTGCAGTGACTGCAGCAAGTGTTTCACTCACAGGTCCGCCCTCAGGCGGCACCGCCTTGTCCACACAGGTGAGAAGCCCTTCCCCTGCACCGCCTGCAGCAAGAGCTTCCGCTGCAGATATAACCTCAGCCGGCACATGCGCATCCATGCCAGTGACCAGCCTGTGCCGGGGGATGCAGAAGAGCACTGACCCCAGCACTGCCAGGGTAAACATCACCCCCATGGGGTACCTGTCCCAGCAGATTGAACCAAGATCACCTCATTTGCACCCTGTTTTCTCAGACTCTGGGGGCTCCAGCAGGAACAAATGCCCCACTCTCCCCTAAACACCAATGAGGGATGATGAGACTAATTAACAGTGATGAGTCAGCACAGCCATCACCACCACTGAAGCTGGACTGAGCTTTGCTGGGCTTTGTATGCTTTCTACCCTGTACTTTGGGTTTCCCTGGGCTAAATGCTCCTTTTCTTTGTCCCTTGCCCAGCTGTAATGCTAACCCCCTCAAATTAACAGAATCTCCTCTTAATTTGGTTCTCTTTTAGACATTCCTGTCCAAAATGCCTAATTCTTGGGGACATTTCTTTCCTAGGGCTGAGGCTGGAGCTGTGTGCCCAGTTCAGGGAGGTCTTTGGTGAGATTTTCATCAGTCTTGATGGTCTGTTGGGAGCGTCTCAGGGGCATAGCTGTCTTCATGTTTGAGCCCCATCCTGGGTATTTTGTGCTTTTGGGGCACATGTCAGCAGAGGCTCCTCAGCCCCCTCCTCAGATGGGGGTGTCTGTAGCAGGTAGGACATAGAGATGTCCTGCCCTGCAACCACTGCCAGCTCAGCCACGTGTCTCCCAGGGAGTGAAGCATTGTGATGGGGCTGTCACTTCAGAAGCGAACAAATGCCTCGCTGAAATTCTGCAACCACCCCAAAAAGGGAGTGGAGTGGCCCCCAGCCCCAGCATGTGCCCTGCAGTTCCCCTGAGATGAGCCCTGGCCTAAGAGTTATTAAAAGGTAAATAGATTTAGAAGCAGATATTTATAGTTTTACATATTTATCTTGTCCAACCCTCGCACTCTTACCCATTTCTGCTTTTCCATGTGGGTGGAGATGAAGCCACAATCCATAGCCCAAGAGGGATCCAGAGACATCAGGGCCTGGAGACAGCTGGGGAGGGAGTCTGGGGCACAGGTTCTTTGCTCCTCTCCCTTTCCATCTGCAGGCAGTAACACTGGCAGAAAGAGACAGACCCATGCTGTGAATCCATGGCTCTGTGGCCGGTGTCACTGCCACAGCTCTGGGGTCTAACAATGGGATGGGCAGCACAGCACCAGGCTTGCTGGGGTCAGATGGGATTCATCTTTCTCCAAGGGAGCAGAGGGTCTTTACTCAACTCAGGAGCTTTCAGGGCTCACTGGCAGGCCTTTGAACTGGACTTGAAAGCAGAGGGGGACAAAATCAGGCTTGCTGGTGACAAGTTGTGGAGTGACAAGCCATGGCTAGAGGGAGAGAGGGCTAGAGAGTGCCCTTAGGCTCTTGTTCTGAGCTGTGCTGGGGACACTGCAGCACATTGAAGTCCTGTGGAGATGAGTCAGGGGGTCCTGGGGATTTGAGTAGGGAAACATTGGTTGAATCACTGCAGGCCATTGGACTGGAAGACCTGTGAAGGTCCCTCCCTACCCAAACCAGCATTTGATTCTGTGATTGTATGCCATGGAGGTGTCCCAGACAGATTTGGACCAGTGCTGTTCAATATTCTCATCAATGACACAGACAGTGAGGTTGAGGCACACTCAGCAAGTTTGCAGATGACACCAAGCTGAGTGGTGTGGTTGATAAGAAGGGAGGACAGGATGGGTGCCATTCAGAGGATCTGGACAGGCTGGAGAAGTGGCCTCAGGAGGTATTATGTCATAAAAGAGGAATAGTTGAAGCTTGTTATGTTCTCAAATTTTCATTTCATCTGTGGTTTCAAGTCTGATTTAACAAAATTCATGGGGAGATTAACAGTTTGGAGTTTTTAGTAGGGAGAAATTTGAAAGAAAAAACAACATTAGGCCAAAGTTAGGATTAATAGTATCATAGTATCAGGGTTGGAAGGGACCTCAAGGATCATCTAGTTCCAACCTCCCTGCCATGGGCAGGGACACCCCACACTAGATCAGGCTGGCCAGAGCCTCATCCAGCCTGGTATTAAACACCTCCAGGGACAGGGCCTCAACTACCTCCCTCGACAACCCATTCCAGGGCTTCACCACTCTCATGGGGAAGAACTTGCTCCTCATGTCCTGAATCTCCCCACCTCCAGCTTCATTCCATTCCCCCTAGTCCTATCACTACCTGAGATCCTGAGAAGTCCCTCCCCAGCCTTCTTGTAGGCCCCCTTCAGATACTGGAAGGCCACAATGAGGTCACCTCGGAGCCTTCTCTTCTCCAGACTCAACAGCCCCAACTCCTTCATTCTGTCCTCCTAGGAGAGGTGCTCCAGCCCTCTGATCATCCTCGTGGCCCTTCTCTGGACACCTTCCAGCACCTCCAGATCCCTCCTATAATAGGGGCTCCAGAACTGGAGGCAGTACTCCAGGTGGGGTCTCACCAGAGCTGAGTAGAGGGGGAGAATCCCCTCCCTTGACCTGCTGGCCACACTTCTCCTGATGCAGCCCAGGATCTGATTGGCTTTCTGGGCTGCAAGTGCACACTGAGAGCTCCTGTTGAGCTTCTCATCCACCAGCACCCCCAGGTCTCTCTCCTCTGGGCTGCTCCCCAGCCAGTCACTGCCCAGCCTGGATTTGTGCCTGGGATTGCCTCGACCCAGATGCAGGACCCTGCACTTGGTCTTGTTGAAGCTCCTGAGGTTGGCCTGTGCCCACCTCTCCAGCCTGTCCAGGTCCCTCTGGGTGGATCCCTTTCCTCCAGCGTGTCTGCTGCACTACACAGCTTGGTGTCATCAGCAAACTTGCTGAGGCTGCACTCGATGCCACTGTCCATGGCACCCACAAAGATGTTGAACAGGACTGGTCCCAGGACTGATCCCTGAGGGACTCCGCTTGTCACTGGCCTCCACTGGGACATGGACCCATTGACAGCCACTCTTTGGGTGCAACCATCAAGCCAGTTCTTTATCCATCTAGTGGTCACCATCAAACCCATGTGTCACCAGCTTGGAGACCAGGATGTGGTGTGGGACAGTGTCAAAGGCTTTGCTCAGGTCCAGGTAAACGACATCAGTTGCTCGCCCCTCATCTATTAATGTTGTCACCTGTTCAGAGAAGGCCACCAGGTTTGTCAGGCAGGATTTGGTTTTGGCAAAGCCATGCTGACTGCTCCCAATCACCTCTTCACTATTCTTCTGAGTCAGGACTCAGTAACTTTCCTTAGAAAAACAAAGCATCAAGAGATCAGTATGCTAGGGTGAGAAAAATGGATTATTGTCTTGTGATCAATTTTACATTGGGCAAAGCAATGAATATTCAGGATGTCATCTTTGACCCAGGCAAGGAGCCTTTGCACTCTTGCTGTTTGCCTGCAAGTATTGTCTTTACCTGTGGAGCTAGAGCCTGGACAGCTCTACCTTTACAGGTCAAGGGAAATCCTGCTAACATTAAACAATTTATGATTTTGACTATCTTAGAAAGTAAATTGTAACATACCTTTAGAGCAGATTGTAGAAGACAGTGCTGAGGATTGGGTTTGCTGTGTTTGTGGATCTTTGTCTCTTGGTCCCTGTGTGTTCAGGCCTAATCAGATCTTCTTTGTTAATAAGAGAGTGGAATGTAAAAACTGGAACTAGTAAGATCTAAGTTCATCTTTGGGAGATCATGCAGGTGGCAAAGAAATAAGTTCAAAGCTGTGAGATGAAACTTTCTGTCTGAGAGAAGCAACTGTTCTGTGTTCTGACCTTGTAAGATAAGTGAAAGGAAGGTGTGCTTGTTACTAGGAGGTTGTTATCTTTAACCATACATTATGCCAGTTCTGTTAGAATGGTCTAATTAGCTCAACCTGAGCATTGTGTCTTGCATGGCTTACATGAGTCTCTCAGACACGCTGTGCTGCACAACTTCTGCTTTTGCTATAGAGTTAGATTTAACTTGCTTGCTGCTGTGTATGCAAAGAGTGTTAGAAAGGTCAATTAAAAGTGTTGTTTCATCAGGGAAAGAAAAGGGGAGACGTGGGAGAAGGTTGTTTTTGGATCGCTTTGGAAGGCTCAGGAGATTTGCCTCTGACCGAGTTAGAGAGGCTAGGTTTAGTCTTTGAAAAGAATGTAAACATCTTGTCACTGAAAGAGAGAAATTAGGTAGAATTGGGTTGGATGTGTTAAAATATTGTTTTGTTTTTTTGACCTATTGTATGCCTTAATGACAGGCATGCCAGTAGAGTGACCAGTTGAGCTGTGACACCTGTGCCTGCTGATGGACTGGAGACCTTGCTGTGTAACCTAATAAACATCTTCGACTGCTTGCATCTTGTCCTGGAAGCTGTGCTTGGGGTGAATAAAACAACTGCATTACAACAGCCACACTCTTCCAAATGCACCCCAGGATCCCATTGGCCTTCTTGGCCACCAGGGCACATTGCTGTCCCATGCAGAACTTGCTGCCCACCAGAACTCCCAGGTCCTCCATGGGGCTGCTCTCTAACTCTTTGTTCCCTTGAGTGCTGTAGGGTTCACATTGCTCTGGACATTGCATGGTGCAGATCACTTCCAGTGAATCTGAGGCTCCCCAGAAATTGCCACTGGGTTCCTCTTCATCCCATGGATCCTGTCCCAGCAGGTACTAGTGCAGGGGAAGGAACAGCAGGCTGAAGAGGAGGAGAAAAGGAACTGAAAATCTCATCCCCTGAATCTAGAAAGAAAGCCCTTGGTAGCAAATGTCCATTCTGGAGTGACACAGAACAAAACACAGAGAGCTGATGAGAGCAACTGCTGGGGGTGCACCAACTGCCCTGAGAACCCTAAGGAAGGGCTGGAGGGGGGAGGGCATTCACTAGAATTCCATTACCTGATAATACCTCTGGGACATACTGAGAATCACAGAATTGTCAGGGTTGGAAGGGACCTTAAGGATCATCCAGCTCCAACCCCCTGCCATGGGCAGGGACACCTCACACCAGAGCAGGTTGCTCAGAGTCACATCCAGCCTGGCCTTAAAAACCTGAAGGGATGAGACTTCCCTGGGCAACCTGTTCCAGTGTCTCTCTACCCTCATGGTGAATAACTTTGTAACATCCAATCTGAAGCTACCCATTTCTACTGTTGTTGCATTCCCCAAAGTCCTTTCACTCCCTGATAGCCTCTGATAATCCCTGACAGGACTGTGCAGGAAGGAGGAGCCAGCACAAGTTCTGCACCATGAAGGTAATGGAACACTGGAACAGGTTGCCCAGGGAAGGGGTTGGTGTCCCACCCCTGGAAATATTCAGTGAGGCTTGGCAGGGCTCTGGGCAACCTGACGTAGTTGAGGCTGTCCCTGGGAAGGTTGGACAAGATAATCTTTGGAGGTCCCTTCCAGCCCAGCCCATTCTGTGATCAGTGAGATATGGGAACAAAGCAGATTCTGCACGAAGTGCAAAAGGAAGACACCAGCTGGGGCTTCTCAGAGCTCTGGGCCTGGCTATGGTTGTGGATTACCGCCTTGGGCTTCAGTCTCCAGAAGTTGGTTGGAGCAAGAACCCTGAGCTTGTTCCCCTTTGTTTGCATGGCTGTTGTAGTGCAGGGCATGTGTGAGTGCTGGTCTGCTTCAGGGAGCAGAAGAGGGGACAGCAAGGAGCTCTCTGAGAAGAGCTGGGGCAAATGTCACCTTCAAGAGCAAGCCCTAAGCCTCTGTATTCTCCTAAGCTCCCATTTCAAGGACCAGGCCTAAGGCCTGTCTGGATTTCATAGAGCAATACTGATCAATACTTTAGAGAGGTTCTTTTCCGTATTCCAAATGCCCTGGGATGGAACAAACCCTGCACTCAGGGAAGAAGGCCAACTGCAGCTTGGCTGTGGCAGGAGGAGTGTGGCCACTCAGACACAGAAGTTGTCCTCCTGCCTGGACTCGGCACTGCTGTGGCCACATCTGGATTTCTGGTGTCTAGGTGCACCTTCGAGAGTCCAAAGGAGAAGCAAGGAACTGGGGAGCTGCAGGGGAGATCTGCCAGAATGGGGGTTGACATGTCTGTGGAGAGGCTGTGGGACCTGGGCTGATTCAGCCTGCTGAATGGAGGCTCAGGGCACTGCCAGAGCAGTGTGCACATGGCTGAAGGGTGGTTTCAGAGAGGATGGAGCTCTTCTGGGGAGTAGGGAGAGACCAAAACCTCCACAAAGTGCTGATTGGAAGGTTCAGAGTGGAGATGAGGCCAAAGAAATGTCCCTCACAGGGCAGAACAGCTATGCATGAGGCCATCCAGAGGTGCCAGGAAATGGCAGGGAGAGCTGAGACAGCTTAGGGAGGGGATGGAAATGGCAGGGGGGAGAGCTGGTGGGGAAGCAAGATTGGTGTCAGCAGCCTGAGAGAAAGAGCTGCAGGCATGGGAGAGTGTAGGAGAGGCTGCAGTAGGGATGGCCAAGGGCTCTGGCAAGGCTGAGAGGCCCAACAGGACCAAGGAATTTGTCCCCTTGGCTCTGGCACTTGCCTCTGCCAACAAG
Organism: Colaptes auratus; assembly: GCA_015227895.2. Classification (NCBI taxonomy): domain Eukaryota; kingdom Metazoa; phylum Chordata; class Aves; order Piciformes; family Picidae; genus Colaptes; species Colaptes auratus. Next base: position 22,478,795 of record JAAWVA010000030.1, read on the forward strand.
GCCTGGGAGGAGAAATTTTTCATTGAGGCTTTCAGGCTCTACTATTCCAAGGGCAGTGGTCAGGGCTTGGCCTTTCTGCTTCACACACCAAAGGCAAGTTTTTCTGCCTGCACTTTGTCTTTGTCTCCCTGCAATCCTGGCCTCTCACAAGCTGCTCTAAGCAGTCCCTGGGGAGCCTTTGTCAGGAACAAGCCTCAGTGAGGCCAATCAGTGCTTCAAGGCACTTTGGAGTTTTCTTCTGACTTGGACTTGTGGAGAGGCTTTTTGGTAGTACCTTGGCAGAGTCTCCTGGCAGTACCTAAGGATGATGTAATAAGCCCCAAATACTCCATGGGGCTCGTTAAATACTGCTGAACCTCTCATTATTGCCAAGGTTTCTGCAGCTAATTGGAGAGGGTTTTATTGCACAAAGCATCTGATTTTTAAAGGCACATTTCATTCTTTTTCAGCAGGAGTTGTCTCTTTGCAAGCAAACCACAGCAAAACCTGACAAGGTCCTACCCTGCTCACTGCTCATCCTCACTCCCCACTGCCTCCAGCAGAGCCCTGAGCCACAGATGAGGGACAGGATCTGCCTTGCCAGGGGCTGGGGGTCAGGGCTTGGCCCTTTGGATCAATGAAACCCCTCCAGGTTTGCTCAGCAGCAGAGCCACCTTGAGCTGCTTGTCCTGACCTCTCAGCACTGCCTCAGCTCTCTGCTCTCCCCACAGCCTGGAGATGCTTCAGTGCCTCCAGTGATGCTTCCCTTGCATCCACTGTCTCCTTCTGCTCTAACCAGCCCCTGGGGACCCTTTCCCAGTCTGCTTCAGTGGGACCCATTAAGAGTAGAAGAAACTTCAGAGTTGGAATCTGACTTCTGGAGAGGTTTCATCAGCTTCCTCTCAGTCCCTGAGGTTTACAGGGCATCAAAAGCCAACAGAGGAGTCATAAAAATGCCTTGTTCTGGTCCTCTGCTGCCCTATTGGGCCAGACTCCTGGGCTGGAAGGAGCTGCTGGCAAGCAGGCAGCGCTGCAGGAGACAGCTCTGGGCAAGAGCAGCTCCTCTGCACAGCACAGCAGGGCTGAGGACACTGCCAGAGGATCTCAAGAACATAAGGAAGGCAGAGAGAGCTTCATGGTATCCAGGACGGGGAGGATGCTGAGAGCAAACTGGAGGAGAAGTCACTGCAAACCCTGACACAGTCAGGCTGTGGGTGCAGAACACTGCAGCTGGAGCTCCTGGAGGCATCTCCATCTTGGCAGCTGACGCTCAGCTGAAGGCTCCTGGAGTGTGCACACAGAAGGAGGAGCAAAGCCTTCAGTTCCATCCTGTGAGCAGCAGTGAGCAAGCTGGGAAGGAGAAGGCTTCACCCCCAGCCCCTCTGCCTTTCTCTCTTCCCTTCACTCTCTCTGCAGCACTGCAGGCTTGCTCCCTGGTTCTCCACCTCTCCATGGGTGTGGTGGTTTCAGGCAATGCTTTTAAAGTTTAGTTACAGATTTTGAGCAGAAAAGGAGAAACACAATAAATAGATCACTCTTGGGTGTGAAAAGGAAAAGAAAAGATTCTTCTAAACAAATTCATTGGATAAATATCTGGAATCAGAGGAGCTGTACCATAATAATTCTCTCTCTTCTCTTCTGATCTCAGCTGTTTTGCTTCACTGGGGAGAGATCACCTGCTTTGGCTGGCCTTGGCTAAGTCTATCCCACTGCTTTTTTCTTCTCTCCACTCCTCCTTTCTCTCTTGAAACAGGGGGTTGGAGGGTAGGGGCAGAGGAACAGCTTCCCTGGTGTCTGACCAGGGCATTTCATGTCATGTGCTACTTGTAAATACCTGTCTAATATTGTCACTCCTGTATGTTCTGTACCTGTTCATTGCATTCCATTGTAGAGTGTAGCTCTTGCTTGTCAATACAGCTTCATTTGCTTCTAACTGAGCTGCTCTTGCAAAGGTAATGCTGGGGGGAAATTTCAACCCACCACAATGGGACTCTTGTTCCCTGGGATTGGGCTGTTGGTCACTTTCTGCTCTGACACCAGAGGAATCTTCAAGGCAATTATGGTCCCTGATGCATTTGAAGCTGTGATGAACTCTGCTATGGGTTGTTAGTGATGGGACTGAGCTGATCCATTCCTCATGCAGCTCAGGCAGGAGGTGTTCTATGAGCACTTGAATTTTTTTCTCAGAGAAGTGTGCCCTAACTTGTCCCTGCCTTCCCTCCTTGCACAGGTCTCCATGGCCAGAGGCAGCAGATGGCCAACAGCAGCCCATCACCACTTCCTCCTCCTGCCATTCCCAGGCACAAGGCAGCTGCAGCTCTGCACTTCTGCCTCTTCCTGGCCACCTACCTGGCTGCCCTGCTGGGCAATGGCCTCATCATCACCACCATAGCCTGGCACCACCACCTCCACACCCCATGTACTTCTTCCTCCTCAACCTCGCCCTCCTGACCTGGGTGCCATCTCCACCACTGTGCCCAAATCCATGGCTAACTCCCTCAGGAACAACAGAGACATCTTGTATGCAGGATGTGCTGCTCAGCTATTTTTATTTCTCTTTTTCATGTCAGCAGAGTATTTTCTCCTCACCACCATGTCCTACAATCGCTATGTTGCCATCTGCAGACCCCTGCACTATGAGACCCTCCTGGGCAGTAGAGTTTGTCTCCACATGGCAGCAGCTGTCTGGGGCTGTGGGGCTCTCTATGCTCTGCTGCACACAGCCAATACATTTCCCTGCCCCTCTGCCAGGGCAATGCTCTGCACCAGTTCTTCTGTGAAGTGCCGAGATCCTCAACTCTCCTGCTTCACATCCTACCTCAGGGAACTTTGGCTTCTTGTGGCCAGTGCCTGTTAGTATTTGTCTGTTTTGTGTTGATTGTGGTGTCCTATGTGCAGATCTTCAGGGCAGTGCTGAGGATGCCCTCTCAGCAGGGACGCCACAAAGCCTTTGCCACCTGCCTCCCTCACCTGGCTGTGGTCTCACTCTTTCTCACCACTGGCATCTTTGCCTACCTGAAGCCCTCCTCCATCTCCTCCCCATCCCTCAATCTGGTGGTGTCAGTTCTGTACTCAGTGGTGCCTCCAGCAGTGAACCCTCTCATCTACAGCCTGAGGAACCAGGAGCTGAAGGCTGCCCTGAGCCAACTGATCCCTGGATGCTTTCAGAAGCAATAAACTCTTTGTCTTCTCCTGCAGAGCAGTTCTGATGTCACTCAGTGCAGGCCCAGCCTGGCTGCTCAAGATTTGGTGTCGTGTGTATTGTCTTATTAATCTTGAGAGAATGTTGTTCCCACACAAATGTCTTTCTTCAGACCATTCCTGGTTCAGTGTTGTCCTGTCTGGTGTGACCCAGAGGCTGCAGACATGAGGAGCTGTTCAACACAATAAAGGACCCTGCAGGACATTGTTTCTCTGAGTCCTTCCTCCTGAGTTACTTGTCTTAGTTGCTTCCTTCAATGCTTCTGTGGAGCTGCAGGGCAGTGCCTGTGTGCAGAGGTGGAGGGGCAGAGTCCCAGCACAGCAGCAGTGCCAGGCAGCCCCACAGCTTGGGCTGTCCTCAGCTGCTCTTTCTGCCCTTCCACCCTCTCCTGCTGAGCCTCTGTGCTGGGGCAAGGCCTGAGTGCTCTGGCAGCTTGGGCACTGTGCTGCTGGGTGGCAGTGCTGGGCCTGCAGGCAGGGAGAGTCCAGGGCTGCTTGTGGGACAGAGCTGTGCTCCAGAGCAGCACTGCCATCAGAACAGGAGGTCTCCTCATCCCTTCATACCCCAACCCCCTCCCATTACAAGCTGCACCTACTCAGAGTCCAAATTGGACACCCTGACCCCTTCCAGTATAGACTCAGTCCAAATATGGTTCTTTTAACCCCTCCCAGTACAGATGTAGCCTCATCCAGCACAAACTGGATCCTACTGTCCTCTAGCACTGCAGCCTGGGTCCCATCCCAGCACAGAATCTATCCCCTTACTCTGTTCCCAGTACCATCTGCATCTATCCTAGTACAAACTGCACACCCTCATTTCCTCCCCGTACAGTCTGGGCCCTGTTCCAGGCCAAACAGGATCCCTTTCATCCCTCCAGGTACCCATTAGGCCTTGTCCCAGTAAAAAGTGAATCACCTTATGCCCTTCCAGTGCAGCCTGGACCCTCTTCCAGTACAAGCTCTGTTCCCTGGGCACATTCCAGTACAGTCTGGTCTCCACATAGTACAATTGGGAACCATTTATTCCCTCCCAGTGCAGACCTGGTCACATCTCAGTACAAACTGCATCTCCTGAACCCCTCCCAGCTTAGATGTGCTCTTATCCCAGGACAAACTGCATCACTTTGCCATCTCCCATACAGTTTCCTGTGCCACTACAAAGTGCATCCCTTGGACCCCTTCCCTGTTCCTACTGAATCCCTCCACATGTTAACTGTGTACTCTGGTTCCAATCCAGTACAGACTGGGCCCACTCCCAGTACAAACTGCATCTCCTGACACCCTCCCAGTACAGACTAGGCCCTGTCCAAGGACAAACTGGTGTCCTGATCCCATCCCAGTAAAGGGCAGGTCCTGTCCCGGAGGAAATGGATCCAATGGCATCACCCAGTGCAGACTGGGGACCTTCCCAGTGCAAACTGCATCTCCTGATCTCCTCCCAGTACAGACAGGGTCTCACCCCACAGCAAGGTTGAAGCCCTGGCCCCCTCCAAGCACCGAGTGCTTCCCTTCCACTGCAAACCAGAGATCAGGACTCCTTCCCAGTACAGACTGTGCCTGCTCCCAGGAAAAACTGCAACACTTGAACCCTTCTCAGGACCAGACTGGGACCAATCCCAGCACAAACTGTATCCATTTACTCCCTCCCAGCCACACTGGGCCCCATCCCAGTACAACCTGAGTCCCCTGGACACATCCCAGTACAGTCTGGGTCTCATTCCTGTATACACTGGGTTCCTTTAAACCCTCCCACCACAGGCCTGGCCCTGTCACAGTCACAACTCCATACCCTAATCATCCCAGAGTCCAGTCTGGGCCACCTCCAATTTCAAACTGGGTCCCATTAACATCTCCAAGTACAGCCCAGGCCTTGTCCCAGCACAAACTGATTCCACTCATCCCATCCTGTACTGTTTAATAGTTTTATCAGTGCTATAGACAGAGGGATGGAGACACCATCAGCAGGTGTGTAGATGGCACCAAGCTGAGTGGTGCTGTTGAGCTGCCAGAGGGACAGGAGGGCATCCAGAGGTCCCTGGAGAAGCTGGAGAGGTGGTGCCCAGGTGACACACATGAGGTTCAACAAAAGCAAGAGCAGAGTCCTGCAGCTGGGCTGGAACAATCCTCACTATCAATACAGACTGGGGGAGGAGGTGATGAAATCAGCCTGAGAAGAAGGTCATGGGAGTGCTGGTGGGGGAGAAGCTGGACAGGAGCAGGCAGTGTGAGCTTGCAGCACAGAAGGCCAATGAGAGCCTGGGCTGTATTCTAAGCAGCATGGCCAGAGAGGGAGAGAGAGGATCCTGCCACTTTGCTCTGGTAAGACCTCCCCTGGAGTACTGCATCCAGCTCTGAAGTCTCAACACAGGAAGGGCATGGAGCTGATGGAGCACATCCACAGGAGGGCCACAGAAATGATCAGGGGCTTGGAGAAGCTCTGCTATGAGGACAGGCTGAGGGAACTGGGGCTGTTCAGCCTAGAGAAGTGGAGGCTCTGGGGAGACCTTGTAGCAGCCTTCTAGTACCTAAATAGGGACACAAGAAGGATGGAGAGAGACTGTTTGCAGAGGCCTGCAGGGACAGGATGAGAAGCAACAGCATCAAACTAGAGAAAAGTTGATTCAGATTGGATGTGAGGAAGAACTCCTTCACTGTGAGGGTGGTGGAACACCTGAACAGGTGGCCCAGCGAGGTGATTGAGACCTCTTCCCTGGAGATATTCAAAGTGAAGGCTCCCAATTCAGACTTCCTGTGCTCTGGCCCTCACCTGCATCCCCTCCCACCCCTGACTGACCCTCTTGGCGCCTGACACAGGGCAGGGGCTGGGAGCTGCCAGAGGAAGAGGAGCAGGAGGTGGCCTGTGGCTTAGAAGCTCATTGACACCAGGAGCAGATGAGTGGCAATGCCATAGGCAGCTCAGCTGTGCCTCAGGATCTCCTGCACAGCAGCAGCCACAAGGCTGGGCAGGGGCTGGGAGGTCACAGTATCACAGTCTCACAGTATCACCAAGGTTGGAAGAGACCTCAAAGATCATCGAGTCCAACCTGTCACCACAGACCTCATGACTAGACCATGGCACCAAGTGCCATGTCCAGTCCCCTCTTGAACACCTCCAGGGATGGTGACTCCACCACCTCCCCGGGCAGCACATTCCAATGGCGAATGACTCTCTCAGCGAAGAACTTTCTCCTCACCTCCAGCCTAAACTTCCCCTGGCACAGCTTGAGACTGTGTCCCCTTGTTCTGGTGCTGGTTGCTAGAGAGAAGAGACCAACCCCTTCCTGGCTACAACCACCTTCAGGTAGTTGTAGAGAAAATGAGGTCACCCCTGAGCTCCTCTTCTCCAGGCTAAACAACCCCAGCTCCTTCAGCCTCTCCTCACAGGGCTGTGCTCAAGGCCTCTCCCAGCCTTGTTGCCCTTCTCTGGACACCTTCAAGTGTCTCAATGTCCTTCTTAAACTGAGGGGCCCAGAACTGGACACAGGACTCAAGGTGTGGCCTAAGCAATGCAGAGTACAGGGGCACAATGACCTCCCTGCTCCTGCTGGCCACACCATTCCTAATACAGGCCAGGATGCCATTGGCCTTCTTGGCCACCTGGGCACACTGCTGGCTCATGTTCAGGCAGCTGTCGATCAGCACCCCTAGGTCCCTCTCTGTTTGGGAGCTCTCCAGCCACTCTGACCCCAGCCTGTAGCTCTGCCTGGGGTTGTTGTGGCCAAAGTGCAGCACCTGGCACTTGGACTTGTTGAATGCCATCCCATTGGACTCCGCCCACCTGTCCAGTCAGTCGAGGTCCCTCTGCAGGGCCCTTCTGTCCTCTAACTGACCAACATCTGCTCCCAACTTGGTGTCATCTGCAAATTTGCTGATCACTGTCTCAATCCCCTCATCCAGATCGTCAATGAAGACATTGAAGAGGATGGGGCCAGCAACATCAGTTACAGGCACAGCCAGGGAAGTGATCTCTTTATGCAGGACCAGCTGCTTGATTCCCATTTCCCTCTCTTTTCCATTCTTGTTCCCCCATAAACCACCTTGACCCCACTTTGTCCCTTCCTTGCATCTTTTCCTAGACAGACCATGGTAAGTCTTGCAAGCCCCAAAGACACTTTCTACCTTCCCATCACTGATCTCAGACTGTTCAGGCAGATTGCTCCCATCCTCCATTGGCCAGGCCATCATGGGAGCCTCTTCTGCTGATATACTTGGGGAAACATTCACAGAAGTTGAAATGTCTTTGAATTGACAATTTTTACCCTTCATTACATCATTATTATTATTGTATTGTTATTATTATCATCATTATCATTATCATTATCAGTATTATTATTTCTCCAAACCTTGGCAACTCATGGCCAAGACACAGTAATTATTTCTTTTTTGTGAAGGTGTTGGGGACCAGGTCAGAAGAGAGCAGCCCCATGGTGCATGTAACTCTCTGCAGTCCCATGGAGAACCACTTGGGATATTAGGATCAAAGAACCATGGAATGGCTTGGACGGGATGGAAAAGAGCTCCAGTTCAGCCATCCAGCCGTGGCAGGGGCATCTTGCACTAGTTCAGGTGGAATAAACATCCTGACCTTGGGCAATTCCAGGGATGGGACCTTCCCTTCTCTGGGCAACTGTTCCAGTGCCCTCTACCTTCACTGCAAAATATTTCTTCCTTATATCCAATCTCAGTCTCCCCTGTTTCAGCTCAAAGCCACTGCTCTTTGTCCAGACACTACAGCACTTGCTAAAACTTCTCTTTCTTGGCCTGTGACCTCTGCATTTCCATCTGCAAATACCTTGGAGAGTGCCCAGAGATCTCCCAAGATGGGAGCACATGATAGAGCTGAGGGCTGTGGGTTCAGTGGTGTGGAGACTGAGTTCAGCAGAGGAGCAGCCTGAGAGTGCTTGAGGAGTGCTTTGAGACTACTTCATAGTGACCAACTGCAAGAGCAGGAAACAAAGCCATGAGGTGCAGCTGGGGAGGTCCAGACTGGATACGAAGAGAAAGAAATGTCATTGCCAGGGCAGTGCTGTGGTGCAAGACATGCCCCAGCAGGAGCCTGGAGCACTCCAAGGCTTTGTGTTTCAAGGAACAACCAGCAGGATGGAGAGAGAGCAGGAAAGGAAGGTGGGAGCAAGGTGGGGCAGCTGGCTGGTGACTACAGCCTGCAGGGCAAGAGGCTCAGCTGATGCAGCAGCAGAGGACAGCCTGAGGGGCAGATGACAGAGGGCTGTGGGAGAGCTGAAAGGCTCCTGGCAGAGCCAAGCTCTTCCTGCCTTTGGTTCTGGCTGTGGTCTGTGCCACTGATGCCTCTGAGGAGACAACTCCTCCTTCCAGCCCTGGGGCCTCATTGCCTCCTTGATTGCTTCCTTGTCCGTCCTCAGGAGGCTGAAAGGGATTGTGCCATAGTCCTGCCCTTGGCATTGCTTCTGTCTGTATCTTAATGTGCCAGGAAGAGCTCTGAGGGGTGAGTGAGGGACAGGAGCTCCCTTACCAGTGTCTGGGGACAGGGCTTGGCCCTTTGCATTAATGAAAGACCTCCATGATTGCTCAGCATCAGAGAGACCTTCCTCTGCTTGTCCTGACCTGTCAGCACTGCCTCCAGTTCTCTGCTCCAACCACAGCCTGGAGACACTTTCCCAATAGTGTCCCTCACTATTAACACTGCAGGAAACTTCTGGATGCAATATTCCAGGTGTGGCCTCACCATGGCAGAGTAGAGTAGAGGGGGAGGAGAACCTCCCTCTGTCTGCTGGACAAACTTCTCTGAATCACCCCAGGATCCCATTGGCCTACTTGGGCACCAGGGCACATTGCTGTCCCATGCAGAACTTGTTATCCACCAGGACTCTCAGGTCTCCTCTCCAGCAGATCACCTCCCAGCCTATACAGCTGCAGTTTATTCTTCCTTTCCAGATGCAGAACTGAGCAGGATCATTGGACAAGATGATGTGCAAGGATCTCTTGCACAAGTGTACCAGGAGAGATACAGCAGGTCCTCTGAGGAAGGCTTCTCCACTCAAAGCCTTGGTAGGAAATCTGCCAGATGGATATGGTGAAACTTGGATCTGCTCAGCTGGCCACAAGGAGGCTGAGGGCTGAGTGTGCAATCCTGTGCTCAGCTGTGTCTCAGGAACTCACCATTCAGTAGGAAGCCAAGGACAGGGAAGGGGGAGGTGAGGCCACTTCGCCTCCAGAGAGGATTGGCCAACAGCAGGAACAGAGCTGGGAAAGGGACTGTGAGGTCAGGTGTGTCTGCAGGAGCTGCTAGGGCAGCCCTGGGCTCATGGCTGGCAGATGGGCAGAGTGATCTGTGAGATGGCCTTGCCAGGGCCTGGGCTGAGGTGCTGCAGGAAGGGGCTGATAGTTTGGTTGCTGTGTCTCTGCTGCTGAGGACCTGAGGGGACAGCAGCAGACACAGGGCTTGGTGCTGTCCAGCCAAGAAACTGCAAGGCCAGCAGCCTGGGAGTTCCTGCTGAGGTAGGCAAAGAGCAGGAGAGAGGAACACTGCCAGATGGTGCAGCCTGGCAGGTGGAGACTGACCATGAGGAGCAAGAAACCTCTCTCAAAGGGTAGTGCTGTGGCCTGAGAAGTTCTGCAGCAGGAGTCTGGAATCAGCCCCTTCTCTTTGTGTCCCAGGGAGCAGAGGGTGAGTGTGGGCAGGTGTCAGTGAAGGCATGGGAAGGCCAGGTGGGGAAGTGAGAGGAGTGTCTGCAGCTGCAGGGCAGGAGAAGCAGCTGTGAGACAGGGCAGGACAAAGCTGTGGGAGAGCTGGCCAGGCAATGGCAGTGGTGGGAGTGATGAAGAGAAGCCACGGCTGTGCCCTCTTGACTTTGGAAAATTCTCTGCCCCCAAGGCTGTGAGGAGATATTGTCCTAAGGCATGGGAGGGCCTCACTGCCTTTACACCCAGCCCAGGAAGGTGGGGACTGTCAGGCCTTTGTCCTCCACTCAGCATCACAACCCTACAGGGATGCTAAAGGAAGGCTGGAGAGGGACTTTTCATGAGGGTGTCTGGTGACAGGAAGGAGGGAAAGGTTTGAAGGTGAGGAAAAGGAGGTTTAGACTGGGTCTTAGGAAGAAGTTCTTCAGTATGAGGGTTGTTGGACTCTGGAATAGGCTGTCCCGGTAGGATGCCCTCTCCTGAGGTGTTGAAGGCCGGCTGGATGAGGCCTTGAGCAGCTGAGTCTATAGGAGAGGCATCCTTGCCTATGGCAGGGAGGTTGGAGCAAATGAGCTCTGAGGTCCCTTCCAACCTAGGCCCTGCTATGCTGCCA
>JAAWVA010000030.1:22489257-22538950 GCA_015227895.2 Colaptes auratus
CCCTCCCTGGGCAGCACATTCCAATGGCAAATCTCTCTTTCTATGAGGAACTTCTTCCTAACATCCAGCCTAAACCTCCCTGGCATAGCTTGAGACTGTGTCCTCTTGTTCTGGTGCTGTTGCCTGGGAGAAGAGACCAACCCCCCCTGGCTACAACCTCCCTTCAGGTAGTTGTAGACAGCAATAAGGTCTCCCATGAGCCTCCTCTTCTCCTGCTAAACAACCCCAGCTCCCTCAGCCTCTCCTCATAGGGTTTGTGCTCGAGGCCTTCCCCCAGCCTCATTGCCCTTCTCTGGACACGTTCAAGAGTCTCAATGTCTAATGCAGCCTTTGCCACATTCCACCCTCTTGACTTTGGGCAAAGAAAGACCTCAGGCATAAATTGCCCCTGTTAAGGTTTATCCCATGTGGGTTAGGCTGTCTCACACAAGCACAGTGAGTTCCATGTACCACATGCACCGTGTGAACAGCACGCAAGCATATAAAGCATACAACCAGACTCTTACCAGTGTCCTGCAAAAGTGTGTGGGGCAGTGTTTGCTCTGAGCCAGGATTGGTACTTTCACTTTCCAGCCCCTGACCAGTGATGGATCTGTCTGCAGTGTGACACTGAAGCATTAAAGTGTCCCTGGAGCTTTGTCATTTCCTGTCCCCTTGCTGGAGACAGGATCTGTGGCTGTGACATGATTCCCTCAGTAGGGAGGTGAGGGAGGAGCCACTCCCTTGCGGAGTGGAGCTGGTTAAGCTGGAGCTGAAGCTGGAGAAGCTGAAGCAGTGAGGGGAGCAGGAACTGAAGCAGCTGTGAGGGCTGGAGCTGGGCTGCTGTCTCAGCTCTGGCTTCTGTTGAGGCTGCTTTTGTGGAGTTGCTTTTCCTGTTTCCAGCTGCCAAACACATTCAATATATTCCTATCCCTGCTTAGATTATAAGCAGAGGAACCTGGAGGTGCATGTTATTCCTTACCTTATCCTGCAGCTGGGAGCTTCTAAACAAACACCAGTTATTCCCAGGCAGCCCCAGGCAGCTGTGTACTTCTAATCCAAACTTCAGTTAACCCTTTCCTGCTGCAGCCCCTCAGTTCAAGAAGGACCTCAGGGAACTGCTTGAAAGAGTTCAGTGCAGAGCCACAAAAATGGTTAAGGGAGTGGAAGATCTTCCTTACAAGGAGAGACTGAGGCAGCTGAGGCTCTTTAGCTTGGAGAGGAGGAGACAAAGGGGTGAGCTCATTGATGTTTCAAATATGTAAAGGGTGAGTGCCCAGAGGCTGGAGCCAGGCTCTGCTGGGTGATGCCCAAGGCAGCACAAGGGGCAATGAGTGGCAGTTGAGGCAGAGGAAGTTCCATGGAAACAGGAGGAAACAAGAATCACTGTGAGGGTGACAGAACCCTGGAACAGGCTGCCCAGGAGGGGTGTGGAGTCTCTCCTCTGGAGATATTGGGGACCTGCCTGGATGAGTTCTGTGTGATCTGCTCTAGGTGATCCTGCTCTGCAGGGGGTTGAACTGGACAATTTTTGAGGTCCCTTCCAGCCCCTAACATTCTGTGACTGCATAGGAAGCAGTAACAAAGTCAGGCAGTCATTTCTTCACTCCTGACTTTGCATATGAAGGTAGAAATTTGCCATTCCCTTATCTCCATGCTCCTGCTGCCTTTGGCAACACCCACTGCTTACCCAAGTGTGATACCACCTCCCACTCCCAACCCTGGCTGTGAAATCTGGAAGCTTTGTTAACCCTTTTCCTTTTGACAAAACTTGGGTGTGTCCTTTTAAGCTTCCCATTCTTACCCTTGAAAGTTTCATCTTGTAAAGCATCTTTCAATCTTCCAGCAGGATGAAGCTGCAGCCAAGGCCTGGGAGAAGCTGCCTGGAGTCCCCTCTTTTATGGCCCTGCCCTGCAGATATCTACTGGAGGTTATCTGCTTGACAAGGAGCTGCATCTCCACTGAAGGCATCCATCCCAACTTCAGGAGCACTGCCTGTCTGCTGTGCCTGTGCTGCTGGTCTTTGGAGCTGCTGCAACACCCCTTGTAGATCAGTCCTTTTGTCTGAGCCTTTTGCTTCTGTCTGGGTAGGGCCCTGTCATTCCTTCTCCATCACCCCTACCCTTTGGGATGGGCAAGGGAAGAGTTTGCAGATCTGCCCAGTTGAACAGATCTCCCCTGCTCTCATCAGTAGAGTTGGGTTGGTGGGAGGGGGTTGGGAGGGTTGGGCTTCTGGGTCAGCCCACCACCCTCCTTTATCTGAGGTGGGAGAGATCAGAAGGCAGGTACTGGGCCAAGAACTGGCCTGCACTGCTGCTGGGCTCAGGAACAAGGTAGATGACCCCCACTAAATAAGTACCGGGGTTTGAGCATAGGAATGAGGTGTCTGACCCCCACACACACCCAGGCAAGTGTTGGGTGTCAAAGGCTATTGTCTGTCCACACACACAGAGAGTCCATCTGTCTGTTCATCTCTCATCACTTTGTCCCCGGGGCCTTGCTCGAGGGCACAGGGGTGCCCCTTCCCCTTCACCATGGCCACCCAGAAAGACCCGGATGAGAGCCTGAAGGAGAAGAATCACTTGGCAAAGTTCGAGGACCTAAAGTGTTGCCCTGAAGAAGAAAAGTTGGAAGACAAAACTGATGAAGACAAAGAGGAGGAGGAAGAAGAAGAGGAGGAGGAAGAAGAAGAGGAGAAGAAGAGGAGGAGGAGGAGGGGGAAGATGAGAATGATGACAAGTACAAGAAGGAGCATGATGAGGAAGAGCAGGGGAAGGAGAAAGACAAAGCCACATCAGCCCGTGTGTGGCATCAAAGCAGCCAAATCGGTGCCCTGAATGTGGACACAGTTCTCCACCAAGCTCAGAGCCGATGAAGCACTGCTGCCCTCACCATGGTGCCCAGCCCTTTGTCTGTGGTGACTGTGGGAAGAGCTTCAGGCTCAGCTCCAAGCTCACCCAGCACCACTGTGTCCAGCCCGGGAAGAAGCCCTACATCTGTGCCGGCTGCGGCAAGAGCTTCCCTCACAGCCTGGCACTCATCGCCCACTGGCATGGCCACGCCGGGAAGAAGCCTTTGCCTGCCCTGACTGTGGCAAGAGCTTCCACCGTGGCTCCCACTCCCTCCAGCACCGCTGAGTCCACACCAGCGAGAGCCCACACATCTGTGGTGCCTGCGGAACGAGATTCCAGGAGAGCTCGATGCTCCTGGCTCACTGGGACGTCAAAACCAGGCAGAAAGCCTTCATCTGCACTGACTGCGGCAAGAGCTTCAACATGAGCTGCCAGCTCAACCGACACCGCCGCATCCACACCGGTGAGAAGGCCTACTGCTGTGCTGGCTGTGGCAAGAGCTTCTGCTGGAGCATGATGACCTCATTGCCCACTGGCATGCCCATAGTGGCAAGAAGCCTTTCGCCTGTACTGACTGTGCTAAGACCTTCAGCATGTCTCCCAAGTCTCACAGCACCGCTGTGGCCACACCAGCAAGAGGCCGTCCGATCCAGGCACCTCCAGTGAGAGTTGAGCCGCAGGTCAGACTACAACTCAGCAACCACCTCTCCAAGGGTCACAAAATGCACAGCAGAGAGAAGCCAGCAGCCCCTGAAGTCATCACCAACCCCTGCAGCAAGTGTCAGCAGAGCTTCGCCAGGCGCTCAGACCTGGTGAGGCACATGCGGCTCCACGGATCCACACGGGGGAGAAGCTGTATGTCTGTGCCGTCTGTGACAAGAGCTTCAGCCAGGCCTCCAACCTCACCCGACACCGCCGCATGCACACAGGGGGAGAGACCGTACCGCTGTGCTGACTGCGGCCAGAGCTTCAGCTCCAGCCATGCCCTCACGCAGCACCACCACACCCACAGCGGCAGGAAGCCATACCACTGTGCTGACTGTGGCAAGAGCTTCTCTACGCGCTCCACCCTCTCCAGCACCACCTCATCCACAGGGGAGAAGCCCTACCGCTGCACTGCCTGTGGCAAGAGCTTCAGACATAGTGGCACCTCAGAGGGCACCTCCATGTCCACACTGGCAAGAAGGCTTTCACTTGTGCCGACTGCGGCAAGAGCTTCAGCCAGCGCTCCCAGCTGCTCTCTCATCGCCGCATCCACGCCGGCCAGAAGCCCTACGTCTGCAGTGACTGCAGCAAGTGTTTCACTCACAGGTCCGCCCTCAGGCGGCACCGCCTTGTCCACACAGGTGAGAACCTTCCCCTGCACCGCCTGCAGCAAGAGCTTCCGCTGCAGATATAACCTCAGCGGCACATGCGCATCCATGCCAGTGACAGCCTGTGCCGGGGGAGCAGAAGAGCACTGACCCCAGCACTGCCAGGGTAAACATCACCCCATGGGGGACCTGTCCCAGCAGATTGAACCAAGATCACCTCATTTGCACCCTGTTTTCTCAGACTCTGGGGGCTCCAGCAGGAACAAATGCCCCACTCTCCCCTAAACACCAATAGGGATGATGAGACTAATTAACAGTGATGAGTCAGCACAGCCATCACCACCACTGAAGCTGGACTGAGCTTTGCTGGGCTTTGTGCTTTCTACCCTGTACTTTGGGTTTCCCTGGGCTAAATGCTCCTTTCTTTGTCCCTTGCCCAGCTGTAATGCTAACCCCTCAAATTAACAGAATCTCCTCTTAATTTGGTTCTCTTTAGACATTCCTGTCCAAAATGCCTAATTCTTGGGGACATTTCTTTCCTAGGGATGAGGCTGGAGCTGTGTGCCCAGTTCAGGGAGGTCTTTGGTGAGATTTCATCAGTCTTGATGGTCTGTTGGGAGCGTCTCAGGGGCATAGCTGTCTTCATGTTTGAGCCCCATCCTGGGTATTTTGTGCTTTTGGGGCACATGTCAGCAGAGGCTCCTCAGCCCCCTCTCAGATGGGGGTGTCTGTAGCAGGTAGGACATAGAGATGTCCTGCCCTGCAACCACTGCCAGCTCAGCCACGTGTCTCCCAGGGAGTGAAGCATTGTGATGGGGCTGTCACTTCAGAAGCGAACAAATGCCTCGCTGAAATTCTGCAACCACCCCAAAAAGGGAGTGGAGTGGCCCCAGCCCCAGCATGTGCCCTGCAGTTCCCTGAGATGAGCCCTGGCCTAAGAGTTATTAAAAGGTAAATAGATTTAGAAGCAGATATTGATGTTTACATATTTATCTTGTCCAACCTCGCACTCTTACCCATTTCTGCTTTTCCATGTGGGTGGAGATGAAGCCACAATCCATAGCCCAAGAGGGATCCAGAGACATCAGGGCCTGGAGACAGCTGGGGAGGGAGTCGGGGGCACAGGTTCTTTGCTCCTCTCCCTTTCCATCTGCAGGCAGTAACACTGGCAGAAAGAGACAGACCCATGCTGTGAATCCATGGCTCTGTGGCCGGTGTCACTGCCACAGCTCTGGGGTCTAAAAATGGGATGGGCAGCACAGCACCAGGCTTGCTGGGGTCAGATGGGATTCATCTTTCTCCAAGGAGCAGAGGGTCTTTACTCAACTCAGGAGCTTTCAGGGCTCACTGGCAGGCCTTTGAACTGGACTGAAAGCAGAGGGGGACAAAATCAGGCTTGCTGGTGACAGTTGTGGAGTGACAAGCCATGGCTAGAGGAGAGAGGGCTAGAGAGTGCCCTTAGGCTCTTGTTCTGAGCTGTGCTGGGGACACTGCAGCACATTGAAGTCCTGTGGAGATGAGTCAGGGGGTCCTGGGGATTTGAGTAGAGAAACATTGGTTGAATCACTGCAGGCCATTGGACTGGAAGACCTGTGAAGGTCCCTCCCTACCCAAACCAGCATTTGATTCTGTGATTGTATGCCATGGAGGTGTCCCAGACAGATTTGGACCAGTGCTGTTCAATATTCTCATCAATGACACAGACAGTGAGGTTGAGGCACACTCAGCAAGTTTGCAGATGACACCAAGCTGAGTGGTGTGGTTGATAAGAAGGGAGGACAGGATGGGTGCCATTCAGAGGATCTGGACAGGCTGGAGAAGTGGCCTCAGGAGGTATTATGTCATAAAAGAGGAATAGTTGAAGCTTGTTATGTTCTCAAATTTTCATTTCATCTGTGGTTTCAAGTCTGATTTAACAAAATTCATGGGGAGATTAACAGTTTGGAGTTTTTAGTAGGGAGAAATTTGAAAGAAAAAACAACATTAGGCCAAAGTTAGGATTAATAGTATCATAGTATCAGGGTTGGAAGGGACCTCAAGGATCATCTAGTTCCAACCTCCCTGCCATGGGCAGGGACACCCCACACTAGATCAGGCTGGCCAGAGCCTCATCCAGCTGGTATTAAACACCTCCAGGGACAGGGCCTCAATACCTCCCTCGACAACCCATTCCAGGGCTTCACCACTCTCATGGGGAAGAACTTGCTCCTCATGTCCTGAATCTCCCCACCTCCAGCTTCATTCCATTCCCCCTAGTCCTATCACTACCTGAGATCCTGAGAAGTCCCTCCCCAGCCTTCTTGTAGGCCCCCTTCAGATACTGGAAGGCCACAATGAGGTCACCTCGGAGCCTTCTCTTCTCCAGACTCAACAGCCCCAACTCTTCATTCTGTCCTCCTAGGAGAGGTGCTCCAGCCTCTGATCATCCTCGTGGCCCTTCTCTGGACACCTTCCAGCACCTCCAGATCCCTCCTATAATAGGGGCTCCAGAACTGGAGGCAGTACTCCAGGTGGGGTCTCACCAGAGCTGAGTAGAGGGGGAGAATCCCCTCCCTTGACCTGCTGGCCACACTTCTCCTGATGCAGCCCAGGATCTGATTGGCTTTCTGGGCTGCAAGTGCACACTGAGAGCTCCTGTTGAGCTTCTCATCCACCAGCACCCCAGGTCTCTCTCCTCTGGGCTGCTCCCCAGCCAGTCACTGCCAGCCTGGATTTGTGCCTGGGATTGCCTCGACCAGATGCAGGACCCTGCACTTGGTCTTGTTGAAGCTCCTGAGGTTGGCCTGTGCCCACCTCTCCAGCCTGTCCAGGTCCCTCTGGGTGGATCCCTTTCCTCCAGCGTGTCTGCTGCACTACACAGCTTGGTGTCATCAGCAAACTTGCTGAGGCTGCACTCGATGCCACTGTCCATGGCACCCACAAAGATGTTGAACAGGACTGGTCCCAGGACTGATCCCTGAGGGACTCCGCTTGTCACTGGCCTCCACTGGGACATGGACCCATTGACAGCCACTCTTTGGGTGCAACCATCAAGCCAGTTCTTTATCCATCTAGTGGTCACCATCAAACCCATGTGTCACCAGCTTGGAGACCAGGATGTGGTGTGGGACAGTGTCAAAGGCTTTGCTCAGGTCCAGGTAAACGACATCAGTTGCTCGCCCCTCATCTCATTAATGTTGTCACTGTTCAGAGAAGGCCACCAGGTTTGTCAGGCAGGATTTGGTTTTGGCAAAGCCATGCTGACTGCTCCCAATCACCTCTTCACTATTCTTCTGAGTCAGGACTCAGTAACTTTCCTTAGAAAAACAAAGCATCAAGAGATCAGTATGCTAGGGTGAGAAAAATGGATTATTGTCTTGTGATCAATTTTACATTGGGCAAAGCAATGAATATTCAGGATGTCATCTTTGACCCAGGCAAGGAGCCTTTGCACTCTTGCTGTTTGCCTGCAAGTATTGTCTTTACCTGTGGAGCTAGAGCCTGGACAGCTCTACCTTTACAGGTCAAGGGAAATCCTGCTAACATTAAACAATTTATGATTTTTGACTATCTTAGAAAAGTAAAGTTGTAACATACCTTTAGAGCAGATTGTAGAAGACAGTGCTGAGGATTGGGTTTGCTGTGTTTGTGGATCTTTGTCTCTTGGTCCCTGTGTGTTCAGGCCTAATCAGATCTTCTTTGTTAATAAGAAGAGTGGAATGTAAAAACTGGAACTAGTAAGATCTAAGTTCATCTTTGGGAGATCATGCAGGTGGCAAAGAAATAAGTTCAAAGCTGTGAGATGAAACTTTCTGTCTGAGAGAAGCAACTGTTCTGTGTTCTGACCTTGTAAGATAAGTGGAAAGGAAGGTGTGCTTGTACTAGGAGGTTGTTATCTTTAAACCAACATTATGCCAGTTCTGTTAGAATGGTCTAATTAGCTCAACCTGAGCATTGTGTCTTGCATGGCTTACATGAGTCTCTCAGACACGCTGTGCTGCACAACTTCTGCTTTTGCTATAGAGTTAGATTTAACTTGCTTGCTGCTGTGTATGCAAAGAGTGTTAGAAAGGTCAATTAAAAGTGTTGTTTCATCAGGGAAAGAAAAGGGGAGACGTGGGAGAAGGTTGTTTTGGATCGCTTTGGAAGGCTCAGGAGATTTGCCTCTGACGAGTTAGAGAGGCTAGGTTTAGTCTTTGAAAAGAATGTAAACATCTTGTCACTGAAAGAGAGAAATTAGGTAGAATTGGATGTGTTAAAATATTGTTTTTGTTTTTTTGACCTATTGTATGCCTTAATGACAGGCATGCCAGTAGAGTGACCAGTGAGCTGTGACACCTGTGCCTGCTGATGGACTGGAGAACCTTGCTGTGTAACCTAATAAACATCTTCGACTGCTTGCATCTTGTCTGGAAGCGTGCTTGGGGTGAATAAAACAACTGCATTACAACAGCACACTCTTCCAAATGCACACCAGGATCCCATTGGCCTTCTTGGCCACCAGGCCACATTGCTGTCCCATGCAGAACTTGCTGCCCACAGAACTCCAGGTCCTCCATGGGGCTGCTCTCTAACTCTTTGTTCCCTTGAGTGCTGTAGGGTTCACATTGCTCTGGACATTGCATGGTGCAGATCACTTCCAGTGAATCTGAGGCTCCCCAGAAATTGCCACTGGGTTCCTCTTCATCCCATGGATCCTGTCCCAGCAGGTACTAGTGCAGGGGAAGGAACAGCAGGCTGAAGAGGAGGAGAAAAGGAACTGAAAATCTCATCCCCTGAATCTAGAAAGAAAGCCCTTGGTAGCAAATGTCCATTCTGGAGTGACACAGAACAAAACACAGAGAGCTGATGAGAGCAACTGCTGGGGGTGCACCAACTGCCCTGAGAACCCTAAGGAAGGGCTGGAGGGGGGAGGGCATTCACTAGAATTCCATTACCTGATAATACCTCTGGGACATACTGAGAATCACAGAATTGTCAGGGTTGGAAGGGACCTTAAGGATCATCCAGCTCCAACCCCCTGCCATGGGCAGGACACCTCACACCAGAGCAGGTTGCTCAGAGTCACATCCAGCCTGGCCTTAAAAACCTGAAGGGATGAGACTTCCCTGGGCAACCTGTTCCAGTGTCTCTCTACCCTCATGGTGAATAACTTTGTAACATCCAATCTGAATCTACCCATTTCTACTGTTGTTGCATTCCCCAAAGTCCTTTCACTCCCTGATAGCCTCTGATAATCCCTGACAGGACTGTGCAGGAAGGAGGAGCCAGCACAAGTTCTGCACCATGAAGGTAATGGAACACTGGAACAGGTTGCCCAGGGAAGGGGTTGGTGTCCACCCTGGAAATATTCAGTGAGGCTTGGCAGGGCTCTGGGCAACCTGACGTAGTTGAGGCTGTCCCTGGGAAGGTTGGACAAGATAATCTTTGGAGGTCCCTTCCAGCCCAGCCCATTCTGTGATCAGTGAGATATGGGAACAAAGCAGATTCTGCACGAAGTGCAAAAGGAAGACACCAGCTGGGGCTTCTCAGAGCTCTGGGCCTGGCTATGGTTGTGGATTACCGCCTTGGGCTTCAGTCTCCAGAAGTTGGTTGGAGCAAGAACCCTGAGCTTGTTCCCCTTTGTTTGCATGGCTGTTGTAGTGCAGGGCATGTGTGAGTGCTGGTCTGCTTCAGGGAGCAGAAGAGGGGACAGCAAGGAGCTCTCTGAGAAGAGCTGGGGCAAATGTCACCTTCAAGAGCAAGCCCTAAGCCTCTGTATTCTCCTAAGCTCCCATTTCAAGGACCAGGCCTAAGGCCTGTCTGGATTTCATAGAGCAATACTGATCAATACTTTAGAGAGGTTCTTTTCCGTATTCCAAATGCCCTGGGATGGAACAAACCCTGCACTCAGGGAAGAAGGCCAACTGCAGCTTGGCTGTGGCAGGAGGAGTGTGGCCACTCAGACACAGAAGTTGTCCTCCTGCCTGGACTCGGCACTGCTGTGGCCACATCTGGATTTCTGGTGTCTAGGTGCACACTTCGAGAGTCCAAAGGAGAAGCAAGGAACTGGGGAGGCTGCAGGGGAGATCTGCCAGAATGGGGGTTGACATGTCTGTGGAGAGGCTGTGGGACCTGGGCTGATTCAGCCTGCTGAATGGAGGCTCAGGGCACTGCCAGAGCAGTGTGCACATGGCTGAAGGGTGGTTTCAGAGAGGATGGAGCTCTTCTGGGGAGTAGGGAGAGACCAAAACCTCCACAAAGTGCTGATTGGAAGGTTCAGAGTGGAGATGAGGCCAAAGAAATGTCCCTCACAGGGCAGAAACAGCTATGCATGAGGCCATCCAGAGGTGCCAGGAAATGGCAGGGAGAGCTGAGACAGCTTAGGGAGGGGATGGAAATGGCAGGGGGAGAGCTGGGTGGGGAAGCAAGATTGGTGTCAGCAGCCTGAAGAGAAAGAGCTGCAGGCATGGGAGAGTGTAGGAGAGGCTGCAGTAGGGATGGCCAAGGGCTCTGGCAAGGCTGAGAGGCCCAACAGGACCAAGGAATTTGTCCCCTTGGCTCTGGCACTTGCCTCTGCCAACAAGGCCTGGGAGGAGAAATTTTTCATTGAGGCTTTCAGGCTCTACTATTCCAAGGGCAGTGGTCAGGGCTTGGCCTTTCTGCTTCACACACCAAAGGCAAGTTTTTCTGCCCTGCACTTTGTCTTTGTCTCCCTGCAATCCTGGCCTCTCACAAGCTGCTCTAAGCAGTCCCCTGGGGAGCCTTTGTCAGGAACAAGCCTCAGTGAGGCCAATCAGTGCTTCAAGGCACTTTGGAGTTTTCTTCTGACTTGGACTTGTGGAGAGGCTTTTTGGTAGTACCTTGGCAGAGTCTCCTGGCAGTACCTAAGGATGATGTAATAAGCCCCAAATACTCCATGGGGCTCGTTAAATACTGCTGAACCTCTCATTATTGCCAAGGTTTCTGCAGCTAATTGGAGAGGGTTTTATTGCACAAAGCATCTGATTTTTAAAGGCACATTTCATTCCTTTTCAGCAGGAGTTGTCTCTTTGCAAGCAAACCACAGCAAAACCTGACAAGGTCCTACCCTGCTCACTGCTCATCCTCACTCCCCACTGCCTCCAGCAGAGCCCTGAGCCACAGATGAGGGACAGGATCTGCCTTGCCAGGGGCTGGGGGTCAGGGCTTGCCCTTTGGATCAATGAAACCCCTCCAGGTTTGCTCAGCAGCAGAGCCACTTGAGCTGCTTGTCCTGACCTCTCAGCACTGCCTCAGCTCTCTGCTCTCCCCACAGCCTGGAGATGCTTCAGTGCCTCCAGTGATGCTTCCCTTGCATCCACTGTCTCCTTCTGCTCTAACCAGCCCCTGGGGACCCTTTCCCAGTCTGCTTCAGTGGGACCCATTAAGAGTAGAAGAAACTTCAGAGTTGGAATCTGACTTCTGGAGAGGTTTCATCAGCTTCCTCTCAGTCCCTGAGGTTTACAGGGCATCAAAAGCCAACAGAGGAGTCATAAAAATGCCTTGTTCTGGTCCTCTGCTGCCCTATTGGGCCAGACTCCTGGGCTGGAAGGAGCTGCTGGCAAGCAGGCAGCGCTGCAGGAGACAGCTCTGGGCAAGAGCAGCTCCTCTGCACAGCACAGCAGGGCTGAGGTCACTGCCAGAGGATCTCAAGAACATAAGGAAGGCAGAGAGAGCTTCATGGTATCCAGGACGGGGAGGATGCTGAGAGCAAACTGGAGGAGAAGTCACTGCAAACCCTGACACAGTCAGGCTGTGGGTGCAGAACACTGCAGCTGGAGCTCCTGGAGGCATCTCCATCTTGGCAGCTGACGCTCAGCTGAAGGCTCCTGGAGTGTGCACACAGAAGGAGGAGCAAAGCCCTTCAGTTCCATCCTGTGAGCAGCAGTGAGCAGAGCTGGGGAAGGAGAAGGCTTCACCCCCAGCCCCTCTGCCTTTCTCTCTTCCCTTCACTCTCTCTGCAGCACTGCAGGCTTGCTCCCTGGTTCTCCACCTCTCCATGGGTGTGGTGGTTTCAGGCAATGCTTTTAAAGTTTAGTTACAGATTTTGAGCAGAAAAGGAGAAACACAATAAATAGATCACTCTTGGGTGTGAAAAGGAAAAGAAAAGATTCTTCTAAACAAATTCATTGGATAAATATCTGGAATCAGAGGAGCTGTACCATAATAATTCTCTCTCTTCTCTTCTGATCTCAGCTGTTTGCTTCACTGGGGAGAGATCACCTGCTTTGGCTGGCCTTGGCTAAGTCTATCCCACTGCTTTTTTCTTCTCTCCACTCCTCCTTTCTCTCTTGAAACAGGGGTTGGAGGGTAGGGGCAGAGGAACAGCTTCCCTGGTGTCTGACCAGGGCATTTCATGTCATGTGCTACTTGTAAATACCTGTCTAATATTGTCACTCCTGTATGTTCTGTACCTGTTCATTGCATTCCATTGTAGAGTGTAGCTCTTGCTTGTCAATACAGCTTCATTTGCTTCTAACTGAGCTGCTCTTGCAAAGGTAATGCTGGGGGGAAATTTCAACCCACCACAATGGGACTCTTGTTCCCTGGGATTGGGCTGTTGGTCACTTTCTGCTCTGACACCAGAGGAATCTTCAAGGCAATTATGGTTCCCTGATGCATTTGAAGCTGTGATGAACTCTGCTATGGGTTGTTAGTGATGGGACTGAGCTGATCCATTCCTCATGCAGCTCAGGCAGGAGGTGTTCTATGAGCACTTGAATTTTTCTTCTCAGAGAAGTGTGCCCTAACTTGTCCCTGCCTTTCCCTCCTTGCACAGGTCTCCATGGCCAGAGGCAGCAGATGGCCAACAGCAGCTCCATCACCCACTTCCTCCTCCTGCCATTCCCAGGCACAAGGCAGCTGCAGCTCCTGCACTTCTGCCTCTTCCTGGCCACCTACCTGGCTGCCCTGCTGGGCAATGGCCTCATCATCACCACCATAGCCTGGCACCACCACCTCCACACCCCCATGTACTTCTTCCTCCTCAACCTCGCCCTCCTTGACCTGGGTGCCATCTCCACCACTGTGCCCAAATCCATGGCTAACTCCCTCAGGAACAACAGAGACATCTTGTATGCAGGATGTGCTGCTCAGCTATTTTTATTTCTCTTTTTCATGTCAGCAGAGTATTTTCTCCTCACCACCATGTCCTACAATCGCTATGTTGCCATCTGCAGACCCCTGCACTATGAGACCCTCCTGGGCAGTAGAGTTTGTCTCCACATGGCAGCAGCTGTCTGGGGCTGTGGGGCTCTCTATGCTCTGCTGCACACAGCCAATACATTTTCCCTGCCCCTCTGCCAGGGCAATGCTCTGCACCAGTTCTTCTGTGAAGTGCCCGAGATCCTCAAACTCTCCTGCTTCACATCCTACCTCAGGGAACTTTGGCTTCTTGTGGCCAGTGCCTGTTTAGTATTTGTCTGTTTTGTGTTGATTGTGGTGTCCTATGTGCAGATCTTCAGGGCAGTGCTGAGGATGCCCTCTCAGCAGGGACGCCACAAAGCCTTTGCCACCTGCCTCCCTCACCTGGCTGTGGTCTCACTCTTTCTCACCACTGGCATCTTTGCCTACCTGAAGCCCTCCTCCATCTCCTCCCCATCCCTCAATCTGGTGGTGTCAGTTCTGTACTCAGTGGTGCCTCCAGCAGTGAACCCTCTCATCTACAGCCTGAGGAACCAGGAGCTGAAGGCTGCCCTGAGCCAACTGATCCCTGGATGCTTTCAGAAGCAATAAACTCTTTGTCTTCTCCTGCAGAGCAGTTCTGATGTCACTCAGTGCAGGCCCAGCCTGGCTGCTCAAGATTTGGTGTCGTGTTGTATTGTCTTATTAATCTTGAGAGAATGTTGTTCCCACACAAATGTCTTTCTTCAGACCATTCCTGGTTCAGTGTTGTCCTGTCTGGTGTGACCCAGAGGCTGCAGACATGAGGAGCTGTTCAACACAATAAAGGACCCTGCAGGACATTGTTTCTCTGAGTTCCTTCCTCCTGAGTTACTTGTCTTAGTTGCTTCCTTCAATGCTTCTGTGGAGCTGCAGGGCAGTGCCTGTGTGCAGAGGTGGAGGGGCAGAGTCCCAGCACAGCAGCAGTGCCAGGCAGCCCCACAGCTTGGGCTGTCCTCAGCTGCTCTTTCTGCCCTTCCACCCTCTCCTGCTGAGCCTCTGTGCTGGGGCAAGGCCTGAGTGCTCTGGCAGCTTGGGCACTGTGCTGCTGGGTGGCAGTGCTGGGCCTGCAGGCAGGGAGAGTCCAGGGCTGCTTGTGGGACAGAGCTGTGCTCCAGAGCAGCACTGCCATCAGAACAGGAGGTCTCCTCATCCCTTCATACCCCAACCCCCTCCCATTACAAGCTGCACCTACTCAGAGTCCAAATTGGACACCCTGACCCCCTTCCAGTATAGACTCAGTCCAAATATGGTTCTTTTAACCCCTCCCAGTACAGATGTAGCCTCATCCCAGCACAAACTGGATCCTACTGTCCTCTAGCACTGCAGCCTTGGTCCCATCCCAGCACAGAATCTATCCCCTTACTCTGTTCCCAGTACCATCTGCATCTATCCTAGTACAAACTGCACACCCTCATTTCCTCCCCGTACAGTCTGGGCCCTGTTCCAGGCCAAACAGGATCCCTTTCATCCCTCCAGGTACCCATTAGGCCTTGTCCCAGTAAAAAGTGAATCACCTTATGCCCTTCCAGTGCAGCCTGGACCCTCTTCCAGTACAAGCTCTGTTCCCTGGGCACATTCCAGTACAGTCTGGTCTCCACATAGTACAATTGGGAACCATTTATTCCCTCCCAGTGCAGACCTGGTCACATCTCAGTACAAACTGCATCTCCTGAACCCCTCCCAGCTTAGATGTGCTCTTATCCCAGGACAAACTGCATCACTTTGCCATCTCCCATACAGTTTCCTGTGCCACTACAAAGTGCATCCCTTGGACCCCTTCCCTGTTCCTACTGAATCCCTCCACATGTTAACTGTGTACTCTGGTTCCAATCCAGTACAGACTGGGCCCACTCCCAGTACAAACTGCATCTCCTGACACCCTCCCAGTACAGACTAGGCCCTGTCCAAGGACAAACTGGTGTCCTGATCCCATCCCAGTAAAGGGCAGGTCCTGTCCCGGAGGAAATGGATCCAATGCATCACCCAGTGCAGACTGGGGACCTTCCCAGTGCAAACTGCATCTCCTGATCTCCTCCCAGTACAGACAGGGTCTCACCCCACAGCAAGGTTGAAGCCCTGGCCCCCTCCAAGCACCGAGTGCTTCCCTTCCACTGCAAACCAGAGATCAGGACTCCTTCCCAGTACAGACTGTGCCTGCTCCCAGGAAAAACTGCAACACTTGAACCCTTCTCAGGACCAGACTGGGACCAATCCCAGCACAAACTGTATCCATTTACTCCCTCCCAGCCACACTGGGCCCCATCCCAGTACAACCTGAGTCCCCTGGACACATCCCAGTACAGTCTGGGTCTCATTCCTGTATACACTGGGTTCCTTTAAACCCTCCCACCACAGGCCTGGCCCTGTCACAGTCACAACTCCATACCCTAATCATCCCAGAGTCCAGTCTGGGCCACCTCCAATTTCAAACTGGGTCCCATTAACATCTCCAAGTACAGCCCAGGCCTTGTCCCAGCACAAACTGATTCCACTCATCCCATCCTGTACTGTTTAATAGTTTTATCAGTGCTATAGACAGAGGGATGGAGACACCATCAGCAGGTGTGTAGATGGCACCAAGCTGAGTGGTGCTGTTGAGCTGCCAGAGGGACAGGAGGGCATCCAGAGGTCCCTGGAGAAGCTGGAGAGGTGGTGCCCAGGTGACACACATGAGGTTCAACAAAAGCAAGAGCAGAGTCCTGCAGCTGGGCTGGAACAATCCTCACTATCAATACAGACTGGGGGAGGAGGTGATAGAAATCAGCCCTGAGAAGAAGGTCATGGGAGTGCTGGTGGGGGAGAAGCTGGACAGGAGCAGGCAGTGTGAGCTTGCAGCACAGAAGGCCAATGAGAGCCTGGGCTGTATTCTAAGCAGCATGGCCAGAGAGGGAGAGAGAGGATCCTGCCACTTTGCTCTGGTAAGACCTCCCCTGGAGTACTGCATCCAGCTCTGAAGTCTCAACACAGGAAGGGCATGGAGCTGATGGAGCACATCCACAGGAGGGCCACAGAAATGATCAGGGGCTTGGAGAAGCTCTGCTATGAGGACAGGCTGAGGGAACTGGGGCTGTTCAGCCTAGAGAAGTGGAGGCTCTGGGGAGACCTTGTAGCAGCCTTCTAGTACCTAAATAGGGACACAAGAAGGATGGAGAGAGACTGTTTGCAGAGGCCTGCAGGGACAGGATGAGAAGCAACAGCATCAAACTAGAGAAAAGTTGATTCAGATTGGATGTGAGGAAGAACTCCTTCACTGTGAGGGTGGTGGAACACCTGAACAGGTGGCCCAGCGAGGTGATTGAGACCTCTTCCCTGGAGATATTCAAAGTGAAGGCTCCCAATTCAGACTTCCTGTGCTCTGGCCCTCACCTGCATCCCCTCCCACCCCTGACTGACCCTCTTGGCGCCTGACACAGGGCAGGGGCTGGGAGCTGCCAGAGGAAGAGGAGCAGGAGGTGGCCTGTGGCTTAGAAGCTCATTGACACCAGGAGCAGATGAGTGGCAATGCCATAGGCAGCTCAGCTGTGCCTCAGGATCTCCTGCACAGCAGCAGCCACAAGGCTGGGCAGGGGCTGGGAGGTCACAGTATCACAGTCTCACAGTATCACCAAGGTTGGAAGAGACCTCAAAGATCATCGAGTCCAACCTGTCACCACAGACCTCATGACTAGACCATGGCACCAAGTGCCATGTCCAGTCCCCTCTTGAACACCTCCAGGGATGGTGACTCCACCACCTCCCCGGGCAGCACATTCCAATGGCGAATGACTCTCTCAGCGAAGAACTTTCTCCTCACCTCCAGCCTAAACTTCCCCTGGCACAGCTTGAGACTGTGTCCCCTTGTTCTGGTGCTGGTTGCTAGAGAGAAGAGACCAACCCCTTCCTGGCTACAACCACCCTTCAGGTAGTTGTAGAGAGAAATGAGGTCACCCCTGAGCCTCCTCTTCTCCAGGCTAAACAACCCCAGCTCCTTCAGCCTCTCCTCACAGGGCTGTGCTCAAGGCCTCTCCCCAGCCTTGTTGCCCTTCTCTGGACACCTTCAAGTGTCTCAATGTCCTTCTTAAACTGAGGGGCCCAGAACTGGACACAGGACTCAAGGTGTGGCCTAAGCAATGCAGAGTACAGGGGCACAATGACCTCCCTGCTCCTGCTGGCCACACCATTCCTAATACAGGCCAGGATGCCATTGGCCTTCTTGGCCACCTGGGCACACTGCTGGCTCATGTTCAGGCAGCTGTCGATCAGCACCCCTAGGTCCCTCTCTGTTTGGGAGCTCTCCAGCCACTCTGACCCCAGCCTGTAGCTCTGCCTGGGGTTGTTGTGGCCAAAGTGCAGCCCCTGGCACTTGGACTTGTTGAATGCCATCCCATTGGACTCCGCCCACACCTGTCCAGTCAGTCGAGGTCCCTCTGCAGGGCCCTTCTGTCCTCTAACTGACCAAACATCTGCTCCCAACTTGGTGTCATCTGCAAATTTGCTGATCACTGTCTCAATCCCCTCATCCAGATCGTCAATGAAGACATTGAAGAGGATGGGGCCCAGCAACATCAGTTACAGGCACAGCCAGGGAAGTGATCTCTTTATGCAGGACCAGCTGCTTGATTCCCATTTCCCTCTCTTTTCCCATTCTTGTTCCCCCATAAACCACCTTGACCCCACTTTGTCCCTTCCTTGCATCTTTTCCTAGACAGACCATGGTAAGTCTTGCAAGCCCCAAAGACACTTTCTACCTTCCCATCACTGATCTCAGACTGTTCAGGCAGATTGCTCCCATCCTCCATTGGCCAGGCCATCATGGGAGCCTCTTCTGCTGATATACTTGGGGAAACATTCACAGAAGTTGAAAATGTCTTTGAATTGACAATTTTTACCCTTCATTACATCATTATTATTATTGTATTGTTATTATTATCATCATTATCATTATCATTATCAGTATTATTATTTCTCCAAACCTTGGCAACTCATGGCCAAGACACAGTAATTATTTCTTTTTTGTGAAGGTGTTGGGGACCAGGTCAGAAGAGAGCAGCCCCATGGTGCATGTAACTCTCTGCAGTCCCATGGAGAACCACTTTGGGATATTAGGATCAAAGAACCATGGAATGGCTTGGACGGGATGGAAAAGAGCTCCAGTTCAGCCATCCAGCCGTGGCAGGGGCATCTTGCACTAGTTCAGGTGGAATAAACATCCTGACCTTGGGCAATTCCAGGGATGGGACCTTCCCTTCTCTGGGCAACTGTTCCAGTGCCCTCTACCTTCACTGCAAAATATTCTTCCTTATATCCAATCTCAGTCTCCCCTGTTTCAGCTCAAAGCCACTGCTCTTTGTCCAGACACTACAGCACTTGCTAAAACTTCTCTTTCTTGGCCTGTGACCTCTGCATTTCCATCTGCAAATACCTTGGAGAGTGCCCAGAGATCTCCCAAGATGGGAGCACATGATAGAGCTGAAGGCTGTGGGTTCAGTGGTGTGGAGACTGAGTTCAGCAGAGGAGCAGCCTGAGAGTGCTTGAGGAGTGCTTTGAGACTACTTCATAGTGACCAACTGCAAGAGCAGGAAACAAAGCCATGAGGTGCAGCTGGGGAGGTCCAGACTGGATACGAAGAGAAAGAAATGTCATTGCCAGGGCAGTGCTGTGGTGCAAGACATGCCCCAGCAGGAGCCTGGAGCACTCCAAGGCTTTGTGTTTCAAGGAACAACCAGCAAGGATGGAGAGAGAGCAGGAAAGGAAGGTGGGAGCAAGGTGGGGCAGCTGGCTGGGTGACTACAGCCTGCAGGGCAAGAGGCTCAGCTGATGCAGCAGCAGAGGACAGCCTGAGGGGCAGATGACAGAGGGCTGTGGGAGAGCTGAAAGGCTCCTGGCAGAGCCAAGCTCTTCCTGCCTTTGGTTCTGGCTGTGGTCTGTGCCACTGATGCCTCTGAGGAGACAACTCCTCCTTCCAGCCCTGGGGCCTCATTGCCTCCTTGATTGCTTCCTTGTCCGTCCTCAGGAGGCTGAAAGGGATTGTGCCATAGTCCTGCCCTTGGCATTGCTTCTGTCTGTATCTTAATGTGCCAGGAAGAGCTCTGAGGGGTGAGTGAGGGACAGGAGCTCCCTTACCAGTGTCTGGGGACAGGGCTTGGCCCTTTGCATTAATGAAAGACCTCCATGATTGCTCAGCATCAGAGAGACCTTCCTCTGCTTGTCCTGACCTGTCAGCACTGCCTCCAGTTCTCTGCTCCAACCACAGCCTGGAGACACTTTCCCAATAGTGTCCCTCACTATTAACACTGCAGGAAACTTCTGGATGCAATATTCCAGGTGTGGCCTCACCATGGCAGAGTAGAGTAGAGGGGGAGGAGAACCTCCCTCTGTCTGCTGGACAAACTTCTCTGAATCACCCCAGGATCCCATTGGCCTACTTGGGCACCAGGGCACATTGCTGTCCCATGCAGAACTTGTTATCCACCAGGACTCTCAGGTCTCCTCTCCAGCAGATCACCTCCCAGCCTATACAGCTGCAGTTTATTCTTCCTTTCCAGATGCAGAACTGAGCAGGATCATTGGACAAGATGATGTGCAAGGATCTCTTGCACAAGTGTACCAGGAGAGATACAGCAGGTCCTCTGAGGAAGGCTTCTCCACTCAAAGCCTTGGTAGGAAATCTGCCAGATGGATCTGGTGAAACTTGGATCTGCTCAGGCTCTGGCCACAAGGAGGCTGAGGGCTGAGTGTGCAATCCTGTGCTCAGCTGTGTCTCAGGAACTCACCATTCAGTAGGAAGCCAAGGACAGGGAAGGGGGAGGTGAGGCCACTTCTGCCTCCTGAGAGGATTGGCCAACAGCAGGAACAGAGCTGGGAAAGGGACTGTGAGGTCAGGTGTGTCTGCAGGAGCTGCTAGGGCAGCCCTGGGCTCATGGCTGGCAGATGGGCAGAGTGATCTGTGAGATGGCCTCTGCCAAAGGGCCTGGGCTGAGTGCAGGAAGGGGCTGATAGTTTGGTTGCTGTGTCTCTGCTGCCTGAGGACCTGAGGGGACAGCAGCAGACACAGGGCTTGGTGCTGTCCAGCCAAGAAACTGCAAGGCCAGCAGCCTTGGGAGTTCCTGCTGAGGTAGGCAAGAGCAGGAGAGAGGAACACTGCCAGATGGTGCAGCCTGGCAGGTGGAGACTGACCATGAGGAGCAAGAAACCTCTCTCAAAGGGTAGTGCTGTGGCCTGAGAAGTTCTGCAGCAGGAGTCTGGAATCAGCCCTTCTCTTTGTGTCCCAGGGAGCAGAGGGTGAGTGTGGGCAGGTGTCAGTGAAGGCATGGGAAGGCCAAGGTGGGGAAGTGAGAGGAGTGTCTGCAGCCTGCAGGGCAGGAGAAGCAGCTGTGAGACAGGGCAGGACAAAGCTGTGGGAGAGCTGGCCAAGGGCAATGGCAGTGGTGGGAGTGATGAAGAGAAGCCAAGGCTGTGCCCTCTTGACTCTGGCAATTCTCTGCCCCCAAGGCCTGTGAGGAGATATTGTCCTAAGGCACTGGGAGGGCCTCACTGCCTCTTTCCACAGCCCCAGGAAGGCTGGGGACTGTCAGGCCCTTGTCCTCCACTCAGCATCACAAACCCTACAGGGATGCTAAAGGAAGGCTGGAGAGGGACTTTTCATGAGGGTGTCTGGTGACAGGACAGGAGGGAAAGGTTTGAAGGTGAGGAAAAGGAGGTTTAGACTGGGTCTTAGGAAGAAGTTCTTCAGTATGAGGGTTATTGGACTCTGGAATAGGCTGTCCAGGTAGGATGCCCTCTCCTGAGGGTGTTGAAGGCCAGGCTGGATGAGGCCTTGAGCAGCTGAGTCTATAGGAGAGGCATCCTTGCCTATGGCAGGGAGGTTGGAGCAAATGAGCTCTGAGGTCCCTTCCAACCTAGGCCCTGCTATGCTGCCATGAAACCCACCCCCCACCCCCACTGCACCTGAAGAGCCTTGACCCACACATGAGGGACAGGAGCTGCCTACCCAGGGACTGTGCTCAGGCCTTGGCCTTTGTGCTGCAGAACCCAGAGCCAGAGTTTGCTCTCCTGCACTTTGCCTTTGCCTGCTGCAATCACAGCCTCTCCTGAGCTGCTCTAACCAGTCCCTGGGGAGGCTTTGGCAGTAACAAGCCTCAGTGGGGCCAATCAGTGCTTCAAGGTACTTTGTCTGTTGCTTCTTACTTCTTGCACAGTTTCTTCACTCTTCTCTCAGTACCTGAGGTTCATGGAATGATCCCCAAGTGCCCTAAGGAGCTCTTTGTGTCTTTGTTGTTTCCTTCCAGATTTCAAAGTGCACCTCACAAAGCTCAGCTTTTGATGGCAAACTATTTGATTCTTTCTCAGATGAGGGCAGAGGTGACAGCAGCATCCACCAAGCCAGAATGATGCAGGCTGTCTGCTCAGGAGGTCTGGAGTGGGAGGAGAAGCTGTCCTTTGAGGGCTGACATGGAGTGGACAACTTTGCTCCTCGCCCTTCCCAACCTCCCCATTGCTGTCCCTGACCACCTGGGCCTTCTATCCCTGCTCCTTGCATCAGACTTCTCCACTGCTCTCTGCAGCTGGAGCTCACAGCTCCATGGCACCAGCTGCCCCCTGCTCTCCTTAGACAACTGCCTGCACACAGCCACAGAAGAATTGTTGCTCTTTGGAAGCAAAACAAACCAAGCCTGAGAAAGTTGCCTCAGCAATCCAAGACCTCTGGAACCATCTGCTCAGCACACAATGTTGCACACAGTGTCCTTACTTTTCAGTCACTTGGTCCCCAAGAATTCGCCCAAGAGCACAGGGTGATAAGGAGAGCAAGGATGAAGCACATGAGAATTGGGAGGAGGAGGATGAAAATAATTATGAGGAGGACAAAGGGGATGATGTGGCAGAGAGAGGTTGGTCTCTTCTCCCAGGCAGCCAGCACCAGAACAAGAGGACACAGGCTCAAGCTGCACTAGGGGAGGTTTAGGCTGGATGTTAGGAAGAAGTTCTATACAGAGAGAGTGACTGCCCATTGGAATGGGCTGCCCGAGGAGGTGGTGGAGTCACCATCATTGGAGGTGTTCAGGAGGAGACTTGATGGGGTGCTTGGTGCCATGATCTAGTTGTTTGGGTGGGTTGGATTGGTTGATAGGTTGGATGCAATGATCTTGAAGGTGTCTTCCAACCTGGTTTATTGTATTGTATTGTGTTGTATTGTATTGATTCAAAGAAGTGGAGGATGATATGGAATAGGAGAAGAATAATGAGAAGGAGGAGGAAGATGTAGAGGAGAAAGAGGGCAAACCCATATCAGCCTCTCTGTGCCACCTAAGCAGCCACATCAGTGCCCTGAGTGGGGGAAAACATTCTGACTGCCCAGCCCTCAGGCAGTGGTGACTACGGCAACAGCTTCCCCCTCAGCTCCAACCTCATCCTGCACTGCTGCATCCACAGCCAGAAGCAGCTGCACCTCTGAGCATCCTGAGGCAAGAGCAACACCCAGATGGCCACCCACAGCCAGCACCGCTGCACCCACACCGATGCCAGCCCTTCACCTGCACAGACTGCAGCAAGGGCTTCTTCCGCAGCTCCTCCCTCACCTGCGTGACCAGCGTGCCCCAGGGGACACAGCAATACACCGACCCCTGCACTACCAGGCCAAACGTGACCCCCCTGGGGGGGGCCTTCTCCAGCAGCTTGAACTGTAATCTCCTCTTTTACACCTTCTTTCCTCAGAAGCAAATGTGCCCCTGCCCTTCTCTGCACCAGCCAGTGCTGAGGAGAGGAATGACAGTGCTGAGTCAGCACAGCCAGTGCCACTTCTGCAGTTGGGCTGGGATTTGGCTGTTTGTTCCTCAGCACTTTGGGTTTCCTAGAGGGAAAAAGAAAAACCTCATCCCAAGGATAATGCCTAATTAGAATGGAAACCCCAACCCTAATAAAGTATTGTCTTTGGTTGGTTTTTCCTTTGACATTTCTGTCCCAAAAGGCCACTTTTGGGGACCTTTCTTCCCCAGGGCCAGGGATGAAGCCATGTGCCCACTGCAGGGAGGTGTCCTTGAGGGGTCGTGGGACAGTCTTGAATGTGAAGTGAGGAAATCAAACTCAGAGCCTCCCATAGCCGTTCAGCAGTATCCTTCACTAACCTGCATGGACATGGAATGATGGCTCCAAAATGTACCTGTGCTGGAAAGGTTAACCATGGTCCTCATCTAGGACTCAGTCACACACAGGCAGGAGAAGGATAAAATCTGATAAAGTCCTTCCACGTCTTCATCTTTGCTGCCACCTCCTGTCCTTTTTGCAACATTGCAGTCCCCATGTCTTCTGTCATGTCTTTTTCCTGTTGGTCCTCTGCCAATCCCACAGAACTGTCCTTCTCTTGTTCGTGAGGCCCAGGGCTGTGAGAACCCAGCCTGCTCTCCAGACTCAGCCTAATTTCTCTCTCTGTCTAGAGCTGCCACCTGCTGCTCTATCTGCATTTGCTCTCCCAAGCTCCAGGATTACTTGATTGATGTCAGAAAGCTAAGCTCTGAACTAGTGGGAGAGTTTCTAACAGTTAGTGAGGAAGTTCAGAAGTCTCCTTCCCTCAGCTGTCCTGCTGAGTGTTCTGGGAAGGGCTCAGGTGCGGGCCAGTTCTGAGAGGCAGAGGTTGGGTTGTGGCTGGGTTGAGGCCTGGGGTTAACACCCAAGGGTCAATGCTAAGGGAAAAGGCTGGAGGCAGGATGAGCAATGGGGGAAAAGTCAGGGTCAGGAGTGGGTTTGGGAGGGGCTGAACTCTAAGGGGTGAGGCGAGAGCTTGGCTCAGCTGCACTGCATTGGAGCAGGGGACTGAGGAGAGAGGATGGGAGGGGCCCAGGCTGGACTGGGAGGGCATCCTAGGATCCAGCCTGGACTGGGAGGTGCTAAAGGAATTCAGTCTGTCATGGGAGATGTGAACACTTCACACTGATGAGCTTAATAGCAAAGACTGTGGCATGTAGGCAGCAAGCTCAGCAGCTCAGGCAAGGAGAGAGGGGACAAAGAGAAAGAGGGCAACTTAGTTACAAGCTGGGGCAACACTTGCAAGTTCCTTGAGGCCGGGTTTGGCCAATGGGCACTCTCATAAACAACCAGCTTCAGCCTATAGGAAGCCTGAAGCTAGCATTATGCCAGGCTTGGTATCAGCACCAGCATCCCATGCCATGGGTGTGTGCAGGGGTCTGTGCTACCTGGCTAACCCCTTGGCCTTTGTTCCCCTCAGGAAAGGAGGGGAATGTGTCCACACATGCTGGGACAAGTTTCAGGGTCTGGGGCATAACTCTGGGCATAATGTGCCTTCCCCACACCGACAGGAACCATCAAACAAAGGAGGCAGTAAAGCACTCACTGAGCTGCACCCAAGCAGGGGTGGGAGGCTGCTGTGTGCTAGCTGGTCAGGCTTGGGTGGCTGGCTGCTCTAGCTGCAGCAGGAGGGCAGGCAGCTCTGGAAGCTTCTTCCCAGGCTCCACAGATTGTCCTGGGGCTTTGCAAAGCAGCACTGGGACTGATAGCAACTTCTCACTGCCAGGGGACGGTTCCTGGGGCCTTGGCTCACTCAGTGTAGTAGGGTGAGAAAGTTCCCTCCCCCCACACACAAAGATAGAAAACCACAGCTAGCTCAGTCAGAAAAGCAGACGAAAGCTATATTTACAGGTATAAATGGAATGCAATGAATATGTACACAAATATACAATATTTACAATATATACAGAAATACACAGCAATGAACACAATGCAGAAAAGCCTTTTCCCTCCAGCCGGCCAGGGGGTTCCCTGAACCCCCCTCTCTCCCTCCCTACCTCCCCTTTTTCCCAAAAAAGGTTAGAGAGACAGAGAAAGGCAATTAAGGAAGAAAAATCCTGTTAGCTCAAAAGTGCATGCAAGAATTATTTTTCTTATCTGGTTATCTGTTAACTCAAGGCCGTTCCTGCTTCAGAAAGAGAGAAGCCGTCCAGCCCACAGGACAGAGAAGCACAGACTGCACCCAGCCTGAACCCAGACCAGACTGAACTAACAGAACCCAAACTTAAAATTGCATTCTACAATCTACCAATGAAATTAGTTTAGACTATCTTGGTTTTGTTCAAATATCAAAAACATTCAGCCAGAGTGTTCAGCAACTGTCTCTTTCTTAAAGGCACAGCCTCAACCGGTCACAATCCACCTCTTCTAAACAATTTCATTGGCTGTTCATACTGTCCATCCAATCTAAAGCAATAGCTACAATTTGCAAGTAAAGTTCATAGTCCATTCCGGCTATCCTCAGGTGTAGATGATGCAGAAGTCCAAGAAACAGGAAAAATGGAAAACAGTTTGTCTCTTCGCAGACAAAGGAAAGAAAAGGAAAATAAGGAAACAGGGACTCTCAGTTGACTCAGGGCTCTCAGTGTTCTCAGGGTTCGTGCACCGTGGATTCCTCATGGATTCTTCCTTTGGGCGCGATGTAGCTGTACAACACTCTGAAATTAAACTCTTTCAGCTAAAGTTAGATTTCTTTGTGGAATACACTGAATTTCACCATTCTCTTGCATTACCCAATAAGTGTGACCCGGACCTTCAGCTGAAACCACCCCTCGGACAGGTTTAGCCTCTCCTGAGGGAGAAAATACCCAAACAGTTTTACCTAACAGATTCTTTTCTCTAACAACAGGAACTCTATCACCTTCTACTTTCTGTAACAGATCTGAGTGTGCAGGTCCAGCTCGGTTCACTGAACCTCTACTATTTACCAGCCAGGTTGCTTGTGCTAAATGCTTTTCCCAGTTTTTCAAAGATCCACCCCCCATGGCTTTAAGAGTGGTCTTCAACAAACTGTTGTAGCGTTCAATCTTCCCTGCAGGTGGTGCATAGTAGGGAATGTGGAATATCCACTCAATGCCGTGCTCTTTGGCCCAGCTCTTTACAAGGTTGTTTTTGAAATGAGTTCCGTTGTCTGACTCAATCCTCTCTGGAGTTCCGTGTTTCCACAGGATTTGTCTCTCCAGACTGAGAATGGTGTTGCGTGCAGTTGCATGTGGAACTGGATAAGTTTCCAACCATCCAGTGTTTGCCTCTACCATAGTAAGAACATTCTGCTTACCAGAACGAGAACGTGGTAGAGTGATGTAGTCAATCTGCCAAGCTTCACCATACTTATACTGGGACCATCTGTCACCATACCATAAGGGCTTAATTCTTTTTGCCTGCTTAATAGCAGCACAAATGTCACAGTCATGGATGACTTGTGTGATAGCATCCATGGAAATGTCTATGGATCTGTCACGAGCCCACTGGTAGGTTGCATCTCTGCCTTGATGTCCTGAGGAATCGTGAGCCCACCGAGCTAAGAATATCTCACCTGGGTGTTTCCAGTCGAGATCAAGCTCAGAGTCCATGTCTACTTGAGAAACTCTTGCAGCTAGATCTGCCTGATGGTTGTGTTGCTGTTCCTCAGGAGCTTTGCTCTTAGGGATGTGAGCATCAATGTGTCTCACCTTCACTGGAATTCTCTCGATTCGATCAGCAATGTCCTGCCACAGCTCAGCTGCCCAAATAGGCTTTCCTTTTCTCTGCCAACCATTCTTCTTCCAGTTCTTTAGCCAACCCCACAGAGCATTGGCTACCATCCATGAGTCGGTGTAGAGATAAAGCTTTGGCCACCTCTCACGTTCAGCTACGTCGAGAGCTAGCTGGACAGCTTTTACCTCTGCGAACTGACTGGATTCTCCTTCTCCATCCTTTGCCTCTGCAACTCGGCGTGTTGGACTCCACACTGCAGACTTCCACCTTCGCTTGTTCCCGACAAGACGACAGGAACCGTCTGTGAACAAAGCATATTTCTTTTCCTCATCAGAAAGGTCATTTTAAGGAGGAGCTTCCTCAGCACGAGTTACTCTCTCCTCTGGAGGTTTAGTGCAGTTGGTACCTTCAGGCCAACTTGAGATCACCTCCACCAGACCAGGTCTTTCAAGGTTTCCCATTCGAGCTCTCTGTGTTATCAGAGCCATCCACTTAGACCAGGTGGAGTCTGTTGCATGATGTGGTGTGGAACCTTTGCCTTTGAACATCCAATTCAAAACTGGTAATCTGGGAGCTAAGAGAAGTTGTGATTCAGTTCCAATTACTTCAGAAGCTCCTTTTACTCCTTCATAGGCAGCTAGAATCTCTTTCTCTGTTGGAGTATAATTAGCCCCTGAACCTCTGTAACCTCGACTCCAGAAACCAAGAGGTCGTCCACGTGTCTCACCTGGAGCTCTTTGCCACAAGCACCAGGTTGGACCATTGTCACTTGCAGCCGTGTACAAAATGTTCTTCATGTCTGGACCATCTCGGACAGGTCCCAGACCCATTGCTTGAACCACCTCTTGCTTTATCTGGTCAAAAGCTGCTTGTTGTTCAGGTCCCCAGTGGAAATTGTTTCTCTTTCGAGTCACATCATACAGAGGTTTCGCAATCTGACTGTATCCAGGAATGTGCAGTCTCCACAATCCCACTATCCCCAAGAAACGTAGAGTTTCTTGCTTGTTCATGGGATTGGCCATGGTAGAGACTCTATTTACCACATCCACTGGAATGTGTCAGCGTCCATCCTGCCACCGCACTCCCAGAAACTGGATCTCTCTGGTAGGTCCTTTCACCTTGTCTTGCTTGATGGCAAAACCTGCATTCAGAAGAATGTCAATGACTTTGTTACCTTTCTCGAAGACTTCCTCAGCAGTTTTACCCCAGACGATGATATCATCGATGAACTGGATGTGTTCTGGAGCTCCACCTTTCTCCAGAGCATCGTGGATCACGGCATGACAGATGCTGGAGCTGTGGATCCAGCCCCTTGGCAATCTGTTGAAAGTGTACTGGATTCCTCTCCAGGTGAAAGCAAACTGAGGCCTGCATTCCTCTGCTATGGGAATAGAGAAGAAGGCATTAGCCATGTCTATGGTAGCATACCATTTGGCCTCTTTGGATTCCAGCTCATACTGGAGTTCCATCATGTCTGGTACTGCTGCACTCATAGGTGGAGTTACTTCATTCAGAGCTCGGTAGTCGACTGTCAGACGCCACTCTCCATTCTGCTTTCGCACAGGCCACACTGGACTGTTGAAAGGGGAATGAGTTTTGCTGATGACTTTCTGACTCTCCAACTGGCGAATGTGCCCCCTAGAAGTCTTTGACACCTCCCAGTAAAAGCTGACCCCATGGCCTGTCCCAGTAACACTGGGCCTTGTCCACACTCTGAAACCCTAATCTTGTCCCAGTACAGCCTGGGCCCTTCCTGTACAAACTGGATCCCTGCAGTCTGGGGCTCCCCAGGTCAAGAGAGACAGTGATCTGCTGGAGAGAGTCCAACAGAGGCTATGAGGATGAGGAAGGGACTTGAACATCTCTGCTGTGAAGATAGACTGAGAGCCCTGGGGCTGTTTAGTCTTGAGAGTAGAAGCCTGAGAGGGGATCTGATCAATGGCTATCAATATCAGAGGGGGGGTGTCACAGGAAGGTGCCAGGCTCTCGGCAGTGGTGCCCGGTGATAGGACAAGGAGCAATAGGTGCAAGATGGAACACAGCAAGTTCCACCTCAGCATGAGGAGACTCTTCTGTCCTGTGAGGGTGCTGGAGCCCTGGAACAGGCTGCCAGAGAGGTTGTGGAGTCTCCTCTGGAGACTTTCACACCTGCCTGGATGTGTTCCTGTGCGACCTGCCCTGGGTGATCCTGCTCTGGCAGTGGGGTTGGACTGGATGATCTCTGGAGGTCCCTTCCAACCCCTCATGTTCTGTGAGTTGGTGATTTAAACCCTCCCAGTACAGGCTGGGCCATATCCAACACCAACTGCATCTACCAGTAGATACTGGACCTTGTCCCAGTACAAATTGCATCCACTGGCTTCCTCCCAGTACTAAATAAGCTCCTTCCCACTACTAACTGGATTGCTTTAGCCTCCCTCAGTAGGGAGGGAGTCCCTACCAACACCCAGAATATTTAGTAGGGGCCACTGTGATTGAGGGCACATGTAGGCCTAGTATCCCATTACAGTGGCTAACATCAACCCTTGTGTGGATGGATCAGTGGCCCCTACCCAATGAAAAACACAGAGCCATCAAAGAACTGCTAAAGGAACAGCTGCAGCAAGCCCATTTAGAACCATCTCAGAGCCTGTGGAATACCCTGGTCTTGTAATTAAGAAAAAAATCAGGGAAGTGGAGGCTGCTTCAGGACTTGAGACAAGTGAATAATGTCCTGGAAAGTATGGGCTCTCCACAGCCTGCAATGCCCTCACCAGCAATGATCCCTGAAAAATGAGACATCTGTATTATTGATTTGAAGGATTGTTTCTTTATCATCCCACTGAATCCTGATGCTCCAAAATTTGCCTTCACAGTCCCTGTGACTAATAACAGTGCACACCTCATGTTCCCAGCACACCCCACTGCCCCACAGGCCAGGCCATAACTGAACCTGCCCATCACACTCTTCAAACTATGCTTGAAAAACAGAAAGGGGGGAATGTTGGGGGAGACACCACACAGCAGGCTGTAGAAAGCTGTCTGTACCCTGAACCATTTAACCATCTCTCAGAGTGGTATGAGCCCTGTCACAGTAACTCATCTCTTGTCATTGCAGTCTGTGAGCAATCCTTTGGCAAAAAAGACCCCAGTGTGGCTCTGCAATTTACAGACACCTGACTAGGAAGGCCCCTGGGATCTTGTGACCTGGGGCCATGGCTATGCTTGTGTTTCCAAAGGTGCCAGGGTCCAGCAGGTCTCTGCTTGTTGTGTTTGGCCTGCTCCAGAGCATGATCAATGGAAACAAGGCCCTCAGCCCACGTCAACTAACTCCATGGATAGCAAATCATTTGGACAGCACTGCTGCATGCATGAAATCAAACGTGGAGTTTAAATGCCTGACAAATTGTAACACACCAGTAAGGAGTTTTGAGAATCAGGACAAGCCTCAAGAATTAGATATTTCAGGGACCTTACAAGCAGAAAGCTGTGTGTACCTGCAGCAGAGAGCTGGAGCTGATACAGTCACACTCCCTTTGCCTTAGAGCCGTGCAGGATTAGCCTAACAGCTGAAGGAGATGATCATGGAGGTTTGTAGAACAAAGCTGAACACATAGCAGCCAGGATAATCTTGCTTCAAATGGCTGCAGCAAAGCAGCAGCTGAGCTAAGGGAACTGGCATCTTGGGCTGCAAAACAAGACAAGGAAACATCAAAAGTTGCTTGAATTAGCCACTGATGTGGAGAGTGTCAGCCATGGCAGCCTGCAAAATCCAGCTGCTGTTGGTTCTTTGT
This sequence comes from Colaptes auratus, assembly GCA_015227895.2. Lineage (NCBI taxonomy): Eukaryota > Metazoa > Chordata > Aves > Piciformes > Picidae > Colaptes > Colaptes auratus. Next base: position 22,519,792 of record JAAWVA010000030.1, read on the forward strand.
TATCAGCCCCCGGTCAGGGCTGGACAGAATGTGATGGTCTGTGCTGTACACACTGAAGTGATCATTCTAAACATAGACAGAAGAGTATTACAAACTGGGTTGTGAATATTGCTGATTGGATCACTCCTGGTGTTGGCAGTGCCCTGCTCATTCTCATGTCTGCAAAGGGCCCTGCAGCAGATAATGAGCCCTGGGCTAAAAGGAGGAATTGCAGATGAAGCAGGTGGCCATGGGCAGCTTTAACCTTGAACTAAGCAGAGCTCTGCCCTTGAATCAGGAATGTAAATGACTGCAAGGAAGATGATCTGTGAATAACAAAGGAAGAAACAGAGAGACCTCCCCAGGCTACCAAAAGGGGAGAGAGGTGCCTGGACACCAAGCCTAAACCAATCACTCAAGTACAAAGGGCAGAGGGACACAGAAAGGAAAAGATCTAAGCCATGATGTGTATTAATCAAGTGGCCTCTGCTGCTGGCTGGTGCTTGAGCACATCTTGGTGTCATCCTTTTTCCTGGCTGCCAACACTGCACAGCCTTAGCTGTTGAGTTTTTCCAGTTCTCTGAGTCACTTCTTCCTGTTGTTTGTTTGGAGAACCTTGAGTTCTCCCTTCTATCAGCTAGCCAGGAGAAGTTCTCCTCACCTTTCACTGCCTGTTCTGGAATCTCTTGGTGTTGTCACAAGACATTGGTTTGGTCACCAGCTGTGTTCAGACTTTTCCCTTCACCTTCTGTGGCAGTTCAGGCTGGGTGCCTTCTATTCCTGCCACATAAGCTACACCTCCTGTGTCCAGAGGGTCCAACCCACTAAGGTGGACAGAGGAAACAGCCTATTTCATACCCATAATATCCTGCATCCCATAAATCCATCTGCAAAGTCCTTCTCTTCCTCTCTCTTCCCTCTCTGCTCCCATGGGAGATGCTCCCTATTGGGTAATGGTGGGAGAGTATCTCATGGCCCAGGGCTCTGGCAAGGCTGAGAGGCCCAACAGGACCAAGGTCTTTGACCCTTTGGCTCTGGCAGTTGCCTCTGCCACCATGGCCTGTGAGGAGAAACTTGGCTTTGAGGCTTTGAGGTTCTTCTATTGCAAGGGCAGTGCTCAGGGCTTGGCCTTTCTGCTTCACACACCAAAGGCAAGTTTTTCTCCCCTCCACTTTGCCTTTGTCTCCCTGCAATCCTGGCCTCTAACAACCTGCTCTAAGGAGTCCCTGGGGAGCCTTTGGCAGTAACAAGCCTCAGGGAGGCCAATCAGTGCTTCAAGGGACTTTGGAGTTTTCTTCTGCCTTGGACTTCTTGAGAGGCTTCTTGGCAGTCCCTTGTCAGAGTCTCCTGGCAGTACCTAAGGATGATGTCATCAGCCCCAAATACTCCATGGGGCTCATTAAATACTGCTGAACCTCTCATTCTTGCCAAGGTTTCTGCAGATAATTGGAGAGGTTTTTATTGCACAAAGCATCTGATAAAAAGTATTTTTAAAGGTACCTTTCGTTCCTTTTCAGCAGGAATTGTCTCTTTGCAAGCAAACCACAGCAAAACCTGACAAGGTCTTACCCTGCTCACTGCTCATCCTCACTCCCCACTGCCCACAGCAGAGACCAGAGCCACAGGTGAGGGACAGGATCTGCCTTGCCAGGGGATGGGGGTCAGGGCTTGGCCCTTTGGATCAATGAAACCCCTCCAGGTTTGCTCAGCAGCAGAGCCACCTTGAGCTGCTTGTCCTGACCTCTCAGCACTGCCTCAGCTCTCTGCTCTCCCCACAGCCTGGAGATGCTTCAGGGCCTCCAGTGCTGCTTCCCTTGCATCCACTGTCTCCTTCTGCCCGAACCAGACCCTGGGGACCCTTTCCCAGCATGCTTCACTGGGACCCATTAACAATAAAAGAAACTTCAGAGTTTGAATCAGATTCTGACTTCTGGAGAGGTTTCATCAGCTTCCTCTCAGTCCCTGAGGTTTACAGGACACCAAAAGCCAACAAAGGAGTCAATAAAACAACCTTGGGCTGGTCCTCTGCTGCCCTATTGGGCCAGACTCCTGGGCTGGAAGGAACTGCTGGCAAGCAGGCAGTGCTGCAGGAGACAGCTCTGGCCAGGAGCAGCTCCTCTGCACAGCACAGCAAGGCTGAGGACACTGCCAGAGGATCTCAGGGAGATGAGGAAGGCAGAGAGAGCTTCAATCTGTCCAGCACTGAGAGGGTGACTGAGAGCTCACTAGAGGAGAAGTCACTGCAGTCCCTGACACAGTGAGGCTGTGGGGGCAGGACACTGCAGCTGTAGCTCCTGGAGGCATCTCCATCTCGGCTGCTGATTCTCAGCTGAAGGCTCCTGGAGTGTGCACACAGAAGGAGGACCAAAGCCCTTCAGTTCCATCCTGTGAGCAGCAGTAAGCAGAGCTGGGGAAGGAGAAGGCTTCACCCCCATCCCCTCTGCCTTTCTCTCTTCCCTTCACTCTCTCTGCAGCACTGCAGGCCTGCTCCCTGGTTCTCCACCTCTCCATGGGTGTGGTGGGTTTAGGCAATGCCTTTAAAATTGAGATGCAGGTTTTGAGCAGAAAAGTAGAAACAAAATAAATAGATCACTCTTGGGTGTGAAAAGGAAAAGAAAAGATTCTTCTAAACAAATTCATTGGATAAATCTCTGGAATCAGAGGAGCTGTACCATAACAATTCTCTCTCTTCTCTTCTGATCTCAGCTGTTTTGCTTTGCTGGGGAGAGATCACCTGCTTTGGCTGGCCTTGGCTAAACCTAACCCACTGCTTTTTTTCTCTCTCCACTCCTCCTTTCTCTCTTGGAACAGGGGGGTAGGGGTTAGAGACAGAGGAACAGCTTCCCTGGTCTCTGACCAAGGGGGTTTCATGTCATGTGCTAATTGTAAATACCTGTCTAATATTGTCCCTCCTGGATGTTCTGTACCTGTTCAGTGCATTCCATTGCAGAGTGTAGCTCTTGCTTGTCAATACAGCTTCATTTGCTTCGACCTGAGCTGCTCTGCAAAGCTAATGCTGGGGGAAATTTCAACCCAACAATGGGACTCTTGTTCCCTGGGATTGGGCTGTTGGTCACTTTCTGTTCTGACACCAGAGGAGTCTCCATGGCAATTCTGGGTCCCTGCTGCATTTGAAGCTGTGATGAACCATCCCTGGTTGGTAGTGATGGGACTGAGCTGATCCATTCCTCATGCAGGTCAGGGACAGGGGTTACAATGAGCCTCAGGGAAGTGTGCCCTAACTTGTCACTACCTTTCCCTCCTTGCACAGGTCTCCATGGCCAGAGGCAGCAGATGGCCAACAGCAGCTCCAGCAGCCACTTCCTCCTCCTGCCATTCCCAGGCACAAGGCAGCTGCAGCTGCTGCACTTCTGCCTCTTCCTGGCCATCTACCTGGCTGCCCTGCTGGGCAATGGCCTCATCATCACCACCATAGCCTGGGACCACCACCTCCACACCCCCATGTACTTCTTCCTCCTCAACCTTGCACTCCTTGACCTGGGTGCCATCTCCACCACAGTCCCCAGGTCCATGGCCAATTTCCTGAGGGACACCAGGGACATCTCCTATGCAGGATGTGTTCTCCAGCTCTTCTTTTTTGTATTCCTAATTGATGCAGAGTATTTTCTCCTCACCACCATGTCCTACGATCGCTACATTGCCATCTGCAGACCCCTGCACTATGAGACCCTCCTGGGCAGCAGAGTTTGTCTCCGCCTGGCAGCAGCTGTCTGGGGCTGTGGCTTTCTCTATGCTCTGCTGCACACAGCCAATACATTTTCCCTGCCCCTCTGCCAGGGCAATGCTGTGGAGCAGTTCTTCTGTGAAATCCCCCAGATCCTCAAGCTCTCCTGCTCCACATCCTACCTCAGGGAACTTTGGCTTATTGTGGCCAGTGTCTGTTTTAGTTTTCTCTGTTTTGTGTTGATTGTGGTGTCCTATGTGCAGATCTTCAGGGCAGTGCTGAGGATCCCCTCTCAGCAGGGACGCCACAAAGCCTTTGCCACCTGCCTCCCTCACCTGGCTGTGGTCTCACTCTTTCTCAGCACTGCCTGCTTTGACTACCTGAAACCCTCCACCATCTCCTCCCCATCCCTGGATGTGGTGGTGTCAGTTCTGTATTCAGTGGTGCCTCCAGCAGTCAACCCTCTCATCTACAGCCTGAGGAACCAGGAGCTCAAGGCTGCCCTGAGCAAACTGATCCCTGGATGCACTCAGAAGCAATAAACTCTTTCTCTTCTCCTGCATAGCAGTTCTGATGTCACTCAGTGCAGGCCCAGCCTGGCTGCTGGAGTTCTGGCTGCTGCTGGTGCTATTCCCCTTGGGAGAATGTTGTTCCCACACAAATGTCTTTTTTCAGACCATTTCTGGTTCAGTGTTGTCCTGTCTGCTGTGACCCAGAGGCTGCAGACACCAGGATCTTTGCTCCCTGGTTGTTCAACACAATAAAGGACCCTGCAGGGAGTTGTTTCTCTGAGTTCCTTCCTCCAAGGCTTCTGTGGAGCTGCAGGGCAGTGCCTGTGTGCAGAGGTGGAGGGGCAGAGTCCCAGCACAGCAGCAGTGCCAGGCAGCCCCACAGCTTGGCCTGTCCTCAGCTGCTCTTTCTGCCCTTCCACCCTCTCTTGCTGAGCCTCTGTGCTGGGGCAAGGCCTGTGTGCTCTGGCAGCTTGGGCATTCTGTGGCAGTGCTGGGACTGCAGGCAGGGAGAGTCCAGAGCTGCTTGTGGGACAGAGCTGTGGGACAGAGCAGCACTGCCATCAGAACAGGAGGTCTCCTCATGCCTTCATACCCCAACCCCCTCCCATTACAGACTGCACCTACTCAGAGTCCAAACTGGACACCCTGACCCCCTTCCAGTGTAGACTTAGTCCAAACATCATTCCGTTAACCCCTCCCAGTACAGATGTGGCCTCATCCCAGTACGAACTGGATCCTACTGTCCTCTAGCAGTGCAGCCTGGGTCCCATCCCAGCATGGAATGTTATGCGCTGGCTCCCTTCCCAGTACCATCTGCATCCCTCCCAGTACCAACTGCACACCCTCATGCCCTCCCAGTACAGTCTGGGCTCTGCCCCAGTCCAAACAGGATTGCTTTCATCCATGCAAGTACACATTAGGCCTTGTCCCAATAAAATCTGGATCCCCTTATGCCCTCCCAGAACAGCCTGGACCCTGTCCTAGTACAAGCTGCATTCCCTGACCACATTCTAGGACACTCTGGGCCCTGCACAGCATAATTTGGGATCCTTTTAACCCTTCCCAGTACAGACCTGCTCACATCTCAGTACAAACTGCATCTCCTGAACCCCTCCCAGCTCAGATGTGCTCTTATCCCAGGACAAACTGCATCACTTTGCCATCTCCCATACAGTTTCCTGTGTCAGTACAAAGTGCATCCCTTGGACCCCTTCCCAGTCCCAGCTGCACCCAGCACAGCACAAAGTGGATATCCTGATCCCAGTGCAGCTGTGGCCTAATCCTGGTACAAATGGGATCCCATTGCCCTCTCCCAGCACAGTCTGAGTCTCATCCCAATACAAACTGCAACTCCTGACTCCCTCCAATATACAGTAGGCCCTGTCCAAGTACCAACTGTTGCCCTGATCCCATCCCAGTAAAGTCCAGCACCTGTCCTGGAGGAAATGGATCCAATGGCATCACCCAGTACAGACTGGGGACCATCCCAGTGCCAACTGCATCTCCTGATCTCCTCCCAGTACAGACAGGGTCTCATCCCACAGCAAAGTTGAAGCCCTGGCCCCCTCCCAGTTCTAGCTGCTTCCCTCCCAGTGCAGACCAGAGATCAGGACTCCTTCCCAGTACAGACTGTGCCTGATCCCAGGAAAAACTGCAATACCTGAACCCTTTCCAGGACCAGATTGGAACCAATCCCAGTACAAACTCTATCCCTTTACCCCCTCCCAGGGAGACTGGGCCCCATCCCAGTACAACCGGAGTCCCCTGGACACATTCCAATACAGTCTGGGTCTCATCCCAGTACATACTGGGTTCCTTTAACCCCTCCCACCACAGGCTGGGCCCTGTCACAGTCACAACTCCATACCCTAAGCACACCAGAGTCCGGTCTGGGCCATGTTCCATTTCAAACTGGCTCCCATTAACATCTCCAAGTACAGCCCAGGCCTTGTCCCAGGAAAAACTGATTCCACTCATCCCATCCTGTGCTGTTTGATATTTTTATCAGTGCTATAGACAGAGGGATGGAGACACCATCAGCAAGTGTGCAGATGGCACCAAGCTGAGTGGTGCTGTTGAGATGCCAGAGGGACAGGATGGCATCCAGAGGGCCCTGGGCAAGCTGGAGAGGTGGTGCCCAGGTGACCCTCATGAGGTTCAGCAGCAGCAAGAGCAGGGACCTGCAGCTGGGCTGGAGCAATCCTCACTAGCAATACAGGCTGGGGGAGGAGGAGATAGAAAGCAGCCCTGAGGAAAAGGACTTGGGGGTGGTGGTGGGGGAGAAGCTGGCCAGGAGCAGGCAGTGTGAGCTTGTAGCTCTGAAGGCCAATGGCAGCCTGGGCTGCATCCAAAGCAACATGGCCAGAGATGGAGAGAGAGGATCCTGGCACTTATTCTGTTCTGATGAGACCTCCCCTGGAGTACTGCATCCAGCTCTGAAGTCTCAACATGGGAAGGACATGGAGCTGATGGAGATGGTCCAGAGGAGGGACACAGAAATGGTCAGGGGCTTGGAGCAGCTCTGCTATGGGGACAGGCTGAGGGAGCTGGGGTTGATCAGAATGAAGAAGAGAAGGCTCTGGGGAGACCTAATAACTGCTTTCCAATGCCTGAAGTGTACTGGATGGAGAGAGACTGTTTGCAAAGTCCTGCAGCGACAGGACCAGGGCAATGACTGTGGATGTGAGGAAGAAGTTCTGCACCATGAAGGTGATGAGACACTGCCACAGGTTGCCCAATGAGATGTTTGAGGCCTGCAGATATTCAAAGTGAGGCTGCACAGGGCTGTGGGAAACCTGATCTAGTTATGGATGTCCCTTTCTGTCTGCAGGGGGTTGGACTGGATGACCTTTGGAGGCCCCTTCCAACCCAGACCTTTCTATGATTCTACCTCCCAGTAAGAGCTGAGCCCATGGCCTCTCCCAGTAACACTGGGCCTTGTCCCAGAACACTCTGAAAGCCTAATCCTGTCCCAGTACAGGCTGGGCCCTTCCTGTCCAAACTGGATCCCTTCAGTTTGGGGCTCCCCAGGTCAAGAGAGACAGAGATCTGCTGGAGAGAGTCCAAGAGAGGCTAGGAGAATGAGGGAGGGACTTGAACATCTCTGTGGCCAAGCCATTATCCATTATTGACCTGGAGTCCTGGCTCACTGGGGAGGTCCCAAGGTATTGGAGAGGAGCAAATGTGACACCCAGCTGCAAGAAAGGAAGAAAGGAAGATCCAGGAAACTATAGAGCTGGCAGTGAGAGCTGGGTAACAGGGCAGGGGAGGGAGCAGAACATCTCCAGCACCATTACATGACCTGGAGAGGACAAGCAGGGGATCAGGCCCAGGCAACATGGGTTTAGGAAGGGCAGGTCCTGTCTGACCCACCTGATCTCCTTCTCTGACAGGATGAGTGACTGTTGGATGAGGGCAAGGCTGTGGCTATTGTCTGCCTAGACTTTCCAAAAGCCTTTGGCACTGCTCCCCACAGAATTCTCCTGGACAAGGTGGCTGCACCTGGCTTGGATGAGCAATGCTCTGCTGGATACAGCCCTGGCTGGGTGAAAGGGCCCAAAGAGTGGCGCTCAGTGGAGTTCAATCCAGTTGATGACCTTGATGAAGACACAGAGTGTGTCAACAGTGAGTCAGCAGATGACACTAAGTGAGGTGGCAGAGTTGATCTGCATGAGGGGAGGGAGGCTGTGCAGAGGGACTTGGATAGATTGGATCCATGGCCAATGTTCCCAGAAGGAACTTCAAGAAGGCCAAGTGCCAGGTCCTGCACTTGGGGCACAACAACCCCAAGCAATGCTCCAGAGGTGGTGTGGCTGGAGAGCTGTCTGGCAGAAAGGGACCTGGGGGTGCTGATGGAGAAGCAGCTGAATAGGAGGCAGCAGTGTGCCCAGGTGGACAAGAAAGCCAAAGGCATCCTGGCTGGGATCAGCAATGCTGTGTCCAGCAGGAACAGGGAGGTATACACTGGACAATAGGAAAAAAATTATCCCATCCAGAGTGTTCAGGGAGTGGAATGTGCTGCCCAGGGAGGGTGGTGGAGTCACCAAGCCTGGAGGAGTTTCAAGGCGGTTTGGATGTGGTGCTTGGGGATATGGCTTAGGGGTGACCCTTTGTGACCGGTTGATGCTATGCCTTTAAGAAAGAGACAGTTGCTGAACACTCTGGCTGAATGTTTTTGATATTTGAACAAAAACAAGATAGTCTAAACTAATTTCATTGGTGCTTGTGGGGTGCAGTTTGGAGTTTGGGTTCTGTTGGTTCAGTCTGTGTCTGGTCTGGGTTCAGGCTGGGTGCAGTCTGTGCTTCTCTCTTTCTGAAGCAGGAACGGCCTTGAGTTAACAGCTAACCAGATAAGAACACTAATTCTTGCATGCACTTTCTGAGCTAACAGCATTTTCCTTCCTTAATTGCCTTTCTCTCTCTCTCTAACCCTTTTTGGGAAAAAGGGGAGGTGGGGAGGGAGAGAGGGGGGTTCAGGGAACCCCCCTGGCCGGCTGGAGGGAAAAGGTTTTTCTGCATTGTGTTCATTGTTGTATTTTTCCTGTATATATTGTAAATATTGTATATTTGTGTATATATTCATTGCATTCCATTTATGCCTGTAAATAGAGCTTTCATCTGCTTTTCCGACTGAGCTAGCTGTGGTTTCTTTCCCTGTGTGTGGGGAGGGAACTTTCTCACCCCACCACATATTTTCAATTGGCGGCCCAACGCGCGGCTTGTGGATAGTTGCTGTCCAGAAGCAGAGCAAAAGTTGCTTGATTTATTGTCTGCTCAGGTCGGAGTTGCAAAGATGAAAGTGTTTTGGATTTTAGAGCGTCTGTTTTTTTCAATTTTCGGGGGTCCTTGTCTATAAGCATGTCCTAGGATTGATTTTCGATCGCTTAAGCAGATACTTGATGTATAAATTGTATTTATGGTTTAAGTATAAGATTCAGCTTCTCTATGACCGGTGCCTGGGATTCTTTTGGCTTAATAGATACGGGAATGTGACCTCGACTACTCTGCCCATAGAGATAAAGGAGTTTAAGATCCCAGTAGGTGAAAGAGTAGTTTTAAGTGATGGCTGGGATCCGAAGGTGATTTATTTTATGTGTGCAATCCTGCTGTTGGTGATAAGCAATGCGTACTTGTTTTATGCTCTGTACCGGGAGAAGAAAGTTTCTAAGACCTGTTTTGTAATTAGGCGTAGACCCAAGAGGAGAAAGAACAGCTCTAACTCGACCCCAGAAATATCTAGTGATGAGGAGAATAGAGGATCTGTATCAGTTAAAGATAAAGCTAAAAATTCCATCGGAAAGGCTGCTCTGAACGGTGCTGTTGGTGGTTCTGGCAATCAGCCAGCGGCAGCGGCAGCGCCTAACATGGTGGCTCCCCCGTCCTCGGCAGCCATTAATGCGGCAAAGCCAGTTCCTCCTTCTTCTTCGGCAGGACCGGAAGTGTCCTCCACAGCAGCTGATCCGTCTCAAAACCTGTCAGCTTCTGTTAAGCCAGCTGTAAATTCAAACACAGCTCCAGTTAAGCAGGTAGCTGTTTTAAAGACGAGAGGTGGAAAGACCAAAGCTGATTCAGATGCTGATGCTGGTGAGGGACCTTCTGCTTTAAGAGACCCTGCTGAGGAGGAGGAGAAGATTTGTCTTAGAGATATAGCTGAGTTATTGAGAACATCACTGGATGGAAATGCAGGGCAAATTGCTGATAGCAGGACAACAAGAGGTGGTACTCCTGACCTTAAAGAGATTCTTAGGAGAGTGACAATGAGATTAATGGGACAACAAGTTCAGGAAGAGGAGGAAGAGGAGGAGTCAGATGACATTCTTGACTGTTCTTCACCAAGGGAAGAGATAAGGAATGTGCGTAAAGATTATATCAGAGCAGATAAGGAGCCAATCCTAGCTTGGCTTGGTAGATGCTACGATACAGGTGCTCCAGCTCTAATGGTTGGAGACAAGTCAGCAGCTCAACTAGGAACTCTCTCAAAGGACAATGGAATAGATAGACATCTAGGCAGGACTCTCGGTAAGGTCACTCTGTGGATACGCCTTTTAATGGCAACCCTCATGAGATATCCTTCCCGAGATGATCTCCCATGGAATCCTAAGCCCTGGACTACCATAGAGGAAGGAATTAAGCGTCTGAGAGAATTTGCTGTTAGAGAGGTACTCTATGGTGACCATGAGACTCTGAATCCTGATGAAATTCCTGTAGGAACTGGTCTTGCTAAAAAGCTCATCAAACTTGCTCCTCCTAATTATGCAAATATTCTGGCAAGCAGGATTGTGGCAAGAAACTATGGCGGAGCTTCTCCTATGGTTGGCCAATTCACTGATCAGATGAGACAATTGGAGGATAGCATGACACGTGTTTCTTTGGTTTCAGCCATTGAAACTCTGTCTGGAAAAATTGAGAATTGCATGAAAGAGCTGAAGGATGAATTTAAAAATACCATCTCCCAATTGACACAAGGAAATAATTCCAATTCTTCCTCCAGATGGATACAGGTTTCCTCTGTGAGGAATAGGCGTCCTCCAAGGATGTCATTCCAAAACAGGGCATTCCAAAACAGATCCAACCAAAACAGACGACCAAGGCAGTCACGTGGAAGTATTTGGATAACTCTGCGTGATCAGTTTGGTGAGAACATGAACAGATGGGATGGGCAACCAACTGCTAATCTCTTCAGGAGACTGAGAGAACTGCAAAGTGGCAGAACCCGAGGTAGCAATACCAGAAGGGTAGCTGTTACTTCTGCAGTCCCCCAGGACAACTCTAGTAGCTCCAACAGTGGCTCCAATTCTAACACTGCACACTGTGCTCATTGCACATGTGGGCATGTTCCCCATAACTAGGGGTGCCCTGCCTCCCGCCAGGGGGAGGAGAGGGGTAACAGAGATAACAGAATCTATTGGGATGTGTCCATCCAGTGGCCTGGCACTTCACAAGTTCAGAAGTACAGGGCCTTGGTTGACACAGGGGCTCAGTGCACCATAATGCCATCAAATTATCAGGATCAGAAGCTATAACTATTCTGGAGTCACTGGTGGATCTCAAGAGTTAACCAAGGTGGAGGTTGATATAAGTTTAACTGGTAAACAGTGGAGGAAGCATACAGTTGTGACCGGACCTGACGCACCTTGTATTCTGGGAATTGATTTTCTGAAAGAAGGGCGTTTCAAAGACCCTAGAGGTTACAAATGGGCTTTTAGAGTAGCATCTGTAGAAATTGATGGACAGAAACTGAAGCTGTCTGTTAGACCTGAGCTTTCTGATGAATCTGCAGTTGTGGGACAACACAAGATTGAGGACATTAAATTGCCAGTTGCTTCTCAGACTGTGCATCACAGACAATACAGAACCAACCCTGACTCTTTGTTGCCCATTCAGAATCTGATTCGTCAGTTGGAGAGTCAGAAAGTCATCAGCAAAACTCATCCCCTTTCAACAGTCCAGTGTGGCCTGTGCGAAAGCAGAATGGAGACTGGCGTCTGACAGTCGACTACCGAGCCCTGAATGAAGTAACTCCACCTATGAGTGCAGCAGTACCAGACATGATGGAACTCCAGGATGAGCTGGAATCCAAAGAGGCCAAATGGTATGCTACCATAGACATTGCTAATGCCTTCTTCTCTATTCCCATAGCAGAGGAATGCAGGCCTCAGTTTGCTTTCACCTGGAGAGGAATCCAGTACACTTTCAACAGATTGCCGATGGCTGGATCCACAGCTCCAGCATCTGTCATGCGGTGATCCACAATGCTCTGGAGAAAGGTGGTGCTCCAGAACACATCCAGTTCATCGACGATATCATCGTCTGGGGTAAAACTGCTGAGGAAGTCTTCGAGAAAGGTAACAAGTCATTGACATTCTTCTGAATGCAGGTTTTGCCATCAAGCGAGACAAGGTGAAAGGACCTACCAGAGAGATCCAGTTTCTGGGAGTGCGGTGGCAGGATGGACGCCGACACATTCCAGTGGATGTGGTAAATAGAGTCTCTACCATGGCCAATCCCATGAACAAGCAAGAAACTCTACGTTTCTTGGGGAGAGTGGGATTGTGGAGACTGCACATTCCTGGATACAGTCAGATTGTGAAACCTCTGTATGATGTGACTCGAAAGAGAAACAATTTCCACTGGGGACCTGAACAACAAGCAGCCTTTGACCAGATAAAGCAAGAGGTGGTTCAAGCAATGAGTCTGGGACCTGTCCGAGATGGTCCAGACATTAAGAACATTTTGTACATGGCTGCAAGTGACAATGGTCCAACCTGGTGCTTGTGGCAAAGAGCTCCAGGTGAGACACGTGGACAACCTCTTGGTTTTTGGAGTCGAGGTTACAGAGGTTCAGAGGCTAATTATACTCCAACAGAGAAAGAGATTCTAGCTGCCTATGAAGGAGTAAAAGCAGCTTCCGAAGTGATTGGAACTGAATCACAACTTCTCTTAGCTCCCAGATTACCAGTCTTGAATTGGATGTTCAAAGGCAAAGGTTCCACACCACATCATGCAACAGATTCCACCTGGTCTAAGTGGATGGCTCTGATAACACAGAGAGCTCACATGGGAAATCTTGAAAGACCTGGTCTGGTGGAGGTGATCTCAAGTTGGCCTGAAGGTACCAACTGTACTAAACCTCCAGAGGAGAGTAACTCGTGCTGAGGAAGCTCCTCCTTACAATGACCTTTCTGATGATGAAAAGAAGTATGCTTTGTTCACAGACGGTTCCTGTCGGCTGGTCGGGAACAAGCGAAGGTGGAAGTCTGCAGTGTGGAGTCCAACACGCCGAGTTGCAGAGGCAAAGGATGAGAAGGAGAATCCAGTCAGTTCGCAGAGGTAAAAGCTGTCCAGCTAGCTCTCGACGTAGCTGAACGTGAGAGGTGGCCAAAGCTTTATCTCTACACCGACTCATGGATGGTAGCCAATGCTCTGTGGGGTTGGCTAAAGGACTGGAAGAAGAGTGGTTGGCAGAGAAAAGGAAACCGATTTGGGCAGCTGAGCTGTGGCAGGACATTGCTGATCGAATCGAGAGAATTCCAGTGAAGGTGAGACACATTGATGCTCACATCCCTAAGAGCAAAGCTACTGAGGAACAGCAACACAACCATCAGGCAGATCTAGCTGCAAGAGTTCTCAAGTAGACATGGACTCTGAGCTTGATCTCGACTGGAAACACCGAGGTGAGATATTCTTAGCTCGGTGGGCTCATGATTCCTCAGGACATCAAGGCAGAGATGCAACCTACCAGTGGGCACGTGACAGATCCATAGACATTTCCATGGATGCTATCACACAAGTCATCCATGACTGTGACATTTGTGCTGCTATTAAGCAGGCAAAGCGACTTAAGCCCTTATGGTATGGTGACAGATGGTCCAAGTACAAGTATGGTGAAGCTTGGCAGATTGACTACATCACTCTACCACTTCTCGTTCTGGTAAGCAGTATGTGCTTACTATGGTAGAAGCAAACACTGGCTGGTTGGAAACTTATCCAGTTCCACATGCAACTGCACACAACACCATTCTTGGTCTGGAGAGACAAATCCTGTGGAGACACGGAACTCCAGAGAGGATTGAGTCCGACAACGGAACTCATTTCAAAACAACCTTGTAAAGAGCTGGGCCAAAGAGCACGGCATTGAGTGGATATTCCACATCCCCTACTATGCACCAGCTGCAGGGAAGATTGAACACTACAACGGTTTGCTGAAGACCACTCTTAAAGCCATGGGGGGTGGATCTTTGAAAAACTGGGAAAAGCATTTAGCACAAGCAACCTGGCTGGTAAATAGTAGAGGTTCAGTGAACCGAGCTGGACCGGCACACTCAGATCTGCTCCAGAAAGTAGAAGGTGATAGAGTTTCCTGTTGTTAGAGAAAGAATCTGTTAGTCAAACTGTTTGGGTATTTTCTCCCTCAGGAGAGGCTAAACCTGTCCGAGGGGTGGTTTCAGCTGAAGGTCCGGGTCACACTTATTGGGTAATGCAAGAGAATGGTGAAATTCAGTGTATTCCACAAAGAAATCTAACTTTAGCTGAAAGAGTTTAATTTCAGAGTGTTGTACAGCTACATCGCGCCCAAAGGAAGAATCCATGAGGAATCCATGGTGCACGAACCCTGAGAACCCTGAGAGCCCTGAGTCAACTGAGAGTCCCTGCTTCCCTGTTTCCCTGTTTCCCTTTTCTTGGCTTGGTCTGCGAAGAGACAAACTGTTTTCCATTTTTCTTGTTTCTTGGACTTCTGAATCATCTACACCTGAGGAGAGCCGGAATGGACTATGAACTTTACTTACAAATTGTAGATATTGTTTTAGATTGGATGGACAGTATGAACAGCCAATGAAATTGTTAGAAGAGGTGGATTGTGAGCGGTTTAGGCTGTGCCTTTAAGAAAGAGACAGTTGCTGAACACTCTGGCTGAATGTTTTTGATATTTGAACAAAAACAAGATAGTCTAAACTAATTTCATTGTTGGATTGGTGGAGTGCAGCTTTGGGTTTGGGTTCTGTCAGTTCAGAGTGTGTTCAGGCTGGGTTCAGTCTGTACTTTTTTTCCTCTGTTCATGCAGGCCTGTTTCTCTCTCTGAAGCAACAGCTTTGCCGGACAGAAGCGACCTTGAATTAACAGAGCTAACCAGATAAGAAAACTAATTCTTGCATTCGCTTTGAGCTAACAGAATTTTTCTCCTTCATTGCCTTTCAATCTCTCTCTAACGCTTTTTGGGAAAAAAGGGAGGTAGGGAGGGAGAGTGGGGGGTTCAGGGAACCCCCCTGGCTGGCTGGAGGGAAAAAGCTTTTCTGCATTGTGTTCATTGCTGATTATTTCTGTATATATTATAAATATTTTATATTTGTGTACATATTCATTGCATTCCATTTATGCCTGTAAATAGATCTTTCATCTGCTTTTCCGACTGAGTTAGCTGTGGTTTCTTTGTGTGTGTGTGTGGAACTTTCTCACCCTACCACAAGTGGTCCCAACTCTGAGCCCTGAGGAACACCAGTTGTGCCCTGCCACCAGCTGGATTCAACTCCACTGACCACCACTCTTTGGACCCTGTCACCCAGCCAGGGCTGTATCCAGCAGAGCAGAGAGGGTTTCAGGAGATGCACTTTGTACTGGGATGAGACTCAGAGGGCACTGGGATATGGCAATGGGATCCCATTTTTACAGGATCAGGACAGACCTGCACTGGGATCAGGATATCCACTTTGTGCTGTGCTGGGTGCAGCTGGGATGGGAAGGAGTTCAAGGGATGAACTTTGTACTGGCACAGGACATGGGAGATAGCAAAGCGATGCGGTTTGTACTGGGATAAGAGCTGGGAAGGGTTGAGGAGATGCAGTTTGTACTGAGAAGTGGCCAGGTCTGTACAGGGAGGGATTAAAAGGATCCAGATTGTACTGTGTGGGGACCAGAATGTACTGGAATGGACCAGAGAATGCAGCTTGTACTGGAAAGGGGAAGGGATAAAGGTATCCAGTATATATTGAGACAAGCCTAATGTGTATATGGAGGGATTAAAAGATCCTGTTTGGACTGGACAGGGCCCAGGCTGTACTGGGAGGACATGAGGGTGTGCAGTTGGTACTGGATGGATGCATTCAGCACTGGGAAGGGAGCCAGGAATACATTCTGGGCTGGGCTGTGACCCAGGCTGCAGTGTGAGAGGACAGTATGATCCAGTTTGTACTGAGAAGAGGCAACATCTGTACTGTGAGGGTTAAAGGAAGCATGTTTGGACTGAGACTATAATGGAAGGGGGTCAGGGTATCCAATATGAAAGCTGAGTAGGTGCAGTCTGTAATGGGAGGGGTTAGGGCATGAAGGCATGGGAGACCTCCTGTTCTGATGGCAGTGCTGCTCTGCAGCACAGCTCTGTCCCACAAGCAGCCCTGGACTCTCCCTGCCTGCAGTCCCAGCACTGCCACCCAGCAGCACAGTGCCCAAGCTGCCAGAGCACTCAGGCCTTGCCCAGCACAGAGGCTCAGCAGGAGGGTGGAAGGGCAGAAAGAGCAGCTGAGGACAGCCCAAGCTGTGGGGCTGCCTGGCACTGCTGCTGTGCTGGGACTCTGCCCCTCCACCTCTGCACACAGGCACTGCCCTGCACATCCACAGAATCCTTGGAGGAAGGAACTCAGAGAAACAAGTTCCCTGCAGGCTCCTTTATGTTTGAACACCCAGGGACCAGCTCCTCATGTCTGCAGCCTCAGGTCACAGCAGACAGGACAACACTGAACCAGAAATGGTCTGAAGAAAGACATTTGTGTGGGAACAAACATTCTCCCAAGGGAACAGCCCCAGCAGCATCCAGAACTCCAGCAGCCAGGCTGGGCCTGCATTGAGTGACATCAGAACTGCTCTGCAGGAGAAGACAAAGAGTTTATTGCTTCTGAAGGCATCCAGGGATCAGTTTGCTCAGGGCAGCCTTGAGCTCCTGGTTCCTCAGGCTGTAGATGAGAGGGTTCACTGCTGGAGGTACCACTGAGTACAGAACTGACACCACCAGATTCAGTGATGGGATGGAGATGGAGGAAGGTTTCAGGTGGGCAAATATGGCAGTGGTGACAAACAAGGAGACCACAGCCAGGTGAGGGAGGCAGGTGGCAAAGGCTTTGTGGCGTCCCTGCTGAGAGGGGATCCTCAGCACTGCCCTGAAGATCTGCACATAGGACACCACAATCAACACAAAACAGACAAATGATAAACAGACACTGGCCACAATAAACCAAAGCTCCCTGAGGTAGGAGGTGCAGCAGGAGAGCTTGAGGATCTGGGGGATTTCACAGAAGAACTGGTACAAAGCATTGCCTTGACAGAGGGGCAGAGAAAATGTATTGGCTGTGTGCAGCAGAGCATAAAGAAAGCCACAGCCCCAGACAGCTGCTGCCATGTGGACACAAACTCTGCTGCTCAGGAGGGTCTCATAGTGCAAGGGTCTGCAGATGGCAACATAGCGATCGTAGGACATGGTGGTGAGGAGAAAATACTCTGCTGACATGAAAAAGAAAAAGAAAAATAGCTGAGCAGCACATCCCAAGTAGGATATCACTGGTGTCCCTCAGGGAATTGTCCATGGATTTTGGCACAGTGGTGGAGATGGCACCCAGGTCAGTGAGGGCGAGGTTGAGGAGGAAGAAGTACATGGGGGTGTGGAGGTGGTGGTCCCAGGCTATGGTGGTGATGATGAGGCCATTGCCCAGCAGGGCAGCCAGGTAGATGGCCAGGAAGAGGCAGAAGTGCAGGAGCTGCAGCTGCCTTGTGCCTGGCAATGGCAGGAGGAGGAAGTGGGTGATAGAGCTGCTGTTGGCCATCTGCTGCCTGTGGCCATGGAGACCTGTGCAAGGAGGGAAAGGCAGTGATATGTTAGGGCACACTTCTCTCAACTTCATTGTAACCCCCTGTCCCTGAGCTGCATGAGGAATGGATCAGCTCAGTCCCATCACTACCAACCCATGGCAGAGTTCATTACAGCTTCAAATGCAGCAGGGACCCAGAATTGCCATGAAGATTCCTCTGGTGTCAGAACAGAAAGTGACCAACAGCCCAATCCCAGGGAACAAGAGTCCCATTGTGGTGGGTTGAAATTTCCCAAAGCATTAGCTTTGCCAAAAACAGCTCAGTCAGAAGCAAATGAAGCTGTACTGACAAGCAAGAGCTGCAGTCTGCAATGGAATGCAATGAACAGGTACAAAACATCCAGGAGTGACAATATTAGACAGGTATTTACAATTAGTTAACAACCGGAAACCCCCTGATCAGAAACCAGGGAAGTTGTTCCACTGCCCCTAACCTCTAACCCCTGTTCCAAGAGAGAAAGGAGGAGTGGAGAGAGAAAAAAAGCAGTGGGTTAGACTTAGCCAAGGCAGCCAAAGCAGGTGATCTATCTCAGCAAAGCAAAACAGCTGAGATCAGAAGAGGAAGGGAATTGTTATGGTACAGCTCCTTTGATTCCAGATATTTATCCAATGAATTTGCTTAGAAGATCTTTTCCTTTCACACCCAAGAGTGACCTATTTATTTTGTTCTCTTTTCTGCTAAAAATCTTAACAAATTTAAAAGGCATTGCCTAAAACCACCACCACCATGGGGAGGTGGAGAATACATAATACAATAATACATAAGACAATACAAGGTGGAAGAGAAACAGGGAGCAGGCTGCAGCTACAGAGAGATGAAGGGAAGAGAGAAAGGCAGAGGGGCTGGGGGTGAAGGCTTCTCCTTCCCAGCTCTGCTCACTGCTGCTCACAGGATGGAGCTGAAAGGGTTGGGTCCCCCTTCTGTGTGCACACTCCAGGAGCCTCAGCTGAGCATCAGCTGCTGAGATGGAGATGCCTCCAGGAGCTACAGCTGCAGGTCCTGCACCCACAGCCTCACTGGTCAGGGACTGCAGTGACTTCTTCCAGTGAGCTCTCAGTCATCTCCAGCCTAGACAGCTTCAAGCTCTCTCTGCCTTCCTCATCTCGTGAGATCCTCTGGCAGTGTCCCAGCCCTGCTGAGCTGTCAGAGGAGAGGCTCCTGGCCAGAGAGTCTCTGCAGCGCTGCCTGCTGCCAGCAGCTCTTCCAGCACAGGAGCTCTGGCCCAATACGGCAGCAGAGGACCAGCCCAAGGTGTTTTAATAACTCCTCTGTGGCTTTTGTTGCCCTGTAACCTCAGGGACGGAGAGGAAGCTGATGAAACCTCTCCAGACGTCAAAGTCAGATTCAAACTCTGAAGTTTCTTCTACTCTTAATGGGCCCAGTGAAGCATACTGGGGAAAGGGTCCCCAGGGGTGGTTAGACCAGGAGACAGTGGCTGCAAGGGAAAGCATCAATGGAGGCACTGAAGCATCTCCAGGCTGTGGTGGAGTGCAGAGAAATGAGGCAGGCTGACAGGTCAGGACAGCAGCTCAAGGCAGTCTGCTGCTGAGCAAACCTGGAGGGGTTTCATTGAGGCAAAGGGCAAGCTCTGACCCCACCCCATGGCAAGGCAGATCCTGTCCCTCACTGG
>JAAWVA010000030.1:22554937-22631951 GCA_015227895.2 Colaptes auratus
TTGCCCTGAGCTCAGCAGAAGGAAACTGAACTCCAGGCAGCCTCTCTGCCATCCCACTCTCCACCTCTCTGTGTCTTTGGACAGACACCTGTGCTGTCCACATGTGGGGGGCCTATGTTGCACTGGAGTCAGCCAGCTCTGTCCCTGTGTCTGTGTGCTTGGTGCTCTTCTCCAGGGCACAGCCATAGACAGAGATTTGAATTCAGGATTGCTTCATGGGGATGGGGTGCTAGGATCCAACCTTTTCCCTGCTTCTCACTCTCAAGAGCTCTTGACTGGCTGAGAAATCACAGCCATGGCACAACTTGTTGGCTTTGCCTCATCCTTGTGGACAGGCAAGCTGCTGAGAGACAGCTTGTGCTGAGCAGATGGTTCCAGAGGCTTGGATTGCTGAGGGAACTTTCTTGGCTTTGCTTGCTTTGCTTCCAAAGAGCAACAATTCTCTTCTGTGTCGGTGCAGGCAGTGTCTAAGGGAGAGCCGGGGGGCAGCTGGTGCTATGGAGCTGTGAGCTCCAGCTGCAGAGAGCAGTGGAGAAGTCTGATGAAAGGAGCAGGGATGGAAGGCCAAGTGGGCAGTGACAGCAATGGGGAGGATGGGGAGGGTGAGGAGCAAAGTTGTCCACTCAATGTCAGCCCTCAAAGGACAGCTTCTTCCCATCCAGACCTCCTGAGCAGACAGCCTGCATCATTCTGGCTTGGTGGAGGCTGCTGTCACCTCTGCCCTCATCTGAGAAAGAATCAATAGTTTACCATCAAAAGCTGAGCTTTGTGAGGTGCACTTGAATCTGGAAGGTAACAACAAAGACAACAAAGAGCTCTCAGGGCACTTGGGGATCATTCCAGAACCCTCAGGTACTGAGAGAAGAGTGAAGAAACTGTGCAAGAAGTAGAAGCAAAAGACAAAGTACCTTGAAGCACTGATTGGCCCACTGAGGCTTCTACTGCCAAAGCCTCCCCAGGGACTCGTTAGAGCAGCTCACAGAGAGGCTGTGATTGCAGCAGGCAAAGGCAAAGTGCAGGAGAGCAAACTCTGGCTCTGGGTTCTGCAGCACAAAGGCAAGGCCTGAGCACAGCCCCTGGGCAGGCAGCTCCTGTCCCTCATGTGTGGGTCAAGGCTCTTAGGTGCAGTGGGGGTGGGGGGGTGGGTTTCATGGCAGCATAGCAGGGCCTAGGTTGGAAGGGACCTCAGAGCTCATCTGCTCCAACCTCCTGCCATAGGCAAGGATGCTCTCCATAGACTCAGCTGCCTCAAGGGTCATCCAGCCTGGCCTTCAACACCCTCAGGGAGGAGAGGGCCATCTACTGGGCAGCCTATTCCAGAGTCCCACAACCCTCATACTGAAGAACTTTCTTCCTAATGCCCAGTTCTAAACCTCCTTTTCCTCACCTTCCAACCTTTCCCTCCTGCCCTGTCACCAGAACCCTCATGAAAAGTCCCTCTCCAGCTTCCTTTAGCATCCCTGTAGGGTTTGTGATGCTGAGTGGAGGACAAGGGCCTGACAGTCCCCAGCCTTCCTGGGGCTGTGGAAAGAGGCAGTGAGAGCCCTCCC
This sequence comes from Colaptes auratus, assembly GCA_015227895.2. NCBI lineage: Eukaryota > Metazoa > Chordata > Aves > Piciformes > Picidae > Colaptes > Colaptes auratus. Next base: position 22,556,488 of record JAAWVA010000030.1, read on the forward strand.
AGTGCCTTAGACAACAGCTCCTCACAGGCCTTGGGGCAGACAATTGCCATAGTCAAGAAGGCACAGCTTGGCTTCTTCTTCATCACTCCCACCACTGCCATTGCCCTTGGCCAGCTCTCCCACAGCTTTCTCCTGCACTGTCTCACAGCTGCTTCTCCTGCCCTGCAGGCTGCAGACACTCCTCTCACTTCCACACCTTGGCCTTCCCATGCCTTCACTGGCAACTGCCCACACTCACCCTCTGCTCCCTGGGACAAAAAGAGAAGGGTGATCCCAGACTCCTTCTGCAGATTCTCAGGCCACAGCACTGCCCTTTGAGAGAGGTTTCTTGCTCCTCATGGCCAGGCTGCACCTGCCAGCTGCACCATCTGGCAGTGTTCCTCTCTCCTGCTCTTGCCTACCTCAGCAGGAGCTCTCAAGGCTGCTGGCCTTGCAGTTTCTTGCTGGACAGCACCAAGCCCTGTGCCTGCTGCTGTCCCATCAGGTCCTCAGGCAGCAAAGACACAGCAACCAACCCATCAGCCCCTTCCTGCAGTCAGCCCAGGCCCTTTGGCAGAGGGCCATCTGACAGATCACTCTGCCCATCTGCCAGCCATGAGCCCAGGGCTGCCCTAGCAGCTCCTGCAGACACACCTGACCTCACAGTCCCTTTCCCAGCTCTGTTCCTGCTGGTGGCCAATCCTCTCAGGAGGCAGAAGTGGCCTCACCTCCCCCTTCCCAGTCCTTGGCTTCATACTGAGTGGTGAGGTTCCTGAGACACAGCTGAGCACAGGATTGCACACTCAGCCCTCAGCCTCTTGTGGCCAGAGCCTGAGCAGATCAAAGTTTCACCAGATCCATCTGGCAGATTTCCTACCAGGCTTTGAGTGGAGGAGCTGCTGGCTCTGTCTGCTGCAGTTGTGGAGGAGACTCCTGCACATCCTCTTGTCCAATGAGCCTGCTCAGGGCAGGGGTATGCAGATGAGGTCCCTCAAGGGCTCTGCCAGTTTGGCTTCATCTCCAGAGGGGCTGCAAAGGACTGGCTCAGATGGTGCAGGGAGTTCATGAAGAGATTGCACACTGCTGGCCCAAGGGCTTGCCCTGAGGGATGCCACTGGCAAGTGTCTGCCAGGAGGACTCTCCACTGGTGACTTTGGCTTTCAGCCACAATCCAGCCACCACCTCATCCATTTCTGCACTCCAGCTCTCAGCACTCTGGCTCTAAAGAGACTATGGGGGACCATGGCAAAGCCCTGGCTAAGGTCCAGGCACAAAACATCCTTCTTGCCCCTACCCAAAAGGTTCAGCACTACCTCTCTTGTCCTGCAAGGGCCTGCAAATGGCTGCAGAGGTGGTTTGAGCCTTCACCTTCCCAGGGACTGTGTGAGGGTGACCAGCCTGCAATGTTCCCCACCCTCCTGTTTGCTGTTCTTGAAGAGACCTTTTCCAAGGAGCCCAAAATCTCTGGGTGGCTCTGTGCACATCTCAGGGCACAGTCCAGCAAGGCTGATGTGAGCAGACAGCAGCCTGCCCAAGCCATCTGAGATGAATCTGCATGGGCCAGTAGGGTTGTTCTGGAGTGACACACAGCAATGTCCCAGCTCTGTCAGGGTCCCACATTTGAGCTGGCCTCACAGGACACAGACCCCTAATGAATGGTGGGATGCTCAGAGACAGAGCCTTTCTCTGCCCTGCAGCAGTCAGAGAATCTCCCTGGCCTCCTGTGCCCCTGACAGAGGCTGGAGGCTCCTCAAGCCTCCAGTGCCCTGGTACCTCAGCAATAGCTGATGGTGTTTGCTCACTCAGATTCACCTCAGCTCATCTGCTGACATCTCATCTGCACAATGGAAACAGGCTCTGCTGACCTCCTGAGGCCAGTCCTCCTGTGGAGAGACAAAGAGTCTATCCAAGCTGAGTGGAGGCTGCTGCTGGAAATGGTGGTTGTGAAGGCTAGTCTGGGGTGACTGCCCTGGGACAGCTTCTCCCGGGTGTCCAGTGAACACAGACACAGTCCAGAGCCTTCTCTGCTGACCTTCAGGTCACTTGCAGGAGGCCTGGCTGTATGAGGACATGCTGTGGCCCCAGCCCTGCAACTCACACACTTAGCTGTTCCTACTCTTTGCATCTGTTGGGCATGCTCTTGAAGGAAATTTGGAAGAAGATCTAAGCCTTCAGACACTGCCCGAAGAGATCACCTGTCTGTGTGGAAATGCTCTTTGGAGGCCATCTGAGCCAAAGAGGTTCCCATGGCCTGTGTCTGCCTGTGGTATGGGGACTGCCACGCAGCAGGATGGTGGCCATGCCAAAGCTGCCAGAGCCTCAGGCCTTGCCCCAACACAGGGGCTCAGCAGGAGAGGGTGGAAGTGGAAAGAGAACAGCCCTGGAAAACAAGTGTGGGCAGGACCCTATCAGAGCAGTCCTGGCTTTGGAGCACAGGGCATGATGGTGCTCTGGATCCCTTGGGATTCACAGGGCACAGAGCAGGGGAGGAAGCAGTGGCTCATCTTCTCATCCTGCAGTGGCAGGGTCACACAGGCATGCAGGAAATGCTGCTGCTGCTCTGTGTGAGCTCTGTGTGAACAGGCACCCACCTTGGTGGCTCCTCAGTCTGCTGCTTCAGGCTGAGGCAGACGTTTGCACTGCCGGACTCGGCTAAGTCCCTTCCTTGGCAACTGGGCAGATCTTACCCTCGGGGGCCAGTCCTCTTGAAGGCACGTGGGCTCTTCTGACGGTGAGGCTGGCAATGCAATGCTGGCAGCTTCTCAGGCTCTCACCGTTGGTCTCGCTCTGGAGATACTCTCAGGGCTGAGGCTCAATGGGCCTGCCTGGCTGCTGGCTTCTCCCTTTCTTGCAGAGGCCACTTTTGCTTGCATCTAGGAGAGGGAAGACTCAATAGCTATGAGCTTAATGACAAAGGCTATGGCAGGAGCTTAGCAGCTCAGGCAAGGAGAGAGATGAAGATGGATGTTAGGAAGAAGCTCTTCACAGAAAGAGAGATTGACCACTGGAATGTGCTGCCCAGGAAGGTGGTGGAGTCCCCATCCTGGAGGTGTTTAGGAAGAAATACAATAATACAATAATATAATACACCAGGTTGGAAGAGACCTTCAAGATCATCACATCCAACCCATCAACCAATCAACCCACCTAAACAACTAAACCATGCAGCCAAGCACCCCATCAAGTCTCCTCCTGAACACCTCTAATGAAGGTGTCTCCACCACTTCATGGGTAGCCAATTCCAATGGGCAATCACTCTTTCTATATAGAACTTCTTCCTAACATCCAGCTAAACTGCCGTGGTGCAGCCTGAGACTGGTCCTCTTGTTCTGGTACTGGCTGCTGGGTGGAGAGAGGCACTTGGTGCCATGGTTTGGTTGATTAGATGGTGTTGGGTGATAGCTTGGACTCAATGATCTTGAAGGTCTTTTCCAACCTGGTTATCTATTCTATTCTATTCTATTCTATCTATTCTATTCTATTCTATTCTATTCTATATTATCTATTCCATTCCATTCCATTCCATTCCAATCGATTCCATTCTCATCTATACTATTCTATTCTAAGAGAAAGTATTGTGTTTACAAGCTGGGGAAATGCTGATAGGGTTCTGGAGGCTGGATGTGGCCAATGGACACTCTCATAAAAAATTGGCTGCAGCCTCTGGAAGGTGTGAAGCTGGAATTATGCCATGCTTGGCATCAGCACCAGCATCCCATGCCATGGGAGTGTGCAGGGGTCTGTGCTGCCTCAGCCCTTGTTTCCCTCATGAAATAAGGGGAACTTCTCCATGTGCTGGGACAAGTTTCAGTATCTGGGCATAATTCTGGGCATAATGTGCCTCCACCACAAGTAACTCCACCTGTGAGTGCAGCAGTGCCAGACAGGATGGAACTCCAGCAGGAGCTGGAATCCAAGAGGCCAAATGGTTATGCTTTAGATTTTCTTTTCCTTCCTTTTCCTCCAAGTTCTTCTCTTTGATCTTCCTCAAACATTCCTCTCCCAGCAACCCAGCTCTGCTCTCTCCCCACTGCCCCTGGCTTTGCTGCCTTTGTGTCCCACTTGGTGTTTCCAAGAGGCTTGTCATGCTGACTCCTGCTCTGGTCAGCACCAAACCAAGGACTCCTTTCATTAGCTGTAGTGCCCTGCAGTTTCTCAGCTTGTGGCCTTGTGTTGATGGCTCAGCACAGTCAGGGGGAGCCAGCTGCACCCAAACATTAACAGCTGGCTGAAAGAGATCAGGCAAGGCAGGCAAGAGACTGGCATGGCTGAGTAATGGAAGCATAGAATGATAGAATCCTTTCTGCTGCAACAGACCTCTGAGAACTGACACCACCATGGCCATGAACCCCTGTCCTGCAGTGCCAGGGCTGCACAGCTTGGAACACCTCTAGGGATGAGGATTCCACTGCTCCCCCTGGGCAGCCTGCTCAAGACCTGCTGGTGAAAGTGAAGGGCAAGAAGGAACTGCACAGGCAGTGGAAGCAGGGAGAGGGATGCTGGGAAGAGCACAGGGACACTGCCCTGTGGTGTAGGGATGGGGTAAGGAAGGCCAAGCTATGGCTGGAGCTGAACCTCTCTAGGCATGCAAAGAACAAGAAGCAGCTTCTGCAGGACTGCCAGCCAGAGAAGGGGAAGTCAAAGGAAGGATGTCCTCTGTGATGAGCAAGACTGGACAGCTGGTAACAAAGGGTGAGGAGAAGGCTGAGCTACACAAACACATTTTGCTTCAGTCTTCCCTGGCAGCTTCTCTCCTCACAGCTCCTCAGCTGTTGGACCTCAAGATGGGGACTGTGGGTCAAAGCCTGTGGAATCCTGATCTAAATCCCTGCATTGATTGTAACCAGCTGTTGGGGTTTGACTTGTTAAGTGCTGCTATGAAATCCCACAGCCTGAGCTCATGATTCACCAGAACTGTTGAAGGGATTTCAAACTGCTGCTGTTGCTGCCTTCAAGTTCTACAGGAGCCACAGTGCCTTGGGAAAGCACTGCCCCTGAAATCCCTGCACCCAACCTCTGAGTCACAAACCAGGGACCTAGTCTGGCACTAGGATTGGATTGAACCCCAGACAGGCTTCTCTCTCAGTTGTTGAGAGAGTGAGGGAGTCCATTCAGAGCCTTGTGAGGCAACAGAAGGGCTTCCTTGAGGCCTTTCTTCCCAGGCTCCATGCAAAATCCTTCCAGCCCCAAGGAGATTTTCCTTTCACAATCTTTCTAATCCTCCCCCAAACTGATTGTCCTCTGCAGGATTCTCCCATGGTGAATGTGAGAGAGTGACCCTTGGCACCAAACTGAACCTGTTGACACCTCTGTTCCCTTTGCTGAATTCCATCCAATCCATTCCAGTGTCTCAGATTCTCCTCCTGCCTCAGCAGAATTCATTGCTGCTTTCCTCTTCTGAGGAGGTGCCTTTGGGTTGGATGGATTTGCCCAAGCCATTGCCATTCCTGGCCAGGAATGGCAACAATTTCCTTTGTATGGGGGTGCAGGGGCCTAGGGGAGATGCAAACACCCCCATGGTGTAGGGAGGTAGCTGCAGCCCTGTGGAGAAGGGGTTGGGGATATTGGAGTCAGAGAATCCTGGAATGGTTTGGATTGGCAGAGATGGAAGAGAGCATCGAGTCCAACAGCCTGACCATGGCCAGGGACATCTCCCACTAGGTTGGGTTGCTGAAACTCCTGAATTTTGGAGACTTCTAGGGATGGACATCCCCTTCTCTGGGCAACCTGTCACAGTGTCCTGCCACCCCCACTGCAAAACATTTCTTCCTTCTATCCAATCATAGTATCCTCTTTCAGTTCAAACCACTGCTCCGTGTCCATCCACTACAACACTTGGTAAAAAGTCTCTTTCTTGTCCTATGAGCACCACATCTCCATCTGCAAAGACCTTGGAGAGTGCCCAGAGATCTCCCAAGATGTGCTTGGGAGGCCTCAGGCACATGGCCAGTAGATAGAGGCTGAAGGCCATGGGCTCAGTGGTGTGAAGAGTGAGGATAGGAGCAGAGTAGCCTGAGAGTGCTTGGGGAGTGGTTTGAGGCATGGAGAAGCTTTTCTGCACAGTGACAACCTGCAAGAGAAAGAAAGAAAGCCACAAAGTGCAGCTGGGGAGGTGCAGAGTGGAGACGAGGAGAAAGAAATGTCACTGCAAGACATCCCCCAGCAGCAGCCTGGAGCACTCCAAGGCTTGGGGTTTCAAGGGACACCCAGGGAGGATGGAGAGAGAGCAGGAAAGGAAGGTGGCAGCAAGGTGGGGCAGCTGGATGGGTGACTACAGCCTGCAGGGAAAGAGGCTCAGCTGATGCAGCAGCAGAGGACAGCCTGAGGGGCAGATGACAGAGGGCTGTGGGAGAGCTGAAAGGCTCCTGGCAGAGCCAAGCTCTTCCTGCCTTGGGTTCTGGCTGTGGTCTGTGCCACTGCTGCCTCCGAGGTGACAACTCCTCCTTCCAGCCCTGGGGCCTCATTGCCTCCTTGTCCATCCTCAGGGGCCTGGGAGGGCTTGTGCCATAGTCCTGCACTTGGCATTGGTCCTCTCCACATCTCACTGCTCCAGGAATCACCCTGAGGGGTGAGTGAGGGACAGGATCTGCCTGTCCAGGGGCCAGGGCTCAGGGCTTGGCCCTTTGCATTAATGAAGCACCTCCAGGTTTGCTCAGCATCAGAGACATCTTCCTCTGCTTGTCCTGACCTCTCAGCACTGCCTCCAGTTCTCTGCTCCAACCACAGCCTGCAGACACTTTCCCAGCAGTGTCCTCACTGGGACCCATCAACAAGAGAAGAAACTTCAGAGTTTGAAAGTGACTTCAACTTCTGGAGAGGTTTCATCATCTTCCTCTCAGTCTCTGATGTTTACCTGGCACCAAAGCCCCAGAGGGTCATTAAAATGCGCTTGGGTTGGTCCTCTGCTGCTCAGCTGGGCTGAGCTCTGTGGCTGGAGGGAGCTGCTGGAAAGTAGGCAGCAATGAAAAGTGTCAGCTGTGCCCAGGAGCCGCTCCTCTGCTCTGCACAGCAGGGCTGAGGGCACTGCCAGTGGATCTCAGGGAGATGAAGAAGGCAAAGAAAGCTTGGAGGTGTCCAGGAGGGTGACTGAGAGCTGACAGGAGGAGAAGTCACTGCAGTCCCTGACAGGGTGAGTCTGTGGGGCAGGGCAGTGGAGGTGCAGCTCCTGGAGGCATCTCCTAAAGCTGGCACAGCCACAGCTGCTGGGGGCTGGAAGGAAATCTTCCTGTGCAGAGGCTCTTTTCAGGCTGTTCTGAAGAGCTGCAGATCTGGGGAAGGAGAAGGCTTCACCCCCAGCCCCTCTGCCTTTCTATTTTCCATTCACTGCAGAGCTGTTCCCTGTTTCTCCACCTCTCCATGGGACTCCTGTTCTCTTGGATTGGGCAGAGCCAGAGCTGCTCACAGTTCTAGCTCCCCCCTGGGTAATTCTGAGGAGGCTTTGCAGAAGAGCATCAAGGCAGCATTTGGCTGGAAGGGAAGGAGTCTTGGCTTTAAATGTTGATCCCCTTGGTGTGCTGGGTGGGCTGTGTGAGACTAGAGTTTGTTTCTCTACTCCGGAGAAGACTCTCATTAGCCTTTGAGCTGCTCCTGGCCCCTGCACACCCAAAGCTGCCCCTGGGCAGTGTTCTGCTGCTGGGAGGGGTCTGCAGGGCAGAGCTGAGCACACAGCAGGTGGGATGGGATCTGTCAGCAGGGACAGGGAGGGGAGCTGGGCACAGAAGCCATCTCCTGGCAGGGACAGCTGCAGGCAGCAGGGACTTGGGCATGGGGGGAGAGGGATCTGCTGTCCGGGATGCCCTGGCAAGGGGGATCAGGCTCCTCTGTGCCATTCTCTGCACTGCAGACACATTTCCCAATGCAACCTTTTGCTCTCCTCTTCTCCCCAGCAGAGGCAGTGCCCTCAAAGCTCTGGGCTCCAGGTCAGGAGTCACAACCTTGGCAGCTGACATTCATCTGAAGGCTCCTGGAGTGTGCACACAAAAGGAGGACAAAAACTCTTCAGTTCCATCCTGTGAGCTGCAGAGAGCTGAGCTGGGGAAGTAGAAGGCTTCACCCCCAGCCCCTCTGCCTCTCTCTCTTCCCTTCACTGTCTCTGCACAACTGCAGGGCTGGTGCCTGTTCCTCCACCTCTCCATGGGACTCCTATTCATTTCTCATGCAGCTCAGGGACAGGGGTTACAATGAGGCTGAGAGAAGTGTGCCCTAACTTGTCACTGCCTTTCCCTCCTTGCACAGGTCTCCATGGCCACAGACAGCAGATGGCCAACAGCAGCTCCATCAGCCACTTCCTCCTCCTGCCATTCCCAGGCACAAGGCAGCTGCAGCTCCTGCACTTCTGCCTCTTCCTGGCCATCTACCTGGCTGCCCTGCTGGGCAATGGCCTCATCATCACCACCATAGCCTGGCACCACCACCTCCACACCCCCATGTACTTCTTCCTCCTCAACCTCGCCCTTATTGACCTGGCTGCCATCTCCACCACTGTGCCCAAATCCATGGACAATTCACTTTGGGACACCAGGGACATCTCCTATGCAGGATGTGTTGCTCAGGCCTTTCTGTTTGTCTTTTTGCTTTCAGCAGAATTTTCTCTCCTCACCACCATGTCCTACGATCGCTACGTTGCCATCTGCAGACCCCTGCACTATGAGACCCTCCTGGGCAGCAGAGTTTGTCTCCACATGGCAGCAGCTGCCTGGGCCTGTGGGTTCTTTCATGCTCTGCTGCATACAGCCAATACATTTGCCCTGCCCCTCTGCCAGGGCAATGCTGTGCACCAGTTCTTCTGTGAAATCCCCCAGATCCTCAAGCTCTCCTGCTCCACATCCTACCTCAGGGAACTTCGGGTTATTGTGATCAGTGCTTGTTTATACTTTCTTTGTTTTGTGTTGATTGTGGTGTCCTATGTGCAGATCTTCAGGGCAGTGCTGAGGATCCCCTCTCAGCAGGGACGCCACAAAGCCTTTGCCACCTGCCTCCCTCACCTCGCTGTGGTCTCACTCTTCCTCACCACTGGCTTCTTTGCAAACCTGAAGCCCTCCTCCATCTCCTCCCCATCCCTGGACCTGGGCGTGTCTGTTGTGTACTCAGTGTTGCCTCCAGCAGTGAACCCTCTCATCTACAGCCTGAGGAACCAGGAGCTCAAGGCTGCCCTGAGCCAACTGATCCCTGGATGCTTTCAGAAGCAATAAACTCTTTGTCTTCTCCTGCAGAGCAGTTCTGATGTCACTCAGTGTAGGCCCAGTCTGGCTGCTGGAGTTTTGGCTGCTGCTGGTGCTGTTCCCCTTGGATCAATGTTGTTCCCACACAAATATCTTTCTTCAGACCATTTCTGGTTCAGTGTTGTCCTGTCTGCAGGACAGAGGCTGCAGACATGAGGAGCTGTGCTCCCTGGGTGTTCAACACAATAAAGGACCCTGCAGGGAGTTGTTTCTCTGATCTCATTCCTCAGTTCTTCTGTGGAGCTGCAGGGCAGTGCCTCTGTGCAGAGGTGGAGGGGCAGAGTCCCAGCACAGCAGCAGTGCCAGGCAGCCCCACAGCTTGGGCTGTCCTCAGCTGCTCTTTCTGCCCTTCCACCCTCTCCTGCTGAGCCTCTGTGCTGGGGCAAGGCCTGAGTGCTCTGGCAGCTTGGGCACTGTGCTGCTGGTGGCAGTGCTGGGACTGCAGGCAGGGCCAGTCCAGGGCTGCCTGTGGGACAGAGCTGTGCTCCAGAGCAGCACTGCCATCAGAACAGAGGTCTCCTCATGCCTTCATGTCCCATCCTCTTCCCTTTACACATTGCACTTATGCAGAGTCCAACCTGGATACCCTGACCCCCTTCCAGTATAGACTCAGTCCAAGCATGGTTCCTTTAACCCTCCCAGTACAGATGTGGCCTCATCCCAGTACAATCTGGATTCTACTGTCCTCTAGCACTGCAGCCTGGGTCCCAGCACAGCACAGAATCTATCCCCTGACTCCCTTCCCAGTACTGAATGCATCTATTCCAGTACAAACTGCACACCCCATGCCCTCCCAGTGCAGTCTGGGCCCTGTTTCAGCACAAACTGGATTCCCACATAGCACATATCCCTGTACAGACCTGGCCACATCTGAGTACAAACTGCATCCCCTGACTCCCTCCCAGTACAACCTAGGCCCTGTCCAAGTACAAACTGGTGCTCTGATCCCATTCCAGCATAGTCCAAGACCTGTCCCAGAAACTGTATCCAATGGCGTTGACCAGTACAGACTGGGGACCATCCCAGTGCAAACTGCATCTCCTGATCTCCCAGTACAGACTGTGCCCCATCCCAGTACTAGCAGGAGCCCCTGGTGTGCCTTAGTACAGTCTTGGACACCTCCCAGTGAAAGCTGAACCCATACCCTCCCCCAGTAACACTGGGCTGTGTCCTAGTGCACTCTGAAACCCTAATCCTTTCCCAGTAGAGACTGGGCTTTTCCTGTCCGAACTGGATCCCTGCAGTTTGAGGCTGCCCAGGTCAAGAGAGACAGAGATCTGCTGGAGAGAGTCCAACAGAAGCTATGAGGATGAGGAAGGGACTTGAACATCTCTGTGGCCATTACTGACCTGGAGTCCTGGCTCACTGGGGAGGTCCCAGGGAATTGGAGAGGAGCAAATGTGACACCAGCTCCAAGAAAGGAAGAAAGGAGGATCCAGGAAACTATAGAGCTGGAAGTGTGAGCTCAGTAGCAGGGAGCAGAGCATCTCCAGCACCATTACATGACCTGGAGAGGACAAGCAGGGGATCAGGCCCAGTCAGCATGGGTTTAGGAAGGGCAGGTCCTGCCTGACCCACCTGATCTCCTTCTCTGACAGGATGAGTGGGGGACCATGTGGCTCAGTTGGTAGCACCTAAGACTCTCACTGCGAAGGTCGTGAGTTCAAGCCTGCAGTGGGCAGCAGTGTTCTCTCTGGGGAGCAATGTCCTTTCACTTGGTGCCATGTTCTAGTCATGGGGTTTGTGGAGACAGGTTGGACTCGATGATCTTTGAGGTCTCTTCCAGCATTAGCAATACTGTACTGTACTGAAAAAAAAAAAAAAAAAAAAAAAAAAAAAAAGGAGGGCAAGGCTGTGGCTATTGTCTGCCTAGACTTCCCAAAAGCCTTTGGCACTGCTCCCCACAGAATTCTCCTGGGCAAAGTGGCTGCTCCTGGTTTGGATGAGCAATGCTCTGCTGGATACAGCCCTGGCTGGGTGAAAGGGCCCAAAGAGTGGAGTTCAATGCAGCTGGTGGCAGACAGTCACAAGTGGTGTTCCTCAGGGATCAGTGTTGGGACCACTTCTGGTGGCAGTGCTGGGACTGCAGGCAGGGAGAGTCCAGGGCTGCTTGTGGGACAGAGCTGTGCTCCAGAGCAGCACTGCCATCAGAACAGGAGGTCTCCTCATGCCTTCGTACCCCAACCCCCTCCCATTAAGGACCACACCTACTCAGAGTCCAAACTGAATACCCTGACCCCCTTCCAGTATAGACTCAGCCCAAACATGGTTCCTTTATCCCCTCCCAGTACAGATGTGGCCTCATCCCTGCACAAACTGGATCACACTTTCCTCTAGCACTGCAGCCTGGGTCCCATCCCAGCACAGAATGTATCCCCTGGCTCCCTTCCCAGTACTGAATGCATCCATCCCAGTACAAACTGCACACCCTCATGCCCTCCCAATAAAGTCTGGGCCCTGTCCCAGTACTTTTAATCCCTCCAGGTACACATTAGGCCTTGTCCCAATAAAAACTGAATCCCCTTGTGCCCTCCCAGTACAGACTGGAACTCTTTCCAGTATAAGCTGCATTCCCTGGGCCATTCCAGTACAGTCTGGTCCACACATAGTACAATTTGAATCTTTTTGACGCTTCCCAGTACAGCCCTGGTCACATCTCAGTACAAGCTGCATCTCCTGAACCCCTCCCAGCTCAGATGTGGTCTTATCCCAGGACAAACTGCATCCCTTTGCCATCTCTCATACAGTTTCCTGTGCCACTACAGAGTGCATCCCTTGGACCCCTTCCCAGTCCCAGCTGCACCCAGCACAGCACAAAGTGGATATCCTGATCCCAGGGCAGCTGTGGCCTGATCCTGGTACAAATGGGATCCCATTGCCATCTCCCAGCACAGTCTGAGTCTCATCTCAGTACAAAGTGCATCTTCTGAGCCCCTGATCCCATCCCAGTTCAGACAGGGTCCCCCTCCAGCTACAAACTGAACCTCTCTGAGCTCTCCCAGTACAGACAGGGCCTTGGTACAAAACTAGCTGAACCACCTGGTCCCCTCCCAGAGCAGACATGGCCTCATCCCAGCACAATCTGGATCATCTTTTTCCATCCCAGTGCACTCTGGGTCCCATTCCAATAAAAAAGTGGATTTCCTGGAGCCTTCCCAGTACCTACTGCATCCCTCCACATGTTAACTGTGCACTCTGGTTCCAACCCAGTACAGACTGGGTCCCCTCCCAGTACAAACTACATCTCCTGACTCCCTCCCTTTACAGACTCGGCCCTGTCCAAGTACAAATTGGTGTCCTGATCCCATCCCAGTATAGTCCAAGACCTGTCAGAAATAGAAATGGATCCAATGGCATCACCCAGCACAGACTGGGGACCATCCCAGTGCAAACTGCATCTCCTGATCTCCTCCCAGTACAGACAGGGTCTCATCCCACAGCAAAGTTGAAGCCCTGGCCCCCTCCCAGTTCCAGCTGCTTCCCTCCCAGTGCAAACCAGAGATCAGGACTCCTTCCCAGTACAGACTGTGCCTGCTCCCAGGATAGGCTGCACCACCTGAACCCCTCCCAGAACCAGACTGGGACCCCTCCCAGTACAAACTACATCCCTTTACACCCTCCCAGGCAGACTGGGCCCCATCCCAGTACAACCTGAGTGCCCTGGCCACATCCCAATAAAGCCTGGGACTCATCCCAGTACATACTGGGTTCCTTTAAACCCTCCCACCACAGACTGGGACCTGTCACAGTAACAACTCCATACCCTAATCACACCAGACTCCAGTCTGGGCCATCTCCCATTTCTAACTGGGTCCTATTAACATCTCCAAGTACAGCCCAGGCCTTGTCCCAGGAAAACCTGATTCCACTCATCCCATCCTGTGCTGTTTACCACTCTTATCTCTGCTATAGACAGAGGGATGGAGACACCATCAGCAAGAGTGCAGATGGCACCAAGCTGAGTGGTGCTGTTGAGATGCCAGAGGGACAGGAGGGCATCCAGAGGGCCCTGGACAAACTGGAGAGGTGGTGCCCAGGTGACCTTCATGAGGTTCACCAAGAGCAAGAGCAGGGTCCTGCAGCTGGGCTGGAACAATCCTCTATTGTTACAGGCTGGGGGAGGAGGAGATGGAAAGCAGCCCTGAGGAAAAGGACTTGGGGGTGCTGGTGAGGGAGAAGCTGGCCAGGAGCAGGCAGTGTGAGCTTGCAGCACTGAAGGCCAAGGGCAGCCTGGGCTGCATCCAAAGCAACATGGCCAGAGATGGAGAGAGAGGATCCTGCCACTACTCTGCTCTGGTGAGACCTTCCCTGGAGTCCTGCATCCAGCTCTGAAGTCTCAGCACAGGAAGGATATGGAGGTGATGGAGCACATCCACAGGAGTGCCACAGAATGATCAGAGGGTTGGAGCAGGTCTGCTATGAGGACAGGCTGAGGGAGCTGGGGGTGTTCAGCCTGCAGAAGGCTCTGGGGAGACCTTATAACAACTTTCCTGTGTCTGAAGTATACTGGATGGGGAGAGACTGTTTGGAAAGGCCTGCAGTGACAGGACAAACTAGAGCAGAGCAGATTTAGATCAGTGTGCACCTGCTTGAAGGCTGCTGCTGCTGAAGCTTTTGGTGCTGGTGGGAAGGGAAGAGAAGACCTCCATAATGTGCAACTTGTAAGGTTCTGACTGGAGGAGAGAAGAAAGAAAAGTCACCCAAAGGGGATCCTTGTGGTCCAAGAGGTCCTGGCTCTGGATTTCAAGAAGTGGCCATGGAGAGTAGAGAGAGAGAAGAGAGGGAACAGAAATGTCATGGAGAGAGCTGGTAGGAAAGCAAGATGGGTGTCAGGAACTGGAACAGAAAGAGCTGCAGTAGGGAAGGCCAAGGGCTCTGGCAAGGCTGAGAAATCCAAACTCTCTGTCCATTTTTCTCTGGCACTTGCCTCTGCCACCAAGGCCAGGGAGAGGAAACTTCAGCTTGAGCCTCTCTGCATCTGACTGCCCAGGCTCTGTGGTCAGGGCTTGGCCTTTCTGCTGCAGAAACCAAAGCCAGTGTGGGGGACAGTGTAGGACAACCTGTGGTGGGGATGGCAATGGGCACTGGCAAGGCTGGAAGTCATCAGGAGAACCCAAGGCTTTGCCTTCTTGGCTGTGGCAATCATCCACCACCAAGGGCTGTGAGGAGACTTCCTAAGGCACCAGGGGGTCCTCAGTGCTTCCTTAAACACCTCCAGGAAGGCTGGGGACTGTCATCCCCTTGTCCTTCTCTCAGCATCACAAACCCCACAGCCCACAGCACCTGAGCAGCCCTGACCCATACATAAGGGACAGGATCTGCCTGCCCAGGCACTGTGCTCAGGGTTTGGCCTTTCTGCTCCATAAACCCAACCCAGAGTTTGCTCTCCTGCACTTTGCCTTTGTCTGCTGCAATCATGGCCTCCCCTGAGCTGATCTAAGGAGCCCTTGGGAGGCTTTGTTGGTAATGCCCCTCAGTGGGGCCAATCAGTGCTTCAAGGTACTTTGTGCTTTCCTTCTGACTTCTGAAGAAGTTTCTTCAGTCTTCCTTCAGTACCTGAGGTTCCTGCAATGAGTCCCAAGTGCCCTAAGGAGATGTTTGTGTCCCTGCAATCTTCTTCAGGATTTCAAAGTGCACCTCACAAAGCTCAATTTTGTATCTCAAAGATAAAATATTTTGCTCCATTTCAGTTTAGCTCAGAGATGAGAATTCCCCAAGTGACACTGACCCAGGCTGTCTCAGCAGGACACCTGCACTTGCAGGAACATCAGTCCTTCAGTCTGACATTGAGTGGACAACTTTGCTCCTTGCCCTCCCCAACCTCCCCATTGCTGTCACTGCCCACCTGGGCCTTACAAGGTGATTCAGCAGAATGTGTTCTAATCCAAGAGCCTCTGAAGGACAGAGTGGATAAGGACAAGGCTGACCCTGACTGCCTGCAAGGGATCCTGAAGTCAAATCTCTTTCTATGGCTGTGCCTGGAGAGAAGCAGCAAGCACACAGACACAGGGACAGAGCTGGCTGCCTCCAGTGGAACGTAGAGCCCCCAACATGATGACAGC
Organism: Colaptes auratus; assembly: GCA_015227895.2. NCBI lineage: Eukaryota > Metazoa > Chordata > Aves > Piciformes > Picidae > Colaptes > Colaptes auratus. The sequence goes on from JAAWVA010000030.1 coordinate 22,571,750, forward strand.
AAAGGTGTCTGTCCAAACACACACAGAGAGGTGGAAAGGTGGCTGGCAGAGAGGCTGCCCTGGAGTTCAGTTTCCTTCTGCTGGAGCTCAGGGCAAACCCTCACAAAGCTTCAACATTCTCAGAGGAGGAGAACTGAGCCTGGAGAAGTCTGACTTGGTGCTGGCCCTTGCTACAGGTTGTGCCTGAGAGATGTCTGAGTGGGGGAGATGCTGGACACAGCTGCTGTGATCCAGGAGAGCTCCAAGGCTCTGGCTTTAGGCTCACTGTTTTGAGAGGTGGAGTTCATTGACTTCCATCAGGTGCTTCTCTGATCTGGAGACCCTTGGATGCTGAATCATCCTGGGATCTTTTGCCACTTGCACAGACCCTGAAGCTTTTGACCTCCAAAGTTTTCTCTCAGCTCCCTGTTGGCTGTGATCCAAGCACAGATGCACTGAGCTGGCAGGAGGTGACAAACCCCCAAGCCATAGGGAGGGCAGTGCAAGGCTGGGAGAGCGAGGGTGCAGCACACCAAGGACACCTCTCAGGGCTCTATTTCTCTCTGTCCTGATCCATACCTGCCTTACCCTGGGCTAGCTCATGGCCTAGGCAAGGGGGAGGGGGAATCACATCAGGTCTTGAGTAGGTTCCCAGTGACAGGCGGACTGTGCCACCTTATGTGGTGAAGGCACATTATGCCCAGAATTATGCCCAGATATTGAAACCTCTCCCAGCATGTGGACAAGTTCCCCCTCCTTTCATGAGGGGAACAAAGGCCAAGGTGACACAGACCCCTGCACACCCCCATGGCATGGGATGCTGGTGCTGATGCCCAGCATGGCATAATTCCAGCTTCACGCCTCCCACAGGCTGCAGCTGGTTGTTTACGAGAGTGCCCATTGGCCACATCCAGCCTCCAGGAACCTATCAGTATTGCCCCAGCTTGTAAATACGTTGCCCTCTTTCACTGTGTTCTCTCTCCTTGCTTGAGACTGAGCTCATGCCATTGTCTTTCTCATATATGCAAGCAAACTAGTGGCCTCTTGCACAAAGAGGAGAAGTCAGCAGCCAGGCAGGCCGGTTGAGCCTCAGCCCTGAGAGTATCTCCTGAGGAGGGACCTTCACTGAGCCTGAGAAACTACTGCATTGCATTGCAAGTCTCACCAGTTGTAAGAGCCCAATGTGCCTTCAAGAGGACTTGACCCCTGAGGGTAAGATCTGCCCAGTTGCCAGGGAAGGGACTTAGCTGAGTCCAGCAGTGCAAACATCTGCCTCAGCCTGAAGCAGCACACTGACAAGAGGCACAACCCTGTGTGTCAGCTCAGAGAGCAGGAGCAGTGTCAGCCTCATGCCTGTGTAACCCTGCCATCACAGGAGAGGAGTCGCTACTTCTGCTGCTCTGTGCCCTGTGAACCCCAGCGGGATCCAGAGCACAGTTCATGCCCTGTGCCCCAAAGCCAGGACCGCTCCAATAAGGGTCCTGCTGCTCCTTCGAGCCAAGCAAAGGGGAAGCAGCTACTTCATGCACCTGTGCTTCTTCCCTGGGGCCATCCATGCCAGCCCCAAAGTCTGCTGCCATTAGGCTGACCTCTGCCAGGTCCAGGCCCATCTGCCATTGTGCCAGATCAGAAACCTCCAAGGCTGCCTACAGAGAACCGTGGCCCCACCCTGCCGTGCAGGCTGACTCTGTGAGGGCCGACCCCATCCTGGGACCAGCCCTACCGGCCCTGCCAGGCCAGCCTCGCAGGACAGCTCCCTGCCATCCAGAGAGAGACACCCAAGTCCTGCAAAGGGAACCTGCTGTACAGCTAGGCTAAGGTCCATTCCCTCTGCTGCCACGGAAGGGAGAAGGTTCCACCCACTGTCACTGTCTGGACCAGCCAGGAGTCAGCAGTCTGCCAGAACCTAACCTTGCTACAAACAAAGGACACAGAGTACCTTCCACCGGCTGTCCACTCACTAACAGTCAGTTCAAAGCACCTGAGTCTAGCAGGATAATATTTCCAGGCCAATCCTCTGATACACAGTGTAATATCTCTGCATATAGTTAGCAGTCGCCTGAATCCTGTCAAGTCGCCACCTGGTGGTCAAGCAGCGGAATTGCAGCCTGCGTTAGAGTAATAGAAATTAACTCTGTAAATATCCTGATTGAGTCCTAATTATAAATACTAAACCACTTATGGGATGTATTTCACAGTTGTTCACTAGATAATCGATATAAAATAGTGATTCATCGTTTATTAATAATTTTAATAATTAATTAAAATAATATTATTATATTACATACCAATAAATTAATAACCTCTTCATCACAGACAGAACAGACCTCTCAGTCCTTTTCCACCTGTGTTCCTGCTGTTGGCCAATCTCCTCCCCAGGCAGAAGTGACCTCACAGCCCCTTCATACTCATTGACATGCTAGTGAATGATGAGCTCCTGAGAAACAACTGACCACCCGATCCCACACCCAACCATCAGCCTCCTTGTGGCCAGAGCCTGAGCAGATCAAAGTTTCATCCAATCCATCTGGCAGATTTCCTACCAAAGATCTGAGTGGAGAAACCTTCCTCAGAGGAGCTGCTGGATCCGTCCTGGTCATCTGTGGAAGAGGTCCGTGGATTTTATAGCGGTGCAAAGGATTATGGTAGGAGATAGTGCATGTACACTAATGCATGAAGCATGGGTAACAAACAAGAGGAGCTAGAATCCTTGTTGCAGCAGGAAAGTTATGATGTAGTTGCCATCACAGAGACGTGGTGGGACAACTCATATGATTGGAGCACTGCAATTGACAGCTACAGGCTCTTCAGGAGAGACAGGCAAGGAAGAAGGGGTGGAGGGGTGGCCCTGTACATCAGGGAGGCACTAGATGCTGTTGAGATGGAAATCAGGGATGATCGGGTTGAGTGCTTGTGGGGGAGAATTAGAGGGAATATCGGCAGGGCAGACATCCTGGTTGGAGTCTGTTATAGACCACCCAACCAGGAGGAAGTTGTCGATGAGGCATTCTATAGGCACCTTAAGGCTGTCTCAAGATCGCCTGACCTCGTTCTCATGGGCGACTTCAACCTGCCTGATATCTGCTGGGATCTCAACACAGCAGGGAGGAGGCAGTCTAGGAGGTTCCTGGAGTGCATGGAGGACAGCTTCTTATCCCAGGTGCTGCGCAAACCTACCAGGGGTGAGGCTGTGCTTCACCTCCTCTTCACCAACAGGGAAGGGCTGGTGGGTGATGTGGTGGTCGGAGGGTGTTTAGGCACCAGTGACCACGAGATAATTGAATTTTCAGTACTCAGTCAAGCCAAGAGGGGTAGCAAGAAGACCTCCACTCTGGACTTCAGGAGGGCAAACTTCAGGTTACTCAAGGAACTAACTCAGAATGTTCCTTGGGATACAGCCCTTAAAAATAAAGGGGTCCAGGAGAGCTGGAGCTGCTTCAAGGAAGAACTCTTGAAGGCACAGGAACAGGCTGTGCCAATGTGCCGGAAGATGAGCCGCCGGGGCAGACGGCCAGCCTGGATGGGTAACGAACTTTAATAAAACTAAGGGTAAAAAAGAGGGTGTACCATCTCTGGAAAAAAGGGAGGCAACCCATGGAATGTTTAGGGATGTTGCTAGGTCTTGTAGGAAGAAAATTAGGGAGGCAAAAGCCCATTTGGAACTTAGACTGGCCTCTGCTGTGAAGGACAACAAAAAGTCCTTCTATAAATACATTATACAAGAAGAAGGGCAAGGACAACCTCCACTCCTTGGTGGGCACAGAGGGGAACGTTGTAACAAGGATGAGGAAAAGGCAGAGGTGCTTAACGCCTTCTTTGCCTCAATTTTTACTAGCAGGGCAGAACGTCTTCCAGACAGCTGGCCTGCAGAGCTGGCAGAAGGAGCCAGGGAGCTGCATAGTTTCCTGCTGCTCCAGGAGGCAGTTAGAGATGTTCTCAGCCGCTTGAACCCCCACAAGGCCATGGGACTGGATGGGATCCATCCTAGGGTGCTGAGAGAGCTGGCAGATGAGCTGACCAAGCCGCTCTCCATCATTTTTCATCAGTCCTGGCTCACTGGAGAGGTCCCAGAAGACTGGAAGCTGGCCAATGTGGTGCCCATCCACAAGAAGGGCCGGTTGGATGAGCCAGGGAATTATAGGCCTGTCAGCCTGACCCCAGAGCCAGGCAAGATTATGGAACAGCTCATCTTGAGTGCGATCACACAGCACTTACAGGATGGCCAAGGGATCAGGCCCAGCCAGCGGACAACACCAAGCTGGGGGCAGGAGTTGATCTGCTGGAGGGCAGAGAGGCTTTGCAGAGGGACCTCGACAGGCTGGACAGATGGGCAGAGGCCAAGGGCATGAGATTGAGCATATTCAAGTGCCAGGTTCTGCACATTGGCCACAGCAACCCCATGCAGTGCTACAGGCTGGGGTCAGAGTGGCTGGAGAGTGGCCAGGCAGAGAGGGACCTGGGGGTGCTGGTTGATGGGAGGCTGAACATGAGCCTGAAGTGTGCCCAGGCAGCCAAGAGGGCCCATAGCATCCTGGCCTGTATCAGGAACAGTGTGGCCAGCAGGAGCAGGGAGGTCATTCTGCCCCTGGTTAGGGCACACCTAAAGTACTGTGTCCAGTTCTAGGCCCCTGAGTTTAGGAAGGATGTTGACTTGCTGGAACAGGTCCAGAGAAGGGCAACAAAGTTGGTGAGGGGCTTGGAACACAAGCTCTATGAGGAGAGGCTGAGGGAGCTGGGGTTGCTTAGCCTGCAGAAGAGGAGACTCAGGGGTGTCCTTATTACTCTCTACAACTACCTGAAGGGAGGTTGTAGCCAGGCAGAGGTTGGTCTCTTTTCCCAGGCAGCCAGTACCAGAACAAGAGGACACAGCCTCAGGCTGCACCAGGGCAGGTTTAGGCTGGATGTTAGGAAGTATTTCTATACAGAGAGAGTGATTGCCCATTGGAATGGGCTGCCCGGGGAGGTGGTTGAGTCACCTTCATTGGAGGTGTTCAGGAGGAGACTTGATGGGGTGCTTGGCTGCATGGTTTAGTTGTTTAGGTGGGTTGGATTGGTTGATAGGTTGGACATGATGACCTTGAAGGTCTCTTTCAACCTGGTGTTTTGTATTATTGTATTGTATTATGTCAGCCCCCATTCTGGCAGATCTCCTCTGTAGCCTCCTCAGTTATTCCCTTCTCTATCAGACTGCAGAGCTGCACACCCAGATACCAAGCATCCAGATGTGGCCACAGCAGTGCTGAGTCGGGGGAGGACAACTCCACTGTCTGGGTGGCCACACTCCTCCTGCCATGGCCCAGCTGCTGTTGGCCTTTTTCACTCTGTGCAGGGTTTGCTCCATCCCAGGGCATTGGGAATGGTTCGTCCCAGGTCCTGTGGTGCCTTTCTGACTGGGCATGTGTGGTGGTTTGGACCTGGCTGGGGGCTTAAAGCCCCCAAGCCACTCTATCACTCCCCTTCTTAGATGGACAGGGGAGAGGGGAAAGATGACAAAAGGCAGTGTAAGATAGAAGCAATTTAACACTCAGGATAGGCACAAGCAATAGACCAAACAGGGTGAAGCAGAGAGAGAAGTGAATCTCTACTGCCCAGCAGCACAGGGGAGTCGGTCTCAGGCAGCAGTCTCTGTGCAGAGTGGTTCCTCTGCAGGACAAACTCCATGGACCAATCTCCTTCCCACTTTGCTCTTATAGCTGAGCTGACCACATGTGGCATGCAGCACTCCTTTGGCCACTTCAGGTCAGCTGGCCTGGCTGTGTCCCCTCCCAAGATCTTGCCCCCCCCCTGCATACCCTTGGGGCAGGGAAATGTTGGAAAAGCACAGCCTGAGTGCTCAGCTGAGCAGCAGCCAAAACACTGCTGTGTTACCAACACCCAGCCACAGCCCTGCAGCACTAGCAGGATGCTCAGAGGAGAATTAACTCCAGCTCAACCCAAACCCAGTACAATCTCCACTCCAAAACCCCAATGGCTGACCTCAGGTTTCACCTGATGACTTCTGCCAGAGACTCCAAGTGCTCCATGCTTCCCAGCTGCAGTGTAGAGGATATTTTGCACCAATGGTGCCATTCAGATAGGCCCAAGTGCCACTGCACAGCTCCCTTCTGTTTGATCTGCTCAAAGCCTTGTTGCTCTCCGCCCCACTCACAATGATTCTGCCTTCAGGTCACTCGATAGAGAGGGCTCACAAGCTGACTGCAGCCTGGGACATGCATTCTGCAGAGCCCCACAAGGCCCAGGACAGCCTGTGTCTCCTTCTTGTTGGATGGTGGAGACATGGTTGCTATCCTGTTGACCATGCCCATAGGTACATGACAGCATCCAACATGCCATTTTCTTGCCAAGAACTGAATTTCCTGTGCAGGTCCTTTGACCTTGCTTTTCCTTATGGCAAATTCAGCCTTCAGAAGCATCTGAATAATTTTTTTTCTCCCTTCTCCAACACTTCTTCTGCCCTGTGGCCCCACACAATGATGTCATGGGTGTACTGGAGGTGTTCAGGGGCATCAGCCATCCCAGTGCAGTTTGGATTAGTCCATGACAAATGGTGGAGCTCTGCTTCTACCCCTGGGGCAGTTGATTCCAGGTGTATTGCACAGCCCTCCAGGTGATAGCAAATTGTGGCCTGCACTCTGCTGCCAATGGAATTGAGAAGGCAGCACTGGCAACGTTGATCCCCTTCCCAGTCCCAGCTGCACCCAGCACAGCACAAAGTGGATATCCTGATCCCAGGGCAGCTGTGGTCTGATCCTGGTACCAATGGGATCCCATTGCCATCTCCCAGCACAGTCTGAGTCTCATCATATACAGCTATATAAGCTGTGTATCCGGGCAATAAAGTTGTAGCGTGCTTATCAATCACATTGATTGCTGCTGTCTTCCCTCGCCGCTCTCCGATACCTGTCCACCTCCTGGACCTATCTAGACTCTGGACTTCTCATGATACAAATGGGATCCCATTGCCATCTCCCAGCACAGTCTGAGTCTCATCCCAGGACAAAGTGCATCTCCTGGAACCCTGATTCCATCCCAGCACAGACCAGGACCCATCCCTGCAAACTGATCCCCGATGCCCTCCCAGGTCAGACTGGGGCCCCCTCCAGCTACAAAATGAGCCTCTCTGAGCTCTCCCAGTACAGACTGGGTCTGCTGTGGTGACGGCACATTATGCCCAGATACTGAAACTTGTCCCAGCACATGGACAAGTTCCCTCTCCTTTCATGAGGGGTCCAAAAAGGCCTAGGTAGCACAGAGCCCTGCACACCCCCATGGCATGGGATGCTGGTGCTGATGCCAAGCATGGCATAATTCCAGCTTCACGCCTCCCATAGGCTGCAGCCGGTTGTTTACGAGAGTGCCCATTGGCCAGATCCAGCCTCCAGAAACCTATCAGTATTGCCCCAGCTTGTAAATACGTTGCCCTCTTTCACTTTGTTCTCTCTCCTTACTCAAGACTGAGCTCATGCCACAGCCTTGCTATTAAGCCTGCAGCCAGGCAGGTCTATTGAGCCTCAGCCCTGAGAGGATCTCCAGAGGAGAGACCAATGCTGAGACCCTGAGGAGCTATAGTGTTGCATTGTCAGCCTCACCGGTCAGAAGAGCCCGATGTGCCTTCAAGAGGACTGGAACCCGGAGGGTAAGATCTGCCCAGTTGGCAGGGAAGGGACTTATTCGAGTCTGGCAGTGCAAACATCTGCCTCAGCCTGAAGCAGCAGACTGAGGAGCTGCGCAACCCTGTGTGTGTCAGCTCAGAAAGCAGGAACGCTGCTTAGCCACATGCCTACATGACCCTGCCGTTATGGGAGAGAAGAGGAGTCACCACTCCCTGCCCTGTGAACCCCAGGGGAATCCAGAGCACCACTCTGCACAGCTGCATCTATTCCCTGGGGCTGTCCTCACTGGCCCCAAAGGTCATTGCCATGAGGGATGACCCTGTCCCAGGACCAGCCCTACTGGCCCTGCCAGGCCGACACTGCAGGTCCACTCCCTGTCATCCGTAGGAGACGCCTGAGTCCTGTGAAGGGAGCCTGCCTACTGGCTAGCCTGCATTCCATCCACTCCCTGCTGCCTCAGGAGAGAGAAGGTAGCCTCCACCGTTGCCATCCAGACCAGCCCAGGAGCCAGCCCCGGCGACAGCAGCCTGCCAGAACCTAACCTTGCTACAAACAAAGGACACAGTGTATCTTCCACCTGCTTTCTTAGAATCATAGAATCATAGCATCAATAAGGTTGGAAAAGACCTCAAGGATCATCAAGTCCAACCTGTCACCATTGACCTCATGACTACTAGACCATGGCACCAAGTGCCACGTCCAATCCCCTCTTGAACACCTCCAGGGATGGTGACTCTACCACCTCCCTGGGCAGCCCATTCCAATGGCTAACAACTCTCTCTGTGAAGAACTTTCTCCTCACCTCCAGCCTAAACTTCCCTTGGTGCAGCTTGAGACTGTGTCCTCTTGTTCTGGTGCCGGTTGAGACCAAACCCCTCCTGGCTACAATCACCTTTCAGGTAGTTGTAGAGAGCAATGAGGTTGCCCCTGAGCCTCCTCTTCTCCAGGCTAAACAATCCCAGCTTTCTCAGTCTCTCCTCGTAGGGCTTGTGCTCCAGGCCTCTCTCCAGCCCAGCCTCATTGCCCTTCTCTGGACATGTTCAAGACTCTCAATGTCCTTCCTAAACTGAGGGGCCCAGAACTGGACACAGGACTCCAGGTGTGGCCTAACCAGTGCTGAGTACAGGGGCGGAATGACTTCCCTGCTCCTGCTGGCCACACTATTCTTGATGCAGGCCAGGATGCCATTGGCCTTCTTGGCCTCAGTTCAAAGCACCTGCGTCTAGCAGCTCAATTCTAGTTCCAGACTCTAACACATTGTAATACCTCTGTCTATAGTTAAGCAGGACTAACCCTGTCCCGGGACCAGCCCTACCAGCCCTGCCAGGCTGAACCCGCAGGACCACTCCCTGCCATCCAGAGGGAGCTGCCTGAGTCCTGTGAAGGGAGCCTGCCTATCGGCTAGCCTACGTTCCATCCCCTTTCTGCTGCCATGGGAGGGAGAAGGTTGCCTCCACTGTCGCCGTCCAGACCAGCCCAGGAGCCAGCCCCGGGGACAGCTGGAACCTAACCTTGCTACAAAAAAAGGACACAGTGAATCTTCCACCTCCTTCCTACTCACTGATGTTCAGTTCAAAGCGCCTGTGTCTAGCAGCACATTTCTACTTCCAGCCTCTCATGCATTGTAATACCTCTGTATAGAGTTAAGCAGCTGTCAACATCCCATCGAGTTGCCACCTGGTGGACAAGCAGTGGAATTGCAGCTAATTTGGCAAATATTCTAATTGAGACCAAATTATCAATACTGAACCACTTCTGGGATGTATTTCACAATCGTGCACTAGAATATGGATATGCAAGAGTGACTCATTGGTTATTGATAATTTTAATAATTAATAAAATTAATATTTATATAATGCACATTTCATAGTCATAAATCAATAACCCCTTCATCACACAGGGGCACATTTGCTTCTGAGGAAAGAAGGTGTAAAAGAGGCAATTTCAGTTCGATAGGCTGGAAAAGGCCCCCCAGGGGGGTCACGTTTGGCCTGGCAGTGCCGGGGTCGGTGTACTGCTGTGTCCCCTGGGGCACGCTGGTCACTGGCGTGGGGGTGACTATGCCAGGTGAGGGAGGAGCTGAAGATGAAGCCCTTGCTGCAGACTGTGCAGGGGAAGGGCTGGCACCGGTGTGGGTGCAGCGGTGCTGGCTGAGGGTGGACAGCTGAGCAGACTTCTTGCCTCAGGCAGCTCAGAGGTGCAGCTGCTTCTGGCTGTGGACACAGCAGTGCCGGCTGAGGTTGGAGCTGAGGGTCAACCTGTTGCTGTAGTCACCACTGACAGAGGGCTGGACACTGGGCTGGGGGCAGTGGGGCTTCAGCAGCTCCAGCAGTTGGGTGGGAAGCTTTGCCCACCCTCAGGGCACTGATGTGGCTGCTTGGGTGGCACAGAGGGGCTGATATGGGTTTGCCCTCTTCCTCCTCCTCGTCATATTCCTCCTCCTTCTCTTCTTTGTCCAATTCCATATCATCCTCCTCTTCTTCCACATCATCCCCTTTGTCCTCCTAATTATTGTCATCCTCCTCCTAATCCTCATATACTTCATCCTTGCTGTCCTCAGCCATGTCTCCATAAACCACTTCTCTTCTTCCTCAAGGCTGAGATTTGGCTCCTCCAAATTATTCTACAGGAAATTCTTCTCCCAGATCTTGTCCAAGTCCTTCTGGGAGGCCATGCTGCTGAGAGGAATGGTCACCCCTGTGCTCTTGAGCAAATCCTTGGGGACCAAGTGACTGAGAAGTAAGGAGACTGTGTGTGACTTCTTGCAATGGAGGGATCAGAGCCCTAACTCCTCTGCTGAGTGCCCTGGTTGTAGTGCTGATGGGGCTGACACCCCAGGACGTAGCCATCCCAACCATCCCCCTCTGGCCATGCAACTGATACCTGACCACCTGGGGCTCAGGCAGGTGAACTCCTACATTCCCATCACAGCCAATGACCCTCAAAGCTCCACAAGTGGTGAAGTGTGGTTTGGGAGGAGGGTCTGGAGAGGGTTGGGAGGTGCTCAGAAGCCAGCAGGAGCCTGGGATCTTGCTGCTGTCCCAAAGTTGGGTTCTTTACCTTCTGGCCTGTTCCAAGGAGCAGATCTGCAAACTTTGCTCCTCCCCAGCACAGAGGAGCAGGGCTGATGGAGAGAAGAGAAGGATATGAGCCCAGGCAGAGAGAAGCAAAAGGGTTCAGAGGAGAGGACTGACCTGACCAGGACTCTCCCAGCCTTGCACTGCTCTCCCTATGGCTTGGGGGTTTGTCACCTCCTGCCAGCTCAGTTCATCTGTGCTTGGATCACAGCCAACAGGGAGATGATAGAAAACTTTGGAGGTCAAAAGCTTCAGGGTCTGTGCAAGTGGCAAAAGATCCCAGGATGATTCAGCATCCAAGGTTCTCCAGATCAGAGAAACACCTGATGAATGTCAATGCTCTCCAGCTCTCAAAGCAGTGACCCTAAAGCCAGAGCCTTGGAGCTCTCCTGGATCACAGCAGCTGTGTTCAACATCTCCCCCACTCAGACATTTCTCAGGCACAACCTGCATCAAGGGCCAGCACCAAGTCAGACTTCTCCAGGCTCAGGTCTCATCTTCTGAGAATGTTGAAACTTTGTGTTTGCCCTGAGCTCCAGCAGAAGGAAACTGAACCCCAGGGCAGTCTCTCTGCCAACCACCTCTCCACCTGTCTGTGTCTTTGGACAGACACCTTTGCTGTCACCATGCTGGGGGGCTCTGTGTTCTGTTGGAAGAACCAAGCTCTGTCCCTGTCCCTGTGTACTGGGTGTTTTTCTCCAGGCACAGCCATATAAAGAGATTTGAATTCAGGATTGGTTCATGAGAAAGGGCTGCTAGGATCCAACCTTTTCCTCTGCTTCTCACTCTCAAGAACTCTTGACTGGCTGAGAAATCACAGCCATGGCGCAACTTGTTGGCTTTGCCTCATCCTTGTGGACAGGCAAGATGCTGAGAGAGAGCTTGTGCTGAGCAGATGGGTCCAGAGGGCTTGGATTGCTAAGGGAACTTTCTCAGCCTTGGCTTTGCTTCCAAAGAGCAACAATTCTTCTGTGGCTGTGTGCAGGCATTTGTGTAAGGAGAGCAGGGGGCAGCTGGTGCCATGGAGCTGTGAGCTCCAGCTGCAGAGAGCAGTGGAGAAGTCTGATGCAAGGAGCAGGGATGAAAGGCCCAGGTGGGCAGGGACAGCAATGGGGAGGTTGGGGAGGGTGAGGAGCAAAGTTGTCCACTCAATGTCAGCCCTCAAAGGACAGCTTCTCCTCCCAGTCCAGACCCTCTGAGCAGACAGCCTGCATCATTCTGGCTTGGTGGATGCTGCTAACTCCCTAAAAAGTCCCTCCCCAGCTTTCTTGTAGCCTCCTTCAAATACTGGAAGGCCACAAGAAGGACTCCTTGGAGCCTTCTCTTCTCCAGACTGAACAGCCCCAACTCTCTCCATCTGTCCTAATAGCAGAGCAGCTCCAGCCCTCTGCTCATCCTCATGCCCTTCTCTGGACACCTTGCAGCCCCTCCACATCCTTCTTGTAACAGATGCTCCAGAACTGGACACAGTGCTCCAGGTGGGGTCCCACCAGGGTGGAGCAGAGGGGGAGAATCACCTCCCTGGCCCTGCTGGCCACATTCCTCTTGATGCAGCCCAGGATACAATTGGCTCTCTGGGCTGCAAGTGCACATTGGTGGCTCCTGTTGAGCTTGGGGATGAACACTTCCCTTAAGGATAATCCAGAACGAGAAGCACAGGATGGGGATGGAAGAGGCTCATGATCCAAAGAAGAGATAGTCCAAAAGTGTCCTGAGATGCAACCTAACTGATTAGGAAACATTGACTGCCTGAAGTCAAGTCCCCTCTGTGGGAAAACACTCAGGCTGTGCATCCAGCCAGGCTCTCACCATCCCATAATAAGGAACAAACACACAGGGTGGGCAGCACCAGGAGGAAAGGGAAAGTCTTGGAGATGTGGCAGGAAAGGCAGGGAAAGATTAGCCCTCAGCTGGTCAGGAATCTGTGCCCCTGGGGCAGTGCTCCCAAATACAACTGTGGCTGATCAGTGAGAGACTCCAAGTTGGGTCCAAGGAGATGTGAAATGGCCCAAATGAAACAATGTTGCAAAGGCAAAGGCCTCTGCATGGCACAGCTTTGCCTGATGCTTTCTGCCTTGCTCAGGAGAAAGTGAAGCAGAAAAGGCCATGGTGAAGATCTCTGCTCTCCCAGTCCTCTGGAACAGGACTGCAGGTGCAGGATCAGCTTCCCAGGGAGGAGGGAAACAGGTTGCAGAAAGAGCTGCTCAGGAGGGAATGGCTCCAGGCATGGCCTTTGCCTCAGAAGGAGGAGTGGGCACAGCACTGAACACAAGCTGTTGTGTTTCCCTGGATCAGAGAGGAAGGACATCCATAGAGATGGGTGAGAGATGGGAACAGAGCAGGATTGTGCAGGAAGGAGGAGCCAGGACAAGTTCTGCACCAGGAGGGTAGTGGAACACTGGAACAAGGTGCCCAGGAGGTAGTTGGGGTCCCATCCCTGGAGATATTGAAGGTGAGGCTTGACAAGGGTGTGGGCAACCTGCTCTAGTTCAGGCTGTCCCTGGGAAGGTTGGACAAGACAACCTTTGGAGGTCCCTTCCAGCCCAGCCCATTCTGTGATCAGTGAGCTATGGGAACCAAGCAGATTCTGTATGAAGTGCGAAAGGGAGACACCAGCTGGGGCTTCTCAGAGCTCTGGGCCTGGCTATGGTTGTGGATTCCTGCTTTGGGCTTCAGTCTCAAGCAGTTGGTTGGAGCACTAACCCTGAGCTTGTTCCCCTTTGTTTGCATGGCTGTTCTAGTGCAGGGCATGTGTGAGTGCTGGTCTGCTTCAGGGAGCAGAAGAGGGGACAGCAAGGACCTCTCTGGGAAGAGCTGGGGCAAATGTCACCTTCAAGAGCTGGCCCTGTGTCTCTGTATTCTCTTAAGCTCCCATTTCAAGGACCAGGCCTAAGGCCTGTCTGCATTTCAGAGAGCAACACTGAGCAAGACTTTCCTGAGGTTCTTTTCCCTATTTCAAATGCCCTGGGATGGAACAAACCCTGCACTCAGGGGAGAGGCCAATTGCAGCTGGGCTGTGGCAGGAGGAGTGTGGCCACATAGACACAGGAGTTGTCCTCCCCCAGACACAGCACTGCTGTGGCCACATCTGGATGCTTGGTGTTTGGGTGCTGAGTTCTGCAGTCCAAAGGAGAAACAAGGAACTGGGGAGGCTGCAGAGGAGATCTGCCAGGATGGGGGCTGACATCTCTGTGGAGAGGCTGAGGGACCTGGGGTGCTGCAGCCTGCTGAATGGAGACTCAGGGCACTGCCAGAGCAGAGTGCACATGGCTGAAGGGTGGTTTCAGAGAGGATGGAGCTCTTCTGGGGAGTGGGAAGAGACCAAAACTTTCAGAAAGTGCAGCTTGGAAGGTTCAGAGTGGAGAGGAGGCCAAAGAAATGTCCCTCAAACTGCAGAGCTGCTATGCATGAGGCCATCCAGAGGTGCCAGGAAATGGCAGGGAGAGCTGAGACAGCTCGGGAAGGGATGGAAATGGCAGGGGGAGAGCTGGGTGGGGAAGCAAGATTGGTGTCAGCAGCCTGAAGGGAAAGAGCTGCAGGCATGGGACAGTGTAGAGAGGCTGAAGTAGGGATGGCCAAGGGCTCTGGCAAGGCTGAGAGGACCAACAGGACCAAGGCCTTTGTGCCCTTGGCTCTGGCACTTGCCTCTGCCACCAAGGCCTGCGAGGAGAAACTTGGCTTTGAGCCTTTCAGGCTCTTCTATTGCAAGGGCAGTGGTCAGGGCTTGGCCTTTCTGCTTCCTAGACCAAAGGCAAGTTTTTCTGCCCTGTACTTTGTCTTTGTCTCCCTGCAATCCTGGCCTCTAACAAGCTGCTCTAAGGAGTCCCTGGGGAGCCTTTGTCAGGAACAAGCCTCAGTGAGGCCAATCAGTGCTTCAAGGGACTTTGGAGTTTTCTTCTGACTTGGACTTGTTGAGAGGCTTCTTGGCAGTTCCTTGGCAGAGTCTCCTGGCAGTACCTAAGGAGGATGTCATCAGCCCCAAATACTCCATGGGGCTCATTAAATCCTCCTGAACCTCTCATTATTGCCAAGGTTTCTGCAGCTAATTGGAGAGGTTTTTAGTGCACAAAGCATCTGATTTTTAAAGGTACATTTCATTCCTTTTCAGCAGGAGTTGTCTCTTTGCAAGCCAACCGCAGCAAAACCTGACAAGGTCCTACCCTGCTCACTGCTAATCCTCACTCCCCACTGCCCCCAGCAGAGCCCTGAGCCACAGATGAGGGTCAGGATCTGCCTTGCCAGGGGCTGGGGGTCAGGGCTTGGCCCTTTGCATCAATGAAACCCCTCCAGGTTTGCTCAGCAGCAGAGCCACCTTGAGCTGCTTGTCCTGACCTCTCAGCACTGCCTTAGGTCTCTGCTCTCCCCACAGCCTGGAGATGCTTCAGTGCCTCCAGTGATGTTTCCCTTGCATCCACTGTCTCGTTCTGCCCTAACCAGCCCCTGGGGACCCTTTCCCAGTATGCTTCACTGGGACCCATTAAGAGTAGAAGAAACTTCAGAGTTGGAATCTGACTTTGACTTCTGGAGAGGTTTCATCAGCTTCCTCTCAGTCCCTGAGGTTTACAGGGCACCAAAAGCCACCAGAGGAGTCAATAAAACACCTTGGGCTGGTCCTCTGCTGCCCTTTTGGGCTGGACTCCTGGGCTGGAAGGAGCAGCTGTGAAGCAGGCAGTGCTGCAGGAGACAGCTCTGGCCAGGAGCAGCTCCTCTGCACAGCACAGCAGGGCTGAGGACACTGCCAGAGGATCTCAGGGAGATGAGGAAGGCAGAGAGAGCTTCATGGTATCCAGGACTGGGAGGATGACTGAGAGCAAACTGGAGGAGAAGTCACTGCAGTCCCTGACACAGTGAGGCTGTGGGGGCAGGACACTGCAGCTGTAGCTCCTGGAGGCATCTCCATCTTGGCAGCTGATGCTCAGCTGAAGCTCAGCTGAAGGCTCCTGGAGGGTGCACACAGAAGGAGGACCAAAGCCCTTCAGTTCCATCCTGTGAGCAGCAGTGAGCAGAGCTGGGGAAGGAGAAGGCTTCTCCCCCAGCCCCTCTGCCTTTCTCTCTTCCCTTCACTGTCTCTGCAGCACTGCAGGCCTGCTCCCTGGTTCTCCAGCTCTCCATGGGTGTGGTGGTTTTAGGCAATGCCTTTAAAATTTAGTTACAGATTTTGAGCAGAAAAGTAGAAACACAATAAATAGATCACTCTTGGGAAAGAAAAGATTCTTCTAAACAAATTCATTGGATAAATCTCTGGAATCAGAGGAGCTGTACCATAACAATTCTCTCTCTTCTCTTCTGATCTCAGCTGTTTTGCTTTGCTGGGCAGAGATCACCTGCTTTGGCTGCCCTTGGCTAAGTCTAACCCACTGCTTTTTTTCTCTCTCTACTCCTCCTTTCTCTCTTGGAACACGGGGGTAGAGGTTAGGGGTAGTGGAACAGCTTCCCTGGTCTCTGACCAGGAGGATTTTGTATTGTTAACTAATTGTAAATACCTGTCTAATATTGTCACTCCTGTATGTTCTGTACCTGTTCATTGCATTCCATTGTAGAGCGTAGCTCTTGCTTGTCAATACAGCTTCATTTGCTTCTAATTGAGCTGCTCTGGCAAAGCTAATGCTGGGGGAAATTTCAACCCAACAATGGGACTCTTGTTCCCTGGGATTGGGCTGTTGGTCACTTTCTGTTCTGACACCAGAGGAATCTTCATGGCAGTTCTGAGTCCCTGCGGCATTTGAAGCTGTGATGGACTCTGCCATGGGTTGGCAGTGATGGGACTGAGCTGATCCATTCCTCCTGCAGCTCAGGGACAGGGCTTACAATGAGGCTGAGAGAAGTGTGCCCTAACTTGTCACTGCCTTTCTCTCCTTGGACAGGTCTCCATGGCCAGAGGCAGCAGATGGCCAACAGCAGCTCCATCACCCACTTCCTCCTCCTGTCATTCCCAGGCACAAGGCAGCTGCAGCTGCTGCACTTCTGCCTCTTCCTGGCCATCTACCTGGCTGCCCTGCTGGGCAATGGCCTCATCATCACCACCATAGCCTGGCACCACCACCTCCACACCCCCATGTACTTCTTCCTCCTCAACCTCGCCCTCCTTGACCTGGGTGCCATCTCCACCACTGTGCCAAAATCCATGTTAAATTCACTGTGGGACACTAGGGCAATCTCTTACACAGGATGTGCTACTCAGGTCTTGTTTGTGTTCTCCTTGTTTGCAGCAGAACTTTATCTCCTCACCACCATGTCCTATGATCGCTACGTTGCCATCTGCAGGCCCCTGCACTATGAGACCCTCCTGGGCAGCAGAGTTTGTCTCCACATGGCAGCAGCTGTCTGGGCCTGTGGCTTTCTCATTGGACTGCTGCACACAGCCAATACATTTTCTCTGCCCTTTTGCCAGGGCATTGCTCTGGACCAATTCTTCTGTGAAATCCCCCAGATCCTCAAGCTCTCCTGCTCCACATCCTACCTCAGGGAACTTTGGCTCCTCGTGGTCAGTGTTTCTTTATCGTTTGTGTGCTTTGTGTTGATTGTGGTGTCCTATGTGCAGATCTTCAGGGCAGTGCTGAGGATCCCCTCTCAGCAGGGGCAGCACAAAGCCTTTGCCACCTGCTTCCCTCACCTGGCTGTGGTCTCCCTGTTTCTCAGCACTGGCTCCATTGCCTACCTGAAGCCTCCCTCCATCTCCTCTCCATCCCTGGATCTGGTGGTGTCAGTTCTGTACTCAGTGGTGCCTCCAGCAGTCAACCCTCTCATCTACAGCCTGAGGAACCAGGAGCTGAAGGCTGCCCTGAGCCAACTGATCCCTGGATGCTTTCAGAAGCAATAAACTCTTCTGCAGAGCAGTTCTGATGTTGCTCAGTGCAGGCCCAGCCTGGCTTCTGTACTTGGTGGTGGTGGTGTTTTACTCTTTATCAAACTGTCATCCTTTTTCTAACACATTCTCTGCTTTGCTGACCAAGAGTTTGTGCAGCAGCACCTCTGCTCTTTCTTTTGTTAAAAAAATAAAGAACCTTTCATTAACATTTTCCTTCCTGAGATCCTTCCTCTAGAACATCTCCAGAGCTTTTAGGCCAGGCCCTGTGCAGATTTGGGGGAGGGAAATAAATAAAGAGCCTTACAGTAACAGTTTTGTTTGCTGAGTACCTTCCTCCAAGCCTCCTCTGGAGCTTCAGGGACAGGTCCTGTGTGCAGAGGCAGAGGGGTAAAGAGTCCCAGCACAGCAGCACTGCCAGGCAGCACCAGCACCTGGACTTCCAGGGCTGTTCTCTTGACACTTTCAGCCTCTCCTGGGTCAGTGCAAGGCCTGAGTGCTGTGGCAGCTTGGTCAGGGCTCTGCTGCATGCCAGCCCTGTGACCAGAGGCAGGGACAGGCCATGGGAACTACTCTGACCAAGCTGGTCCCTAAGAGCAATTCCACAAAGACAGAGGATCTGCTCAGGGCAGAGTCTGAAGGCTTAGGCTTCATCCAAAGTTTGTCTTCAGAGCCCAAGAAAGTGTCCTAGGGATACAAACAGCAGGGAACAACTCAAGTGTGAGTGTACAGGGCTGGGGCACACAGCAGTGTCCTGACACAGACAGGCCTCCTGCCAGAGGCCTGAAGGAGCAGCAGAGCAGGCTCTGATCTGTGTTTCTGTTCACTGCACAACCTGGGGAAGCTGTCCCAGGGTAATCATCCTGCTCTAGCCTCTCACCACCGTTTCCACCACTGGTCTCTCACCACAGCTTGGAAAGTTTCTTTGTGCCCCAGTTGCAGGTCACAGGATCAGGAGGTCAGCAGTGGCTGCTGGCATTGCACAGATGAGATGTAAGCATGGCCATGGTGTGGGGTGAGAGGAACCTGAGTGAGCACAAACACCATCAACTGTTGCTGGGGTACCAAGGCACTGGAGGTGTGAGGAGCCTCCCAGTCTCTGGCAGGGGCATCAGGCCAGGGACACTCTGCCTGCTGCAGTGCAGAGCCTGTGTGAGGGATGGGGAAAGACTCTGTCCCTGAACATGCTGAGATGCAGAAGCAGTTCATGAGGCCAGCTCAGGTGTGGACACCTCACAGTACTCTGACATTTCTGTCTGTGACTGCAGCACAAACCTCCCTGCCCCAGGGAGATTCCTCTCAGGTGTCCTGCACAGGCTCATTGCAAAAGTTGCTGTCTGCTCACATCAGCCTTCCTGGGCTGTGCCCTGAAATGTGCACAGAGCCAGCAGAGAGGTTCTGGCTCCTTGGAAAAGGCATCTTCAGGAAGGCCAAGAAGGAGGCTGGGGCAAACTCCAGGCTGGTCATCCTCATCCCAGTTGTGGTGCTGGGTCAAAAGTGATAGGTCAGAAACTCCTGCAGCCATCTGCAGACCCTTGCAGGACAAGAAAGAGATCATCAAACCTGTCTGGGCAGGGGCAAGAAGGGGATGTTGTGTGCCTGGACCATAGCCAGGTCTTTGCCATGGTTTCCCACCATCTCTGTAAAGCCAGACAAGTGACAGCAGGACTGAAGGAATGGATGAGGTGTTGGGTGGGAAGGTGGGTGGTGGATCAAGCCCAAATGTCACCAGGACAGGGTCCTCCTGGCAGCCACTTCCCAGTGGCATTCCTCAGGGCAAGCCCTTGGGCCAGCACTGTGCAATCTCTTCATCAGCTCCCTGCACCTTCTGACCCAGGGCCTCTGCAGCTCCTTTGGGGATGAGGCCAAACTGTCCTCAGGCCTTGAGGGACCTCCTCTGCTTAACCCTGCCCTGAGCAGGGACATTGGACAAGATGATGTGCAGGGACCTCTTCCACAGATCACCAGGACAGAGCCAACAGCTCCTCTGAGGAAGGTTTCTCCACTCAGAGCCTTGGTAGGAAATCTGTCAGGTGGATTGGATGAAACTTTGATCTGCTCAGGCTCTGGCCACAAGGAGGCTGATGGTTGGGTGTGGGATCAGGTGGTCAGTTGTTTCTCAGGAGCTCATCATTCAGTAGCATGTCAAAGAGTATGAAGGGGCTGTGAGGTCACTTCTGCCCGGGGGAGGAGATTGGCCAACAGCAGGAACAGAGCTGGAAAGGGACTGTGAGTTCAGGTGTGTCTGCAGGAGCTGACAGGGCAGCCCTGGGCCCCTGGCTGGCAGATTTGCTTTACTGCTCCCATCTGGCAGCATCTCTGCTAGGCCAGTAGAAGGCACCTGGCTGGCACAGGGACTGTGAGATGCTGTGGTGGTTTCAGCCTTAACTGGGATTTAAGAGCTCAGCTCCTCTCTACAACTACCTGAAGGGTGGTTGTAGCCAGGAAGGGGTTGGTCTCTTCTCTCTAGCAACCAGCACCAGAACAGGGGACACAGTCTCAAGCTGCACCAGGGGAAGTTTAGGCTGGAGGTGAGGAGAAAGTTCTTCACTGAGAGAGTCATTTGTCATTGGGATGTGCTGCCCAGGGAGGTGGTGGAGTCACCATCCCTGGAGGTGTTCAAGAGGGGATTGGATGTGGCACTTGGTGCCATGGTCTAGTCATTGGGTCTGTGGTGACAGGTTGGACTCGATGATCTTTGAGGTCTCTTCCAACCTTGGTGATACTGTGATACTGTGTGATAGATTGGAGGGGGAGGCAAGTCTGAGAATCCCTCCCCCACTCCCCCTCCTCTTTCCCGATAGAGAGAGATAAAGGAAGGGAAGCAGCAAATCTACCTGGAAATAATTTGGAGTCAGTTTGGAAGTGGAGAGGTAAAAATTTTCTTTAAAAAAAAAACAAAACAAAACAAAACTATATATAAACAATAAGAGGAAGGGTTCACAAGGGTAAGGAACAAGGATGGATGGGAAAACATATATGTACACAAACCCAGTCCTTTGAAGTCATTTGGAGATGCATGGATGTAGCTGGGGGGAAGAGAACCAGTCCTGACCCCATGGCAGAGAAGCAGGAAGCCAGCAGCAGTCCTCTCATCCAGCCAAGGCAGATCTGCCTGGTGGTTGTGCTTGTGCTCCTCTGTGGCTCTGCTCTGGGGATGTGTGCAGCCATGTGCCGTACCTTTGTTGGCAGCCTGTCCAGGCGGGCAGTGATGTCTTGCCACAGCTAGCAGCCAAAACAGGCTTCCCTTTTCTCTGGCAGCTGTTCTTCCTTCATCCTTTAATGCACGCAGCCTAGGCAATAAGCAAGAGGAGCTGGAGGTCCTAATCCACCAGGGCAACTATGATATAGTTGCCATCTCAGAAACATGGTGGGACAACACACACGATTGGAGTGCTACACTGGGGGGTTACAGGCTCTTTAGGAGGGATAGGAGAGGGAGAAGAGGAGGAGGGGTGGCTTTGTATATTAGGGAGACACTTTCTGCCTCAGAACTTGAGGTGGAAGATGAGGGAATTGAGAGCCTGTGGGTTAAAATCAGAGGGCAACCCAACAAATCTGACATCCTGGTTGGAGTCTGTTATAGACCACCCAACCAGGATGAGGAGATTGATGAATTATTCTATAAACAACTGGAGGCTGTCTCAAGATCATCAGATCTTGTCCTCGTGGGTGACTTCAATCTGCCAGACATCTGCTGGGAACTTAATTCAGCAGAGAGAAGGCAGTCCAGAAGATTCCTGGAGCGAATAGAGGACTGCTTCCTAACGCAGCTGTTAAGCGAGCCTACCAGGGGACAGGCTCTGCTTGACCTGCTGCTCTCCAATAGGGAAGGGCTGGTGGGAGATGTGACCGTGGGAGGCTGCCTAGGGTGCAGTGACCACGAGATAGTGAAGTTTTCAATCTGCAGGGAGATAGGGAGGAGTACCAACAGAACCTTCACCCTGGACTTCCGGAGGGCAAACTTCAGCCTCTTTAAGAAACTTATTTGTAAAGTTCCCTGGGTACCAACCCTCATGAACCGAGGGGTCCAGGAGGGTTGGACCTACTTCAAAAAGGAGCTCTTGAGGGCACAGGAACTGGCGGTCCCCATGTGTCGAAAGATGAGCCGGCAGGGAAGGCGACCGGCCTGGATGAGCAAGCAGCTCCTGGGGGAATTAAGGGAAAAAAAGAGGCTGTATCACCTTTGGAAGGGGGGGAAGGCTTCTCGAGGTAGGTTCAAGGAAGTGGTTAGATTATGTAGGAATAAAATTAGAGAGGCAAAGGCCCAGTTAGAACTGAAACTGGCCACCTCTGTGAAAGAAAATAAAAAGCAATTTTACAAATATATCAACGCTAAAAAGAAGGGCAAGAAGAACCTCCACTCCTTACTGGACCTGGAGGGGAACACGGTGACCGAAGATGAGGAAAAGGCTGAGGTCCTGAACGCCTTCTTTGCCTCCATGTTTAACAGCAAGGCAGGAGTCCAGGATGAGTGGCCTCCTGAGCTGGGTAATAGGGTCGGGGAGCAGTGTAATGCCCCAGAAATCCATGAGGAATTAGTTCGGGACCTGCTGAGCCACTTGGACACCCACAAGTCCATGGGACCGGATGGGATCCATCCTAGGGTGCTGAGAGAGCTGGCAGATGAGCTGGCCAAGCCGCTCTCCATCATTTTCCTCCAGTCCTGGCTCACTGGAGAGGTCCCAGATGACTGGAAACTGGCCAATGTGATCCCCATCCACAAGAAGGGACGGATGGAGGAGCCCGGAAACTACAGGCCAGTCAGCCTGACCTCAGTGCCAGGGAAAGTGATGGAACAGATTATCCTGGAGGCAATAACTGCGCACCTGAAGGATGGCCAAGGGCTCAGGTCCAGCCAACATGGATTTAGGAAGGGCAGGTCCTGCCTCTCCAACCTGATCTCCTTCTATGATCAGGTGACCCGTCTGGTGGACGTGGGGAGGCCTGTGGATGTAGTCTATCTGGACTTCAGCAAGGCCTTTGACACCGTCCCCCACAGTAAACTGCTGGCTAAACTGTCAGCTCGTGGTTTGGACCGCAACACTCTGTGCTGGGTTAGGAACTGGCTGGAGGGCCGAGCCCAGAGAGTGGTGGTGAATGGTGCCGCGTCCGGCTGGCGGCCAGTCACCAGCGGCGTCCCCCAGGGATCGGTGCTGGGCCCCATCCTCTTTAACATCTTCATTGATGATATGGATGAGGGGGTTGAGTCAGTCATCAGCAAGTTTGCAGATGACACCAAGTTGGGAACAGATGTTAGTCAGTTAGAGGGTAGAAAGGCTCTGCAGAGGGACCTCGACCGACTGGACAGATGGGCAGAGTCCAATGGGATGGCATTTAATAAGTCCAAGTGCCGGGTGCTGCACTTTGGCCACGGCAACCCCATGCAGAGCTACAGGCTGGGGTCAGAGTGGCTGGAGAGCTGCCAAACAGAGAGGGACCTGGGGGTGCTGATTGACACCCACCTAAACATGAGCCAACAGTGTGCCCAGGTGGCCAAGAAGGCCAATGGCATCCTGGCCTGTATTGGGAATAGTGTGGCCAGCAGGAGCAGGGAGGTCATTCTGCCCCTGTACTCTGCATTGGTTAGGCCACACCTTGAGTACTGTGTCCAGTTCTGGGCCCCTCAGTTTAAGAAGGACATCGAGATACTTGAACGTGTCCAGAAAAGGGCAACAAGGCTGGTGAGAGGCCTTGAGCACAAGCCCTATGAGGAGAGGCTGAGGGAGCTGGGATTGTTTAGCCTGGAGAAGAGAAGGATCAGAGGTGACCTCATTGCCCTCTACAACTACCTGAAAGGTGGTTGTAGACAGGAGGGGGTTGGTCTCTTCTCCCAGGCAACCAGCACCAGAACAAGGGGACACAGTCTCAAGCTGTGCCAGGGGAGGTTTAGACTCGAGGTGAGGAGGAAGTTCTTCACTGAGCGAGTCATTCGTCATTGGAATGGGCTGCCCAGGGAGGTGGTGGAGTCGCCGTCCCTGGAGGTGTTCAAGGGGAGATTGGACGTGGCACTTGGTGCCATGGTCTAGTTGTGAGGTCTGTTGGGACAGGTTGGACTTGATGATCCTTGGGGTCTCTTCCAACCTTGGTTATACTGTGATACTGTGATACTGTGATACTGGCTGGCCAGGGCGGCAGTGGTGGGAGTGATGAAGAGAAGCCGGCTGTGCCCTCTTGGCTATGGCAATTCTCTGCCACAAAGGCCTGTGAGGAGATGTTGTCCTAAGGCCCTGGGAGGACCTCACTGCCTCTTTCCACAGCCCCAGGAAGGCTGGGGACTGTCAGGCCCTTGTCCTCCACTCAGCATCACAAACCCTACAGGGATGCTAAAGGAAGGCTGGAGAGGGACTTTTCATGAGGGTGTCTGGTGACAGGGCAGGAGGGAAAGGTTTGAAGGTGAGGAAAAGGAGGTTTAGACTGGGCCTTAGGAAGAAGTTCTTCAGTATGAGGGTTGTGGGACTCTGGAATAGACTGCCCAGGTAGGATGCCCTCTCCTGATGAGGCCTTGAACAGCTGAGTCTATTGGAGAGGCATCCTTGCCTATGGCAGGGAGGTTGGAGCAGATGAGCTCTGAGGTCCTTCCACCTAGGCCCTGCTATGCTGCTATGAAACCCACCCCTCACCCCCACTGCACCTGAAGAGCCTTGACCCACACATGAGGGACAGGAGCTGCCTGCCCAGGGGCTGTGCTCAGGCCTTGGCCTTTGTGCTGCAGAACCCAGAGCCAGAGTTTGCTCTCCTGCACTTTGCCTTTGCCTGCTGCAATCACAGCCTCTCCTGAGCTGCTCTAACGAGTCCCTGGGGAGGCTTTGGCAGTAACAAGCCTCAGTGGGGCCAATCAATGCTTCAAGGGACTTTGTCTTTTGCTTCTTGCTTCTTGCATAGTTCTTCACTCTTCTCTCAGTACCTGAGGTTCATGGAATGATCCCCAAGTGCCCTGAGGAGCTCTTTGTGTCTTTGTTGTTCACTTCCAGATTCCAAAGTGCACCTCACAAAGCTCAGGTTTTGATGGCAAACTATTTGGTTCCTTCTCAGATGAGGGCAGAGGTGACAGCAGCATCCACCAAGCCAGAATGATGCAGACTGTCTGCTCAGGGTGTCTGGAGTGGGAGGAGAAGCTGTCCTTAGAGGGCTGACATTGAGTGGACAACTTTGCTCCTCACCCTCCCCATCCTCCCCTTTGCTGTTGCTGCCCACCTGGGTCTTCCATCCCTGCTCCTTGCATCAGACTTCTCCACTGCTCTCTGCAGCTGGAGCTCACAGCTCCATGGCACCAGCTGCCCCTGCTCTCCTTAGAGAACTGCCTGCACACAGCCACAGAAGAATTGTTGCTCTTTGGAAGCAAAGCAAAGGCTGAGAAAGTTCCCTCAGCAATCCAAGGCCTCTGGAACCATCTGCTCAGCACAAGCTGTCTCTCAGCAGCTTGCCTGTCCACAAGGATGAGGCAAAGCCAACAAGTTCTGCCATGGCTGTAATTTCTCAGCCAGTCAAGAGCTCTTGAGAGTGAGAAGCAGATGAATAGGTTGGTTCCTAGCAGCCCTTCCTCATGAACCAATCCTGGATTGAAATCTATTCCTATGGTTGTGTCTGGAGAGAAGCACCAAGCACACAGACACAGGGACAGAGCTGGCTGGGTCCAGTGCAACATAGAGCCCCCAAACATGGTGACAGCAAAGGTGTCTGTCCAAAGACACAGAGAGGTGGAGAAGTGGCTTGCAGAGAGGCTGCCCAGGAGTTCAGTTTCCTTCTGCTGGAGCTCAGGGCAAACACTCACAAAGCTTCAACATTCTCAGAGGATGAGACCTGAGCCTGGAGAAGTCTGACTTGGTGCTGGTCCTTGGTGCAGGTTGTGCCTGAGAGATGTCTGAGTGGGGGAGATGCTGGACACAGCTGCTGTGATCCAGGAGATCTCCAAGGGTCTGGCATTAGGGTCACTGTTTTGAGAGGTGGAGAGCGTTGACTTCATCAGGTGCTTCTCTGATCT
The DNA here is from genome assembly GCA_015227895.2 of Colaptes auratus. Classification (NCBI taxonomy): domain Eukaryota; kingdom Metazoa; phylum Chordata; class Aves; order Piciformes; family Picidae; genus Colaptes; species Colaptes auratus. The sequence continues at coordinate 22,597,208 of JAAWVA010000030.1, forward strand.
GGAGAACCTTGGATGCTGAATCATCCTGGGATCTTTTGCCACTTGCACAGACCCTGAAGTTTTTGACCTCCAGCGTTTTCTAACACCTCCCTGTCGGCTGTGATCCAAGCACAGATGCACTGAGCTGGAAGGAGGTGACAAACCCCCAAGCCATAGGGAGGGAAGTGCAAGGCTGGGAGAGCCCTGGTCAGGGCTGAGCCATTCCTTGCAGCTCAGTCCTCTCCTCTGAACCCTTTGTTTCTCTGCCTGGGATCATATCCTTCTCTTCTCTCCATCAGCCCTGCTCCTTTGTGCTGGGGAGGAGCAAAGTTTGCAGATCTGCTCCTTGGAACCAGCCAGAACATAATGAACCCAACTTTGGCACAGCAGCAAGATCCTAGGCTCCAGCTGACCCCTGAGCACCTCTCAACCCTCTGCAGACCCTCCTCCCAAAATCACCTTTGAGGGTCATTGGCTGTGATAGGAATGTAGGAGTTTATCACCCTGAGCCCCAGGTGGTCAGGTATCAGTTGCATGGCCAGAGGGGGATGGTTGGGATGGCTACATCCTGGAGGTGTCAGCCCCATCAGCGCTACAACCAGGGGACTCAGCACAGGAGTTAGGGCTCTGATCCCTCCACAGTGTCCTTACTTGCCAGTCACTTGGTCCCCAAGGATTTGCCCAAGAGCACAGGGGTGACCATTCCTCTCAGCAGCATGGCCTCCCAGAAGGACCTGGACAAGATCTTGGAGGAGGAGAATTTCCTGGAGAATAATTTGGAGGAGCCAAATCTCAGCCGTGAGAAATAGCAGAAGTGGTTGATGAAGACATGGCTGAAGACAGCAAGGATGAAGTGTATGAGGATTAGGAGGAGGGGGATGACAATAATTATGTGGAGGACAAAGGGAATGATGTGGAAGAAGAGGAGGATGATATGGAATAAGGGAAGAATAAAGAGAAGGAGGAAGAAGATGAAGAGGAGGAAGAGGGCAAAGCCATATCAGCCGATCTGTGCCACCCAAGCAGCCACAGCAGTGCCCTGAGGGTGGGCAGAGCTTCCTTCTCACCCAGCTTGGAGCTTGTAAAGCCCCACTGCCCCCAGCCCAGTGCCCAGCCCTCTGTCAGTGGGGACTACGGCAACAGCTTCACCCTCAGCTCCACCTCATCCGGCACTGCTGCGTCCACAGCCAGCAGCAGCTGCACCTCTGAGCTGCCTGAGGCAAGAGCTGCACTCAGACGGCCACCCTCAGACAGCACCGCTGCACCCACACCGGTGCCAGCTCTTTACCTGCAGTCTGCAACAAGGGCTTCATCCGCAGCTTCTCCCTCACCTGGCATAGTCACCCCCACGCCGGTGACCAGCGTGCCCCAGGGGACACAGCAATACACCGACCCCGGCACTGCCAGGCCAAACGTGACCCCCCTGGGGGGGCCTTTTTCCAGCAGCTTGAACTGCAATCTCCTCTTCTACACCTTCTTTCCTCAGGAGCAAATGTGTCCCTGCCCTTCTCTGCACCAGCCAGTGCTGAGGAGAGGAATGACAGTGCTGAATCAGCACAGCTGGCAGCAAGACTGCAGCTGGGTTGGGATTTGGCTCTTTGTTCCTCAACACTTTGGGTTTCCTAGAGGTAAAAGGAAAACCTCATCCCAAGGCTAATGCCTAATTGGAATGGAAACCCCAACCCTAATAAAGTATTGTCTTTGGTTGGTTTTCCTTGGACATTTCTTTCCCAAAAGATCACTTTTGGGGGCATTTCTTCCCAGGACCAGGGCTGGAGCCATGTGCTCAGTTCAGGGAGGTGTCCTTGAGGGGTCCTGGGAGAGTCTTGAAGGTCAAGCGAGGAAATCAAAACAACTCATGGCCATTGAACAGGATCCTTTCATAACCTGCATGGACACGGAATGGATCACTCCAAAGCTTACACGTGCTTGTCCTGGAGGCACAAGTCTGAACATGCCCAAACACAAATCCCCTTGCACCCCCTCCCCGTGGAGCTGGGGTGCTCAGCACAGAACTAGACAAAGGGCAAGGTGCTGGTAAATCTGCAAAGCTGGACAGGCCAGGCTTGTCTAGGCAGGTCCTGTGGTCAGGGAAACAAAGTGCACAGTTGCAGCTGTGCCTGGCCAGCTGCCATGCTTATGGACTCCCTGTGCAGCTTCCCATGGCTTGGGCAAACTTTATTCTCTAGGCTGAACTCTCTTGTTCCTTTCTTTCTTTCTCTTCTGCCATTGCCCATTATTGTCTTCAGCACCTTATTAATCCAAGCCAGGAGGGTAAACAACTCTCCCTTGTTCTACAAGAAGCCCTGGGGTTCCCAGAGCTATTTTGTCCATATGAACCCGGAACACGCTGTAGCTGCAGCTGGTGAATGCTGCTGGACTCGAGAGCAGCCTCTGCATAGCTGCTGCCTTAGTCTGCTGCCAGAAAGTTGCTTTGCTCCACCTGTGACACCTGAGGTGCTGGTGCAAGCTGCTGGAGTTGTGGTGAGATAAAAGAGAGCTGCTCATCCCACCCTGAGCACTGCAGAACTGTCAACTCCTTGCCGATCCAACCAAAACAGACCACCAAGGCAGTCACGTGGAAGTATTTGGATAGCTCTGCGTGATCAGTTTGGTGAGAACATGAACAGATGGGATGGTCAACCAACTGCTAGTCTTCTCAGGAGACTGAGGGAACTGGTCTTGCTAAAAAGCTCATCAAACTTGCTCCTCCTAACTATGCAAATATTCTGGCAATCAGAATTGTTGCAAGAAATTATGGCGGAGCTTCTCCTACGGTTGGCCAATTCACTGATCAAATGAGACAATTGGAGGATAGCATGACACGTGTTTCTTTGGTTTCAGCCATTGAAACTCTGTCTGGAAAAATTGAGAATTGCATGAAAGAGCTGAAGGATGAATTTAAAAATACCATCTCCCAATTGGCACAAGGAAATAATTCCAATTCTTCCTCCGGATGGATACAGGTTTCCTCTGTGAGGAATAGGCGTCCTCCAAGGATGTCATTCCAAAACAGGTCATTCCAAAACCGAGCTGGACCGGCACACTCAGATCTGCTACACCTGGCTGGCAAGCTGCCCTGCAAGCCCATGAGCCACAAGCCGCTCCCTCAGCCCCAACAATTCCTCTCCAGGGGGAGACTGCTTCTCCCCTCCACACTCACACTCTGCACAGCTCCTTTCCTGACACCATCTTTCTTGCTTTGTTCACTTGTGCAGGCTGCACTCTGTGCTTTGGAGCATAATTGCAGTGTCCAAAAAGGTCCAGGTGGCAGTGCCCTGAGCACACAGGCTGATTCCTATCAAGTCTCTTTGTACAGCTCTGTGCCAGCCGCCTCTGTAGCAGCCATAGATTCCCCTTGCAGGTGAACTGCCCTTGAGGCATTAGCTCTTTCCTAAGCTGAATCAATGTTTAAAAGATTCTAGCTTGATTCAACTGTTAAAGTTGTATTGAATGTGTATGTTGTGAAATACATTAACCACAACCAAAACAGCTGTACTGTGTGGGTGTATCACAGTATCACATTAGAGGTTGGAAGGGACCTCAAGAGACCATCAGGTCTGACCCCCCTGCCAAGCAGGATCACTTAGGGTAGTCCACACAGGAGTGTACCCAGGTGGGTTTGAAAGTCTCCAGAGAAGGAAACTCCACAAGCTCTCTGGGCAGCCTGTTCTAGTGCTCTGTCACCTGCACTGCAGAGAAGTTGCTCCTCATGTTGAAGTGAAATCTCCTATGTTCAAGCTTGAACCTGTTGCTTCTTACCTTAGATTGGCCCCTCCACTTGATACTCACCCCTCAGGTATTTATACACATTGATGAGATTTGATATTAATACATGGATTTAAATGTTTTTTTTTATATTACTAAATAATTAATATATTTGTATTAATATATTTTAATAAATATTAATAATTGATAACAGTGCTGAACAAGGTTAACCATATGCCTCATACAGTATTAGTAATACAGATGCATTAGAATGATAAAAACTTCTATGAATAGCTAGAATCCTTCCATTCGTTGCTCTTTGCTGCCATCTGCTGTCCTTGTGTCAACATTGTAGTCACTGTGTCATCCTCTTGTATTTTTCCTGTTGGTCTTCTGCCAATCCCACAGGACTGTTCTCATCTTGTTACTGAGGCCCAGGTGTGTGAGAACCCATCCTGTTTTTCAGACTCAGCCTTATCTCTGATGTCTGGGGCTGTGGTCTGCTGCCTTATGTCCCTTCACTCTACCAAGCTGAATGGTTCCTTTATTGATGGCTGAAGGCTACTCTAATGAGTGGGAAAGTTTCTAAGGGTTAGTGAGGAGTTAATGAGTCTCCTTCCTTCAGCTGTCCTGCTGAGAGTGCTGGGCAGGGATCAGGTGGGGGCCAGCTCTGAGGGGCAGGGGTTGCGTTTGGTCAAGGTTGAGGCTGGGGTTAGACCAATGCTTAACAAAGGGTAAAGGCTGGGCCAAGATGAGCAATGGGGGCAGAGTCAGGGTGAGGGGTGCATTTGGGAGGGGATGAGCTGTATGGGGTGAGGGCAGGAGGGGTTCAGCTCCACTGTGTTAGAGCAGGGGACTGAGTAGAGAGGATGGGAGGGGCCAGTCTGTATTGTGAGGTGTGGTATTTTCATGCAGACCCAGTAAGACTCCCCCACTGCAGGGGGCTGGGCAGGGAGAGGGGGAGACAGTTCCAATCCTATGAGCCCACCAAGAGTGGGTTGGTCATTCCACCTTCCAAATGTCAAGGTCCAGGACAAGAGATTGAATTTCTTGGTGTGATGAAGAGGTTATTAATTTATGAATATGAAATATGAGTTATATAAATATTAATTTGTATTGATTATTAAAATTATCAATAACCAATGAGTCACTATTTCATATCCATATTCTAGTGCACGACTATGAAATACATCCCAGAAGTGGTTCAGTATTTACAATTTGGACTCAATTAGAATATTAGGGATGGTCCCAGGACAGGGTTGGCCCTCATGGCAATGACCTTCAGGACCAGTGAGGATGTACCACCACAGCAATCAGTTCAGTTTCTGTCTGTGTGATGTCTCTGTAATCATTGGCTGTGATTGCAAATTCTCTGTGCCAATAACTGCTCACCAGGATGTGTCTTTGCTCACATGTTGTATGGTTAGCTACAACCTACACACACCGGAAAGAATTTCACTGCAACGCAACAGCTCCTCCAGCACCCTGGTTCCATCAGCCTGCTACAACAACCAGGAGAAGCAGGACAAAAGACTTCTCACAGTCTACAATGGTACTGAAGAGATCCATTGAGTCCTCAAAAGGGATCAAGAGGGATGAAGAACACTGCTGGTGGGAAGTGCTGTTTGGGTGGTGTCCAGCAGCAGCTGGGACACTGCCCCTGGTGTCACAGCCACTGGGATTTTCCTGCCTGCTCTGCACTCTGCTTGCTGTTCCACATTGGTTTGCAGTTAGAGTTAGGAGGATGGCCAAGCAAGTCACACTGCTGCAGACATTTCCCATCATCAGTGTTTCCTGGGTGCTTTGTGTCACTGAATGGCATTGAAGACGACTTTGGAGGCTAAGGAACCACCAAATGTCCTTCCCATTCTGATTGGATGACGACATTCTCTGTTGAGAGGCACAGAGACAGGAGGCAACCACACAGCCACTCTCTGGATGAGAGAAATGCACTCAAGTCACAGAGCAGATTGTGGTGGCACAGTCCCCCTGTCACTGGAAACCTCCTCAATACCTGAATTGATTCCCCCTCCCTCCTTGCCTAGGCCATGAACTAGCCCAGGGTAAGGCAGGTATGGATCAGGACAGAGAGAAATAGAGCCCTGAGAGGTGTCCTTGATGTGCTGCACCCTCGCTCTCCCAGCCTTGCACTGCTCTCCCTATGGCCTGGGGGTTTGTCACCTCCTGCCAGCTCAGTGCATCTGTGCTTGGATCACAGCCAACAGGGAGCTGATAGAAAACCTTGGAGGTCAAAAACTTCAGGGTCTGTGCAAGTGGCAAAAGATCCCAGGATGGTTCAGAATCCAAGGTTCTCCAGATCAGAGAAACACCTGATGGAAGTCAGTGATCTCCACCTCTCAAAACAGTGCCCTAAAGCCAGAGCCTTGGAGCTCCCCTTGATCACAGCAGCTGTGTCCAGCATCTCCCCCACTCAGACATCTCTCAGGCACAACCTGCACCAAGGGCCAGCACCAAGTCAGACTTCTCCAGGCTCAGTTCTTGCGCCCTAAGAATGCCAAAGCTTTGTGAGTGCTTGCCCTGAGCTCCAGGAGAAGGAAACTGAAATCCAGAGCACCCTCTGCAGCCTTCTCTCCACCTCTCTGTGTTAGGACAGACACCTTTGCTGTCACCAGGGGCAAGGTTTCTATCTTGCACTGAACCCAGACAGCTCTGTCCCTGTGTCTGTGTGCTTGGTGCATCTCTCCAGGCACAGCCATAGAAAGAGATTTGACTTCAGGATCCCTTGCAGTCAGTCAGGGTCAGCCTTGTCCTTATCCACTCTGTCCTTCAGAGGCTCTTAGATTAGAACACATTCTGCTGAATCACTTTGTAAGCCCCTGGTGGGCAGTGCCAGCAAAGGGGAGGTGGGGGAGAGTGAGGAGCAAAGTTGTCCATTCAATGTCAGACCTAAAGGACAGATGTTCCTGCAAGTGCAGATGTCCTGCTGAGACAGCCTGGGTCAGTGTCACTTGGGGAATTCTCATCTCTGAGCTAAACTGAAATGGAGTAAAATATTTTATCTTTGAGATACAAACTTGAGCTTTGTGAGGTGCACTTTGAAATCCTGAAGAAGATTGCAGGGACACAAACACCTCCTTAGGGCACTTGGGACTCATTGCAGGAACCTCAGGTACTGAGAGAAGACTGAAGAAACTTCTTCAGAAGTCAGAAGGAAAACACAAAGTGCCTTGAAGCACTGATTGGCCCCACTGAGGGGCATTACCAACAAAGCCTCCCAAAAGGCTCCTCAGAGCATCTCAGTGGAGGCCATGATTGCAGCAGACAAAGGCAAAGTGCAGGAGAGCAATCTCTGGGTTTGGTTTATGGAGCAGAAAGGCCAAACTCTGGTCACAGTGCCTGGGCAGGCAGATCCTGTCCCTCGTCTATGGGTCAGGCAGGGCAGGTTTTCTAATGGTACCAACAAGAGATAGTTAGCTCCTGTCAACACCTAGAAACATCAACTTTGCAAAGTGCTGCAACCCTCTCACCACAAGACACACGAACACGGCACAACTGTCATGAAGATGACAGTCAGCAAACCTGCCTAGCACTGACCTCAACGACTGTCACGATAATCCAAGAGGTCAACAGAAAGCATCCAACTTATAACTGAGTGTCATGACTGCTTAACTGTTGTGTGAGCATTAAGAGATCAGTATTACTAGGATGAGCAAAAACACATTATTATGGGTAATTTTCTACTGGGCAAAGCAATGAAGCTCCTTTGCTCTTGCTGTTTGCCTGCAAGTTTTCTGTCTGTGAAGCTAGACCCTGGCCAGATCTACCTTTACAGATGGAAGAAATCTTGCTGCCATTAAGCAATTTATGATTTTTGACCATCCTAGAGAAAAATAAAGATGCAACATACCCCTAAAGCAGATTGTAAAAGACAGTGCTGAGGATTGGATTTGTGTCTTAATCTCTGTGTGCAATGTGTTCAGGCACAATCAAGTCTTCTCTGTCAATAAGAGGAGTGAAATGTAAAGATCGGAACTGTTAAGATCTAAGTTCTTCTTTACAATGTTTGCTATCTTTCACCATGTATTATGCCAGCTCTGCTAGAACATTCTAACTAGCTCAACTTAAGCATTGTGCCTTGTATGGGTTACATCAGTCTGTTAGACATGCTGCGCTACAGGACTTTTTGCTATACTGCTTAGCAAAGTGTATGCGTGCTTCTGTGTATGCAAAGAGTATCTTGTATGGGATGGGAACAGCTCCCATGAGCAGATTGCTCCCAAAAACAAAAAGGGGGATTTTTGTGGCAATGCCAGCAATAAGCAGTGTGAGCAATCTGGCAGTGTAGGCTTAGAGCCTGACATGGTGGTAGGCCATGCTCAGCAGAAGTGCAGAAGTGGCTAGCAGTGTAGCAAAGCAGTGCTGAGCCTGCAGCATGTAACTAAAGCAGGGCACTGGGTAGCTATAAACACAGAGAGTTATCTGCGAATAATAGGACACACACCTGCATCAACAACCTCGCATGGTGTTAGTAGTGTGACCAATAATCTACAACAGTGTGATGTGTGGTCACTGGTGGGGAGCCAATGAAGCTGTGCCAACAATGCTCCCCGAGTCTAGATAAGCTGTGGAGGTTCCCTTAACAAACGAACAACACTGGGTCACATTGGTGTGGTGAAGGCACATTCTGCCCAGATACTATATCTGGTCCCAGCATGTGGACAAGTTTCCCCTCCTTCAGGAGGAAGACAAAAGCCAAGGCATTAGCCAGGCCAGCACGCACTCAGCACATAGCTTGTGCGATTACCCAAGTATGGGCATAATTCCAGCTGCACGCTTTCTATAGGCTGAAGCCAGTTGTCTATGAGAGTGCCCATTGGTCAAACCCAGCCTCGAGGAATCTATAAGTATTACCCCTGTTGGTAAACAAGTGGCCCCCTCTCTCACTTTGTCTCTGTACTCGCTCAAGAGAGTAGCTCTCGAGCCACAGCCTCTGCCATTGAGCTTATTGTTATTAGCTTCTATCATACGTGCACGCATACTGACGCCTCTGCATTGTGAGAAGCACTTTGATCGTGAGGATCATCCCAGAAGGAGGACCTTCGCTGAGCCCGAGAAGCCAGCGTCGCCACAGCCAGTCGTACTGACCGGGAGAGCCCACCGTGCTACCGGAGGACTGGACCAGCCCCCGAGGGTAAGATCTGCCCAGCTGTCGGGGAGAAGGGACTTGATAGAGACTAAGTCCGCATATACCTAGGCCCTGCCATAGCGGGAGAAGAGCCGCCACGTGTGTCGCTCCAAGCCCTGTAACCGCAGGGAAGACTAAAGCATTGTTCGTGCCTATACTGCACCAAACCTGGGACTGCCCCGATCGTCCCGCTGTGCCTTTAAGCCCAGTAACGGAGAAGCCGCAGCTCAGCGCAGCTGCATTCTCTCTCTGAGGCTGTTTACCTCAGCCCCGAGATCCGTCGCCATGAGGCTGACCCCATAGCTATTGTTGTCTGCCCGGGAACCTCTGAACCCGCCTACCGGCAACCGTCGCCCCGCCCTGCCGTGCGAGCCGACTTCCAGGGCCGACCCTACGGGCTGAACCCGACCAGGACCTATCCCTATTGTCTGGAGGGCACCGACTGAGTCCTGAAGGGAACCTGCTTCCGAGTTAAGCCCAGGTTCCAGCATTCCTTCTCCACTGCTGCGGAGAGAGGAGGTAATACTCAACACCACCGTTTCAACTCTACTAGGAACCAGTCCAGCGGCAGTAGTCAGCCGGACCCCCACCTTGCTACAAACAACAGCTACAGAGTATCTCCCACGTGCTTTCCACCCACTAGCACTCAGTTCAAAGTATCCGCGTGTAGCAGTCATCGCTGACACACAGAAAGATTGTAATCAAATAACTAAAGAGGAGCAATCAATACTGGGAGTCATTATGCATAGCTTGACAAAAGAGCAACAATGTCTGATGAAAGGAGAGGGGAGCAGGGAGAGATGGCTATGTTCTGGGCAACAAAGGTAAGCAAAATTGCTACATCTTCCTTTACAGCCTGGAAATTAGTTAAAGATTCCTTAGAACGGCTAGCAGAAGACCCTAAGGCAACTTCAGCAGTGATTAATGGCACTTCTCCAGAACAGAACTCTTCTTCGACATCTACATGCTCCCTCCCCCTCCACCACCGTGGCCACTAAGCCCACCTGCACCCCTGGGGCTGCAGTCGATGGCGTGTCTCCAACAAAGACAGCAGCCTGTCCCTGGACCCCCCCTGCTGCAACTCTCAAAAGCTCCCCAACGTGTTTTGATTCTGGACAGAAGGGACATCCTAAGTTTTGGGACTCTGGCTAAGAAAGAAAGTAAGATCAGAAAAATTAAGGCAATGCCTAACTCAGAGAAGAAAATGAGAACTGCTGACTGCCAGGTGCTTCTGTGTGCTCTAGGAAATGCTGCTCCGAGCGATGTGCCAACAGCCTTACACACCAACATCCAGTGGTATGGACCCGAGAAGAAACAATGGCGTCCACTCTAAGCAGCTCAAATTTCAGGCTCAAAACCAGCAACAATTAAGCTCAAATCACTGATGTCACCACCCACTGAAATGTTCCTGCCTTTGAGGAAAACTACACTTCAGCTGGAAGCTGTAAAAAAAAGGCAGCTGCTGTGAATTCAGTGGAGTTCTCCCACCACCACCTCCCCTTTCCTTCCCCCCCCACCTTTCCCCCTGGCTCTGTGGCTGCTCTGGCTTTGCTGAGCCGTTCAGCTCTAGCTGGGGCCCAGGGCAGGTCATCTATTGAGCAGTACTGGCTCTTGATGGCATTGAGGATCTGGGCCCAGAGAGTGTGTGTTCCAGCGAGTTTGGCTAACTCTTTGTCCAGACCAGCATCACGAGTCAGGGAGCCTAAAAGCTTTGCCTCCCTCTTATCTAGGTCCACTGTGTCCACCCCCTCGTCCCAGCATCTCAGGGCCCAGCTCAGTGTTGGCTCACCCTCTTTCCTTGCGTAATCCAGATGAGTTTGGAGTCCTTTGGATAGACCAGGATCAGACAGTGAATACTCTGATGCAGACCAGGAATAGAAGGTCCCTGCCTTTGGCCAGGAGGAGGAAAGGGATAGCAGTGTGCTGGTTTGATGGCCTGGCACATCAAAGCCACAGGAACAGGAGGTGTTGGCAGACACAGGGGCACAGTGCACATTGATGCCATCAGGGCACAAAGGCACTGGATCCATCTGGATTTCTGGAGTGACAGGAGGCTGCCAGCAGCTGTCTCTACTAGAAGCTGAAGTGAGCCTAAGAGGGAATAAGTGGGAAAAGCATCCCATTGTGCCTGGCCCAGAGGCCCCTTGCATTCTTGATACAGAGAGGCTGTAGCCTCAAGAGAGGCTACTTCAAGGACCCAAAGGGCTCTCAATGGGCTTCTGGTGTGGCCATGGTGAATACAGAGAAGATCAGAGAGCTGCCTGCCCTGCCTGGCCTGGCAGAGAATCCCTTCCTTGTGGGACTGCTGCAGGTTGAAGAACAACAGCTGCCAGCTGCTACCAGGACTGCGCACAGGCAGCAATATCACACAAACCAAGACACCCTGGCTCCCATTCATGAGCTGATTCACCATCTGGAGATCCAGGGAGTGACCAGCAAGACACATTTGCCTTTCAACAGTCCCAGATAGGCAGTGCAGAAACCTGACAGAGGGTGGAGATTAACAGTGGACTATTGAGGCCTGAATGAGGTGTCACCACCTCTGAGTGCTGAGTGCCAGACATGCTGGAGCTCCAGGATGAGCTGGAGTCAAAGGCAGTCAAGAGGTTCTCTGTGATCAACATCGCCAATGCTGCCTTCCCAATTCCATTGGCAGCAGAGTGCAGGCCACAATTTGCTGTCACCTGGAGGGGGTGTGCAAGACACCTGGAATCAACTCTCCCAGAGGTGGAAGCACAGCTCCACCATTTGTCATGGACTAATCCAGACTGCACTGGGAATGCTGATGCTCCTGAACATCTCCAATACATCCATGACATCACTGTGTGGGGCCACAAGGCAGAAGAAGTGTTGGAGAAGGGAGAAAAAAAAATGTTCAGATACTTCTGAAGGCTGAATTTGCCATGAGGAAAAGCAGGGTCAAAGGACCTGCACAGGAAATTCAGTTCTTGGCAAGAAAATGGCAGGCTGGATGCTGTCATGCACCTATGGACATGGTCAACAGGATAGCAACCATGTCTCCACTATCCAAGAAGGAGACACAGTCTGTCCTAGGCCTTGTGGGGCTCTGCAGAGTGCAGGTCCCAGGCTGCAGTCAGCTTGTGAGCCCTCTCTATCGAGTGACCTGAAAGCAGAATCATTGTGAGTGGGGCAGTGAGCAACAAGGCTTTGAGCAGATCAAACAGGAGGGAGCTGTGCAGTGGCACTTGGGCCTATCTGAATGGCACCAGTGGTGCAAAATATCCTCTACACTGCAGCTGGGGATCATGGAGCACTTGGAGTCTCTGGCAGAAGACATCAGGTGAAAGCCGAGGTCAGCCACTGGGATTTTGGAGTAGGAATAAGGAGTGGAGATTGTATTTGGTTTGGGTTGAGCTGGAGTTAATTTTCCTCTGAGCATCCTGCTAGTGCTGCAGGGCTGTAGCTGGGTGTTGGTAACACAGCAGTGTTTTGGCTGCTGCTCAGCTGAGCACTCAGGCTGTGCTTTTCCAACATTTCCCTGCCCCAAGAGTATGCTGAGGGGGGCAAGATCTTGGGAGGGGACACAGCCAGGCCAGCTGACCCGAAGTGGCCAAAGGAGTGCTCCATGCCATGTGTGGTCAGCTCAGCTATAAGAGCAAAGTGGGAAGGAGATTGGTCCATGGAGTTTGTCCTGCAGAGGAACCACTCTGCACAGAGCCCTGCTGCCTGAGACTGACCCCCCTGTGCTGCTGGGCAGTAGAGATTCACTTCTCTCTCTGCTTTCACTCTGTGTGTCTATTGCTTGTGCCTATCCTGAGTGTTAAATTGCTTCTATCTTACACTGCCTTTTGTCATCTTTCCCCTCTCCCCTGTCCATCTAAGAAGCGCAGTGATAGAGTGGTTTTGGTGGGCATTAACCCCCCAGCCAGGGCCAAACCACCACACAGGCCCAGTCCAAAAGGCACCACGGAGTCTGGGAGGAACCATTCCCAATGTCCTGGGATGAAGCAAACACTGCACAGAGTGAAGAAAGCCAACTGCAGCTGGGCTGTGGCAGGAAGAGTGTGGCCACCCAGACAGAGAAGTTGTCCTCCCCTTGGACTCAGCACTGCTGTGGTCACATCTGTATGCTTGGTGTCTAAGTGTGGAGCTCTGCAGTCTGATGGAGAAGGGAGGAACTGGGGAGATAGCAGAGGAGATCTGCCAGAATGGGGGCTGACATCTCTGTGGAGAGGCTGAGGGACCTGGGCTGCTTCAGCCTGCTGAATGGAGGCCCCAGGGTACTGCCAGCGCAGTGTGCACATGGCTGAAGGGTGGTTTCAGAGAGGATGGAGCTCTTCTGGGGAGTTGGAAGAGACCAAAACCTCCACAAAGAGCAGCTTGGGAGGTTCAGTGTGGAGATGAGGCCAAAGAAATGTCCCTCAAAGGGCAAAGCTGCTATGAATGAGGCCAACCGGAGGTGTCAGGAAATGGCAGGGAGAGCTGAGACAGCTCAGGGAAGGGATGGAAATGGCAGGGGGAGAGCTGGGTGGGGAAGCAAGACTGGTGTCAGCAGCCTGAAGGGAAAGAGGAGCAGGCAGCGGACAGTGTAGGAGAGGCTGCAGTAGGGATGGCCAAGGGCTCTAGCAAGGCTGAGAGGCCCAACAGGACCAAGGCCTTTGTCCCCTTGGCTCTGGCAGTTGCCTCTGCCACCAAGGCCTGGGAGGAGAAACTTGGCTTTGAGCCTTTGAGGTTCTTCTATTCCCAGGGAAGTGGTCAGGGCTTGGCCTTTCTGCTTCCTACACCAAAGGCAAGGTTTTCTCCCTTGTACTTTGCCTTTCTCTCCCTGCAATCCTGGCCTCTAACAAGCTGCTCTAAGGAGTCCCTTGGGAGCCTTTGTCAGTAACAAGCCTCAGTGAGGCCAATCAGTGCTTCAAGGGACTTTGGAGTTTTCTTCTGCCTTGGACTTGTTGAGAGGCTTCTTGGCAGTACCTTGGCAGAGTCTCCTGGCAGTACCTAAGGATGATGGGAATCAGCCCCAAATACTCCATGGGGCTCATTAAATACTGCTAAACCTCTCGTTCTTGCCAAGGTTTCTGCAGCTAATTGGAGAGGTTTTTATTGCACAAAGCATCTGATAAAAAGTATTTTTAAAGGTACATTTAATTCTTTTTCAGCAGGAGTTGTCTCTTTGCAAGCAAACCACAGCAAAACCTGACAAGGTCCTACCCTGCTCACTGCTCACCCTCACTCCCCACTGTCCCCAGCAGAGCCCAGAGCCACAGGTGAGGGACAGGATCTGCCTTGTCAGGGGCTGGAGGTCAGGGCTTGGCCTCTTGGATCAATGAAACCCCTCCAGGTTTGCTCAGCAGCAGAGCCACCTTGAGCTGCTTGTCCTGACCTCTCAGCACTGCCTCAGGTCTCTGCTCTCCCCACAGCCTGGAGATGCTTCAGTGCCTCCAGTGATGCTTCCCTTGCATCCACTGTCTCTTGTCCTGACCAGCCCCTGGGGACCCTTTCCCAGTATGCTTCACTGGGACCCATTAAGAGTAGAAGAAACTTCAGAGTTTGAATCTGACTTTGACTTCTGGAGAGGTTTCATCACCTTCTCAGTCTCTGAGGTTCATGGACTCAGCACCAAAGCCCCAGAGGGCTCCTTTAAACTACCTGGGCTGGTTCTGTTGTGCTGAGCCAGGCCAGGCTCCTGCGCTGGAAGGAGCTGCTGGCAAGCAGGCAGCTCTGCAGAGAGAGCTCTGGCCAGGAGCAGCTCCTCTGCACAGCACAGCAGGGCTGAGGACACTGCCAGCAGATCTTAGGGAGATGAGGAAGGCAGAGAGAGTTTCAATCTGTCCAGGACTGGGAGGATAGAGAGCTCACTGGAGGAGAAGTCACTGCAGACACAGTGAGGTTTGGGGGCAGGACACTGCAGCTGTAGCTCCTGGAGGCATCTCCATCTCGGCAGCTGACGCTCAGCTGAAGGCTCCTGGAGTGTGCACACAGAAGGAGGAACAAAGCCCTTCAGTTCCATCCTGTGAGCAGCAGTGAGCAGAGCTGGGGAAAGGAGAAGGCTTCACCCCCAGCCCCTCTGCTTTCTCTCTTCCCTTCACTGTCTCTGCAGCACTGCAGGCTTGCTCCCTGTTCCTCCACCTCTGGGTGTGTGGTTTTAGGCAATACCTTTGAAATTTACTTACAGATTTTGAGCAGAAAGGAGAAACACAATAAATATCACTCTTGGGTGTAAAAAAGGAAAAGAAAGATTCTTCTAAACAAATTAATTGGATAAATCTCTGGAATCAGAGGAGCTGTACCATAACAATTCTCTCTCTTCTCTTCTGATCTCAGCTGTTTTGATTCAATCAGGAGAGATCACCTGCTTTGGCTGGCCTTGGCTAAGTCTAACCCACTGCTTTTTTTCTCTCTCCACTTCTCCTTTCTCTCTTGGAGCAGGGGGTTGGAGGGTGGGGCAGTGGAACAGCTTCCCTGGTCACTAAAGCGGGGTTTCATGTCATTTGCTAATTGTAAATACCTGTCTAATATTGTCACTCCTGGATGTTCTGTACCTGTTCATTGCATTCCATGTAGAGTGTAGTCTTGCTTGTCCATACAGCTTCATTTGCTTCTAACTGAGCTGCTCTGGCAAAGCTAATGCTGGGGGAAATTTTCAACCACCACAAATGGGACTCTTGTTCTCTGGGATTGGGCTGTTGGTCACTTTCTGTTCTGACACCAGAGGAATCTTCATGGCAATTCTGGGTCCCTGCTGCATTTGAAGCTGTGATGAACTCTGCCATGGGTTGGTAGTGATAGGAACTGAGCTCATCCATTCCTCATGCAGCTCAGGGACAGGGGTTACAATGAGGCTGAGAGAAGTGTGCCCTAACTTGTCACTGCCTTTCCCTCCTTGCACAGGTCTCCATGGACAGAGGCAGAAGATGGCCAACAGCAGCTCCATTACCCACTTCCTCCTCCTGCCATTCCCAGGCACAAGGCAGCTGCAGCTCCTGCACTTCTGCCTCTTGCTGGCCATCTACCTGGCTGCCCTGCTGGGCAATGGCCTCATCATTGCCACCATAGCCTGGGACCACCACCTCCACACCCCCATGTACTTCTTCCTCCTCAACCTCGCCCTCCTTGACCTGGGTGCCATCTCCACCACTGTGCCAAAATCCATGGCCAATTCCCTGAGGGACACCAGGGACATCTCCTATGCAGGATGTGTTCTCCAGGTCTTCTTTTTCATCTTCCTGATATCAGCAGAGTATTTTCTCCTCACCACCATGTCCTAACGATCGCTACGTTGCCATCTGCAGACCCCTGCACTATGAGACCCTCCTGGGCAGCAGAGTTTGTCTCCCCTGGCAGCAGCTGCCTGGGGCTGTGGGTTCTCTATGCTCTGCTGCACACAGCCAATATATTTTTCCCTGCCCCTCTGCCAGGGCAATGCTGTGGACCAATTCTTCTGTGAAGTGCCCCAGATCCTCAAGCTCTCCTGCTCCACATCCTACCTCAGGGAGGTTTGGCTTATTGTGGCCAGTGCCTGTTTAGGTTTTCTCTTTTTGTGTTGATTGTGGTGTCCTATGTGCAGATCTTCAGGGCAGTGCTGAGGATCCCCTCTCAGCAGGGACGCCACAAAGCCTTTGCCACCTGCCTCCTCCCTGGCTGTGGTCTCCCTGTTTCTCAGTACTGCCATATTTGCCTACCTGAAGCCTCCCTCTGTCTCTCCCTATTCCTGGATCTGGTGGTGCAGTTCTGTACTCAGTGGTGCCTCCAGCAGTCAACCCTCTCATCTACAGCCTGAGGAACCAGGAGCTGAAGGCTGCCCTGAGCCAAATGATCCCTGGATGCTTTCAGACAATAAACTCTTTGTCTTCTCCTGCTGAGCAGTTCTGATGTCACTCAGTGCAGCCCCAGCCTTGCTGCTGGAGTTCTGGCTGCTGGTGTTGCTGTTCCCCTTGGAGAATGTTGTTCCCACACAAATGTCTTTCTTCAGACCTTTCTGCTTCAGTGTTGTCTGTCTGCTGTGACCAGAGGCTGCAGATATGAGTAGCTGTGCTCCCTGGGTGTTCAACACTAGAAAGGACCCTGCAGGGAGTTGTTTCTCTGAGTTCCTTCCTGCAAGGCTTCTGTGGGCTGCAGGGCAGTGCCTGTGTGCAGGGTGGAGGGGCAGAGTCCCAACAGCAGCAGTGCCAGGCAGCCCCAGAGCCTGGGCTGTCCTCAGCTGCTCTTTCTGCCCTTCCACCCTCCTGCTGAGCCTCCTCTGTGCTGGGGCAAGGTCTGAGTGCTCTGGCACTTGGGCACTGTGCTGCTGTGTGGCAGTGCTGGGACTGCAGGCAGGGAGAGTCCAGGGCTGCTTGTGGGACAGAGCTGTGCTCCAGAGCAGCACTGCCATCAGACAAGGTCTCCTCATCCCTTCGTGCCCCAACCCCCCCCCCCCTTACAGACTGCACCTACTCAGAGTCCCAACTGGATACCCTGACCCCCTTCCAGTATAGATTCAGTCCAAACATGGTTCCTTAAACCCCTCCCAGTACACATCTGGCCTCATCCCAGTACAAGCTAGCTCATATTGTCATCTTCCTCTACAGTCTGGGTCCCATCCCATCAGAGAATGAATCCCCTGGCTCCCTTCCCAATACTGAATGCATCCATCCCGGTACAAAGTGCACACCCTTGTGCCCTCCCAGTACAGTCTGGGCCTGTCCCAGTCCAAACAGGATCCCCTTAATCCTCCAAATGTACTTTGACCTTGTCTCAGTAAACCTTAATCCCCTTATGCACATCCAGTACACACTGGGCCCTGTCACAGTCACAACTCCATACCCTAATTACACCAGTCCAGTCTGGGCTCTCCCATTTCAACTGTGTCTCATTAACATCTCCAAGTACAGCCCAGACTTTGTCCCACTACAAACTGATTCCACTCATCCCATCCTGTGCTGTTCATAATTTGTTATCGGTGCTATAGACGAGGGATGGAGACACCATCACAGGGTGCAGATGGCACCAAGCTGAGTGGTGTTTTTGAGATGCCAGAGGGACAGGATGGCATCCAGAGGCACCTGGACAAGCTGGAGAGTGGGGTCCCAGGTGACCCTCATGAGGTTCAACAGCAGCAGAGCAGGGTCCTGCAGCTGGGCTGGAACAATCCTCACTATCAATACAGGCTGGAGGAGGAGGTGTAAGAAGCAGCCCTGAGGAAAAGGGCTTGGGGTGGTGTGGGGGGAGAAGCTGTCCAGAGCAGGCAGTGTGAGCTTGCAGCACAGAAGGCCAAGGGCAGCCTGGGCCAGAGATGGAGAGGAGATCCTGGCACTTTGCTCTGGTGAACCTCCCCTGGAGTACTACATCCAGCTCTGAAGTCTCACACAGGAAGGACATGGAGCTGATGGAGCACATCCACAGGAGGGCCACAGAATGATCATGGGCTGGGAGAAGCTCTGCTATGAGGCCAGGCTGAGGGAGCTGGGGGTGTTCAGCCTGGAGAAGAGGAGGCTCTGAAGAGATCTAATAGCTGCTTTCTAGTGACTGAAGGGTACTGGATGCAGAGAGACTGTTTGCAAGGGCCTGCAGGGACAGGACCAGAGGCAATGGCTTCAACTAGAGCAGAGAAGATTGAGATTGTATGAGGAACAAGTTCTTTACCACAACGGTAGTGAAACACTGGAACAGGTTGCCCAGGGCGGTGGTTGAGGACCATCCCTGCAGGTATTCAAGGTGAGGCTCAAGAGGGCTCTGGGCACCTGATCTAGTTGAGGATGTCCCTCCTGACTGCAGGGGCTTGACTGGATGACTTTTGGAGGTCCCTTCCAGCCCAGACCATTCTATGATTCTATGATCCCAGTACAGAGTGGACCTCAATGAAGTAAAAGTGGATCCCCTCACCCCTCCCAGTACCACCTGGATCCCTCCAAGTGCAAATGGATATTCTGAGCCCTCCCAGGACAGACTGAACTCCCTCCCAGTGCAGAAGCATCCACAGACCTCCTCTCAGCACACATTGTGCTCCCTCCCAGGACAAACTGGACCCACCCAGTTCCCTCTGCAACCTCTTCTTGTAGAAATCAGATCTCATGGTCTCCTCCCAGTCTAGAGTTGGCCATGTGCCAACACAAACTGCTTTGCTTTTGCCCCTCACAGTTCAGACTTGGCTCTCTCCCAGTACCAACTTTCTCCCCTGTCCCACTCCCAGTACAGTCTGGGCTCCCTCCCAGTACTAACAGCAGCCCCTGGTGCCTCCTAGTAAATTCCTGTAAAAGCTGACCCCATGACCTCTCCCAGTAACACTGGGCCTGGTCCCAGACACTCTGAAACACTAATCCTGTCCCAGTACAGCCTGGCTCTTCCTGTCCAAGCTGGATCCCTGCAGTTTGGGGCTCCCCAGGTCAAGAGAGACAGAGATCTGCTGGAGAGAGTCCAACAGAGGCTAGGAGGATGAGGAAGGGACTTGAACATCTCTGCTACTTCTCCATTATTGACCTGGAGTCCTGGCTCCCTGGGGAGGTCCCCAGGGTATTGGAGAGGAGCAATTTGACACCCAGCTGCAAGAAGGAAGAAAGGAGGATCCAGGAACTATAGAGCTGGCAGTGTGAGCTCAGGGGCAGGGCAGGGCCTGGAGCAGAGCATCTCCAGCACCATTACATGACCTGGAGAGGACAAGCAGGGGATCAGGCCCAGTCAGCTGGGTTTAGGAAGAGCAGTTCTGCCTGACCCACCTGATCTCCTTCTCTGACAGGATGAGTGACTGCTGGATGAGGGCAAGGCTGTGGCTATTGTCTGCCTAGACTTCCCAAAAGCCTTGGCACTGCTCCCCCAGAATTCTCCTGGGCAAAGTGGCTGCTCCTGGCTTGGATGAGCAATGCTCTGCTGGATACAGCCCTGGCTGGGTGACAGGGCCCAAAGAGTGGTGCTCAGTGAGTTGAATCCAGCTGGTGGCAAGTCACAAGTAGTGGCCTGAGTGCTCAGTGTTGGGATCACTTCTGTTGAACATCTTTATTGATGACCTTGATGAAGACACAGAGTGTGTCAGCAGTGGTCAGCTATGGGAGGCTCTAGTTTGATTTCCTCACTTCACATTCAAGACCCTCCAGGACCCCTCAAGGACACCTCCCTGCAGTGGGCAAATGGCTTCATCCCTCGCCCTGGGGGAGAAATGTCCCCAAAAGTGCCTTTTGGACAGAAATGTCAAAGGACAAGCAGCAAGAGACAATGCTTTATTAGAGTTGGGTTTCCATTCTAATCAGCAGGATTATCCTTGGGATGAAGTTTTTCTTTTACCTTAGGAAACCCAAAGTGTTGAGGAACAAAGAGCCAAATCCCAGCCCAGCTGCAGTGGTGGCACTGGCTGTGCTGACTCAGCACTGCCATTCTCTCCTCAGCACTGGCTGGTGCAGAGAGGGCAGGGGCACATTTGCTTCTGAGGAAAGAAGGTGTAAAAGAGAGATTGCGTTCAAGCTGCTGGAGAAGGTCCCCCCAGGGGGGTCACGTTTGGCCTGGCAGTGCCGGGGTCGGTGTATTGCTGTGTCCCCTGGGGCACGCTGGTCACCGGCGTGGGGTGGAGTATGACAGGTAAGGGAGAAGCTGCGGATGAAGCCCTTGCTGCAGCCCATGCAGGGGAAGGGCTGTCACGGTGTGGTTGCAGCAGTGCTGGCTGAGGGTGAGCAGCTGGATCCAGCAGCAGCAGTTCCACCAAGGGGAACAACAGAAAAAGAGGAAACAACAAAAAGAAACCAGGGTGGAGGAGTCCCAGGTGGCTGCAGACTGAGGCAATAATACAATAATACAGCAATACAATACACCAGGTGGAAGAGACCTCAAGATCATCACGTCCAGCCCATCAACCAATCCAACCCACCTCAATACAATACAATACAATACAATACAATACAATACTACCCCCACCTAAATAACTAAACAACTAACCCATGGCACCAAGCACCCCAAGCCAAGCCTCTTCCTGAACACCTCCATGAAGTGACTCCACCCCTCCCTGGGCAGCCCATTCCAATGGGCAATCACTCTCTCTGTATAGAACTTCTTCTAACATCCAGCCTAAACCTCCCCTGGCGCAGCCTGAGACTGTGTCCTCTTTGTTCTGGTGTTGTCTGCCTGGGAGAAGAGACCAACCTCTGCCTGGCTACAACCTCCCTTCAGGGAGTTGTAGAGAGCAGAAGGTCACCTCTGAGTCTCCTCCTCTCCAGATAAGCCACCCCAGCTCCCTCAGCCTCTCCTCATAGGGCTGTGTTCCAACCCCTCACCAACCTTGTTGCCCTTCTCTGGACACCTTCCAGCAACTCAACCTCCTTCCTAAACTGAGGGGCCCAGAACTGGACACAGCACTCAAGGTGTGGCTAACAGTGCAGTGTACAGGGGCAAATGACCTCCCTGCTCCTGCTGGCCACACTGTTTCTGATGCAGGCCAGGATGCCATTGGCCTTCTTGGCTGCCTGGGCACACTGCAGGCTGATGTTCAGCCTACAATCAACCAGCACCCCCAGGTCCCCTCTCTGCCTGGCTGCTCTCCAGCCATTCTGCCCCCAGCCTGTAGCACTGCCTGGGGTTGCTGTGGCCAATGTGCAGCACCTGGCACTTGGATGTGTTCAATCTCCTGCCCTTGGCCTCTGCCCATCTGTCCAGCCTGTCAAGGTCCCTCGCAAAGCCTCTCTGCCCTCCAGCAGATCAACCTGCCCCAAGCTTGGTGTTGTCACCACACTTCGCACTGTTATAGATTACTGGTCACACTCCTAATACCACGCCAGGTTGTTGATGCAGGTGTGTCCTGTTATTCCCAGATAACTCTCTGTGTTTAAGCTTCCTGTGCCCTGCTTTAGCTACATGCGCAGGCATAGCACTGTTTTGCTACACTGCTAGCCACTTTTGCACTTCTGCATGAAAATGCATTTTGTGTTATAAGGAATTGTGATTTTCCCTCTAAGTGTGTAAATTATGGCAAACTGGTGAGAAACATTTAAGTCCATATGAACGTTTTTCTCTAATCACACAACAATCAAACCACCATAATATTCAGTCCTAATTCACATGGTGCTGTGGTACATTCTTCTGATTGATGCTTTGATCTCAGATTATCATAAAGTTATTGTGATCAATGTTCTTGGTGTTGTGAGCTGCCATGTGGGTGCAGCTCTTGCCTCAGGCAGCTCAGAGGTGCAGCTGCTTCTGGCTGTGGACTCAGCAGTGCCAGATGAGGTTGGAGCTGAGGGAGAAGTTCTTGCCGTAGTCACCACTGACAGAGGGCTGGCACTGGGCTGAAAGCAGTGGGCCTTCAGCAGCTCCAAGCTGGGTGGGAGGCTTTGCCCACCTCAAGGCACAAATGCTTGGGTGGCACAGAGGGGCGATATGGTTTTCCCTTTCTCCTCCTCTTCATATTCCTCCTTCTTCTCTTTATTTGTCTCCTATTCCATATCATCCTCCTCTTCTTCCACATCATCCCTTTCTCCACCTTGTAATTACTGCCCCTCCTCCTCCTCCTAATCCTCACACACTTCATCCTTGCTGTCCTCAGCCATGTCTCCATCAACCACTTCTACTATTCCTCAAGGCTGAGCTTTGACTCCCCCAAATTATTCTTCAGGTGATTCTTCTCCCAGATCTTGTCCAGAGCCTTCTGGAGGCCATGCTGCTGAGAGGAATGGTCACCCCTGTGCTCTTGGGAAAATCCTTGGGGACCAAGTGACTGAGAAGTAAGGACACTGTGTGTGACTCCTTGCAATGGAGGGATCAGAGCCCTAACTCCTCTGCTGAGTCCCCTGGTTGTAGTGCTGATGGGGCTGACACCCCCAGGATGCCATCCAAACCATCCCCCTCTGGCCATGCAACTGATACCTGACCAGCTGGGGCTCAGGCAGGTGAACTCCTACATCCCATCACAGCCAATGACCCTCAAAGCTCCACAAGTGGTGAAGTGTGGTTTGGGAGGAGGGTCTGGGGAGGGTTAAGAGGTGCTCAGGGGCCAGCAGGAGCCTGGGATCTTGCTGCTGTGCCAAAGTTGGGTTCTTTACTTTCTGGCCTGTTCCAAGGGCAGATCTGCAAACTTTGCTCCTCCCCAGCACAAAGGAGCAGGGCTGATGCAGAGAAGAGAAGGATATGAGCCCAGGCAGAGAAGCAAAGGGTTCAGAGAGAAGGACTGACCTGCAAGGAATGGCTCAGCCCTGACCAGGGCTCTCCCAGCCTTGCATTTCCCTCCCTATGGCTTGGGGTTTGTCACCTCCTGCCAGCTCATGGCATCTGTGCTTGGATCACAGCCAACAGGGAGCTGATAGAAAAGTTTGGAGGTCAAAAGCTTCAGGGTCTGTGCAAGTGGCAAAAGATCCCAGGATGATTCATCATCCAAGGGTCTCCAGATCAAAGAAACACCACATGAAAGTCAATGATCTCCCCCTCTAAAAGCAGTGACCCTAAAGCCAGAGCCTTGGAGCTCTCCTGAATCACAGCAGCTGTGTCCAGCATCTCCCCCACTCAGACATCTCTCAGGCACAACCTGCAGCAAGGGCCAGCCCCAAGTCAGACTTCTCCAGGCTCAGTTCTCCTCCTCTGAGAATGTTGAAGCTTTGTGAGTGTTTGTCCTGAGCTTTAGCAGAAGGAAACTGAACTCCAGGGCATCCTCTCTGCCAGCAACCTCTCCACCTCTCTGTGTGTATGAGGACAGACACCTTTGCTCTCACCATGATCAAGGTATCTATCTTGCACTGGACCCAGCCAGCTCTGTCCCTGTGTCTGTGTGCTTGGTGCTTCTCTCCAGGCACAGCCATAGGAATGGATTTGAATTCAGGATTGGTTCATGAGGAAGGGCTGCTAGGATCCAACCTTTTCATCTGCTTCTCACTCTCAAGAGCTCTTGGCTGGCTGAGAAATCACAGCCATGCAACAACTTGTTGCTTTGCCTCACCCTTGTGACAGGCAAGCTGCTGAGAGACAGCTGTGTGCTGAGCAGATGGTTCCAGAGGCCTTGGATTGCTGAGGCAACTTTCTCAGGCTTGGCTTGCTCAGCTTCCAAACAGCAACAATTTCTTCTGTGGCTGTGTGCAGGCAGTTGTCTAAGAGAGCAGGGGGAGCTGGTGCCATGGAGCTGTGAGCTCCAGCTGCAGAGAGCAGTGGAGAAGTCTGAGGCAAGGAGCAGGGATGGAAGGCCCAGGTGGGCAGGGACAGCAGTGGGGAGGTTGGGTCGGGTAGGAGCAAAGTTGTCCACTCAATGTCAGCCCTCAAAGGACAGCTTCTCCTCCCACTCCAGACCTCCTGAGCAGATAGCCTGCATCATTCTGGCTTGGTGGATGCTGCTGTCACCTCTGCCCTCATCTGAGAAAGGACAAATAGTTTGCCATCAAACCTGAGCTTTGTGAGGTGCACTTTGGAATCTGGAAGCGAACAACAAAGACACAAAGAGCTCCTCAGGGCACTTGGGGATCATTCCATGAACCTCAGGTACTGAGAGAAGAGTGAAGAAACTGTGCAAGAAGCAAGAAGCAAAAGACAAAGTCCCTTGAAGCACTCATTGGCCCCACTGAGGCTTGTTACTGCCAAAGCCTCCCCAGGACTGGTTAGAGCAGCTCAGGAGAGGCTGTGATTGCAGCAGGCAAAGGCAAAGTGCAGGAGAGCAAACTCTGGCTCTGGGTTCTGCAGCACAAAGGCCAAGGCCGAGCACAGCCCCTGGGCAGGCAGATCCTGTCCCTCATGTGTGGGTCAAGGCTCTTCAGGTGCAGGGGGTGGGGGGTGGGTTTCATAGCAGCATAGCAGGGCCTAGGTTGGAAGGGACCTCAGAGCTCATCTGCTCCAACCTCCCTGCCATAGGCAAGGATGCCTCTCCTATAGACTCAGCTGCTCAAGGCCTCATCCAGCCTGGCCTTCAAGACCCTCAGGAGAGGGCATCCTACCTGGGCAGCCTATTCCAGAGTCCCCACAACCCTCATACTGAAGAACTTCTTCCTAAGGCCCAGTCTAAACCTCCTTTTCCTCACCTTCAAACCTTCCCTTCTGCCCTGTCACCAGACACCCTCATGAAATCCCTCTCCAGCCTTCCTTTAGCATCCCTGTAGGGTTTGTGATGCTGAGTGGAGGACAAGGCCTGACAGTCCCCAGCCTTCCTGGGGCTGTGGACAGAGGCAGTGAGGCCCTCCCAGTGCCTTAGGACAACAGCTCCTCACAGGCCTCGGGGACAGAGAATAGCCATAGCCAAGAGGGCACAGCCTTGGCTTCTCTTCATCACTCCCACCACTGCCATTGCCCTTTGCCAGCTCTCCCACAGCTTTCCTGCCCTGTCTCACAGCTGCTTCTCCTGCCCTGCAGGCTGCAGACACTCCTCTCACTTCCCCACCTTGGCCTTCCCATGCCTTCACTGACACCTGCCCACACTCACCCCTCTGCTCCTGGGACACAAAGAGAAGGGCTGATCCCAGACTCCTTCTGCAGAACTTCTCAGGCCATAGCACTACCCTTTGAGAGAGGTTTCTTGCTCCTCATGGCCAGGCTGCACCTGCCAGGCTGCACCATCTGGCAGTGTTCCTCTCTCCTGCTCTTGCCTACCTCAGCAGGAGCTCCCAAGGCTGCTGGCCTTGCAGTTTCTTGGCTGGACAGCACCAAGCCCTGTGCCTGCTGCTGTCCCATCAGGTCCTCAGGCAGCAGAGACACAGCAACCAACCCATCAGCCCCTTCCTGCAGTCAGCCCAGGCCCTTTGGCAGAGGCCATCTGACAGATCACTCTGCCCATCTGCCAGCCAGGAGCCCAGGGCTGCCCTAGCAGCTCCTGCAGACACAACTGACCTCACAGTCCCTTTCCCAGCTCTGTTCGTGCTGTTGGCCAATCCTCTCAAGAGGCAGAAGTGGCCTCACCTCCCCCTTCCCTGTCCTTGGCTTCCTACTGAGTGGTGAGTTCCTGAGACACAGCTGAGCACAGGATTGCACCCTCAGCCCTCAGCCTCCTTGTGGCCAGAGCCTGAGCAGATCAAAGTTTCGCCAGATGCATCTGGCAGATTTCCTACCAAGGCTTTGAGTGGAGGAGCTGCTGGCTCTGTCCTGCTGCAGTTGTGGAGGGAGCACTCCTGCCACATCCTCTTGTCCAATGATCCTGCTCAGGGCAGGGTTCAGCAGATGAGGTCCCTCAGGGCTCTGCCCAGTTTGGCTTCATCTCCAGAGGAGCTGCAATGGCCCTGGGTCAACACAAGGAGCAGAGGTCTACTTACACAAACTTCTGGTCAGAAAGAAAGAGAATAATTAGAAGTGTAGGATGAAGGTACAAATAGTAAAAAACTAGACTCCCCCCAGAAAGTAGAGCAGCCAGGCTGGGCCTGCACTGAGTGACATCAGAACTGCTCTGCAGGAGAAGACAAAGAGTTTATTGCTTCTGAAAGCATCCAGGGATCATTTGGCTCAGGGCAGCCTTCAGCTCCTGGTTCCTCAGGCTGTAGATGAGAGGGTTGACTGCTGGAGGCACCACTGAGTACAGAACTGAAACAACCAAGTTCTGGGATGGGGAGGAGATGGAGGAAGCTTCAGGTAGGCAAAGAAGCCAGTGGTGAGAAACAGGGAGACTACAGCCAGGTGAGGGAGGCAGGTGGCAAAGGCTTTGTGGCGCCCCTGCTGAGAGGGGATCCTCAGCACTGCCCTGAAGATCTGCACATAGGACACCACAATCAACACAAAACAGACAAAGAAGAAACAGGCACCAAGCACAAAAGCCAAAGTTCCCTGAGGTAGGATGTGGAGCAGGAGAGCTTGAGGATCTGGGGGATTTCACAGAAGACTGGTGCACAGCATTGCCCTGGCAGAGGGGCAGGGAAAATGTATTGGCTGTGTGCAGCAGAGCATGAGAGCCCCACAGGCCCAGACAGCTGCTGCCATGTGGAGACAAACTCTGCTGCCCAGGAGGGTCTCATAGTGCAGGGGTCTGCAGATGGCAACGTAGCGATCGTAGGACATGGTGGTGAGGAGAAATACTCTGCTGAAATGAAAAAGCAAAGATAAAGACCTGAGCAACACATCCTGCATAGGAGATGTCCCTTGAGTCCCTCAGGAATTGCCCACAGATTTTGGTACAGTGGTGGAGATGGATCCCAGGTCAGTGAGGGCAAGGTTGAGGAGAAAGAAGTACATGGGGGTGTGGAGGTGGTGGTGCCAGGCTATGGTGGTGATGATGAGGCCATTGCCCAGCAGGGCAGCCAGGTAGATGGCCAGGAGAGGCAGAAGTGCAGCAGCTGCAGCTGCCTTGGGCCTGGGAATGGCAGGAGGAGAAGTGGCTGATGGAGCTGCTGTTGGACATTTGTGCCCTTTGTGCACAGTGCAGTAGCCAAAAGGCAAAGGCAGTCACAAATCAATGGAACACAACCAAAGCCATTTCTCAGCCCCTGATGCAGAGACTTAAGATTTCTTTTGGAGGAGACCTCCCGCCAGCTCTGTTGCTGGACTCTTTGTGCTGACTGAGCATGCAGGGAAGAGCAGAGACTCTTCCTGCTTCCTGCTGCTGAGTCAGTCCTGCTCTGCAGCAGGGCAGTGGTGGAGGCAGCAGCAAGCTCTGGTGTCCACTCTCAGAGGAAAGAGTCCCAAAGCAGAAAGGCTTCTCTGCATCTCCCAGTGCTAAGGAGAGAGGGTAGAAAAAGGCAGGTCCTGAATGTTTTAGGCTTTTGTACTCCAGCTGCCCACATCTCACCCGCAGAGTGTTCATGGCTGTCACAAGTTCTCATACACAGCATTTCTGCTGCCCTCAGGGGAACAGAGAGAGCAGAAGCCTGCAAGGCAAGAGCTGCCTGTGGCTCAGAGCAGTGAGGGAGCTGCTTTGCCCTGCTGCTACTTCCTTCCCACTTCTCTGGGCTTTTGTCCTGCTGAGCTGGAGTTGATCACCTCCCATGTGCCCCTGAAGGGCCACCAGACACTGCTGAGGGCAGAGGATCCCCCACAGACCGCTCAGTGTCTCAGCCTCTCTCAAGGTCTCAGCACCACACTTGCAGCCCAGCACACTCAGGGCTCATTGCACACCCCAATGGCATTTCCTCTCCTGGGCAGCTCTGCTCTGCTGTAGCTCTGGCTGCAGAGGAGGTGCTTCACACCTTGGAGACCATGACCCTGAGGGCAGAGGCTTTTTTGGTGGGGGGGAAGAAGAGGCCTAGGCCGTGCTCAGAGGAAGATCTGGCCTGGAGGGATCAGATGGAGATGTCTGAATGTTCCCTCCCACAACATTGCTGGGTTCAGTTTCCTTCCCTGACCAGCTCCCTGCTTCAAGGAGCTTCTCACCTGGCAGGAGTGTGCTGGGTGATGGATTTGCCTGCTCACAGAGCCCAGCCCAGCCCTCTGCACTCACCTACAGAAACCTGCCTGTTTGCAGGCCACTGGCTGGAGGCATCCTGAGGAGTCCGCCAGGGTGCTGCTGCTGCTGTCCACAGGCAGAGGAGTGGCTGAAGGCTCTGAGGAGCTCCCAGCAGACCTCCTGACCACTCCAAGATACACCTCCCCAGTGTCAAGGACTTGTTCCAGCTTGAATGGTCCTTTGCTACCTCTCTTTCTCTCCCCACTTTCCCTCAGAATAGGAAACTGCAAACAGACTCAGGACTCTTCTCTCTTTAGAGCAGACCCTGCTTGGACCTTGTCCTTGAAAGATCCCTTGGAAGTTCCCTTGTGCTGAGCTGCAGCTGTGAGCAGCCCTGACCCACACAGCAGCCTCTCCAGAGCAGAAAGACCCTGCCCCACCTGCTCTGCACTGCCAGGGGTGGCTCCTGCCACCCACAGCTTCTCCCCACAGCCAGCATCAGCTGTGGCTGTGCCAGCTTAAGAGATGCTCCCAGAACTGCGCCTGCACTGCCCTGCACCCACAGCCTCACCGTGTCTGTGACTGCAGTGGCTTCTCCCCCAGTGAGCTCTCAGCATCCTCCAGTCCTGGCACCTCGAAGCTCTCTCTGCCTTCCTCATCTCCTGAGATCCTCTGCGATGCCCTCAGCCCTGCTGTGCTGTGCAGAGGAGCTGCTTCTGGCCAGAGCTGCCTCTGCAGCTCTGCCTGCTTGCCAGCAGCACCTTCCAGACCAGAAGCCTGGCCTGGCTCAGCACAACAGAACAGCCCAAGCATTTAAAAGAACCCTCTGGTGGCTTTGCTGCCAAGTCCATGACCTCAGAGACTGAGAGAGCTGATGAACCTCTCTCCAGAAGTCAAAGTTGGATTCAAACTCTGAAGTTTCTTCTACTCTTAATGGGTTCCAGTGAAGCATACTGGGAAAGGGTCCCCAGGGCTGGTTAGAGCAGAAGGAGACAGTGATGCAAGGGAAGGCATCACTGGAGGCACTGAAGCAAGCATCTCCAGGCTGTGGGGAGAGCAGAGACCTGAGGCAGTGCTGACAGGCCAGGACAAGCAGCTCAAGGTGGCTCTGCTGCTGAGCAAACCTAGAGGTTTCATTGATACAAAGGGCCAAGCCCTGACCCCCAGCCCCTGGCAATGGAGATCCTGTCCCTCACCTGTGGCTTTGGGCTCTGATTCACCCTGTGAAATTATTTTTATCAGATGCTTTGTGCACTAAAAACCTCTCCAATTAGCTGCAGAACCTTGGCAACAATTAGAGGTTCAGCATATTTTAATGAGCCCCATGGAGTATTTGGGGCTGATTACATCATCCTTAGGTACTGCCAGCAGACTCTGCCAAGGTACTGCCAAGAAGCCTCTCAACAAGTCCAAGCAGAAGAAACTCCAAAGTGCCTTGAAGCACTGATTGGCCTCACTGAGGCTTGTTCCTGACAAAGGCTCCCCAGGGACTCCTTAGAGCTGCTTTGCTAGAGGCCAGGATTGCATGGAGACAAAGGCAAAGTACAGGGCAGAAAACTTGCCTTTGGTCTGTGAAGCAAAAGGCCAAGCCCTGACCACTGTCCTTGCAATAGAAAACCTCAAAGGCTCAAAGCCAAGTTTCTCCTACAGGCCTTGGTGGCAGAGGCAACTGCCAGAGCCAAGGGGACAAAGTCCTTGGCCTGTTGTGCCTCTCAGCCTTGCCAGAGCCCTTGGCCATCCCTACTGCAGCTCTCCTACACTGTCCCATGGCTGCAGCTCTTTCCCTTCAGGCTGCTGACACCAATCTTGCTTCCCCACCCAGCTCTCCCCCTGCCATTTCCATCCTTCCCTGAGCTGTCTCAGCTCTCCCTGGCATTTCCTGACCCCTCTGGATGGCCTCATGCATAGCAGCTCTGCCCATTCAGGGACATTTCTTTGGCCTCATCCCCACTCTGAATCTCAAGCAGCACTTTGTGTGGTTTTGGTTCTTTCCACTGCCCAGGAGAGCTTCATCCTCTCTGAAACCACCCTTCAACCTCTGCAGCCTCCCCAGTTCCTCCCTTCTATATCAGACTGCAGAGCTCCACATCCAGATGTAGCCCTGTGGTGGGTGAGAAAGTTCCCTCCCCACACACAAGGAAAGAAACCACAGCTAGCTCAGTCGGAAAAAGCAGATGAAAGCTATATTTACAGGCAGAAATGAATGCAATGAATATGTACACAAATATACAATATTTACAATATATACAGAAATACACAACAATGAACCAATGCAGAAAAACCTTTTCCCTCCAGCCGGCCAGGGGGGTTCCCTGAACCCCCCTCTCTCCCTCCCCACAGCCTCAACCGGTCACAATCCACCTCTTCTAAACAATTCATTGGCTGTTCATACTGTCCATCCAATCTAAAGCAATAGCTACAATTTGTAAGCAAAGTTGATAGTCCATTCCGGCTATCCTCAGGTGTAGATGATTCAGAAGTCCAAGAAAGAAGAAAAATGGAAAACAGTTTGTCTCTTCGCAGCACAAAGCGAAGAAAAGGGAAACAGGAAACAGGGCACAGGGACTCTCAGTGACTCAGGGCTCTCAGGGCTCTCAGGGTTCGTGCACCGTGGATTCCTCAAGGATTCTTCCTTTGGGCGCGATGTAGCTGTACAACACTCTGAAATTAAACTCTTTCAGCTAAAGTTAGATTTCTTTGTGGAATACACTGAATTTCACCATTCTCTTGCATTACCCATAAGTGTGACCCGGACCTTCAGCTGAAACCACCCCTCGGACAGGTTTAGCCTCTCCTGAGGGAGAAAACACCCAAACAGTTTTACCTAACAGATTCTTTTCTCTAACAAGAGGAACTCTATCACCTTCTACTTCTGTAGCAGATCTGAGTGTGCAGGTCCAGCTCGGTTTCTGAACCTCTACTATTTACAGCCAGGTTGCTTGTGCTAAATGCTTTTCCCAGTTTTTCAAAGATCCACCCCCCATGGCTTTAAGAGTGGTCTTCAGCAAACCGTTGTAGCGTTCAATCTCCTGCAGCCTGGTGCATAGTAGGGGATGGAATATCCTCAATGCCGTGCTCTTTGGCCCAGCCTTTTAAAGGTTGTTCTTTGAAATGAGTTCCGTTGTCTGACTCAATCCTCTCTGGAGTTCCGTGTCTCCAGGATTTGTCTCTCCAGACCAAGAATGGTGTTGCGTGCAGTTGCATGTGGAACTGGATAAGTTCCAACATCCGTGTTTGCCTCTACCACGTGAGCACATACTGCTTACCAGAACGAGAACTGGTAGAGTGATGTAGTCAATCTGCCAAGCCTCACCATCTTGTACTTGGACCATCTGTCACCATACCATAAGGGCTTAAGTCGCTTTGCCTGCTTATAGCAGCACAAGTCACAGTCATGGATGACTTGTGTGATAGCATCCATGGAAATGTCTATGGATCTGTCACGTGCCCACTGGTAGGTTGCATCTCTGCCTGATGTCCTGACGAATCGTGAGCCCCCCGAGCTAAGAATATCTCACCTCGGTGTTTTCCAGTCGAGATCAAGATCAGAGTCCATGTCTACTTGAGAAAACTCTTGCAGCTAGATCTGCCTGATGGTTGTGTTGCTGTTCCTCAGTAGCTTGCTCTAGGAAGTGGAGCATCAATGTGTCTCACCTTCACTGATTTCTCTCGATTCGATCAGCATGTCCTGCCACAGGTCAGCTGCCCATATAGGCTTTCCTTTCTCTCTGCCAACCATCTTTTTCGCAGTTCTTTAGCCAACCCCACAGAGCAGGCTACATCCATGAGTCGGTGTAGAGATAAGCTTTGGCCACCTCTCACGTTCAGCTACGTCGAGAGCTATCTGGACAGCTTTTACCTCTGCGAACTGACTGGATTCTCCTTCTCCATCCTTTGCCTCTGCAACTCGTCGTGTTGGACTCCACACTGCCGACTTCCACCTTCGCTTGTTCCCGACAACGACAGGAACCGTCTGTGAACAAGCATATTTCTTTCATCATCAGTAAGGTCATTGTAAGGAGGAGCTCCTCAGCCGAGTTACTCTCTCCTGGAGGTTTAGTACAGTTGGTACCTTCAGGCCAACTTGAGATCACCTCCACCAGACCAGGTCTTTCAAGATTTCCATGCGAGCTCTCTGTGTTATCAGAGCCATCCACTTAGACCAGTGGAATCTGTTGGCATGATGTGGTGTGGAACCTTTGCCTTTGAACATCCAATTCAAAACGGTAATCTGGGAGCTAAGAGAAGTTGTGATTCAGTTTCCAATCACTTCCGAAGCTGCTTTTACTCCTTCATAGGCAGCTAGAATCTTTTCTCTGTTGGAGTATAATTAGCCTCTGAACTCTGTAACTCTACTCCAGAAACCAAGAGGTCTTCCACGGTCTCACCTGGAGCTCTCTGCCACAGCAACCAGGTGGACCATTGTCACTTGCAGCCGTGTACAAAATGTTCTTAATGTCTGGACCATCTCGGACAGGTCCCAGACCCATTGCTTGAACTACCTCTTGCTTATCTGGTCAAAAGCTGCTTGTTGTTCAGGTCCCCAGTGGAAATTGTTTTCTCTTTCGAGGTCACATCATACAGAGGTTTCACAATCTGACTGTAACCAGGAATGGCAGTCTCCAAAATCCCACTATCCCCAAGAAACGTAGAGTTTCTTGCTTGTTCATGGGATGGCCATGGTAGAGACTCTATTTACCACATCCACTGGAATGTGTCGGCGTCCATCCTGCCACCGCACTCCCAGAAACTGGATCTCTCTGGTAGGTCCTTTCACCTTGTCTCGCTGATGGCAAAAACCGCATTCAGAAATGTCAATGACTTTGTTAACTTTCTCAAAGACTTCCTCAGCAGTTTTACCCCAGAACGATGATATCATCGATGACTGGATGTGTTCTGGAGCACCACCTTTCTCCAGAGCATCGGGATCATGCATGACAGATGCTGGAGCTGTGGATCCAGCCCATTGGCAATCTGTTGAAAGTGTACTGGATTCCTCTCCAGGTGAAGCAAACTGAGGCCTGCATTCCTCTGCTATGGGAATAGAGAAGAAGGCATTAGCAATGTCTATGGTAGCTACCTTGGGCCCCTTTGATTCCAGCTCGTACTGAGTTCCATCATGTCTGTACTGCTGCACTCATAGGTGGAGTTATTTCATTCAGAGCTCGGTAGTCGACTGTCAGACGCCGTCTCCATTCTGCTTTCGCACAGGCCACACTGGACTGTTGAAAGGTGATGAGTTTTGCTGATGACTTCTGACTCTCCACTGACGAATCAGATTCTGAATGGGCAACAAAGAGTCAGGGTTGGTTCTGTATGTCTGTGATGCACAGTCTGAGAAGCAACCGGCAATTTAATGTCCTCAATTTTGTTGTCCCACACTGCAGATTATCATCAGAAAGCTCAGGTCTCCAGATAGCTTCAGTTTTGTCCATCAATTTCTACAGATGCTACTCCAAAAGCCCATTTGTAACCTCTAGGGTCTTTGAAACGCCCTTCTCTCAAAAATCAATTCCCAAAATACAAGTGCGTCAGGTCCGGTCCACAACTGTATGCTTCCTCCACTGTTTACCAGTTAAACTTATATCAACCTCCACTTAGTTAACTCTTGAGATCCACCAGTGACTCCCAGAATAGTTATAGCCTCTGATCCCTGATAATTGATGGCATTATGGTGCCACTGAGCCTGTGTCAACCAAGGCCTGTACTTCTGAAATTGTGAAGTGCCAGGCCACTGGATTACACATCCAATAGATTCTATTATCTCTGTTACCCCTCTCCTCCCCTGGCGGGAGGCAGGGCACCCCTAGTTATGGGAACATGCCCACATGTGCAATGAGCACAGTGTGCAGTGCTAGAACTGGAGCCACTGTTGGAGCTACTAGAGTGTCCTGGGGAACTGCGGAAGTAACAGCTCCCTTCTGGTATTGCTACCTCGGGTCTGCCACTTTGCAGTTCCTCAGTCTCTGAGAAGATTAGCAGTTGGTTGACCATCCCATCTGTTCATGTTCCTCACCAAACTGATCACGCAGAGTTATCCAATACTCCCACGTGACTGCCTTGGTGGTCTGTTTTGGTTGGATCTGTTTTGGAATGACCTCCTTGGAGGATGCCTATTCCTCACAGAGGAAACCGTATCCATCTGGAGGAAGAATTGGAATTATTTGTTCCTGTGTCACCTGGGAGATGTATTTTAAATTCATCCTTCAGCTCTTTCATGCAATTCTTCTTTATTTCACCGACAGAATTTCAATGGCTGACACCAAAGAAACACGTGTCATGCTATCCTCCACTTGTCTCATTTGATCAGTGAATTGGCCAACCGTAGGAGGAGCTCCACCATATTTCTTGCCACAATTCTGCTTGCCAAATATTTGATAATTAGGAGGAGCGTTTGATGAGCTTTTTAGCAAGACCCTTTTCTACAGGAATTTCATCAGGATTCAGAGTCTCATGGCCACCATAGAGTACCTCTCTGACAGCAAATTCTCTCAGACGCTTATTCCCTCCTCTATGGTAGTCCAGGGCTTAGGATTCCATGGGAGATCATCCTCGGAAGGATATCTCATGAGGGTTGCCATTAAAAGGCGTATCCACAGAGTAACAATACAATACAATACAATACAATACAACAGGTTGGAAGAGACCTTCAAGATCATCACGTCCAACCAATCCAACCCACCTAAATACAATACAGTACAATACAGTACAATTCAGTACAATACAGT